>CP136058.1:221519157-222268323 GCA_032464435.1 Aegilops umbellulata | reverse complement strand
AAAAAATACGAGGCTATATTTAATCATGCATAAAAGAGATCAAAACTCAAATAACTTCCATGGATAAAATAGATTTGATGATAAACTCAAAGTTCATCGGATCCCAACAAACACACCGCAAAAAGAGTTACATCAAATAGATCTCCAAGAGACCATTGTATTGAGAATCAAGAGAGAGAGAGAGAGAGAGAGAGAGAGAGAGAGAGAGAGAGGAAGCCATCTAGCTAATGCCTACGAACCCATAGGTCTACAATGAACTACTCACGCGTCATCGGAGAGGCACCAATGAGGATGATGAACCCCTCCGTGATGATGTCTAGATTGGATCTGGTGATTCTGGAATTTGCGGCGGATGGAATTGTGTTTCGTCAAGGGTTTTTTGATTTTCAGGGTATTTATAGAGCAAAGAGGCAGTGCGGGAGGCCATCGAGGTGGGCACAACCCACCAAGGCGCGCCTGTACCGCCAGGTGTGCCCAGGTGGGTTGTGCCCCCCTCGGGGAACCCCTCTAGTACATCTTCGGCCCAAGTTGTTCCTTCTGGACCAGAAAAATTCTCCAAAAAGTTCTGCTATGTTTGGACTCTGTTTGCTATTGATTTTCTGCGAAGTAAAAAACAAGCAAAAAACAGCAACTCGCACTGGGCACTATGTCATTAGGTTAGTTCCAAAAAATGATATAAAGTTGCGACAAAATGATTGTAAAACATCCAAGAATGATAATATAACATCATGGAACAAGCAAAAATTATAGATACGTTGGAGACGTATCATGGGCCTAGTCTGAACTATTGTACTTATGATAAGGAATTATATGCTCTTGTTCGGATTTTAGAAACATGACAACATTATTTATGGCCCAAAGAATTTGTTATACATTCTGATCGTGAATCTTTGAAACATATTAAAAGTCAAGCAAAACTGAACCGTAAACATGCTAAATAGGTTGAATTCATTGAGACTTTTCCTTATGTCCTAAAAGACAAGAAGGTTAAAGAAAAGGTTATTGCTGATGCACTGTCTCGTCGCTATACAATGCTTACACAACTTGACTTTAAAATATTTGGTTTCGAGACTATCAAAGATCTATATGCGCACGATGTTGAATTTAAAGATGTATTGCAGAATCGTAAAGAAGAGAGAACAAGGAACACGTTCATCGCTAATGATAGATTTGTGTTTCATGCTAACAAGCTATGCATTCCAGCTAGCTCTGTTCGCCTTTTGTTGTTGTAGGAGGCGCATGGAGGAGGATTGATGGGACACTTTGGCATGAAGAAGACGGAGGATGTACCTTCTACACATTTCTTTTAGCCTAAGATGAGCCGGGGTATTGAGTGTTTCGTTGCTCGCTACACTACATGTCAAAAAGCTAAGTAACGACTGAGTCCTCATGGTTTATATATCCCTTTGCCTGTACCTAGTGTTCCATGGGAGGATATATCTATGTACTTTGTTTTAGGTTTACCTCAAACAAAAAAGGGGAGGGATAGCATATTTGTTGTCGTGGATATATTTTAAAAAATGGCACATTTTATACCATGTCAAAAAAGCGATGCTGCTGCTAATGTTGTTGATTTGTTCTTTCGTGAAATTATTCGCTTGCATGGCGTGCCAAATACAATTGTTTCAGAGCATGATAGTAAGTTTCTTAGCCACTTTTGGAGATGTTTATGGGCTAAGTTGGGGACTAAACTGCTTTTTAGTACTACATGTCACCCCCAAACTGATGGACAAACCGAAGTAGTCAATATAACTTTGTCTACTATGCTTAGGGTTGTTTTGAAGAATAACAGGAAAATGTGGGAAGAATGCTTGCCTCATATTGAATTTGCTTATAACCGTTCGTTGCAGTCTACTACTAAAATGTACCCTTTTGAGATAGTGTATTGTTTCCTACCTCATGCACCCATTGATTTGTTGCATCTTCCATCTTCCGAGAAGGTTAATTTTGATGCTAAACAACATGCTGAATTGATTGTAAAAATGCATGAGTTAACTAAGGAGAACATTGAGCATATGAATGCTAAATATAAACTTGTTGGAGATAAGGGTAGAAAACATGTTGTGTTTGCACCTGGAGATATTGTTTGGTTACATTTGTGTAAGGATAGATTTCCTGATTTGCGCAAATAAAAGGTAATGCCATGTGCTGATGGTCCTTTTAAGGTGTTACATAAAATAAATGATAAGGCATATAAACTTGAGCTACTTGCAGATTTTGGGGTTAGTCCCACTTTTAACATTGCATATTTGAACCCTTATTTGGGTGAGGAAGATGAGCTTAGGTCGAGGACATCAATACCATTATTACACCCACACCCCCTGCTGCTATACATACTAGACCAATCACTAGAGCTCGCGCACGCCAATTGAATTACTAGGTACTTTTGTTTCTTGGTAACTGTAATGTTCATGCGAATATGATGTTGTCTAAATTGGATACATTTGTGTTGATTACTAATGAAGGGCCTAGCAAGGACAAGAGGGATGAACACTGGAGCATAAACAAGCATTGAGATGAAGGTGCACGAGACGGGAACCATAAGGACGTTTCTAGTGTAGATTTAAGTACTTTGAAGCCTCCTTGACGACATACAAGGATATGGACAAAATATACAAGATGCCCTTTCGTAAATTTCGTCCATAGCTTATAATAGTTGCTGCGTCACCTTATTTCTGGGCCAAGCCCATGTAATTTTGAAATACTGGAGTATATAGGTTGTTTTTAGAGTCCGTATGTGTGGGCAAACAAGAGCTAGGGTTGGTTTCGGACCCCTCCTCCAAGCGGCCATGAAATTCGCCCCTCTTCCTCCATATATACAGCCCTTAGGGCATCGTTTAGACTTTGGGTTCTGTATAGAATAAAAGTTCGCCATAGCTGTAACTTCGCGTACTTAGTTTGTGTTCAATGGCCAGACCAAGACGTTTCAGAACCCCACCTTCATTAATAAAGTTTTCCTCTTATATTCGCAATATCCAGATTGCAATTTCAGTTTCTTGCTTGTTCTTCATTTCCGCGCAGGAAACAGACACTCATGGTCAGGTTGATCCTGCTCTAGCGTCGTCAATAACCTCTCGGAGTTGGTTTAGCGATTCCTAAGGCGCGACGTCCTCGCAAGTTCATAGTCAGACTGTCAAAGTCTACTCTACCAAGAACGATAGTCACCATCTCATCGAAAGACGGGACACCTTTGCCTCTATCACCAAGCCGCCCCATGGCGAGCTGACAAGACCAACTGATATAGCAGACCCACAGCATGCATCGCATGCGCACACTCTAAAATCCTATACCGCCATCTTCCGTTCTCCCATATTTAAGAGGGGTCAAATCATTGTTCTTGCTAGGCCTTTCAGTCGTGAAAGATTAGCCCCTAGGGTTCCACCCTACATCATCTTGGTATCATGAGCCATGATTGATCACGAATTTGGATTCTCCACATATTTTTCTCTAGCCTAATTTTGTTGATTTCATCCTAAATTCGAAAATCCCCACCAAAAATAGCCCCAAACTATTTTGTAATTTGTTGGTTTGATGATGTTTTCTTGGACTTGATGTGTTGTAGGTAGATCTAGCTTCTCCACAAGTTTCCCCACCTTTCATCCACAAAATCTCCTCAATTTTGACCCCAAAATCATCAATTTCCGCAACAAAATTGCGTGCCGGAGAGCAAATCCCGAGCGGATTGACCTACTGGGATCATCCGAAAGCACTCCCGGATCATCCGGATCCATTCGGATCAGCTGTGTCGGGGTTCAAGAACGACACCTATGGGATCACAGGGAATCCCTACTATGGTTGGCGGGGCGCGGGGCTATGCAAAGAGCGGGTTTAGAAGATCAACAGGGGGGAATTTTATCCAGGTTCGGGCCGCAAGCGATGCGTAATACCCTAGTCCTACTTTGGTGTATATTTGGTGTTCTTGAGCTCTTGAACTAGTTGCGGTGCATGACTAGCCCAAAAAGTCTGAATCCTTCCTCAGTACGCCTCGGGCCTCCTTTTATACGTCAAAGGGGTCGCCACAGTGGCACACATGAGGTGGAAAATATGTACAGTGTACAAGTCTATCCCTGACACAGTGGGACAAATCGCATTTAATGTGCCGCCGACATGTCCTCTTGCTTTATCAGGGACGGCAAGGAAGCTCGTCTCGTTTGTCGCCGCCTCGCCTCGCTTCGATGCGCGTCCAAGCTAACGAGGCATGCAGCGGCACGCTGGCTGGCTGGTTGCTACGCTGGTGCGGTTGCTGGGTCTTCACGAAGATCCACATGCCACCACGCAGGTGCTTGCCTGGTTGGCCTAGAAGTTGCATGCTGCCACCTAGGTGTGCGCCTAGTTGGCAGGCAGGCTGCTGCATTGGAACAGCCATGGGGCAACAAAACATTTGCAGGTGCGGGCCTAGTTGTGGCCCCGCAGATGTCCCCGGCAAGGGTCTTGCCGGGGTCTTGTGGGTGTCCCCGGCAAGGGTCTTGCCGGGGCCTTCGTATCCTGGTTCTCATCTAGTCTTGCAGGCCTCTTGTCTTCACAAAGATCTGCATGCCACCTTGCAGGCACCTCATGAGTCTTGGTTCCAATGTTGTCGATGGTGTCTAAACTCTCAGGCTCAAGGGTGGCGGTCTTGCTGGTGTTGGGTAAGTTGCCCCGGCAAGGCTCTTGCAGGGGCAGCGTAGTTCGTCCCCGGCTGGGCTCATCTCGGGGGAAGCCCACCTTGCCCCTTCGCTCTTCGCGCCTCTGGTCTCAGCGCTGCTCCGGTAGTCTTGTATCTTTGCTTCCTCTGCCCCGCCAAGCGCGGCCGCAGGTGTGGCTACATGATGTAGGGTGGAACCCTATACGACCAATCTTTCACGAAAGGAGCGGATCCCAACTAAGAACACGAAGAACATGAGGGGAAGACGAGCGAAAACACAAGAGGGTCTCTCCAACCAACAAGATATAGTCACACATATGCTAGATCCAAGAACACATAGAGATCACACGGTCCAAATCCAACAAGAGACGATACATAGGGTAACCGGTTCTTCTCCGTGAGGAAGTCTTGATGGGGCCACCCAAGAGGGGGTCTTGAATCCAACGGGGATCTTCTCCGCAGTGGGGCCGTGGTCTCTCTCAAGGAGTAGATCTATATGGATGAGCAAAGCTCTATCTCACATATGAGCTAAACCAATGCTAACACAAACTAGGAGGAGGGAGAGGTCTATTTATAGTCTTAGTGCAAAAGTGGGGTGAAGTGAAGGGGTACATGGGTTTTGGCCCAAAACTGGCCATAGCCAAGGTTCGGATGTCTGTAAGGCGTCGGTCGTCCGGAGGCTCGCGGAGGTCCGGACGTCCATAGATCTTCGGATTTCCACAGATTATGTTCTGTTGCCACGACATCGGACGTCCGTAGGTGTCCGGTCGTCCGGTCGCCGGTCGTCCGGTCTTCCTCGGACTTCCGCAAATTTCGTTCTGTTGGCGTAGCGTCGGTCGTCCGGAGGGGTTCAGTCGTCTGGAGCCTGGAAGGTGTCGGACGTTCGGTCCTCCACGGTCGTCCGGTCGCTGTAGCGTTTGCTGGCCTGAGTTCCTCGGGCTGTTGTGACCTCCAGGGGTCAGACGTCCGGGCTGGGCCGGTCGTCCGGAGCCTGTACCTTTCGTGACAGCTCTTCTTCTTGTCCTTCGCGCTTGGTGTCCTCGCCGTCTTGTACATTGGATGTAGATGTTCCGTGGCTTTCCTCCAAGTACCTGAGCACACATAGTATTTCCGTTTGAGGTAGTAGCCATATTTCATGTGTCAAAAGTGGTAATTCGGAAAGGTACGAGTTCACCTTATCTTCAATAGCCTTTGCTCGAGCTCTTGTCATTGATCCAAGTGGAGTCGTAGGAGATGTATATGCGTCCATGGGAATGATTGTGGGATGCTCCGCATCATCTCCCCTCTCTTGGGAAAGATCCGACCTCAGATCGAAATCTTCATCACCATGGTTGGGTGAAAGATCCTTGATGTTGAAGATGTCGCTCACGTTGTACTTGTCGCGCGGGAGGTCGATCTTGAAAGCGTTGTTGTTGTAGCGTGCTAGCACCTAATGGGTCCGTCGACTCATGGTGGAAGTTTGGACTTGCGTTCGTTGGAGAAGCGGTCCTTGCAAAGGTGTAGCCACACAAGATCTCCAATGTTGAATATCATGGGATGCTTGTTCACGTTGAGCTTGGTCGCGAGTCGTTGTACTTCGCGCTCGATGTTGTGCCTTGTATCTGCATGCATCTTCTTGAGTTAGTTCACTCAGGCACTCGCGTCCATGCCGATGCGCTCTTGTAGTGGTAGAGGAAGAATGTCCAATGGGGACAACGGGTTGAAGCCATAGATGACCTCAAAAGGGGACTTACCGGTAGTCAAATGTCTTGCACGGTTGTAGGCGTACTCGGCGATAGGTAGGCACTCCTCCCACTCCTTGATGTTCTTCTTTATCAACACGTATAGTAGAGTGGAGAGTGTACGGTTCGTCACCTCCATTTGGCCATCGGTTTGTGGATGGTATGCCGTGGAGAATAGTAGCTTGATTCCGAGCTTGGCACATGAAGTCTTCCAAAAGTAACTGAAGAACTTGACGTCACGGTCCGAGACAATCGTCTTTGGCACTCCATGAAGTTGCCAGATTTGCCTACTAATATCTTCTCATGGTTGATACGGAATTGGAAGAGGCATATATTGGCCATGAGATTGAGCTTTAGACTTAGGTTTGAGACATGTAGAGCATCGGTTGGTGAAGCGGTTGACATCGCGAAACAGCTTGGGCCAAAAATTGTTCTTGGAGAGCATAGCAAGGGTCTTGTCGTATGCAAAGTGTCCCATTAGTCCTCCTCCATGAGATTCTTGCAAAAGCAACAAACGAAGAGAAAACTCGGGGATGCAAAGTTTGTTAGCTCTCATAAGATAACCATCTTTGATGTAATAGCGTTTGCAAGATGGATGCGTCAAGCACTTTACATAAGGAATAGCAAAAGTAGGGTCATACACCTATAAGTTTTTCATGTGCTCAAATCCAATGACATTCAATTCAAGTTGAGTAACAAGCATGCATATACGGGAAAGGGCATCCGCCACAACATTTTCCTTACCTTTAATATACTTGATGACATAAGGAAAAGATGCTATAAATTCACTCCACTTAGCATGATGCTTGTTAAACTTAGTTTGACCCTTAAGGTATTTAAGCGTTTCATGATCGGTGTGGATGATAAATTCATGAGGGCGGAGATAATGTCCCCATTCACGCAAAACTAGCACTAAAGCATATAGCTCTTTTTCATAGATGGGGTAATTGAGTTGTGCTCCGGAAAGTTTTTCGCTAAAGTATGCTATGGGGCACTTCTCTTGCGTTAACATACCTCCTATGCCATTACCGCTAGCATCGCAATGAATTTCAAAGGGTTTGTCAAAGTTTGGTAATGCAAGCACGGGAGCATGAGTAAGCAAATTCATAAGCTCATTGAAAGCGGTGTCTTGGGATGTTCCCCAAATAAATTGTGCATTTTCTTACTTGAAGCATGCAAAGGTGAAGCAATGGTGCTAAAATCCTTCACAAATCGACGGTAGAAACCGGCTAAACCAAGAAAACTACACACTTATTGCAAGTTTGTTGGTTGTGGAAAGTTTTAATAGCTTTGATCTTAGATTCATCAACATGAACACCCTTAGAGGATACTACAAAACCAAAGAAAACAAGCTTATCAACACCGAAAAGGCATTTTTTCCATATTAGCATAAAGTCACTCTTTTCGAAGAGTTTGTAGCACAGTGCGAAGGTGGGTAACATGCTCAAGGATATCGTCGAAGTAGACAACAACAAACTCACCAATGTAAGGGTGAAACACATAATGCATAAGACGCATGAAAGTACCTGGTGCTTTCGATAAACCCATAGGCATGACTAACCAATCATACAAACCAAATTTTGTTTTCAAAGCGGTTTTCCATTCATCACCCTCTTGTATGCGTATTTGATAGTAACCACTTTTAAGATCAATTTTGGAAAAAATAGTGGCACCGCTAAGTTCATCTAGCATATCATCAAGGTGTGGAATGGGGTACCTATAGTGAACGGTGATAGCACTGATAGTTCTACAATCGTAACACATGCGAAAGCTACCATCTCTTTTTGGCACAAGAATGACCGTTACGGCACAAGGACTCAAACTTTCACGCACATGTCCATGATCCATGAGATGCTTTACTTGCCTTTGTATTTCTTTGGTTTCTTCGAGGTTGATGCAGTATGGGGCCTTGTTTGGAAGAGGTGCTCCGGGGATGAGGTCGATGCGGTGCTCGATGCCTCGTAGTGGAGGTAGACCTAGAGGTAGCTCGTTGGGGAAAACATCTTGGAATTCCTGCAATAGAGAAGATAACACCAAAGGTAGATTGTGAGAGTTATTAGTTTTTGGTGCCTCATCCTTGCACAAAAGGACATAGTGCATGACACTTGATGGGTTCTCACACACTTCTCTCATCTCACGTTTGGTGGCAAATAGGACTAAGTTCTTCTTGTCACTCATCGTGGAGGCACTCAATTTTGGCTTGTGGCACTCACTCTCTTTTTGGCGGTTCACTCCCTCACTATTCTCTCCAGGATGGGTGGCTTGCTTGTCGGCGATCACTTGGCTTGGAGATACGGGTCATAGCATGTACTCCATTCCTTTCATCTTGAAGCTATAGTGGTTTGTATGCCTGTTGTGGATGACACCTCAGTCAAATTGCCATCGTCTTCCAAGAAGGAGGTGGCAAACGGTCATCGGAAGGACATCACACTCCAAAGTGTCTTCGTAAGCTCCTATCTTGAAAGAAACTTGTACTCTATGCTCGACTTGGATAGTGCCTGGGTCGCTTAGCCATTGAACCTTGTAGGGGTGCGGGTGCTTCATCTTGACCAATTGAAGCTCGGAGCATAGTTCTTCACTTGCGAGGTTATGGCAACTCCCTCCATCGATGATGACCTTGACAGAACCTCCATTGATGCCGGCCTTGGTGTGGAAGATGTAGCATCTTTGGTCTTCGTCTTGTTGATGTTGAAGAGTCAAGACCTTGGAGACAACGAGAGCAGGGCTCGAATCTTCGTCACAAAAGACTTGATCATCTTCATCTTCGTTCAAGCGCCGGTGCATGTCCACTTGCTCAAGGTCTTCCATCTCCTCTTCACTCATGGATTCATAGGTTCTGTCATTGTTGAGGATCATGGTGCGCTTGTTTGCACACTCGAAGGACTTGTGGCCTCGGCCGCCGCATGTGAAGCATTTGAAGGAACTTGTCTTGATGGTCTCATCTGTTGGGGTAAATAATGATGAAGCTTTTGGCTTGAAGTTGCTTGAAGTAGGAGGACGACTTGAGCTTGTCGAAGTTTTCTTGTAACATGACTTGTCGCCGTTGCTTGTAGATGGCTTGGTTGAGGTAGAAGGTGTTGGAGGTGTTGACGCTTGAGAGTTGGAGAAGCCATAGGACTTGGATGAGTACTTGGCGTACTTGAGGTCATTTTGCACTTGATGTTCCCCTTTGGTAGCTTGATGCACTAGCTCGATGAGGTTCGAGTATGGTTGGAAGTCGGCAATCTTCTTGATAGGATGATTGAGTCCATTCAAGAAACGTGCCATAGTTTGCTCATCATATTCCGTGACATTGGCTCGTATCATGGCAATCTCCATTTCCTTGTAGTACTCTTCAACGCTCTTGGTTACTTGCTTGAGGAGTTGGAGTTTCTTGAATAGGTCGTGGTTGTAGTAGTTTGGAACGAAGCATGCTCTCATGACATCCTTCATTTACGCCCAAGTGGTGATGGGTGGTTCACCTTTTGCCTCTTGGTGCTCAATTACTTGTTCCCACCAAATGAGGACATAGTCTTGGAATTCAAGGGATGCCATCGCTATCTTCTTCTCTTCTTCATAGTTGTGCAAGCGGAAGATTTTGTCAATCTTCAATGCCCATGATATGCACTCTTCGGGGTCGTTGCTATCGGGGAACTTGGGCATGGTGAACTTTAGCTTGTCGTATCGTTGCTCTTCATTGTGTTGGGGTCGGGGATGATGACGCCCATGTCGTTGAGGATTGATAAACTCATGTTGATCTTGACGAGGAGGGTGGTCGACCTCAAGTTACTCTTGTCTTGAAGGATTTCCATTGTCTTCATGCTCGCGATGAACTTGATGTTGTTGTCTAGCTTGACCAGGCGCTTGTCGATCATGACGAGGAACTTGATGCTGCACATGTGATTGATAAATCCTTTCTTGAACTTCATCGCGAAGCGCTTCTTGGTGCTCACGAGCTTGGCGGCCTCGATTGGCTACGGCTCGACTTGAATCTCGGAGGGCACGTTGCGCCTCAAGTGCTTGAGCTTCATGAAATTGTTGTTCTTGGCATTGTGCCTCGGCATCTTGTGCATCTTGGTGTTGGCGCGCTTGCTCCTCTTGTTCTTGTTGGCGTAGACGTTGCCGTTCTTGTGCTTGCGCGAAATTAGCTTGGTATTGACGATGTCGATGCTCTTGAGAGTTGGTGTCGTGTAGAGGATTGCGGTTGGCTTGACAATCTTGATGCACGGCACGACGAAGAGTATTCGATGTCGGGGTACTTGAGCCAGAGATAGTGTCGTCGGAGTGTCTACTTGACTGGCTCCTTCTTGAGTAGGACGAAGTGGTAGAAGAGCGGTTGACCAACATGGCACGAATCTCGTACATTCTTGCATCATTCTCGTGCTTGTGTTCGTCGAGATTGTTGTCAAAGTAGTCTCTTGTACGTTGCTCAGAGAGTTGCAAGTCGATGGCAAGGTTGTCGATGCGGTCGCTCATTGCTAGTTGCTCTTCATGCAAGGCTCGTTGTGTACTAAAGAGGTGTACCTTGGTGACGTAGTTGTTCGAGTCGTTGTCTTGCTCAAGGAAGAGTGGGTTGGTAGAATTACTTGGCCTATCCATCATTCCAAACAAATATGTGAGTTGGAGAAAGAGAAGAACTTATACATAATGTACCTTGACCGATGTTTAAGATGGATTAATGATCACTCAATGTGTAACAAGGAAATAGCACAATTGGTACCAATTCTTGTCGATTTCTCACACCTACCCAAGTAAAAGCTTCTGGTGGAGCTTGGTTAGGATGGTGGCACAAAATTTGATGCAATTGTTAATGAGACTCAATAATGTTGGAAAATATTCACAAATTTGCAAATGCAACAAGTAGAACAATAGCAAGATATGGTACACGGAAACACACACGCAAATAGATAAGTGGGATTTTGCAACCAAGGAATGAGCCAAAATGTGGAATCCATGAAAATGCTCTTGTTGCACAATACTAGAGAGACGCTAGCACGATTGCACGATAGGCAGATAAGAACTTGTGCACAACCTACTAAGCAAAAATGCAATGACTTCTAGGAATTAGTTGCCAGGCGCCACAGAGTATATGGGCGCTGCTCGTCCTCATGCTCGTCATCATCGCCATCGTCATCTCCCGCTTGGTTATAAATTTTTTCAAGTATAGGTGGTGGGATGTTCACAGGACCTTGGAAACACAAGAAGAAGGTTAATTAGTAAAGGGAAACTTGCTAACCCGCATGCATGTGGATGAAACAATTATAATTACGGTGGAAGTCAAACGTACCGAAACAACAAGGATACCATGCAAAAACAGTGCCACGAGTGGTGGCAGCAAACACAAGGCCCTCATATTGAATTGCATCACAGTACTCATCCGTGTACAGAAACTGATTTTTGCGCAATATCCGTCGAGTCAAACCACTAAGGACGGCAACAAGCTTGTCAAAGATAGCAACAACTTCATAGTTGTTGTAATTCCAAGAGAGGTTGGGAACTCAACAAATTGCTATCTTCCGTAGAAGACAGTCACCATGATCGTATTTTAATGTGCGTACAATACCGGTGTGCTCAACCTCTGGGCAGTCTGCTGAGATTTTTGGAAGTGGAACCCGGTCACGAGTGTACACATTCACAAGTTCCCACTCGTAGTTGGACCCAATGTAAACAACCCAATCTCCATTTGCACCCGCCCAAGCCTTGCCCTCAAGCGATGGCATCTTAACATCATACGTATCATTATCAAGCGGCATCAACTTGCAAAGAGGAGGCCTCCGTCATGCCGGTGCCAGTCATTAGGGTCACGGCGAAGAAGATAGGGGAGATCAAACCGCTCCTTGACTCTTGGGTTCCTTGCAATGATGTTATTAGTTGAGTCAAGAATGGGCTTGAACGAACCTGCCATGCTAGCCGAGGTGATGACGTCGCACCGATCAATGAGTTCCTCCACCACGTCATCTCTCAGATCGGGGCAAGAATAACGGGGTCGTTTCCGGCATGTTCCCTCCATGGAGAAGACGAACGAACAATGGCAGAAGAAAGGCTGAAGGGCTGAAGGAAAATGGAGGAGGGAGAGGAAGAGTGTGCGACAGCAATACCAAATCAAGAGGGAAAAGCGAAGAGTCGGTGGACGGTTGTGAGTTTGCCACGGTTCACGAAGAGGCGTCCCGGCCTACACGTCCGTTCGGAAATACTCCTACTACTCGCCGTTGTCTCACTGATATGTTGTTACGGGACCACATGTCAACGAAACATGGTGTGTAATTTCTCGTGGAAAATGCGATCTGGCCGCGTTGGCCCGAGGTGCCGCATTAGTTATTGACCTTTAGTTTTTTAATGGCATGCCGATCAGTTTTGAAGCATGACTAACTGGTACTGTACGCAGAGAAAATATAAACTACTCTACCACTACTCCACCTCCAGTACTAGTAGTATAAAAAAGATATATAGGCTGGAGCTTCAGTGCTTTCTTGCTAAGGGCTACCCACTTGCTTCTCACACTACCACCCTCCACTAGTGCAGAACCGGGCAATAGCACCGGTTTATAAGGCCCTTTAGTGCCGGTTCCATAACCGGCACTAAAGTGTGGGCACTAAAGGCGCCCCCCTTTAGTACCGGTTCAGCATGAACCGGTGCTAAAGGGCAACCACGTGGCACGAGCCAGCTCCGGGGGCGGGGAGCCCTTTAGTACCGGTTGCTAACACCAACCGGTACTAAAATGTTTGGTGTTTTTTTTTGTTTTATGATTTCTTTTTCATTTAATTTTGTGTTTTCCATTTTAATTCTTTTTCGTTTGCTGGTATTTTACGATACTACACATTGTACACGTTATGCATATATATGGTAGCTAGTAGAACCAATCATATATATAGATAATAAATGTCTCACAAACCACCATATTAATTCACACATACACACATGTATAGCTATATACAATTTCTCATACATATGCATGTTGCCTTCGGAGCCAGTTGCATTAGCCTAATTGGTGCCTTCGGAGCACGATGACAAATTGGAAGTGGTTCATGACCTGGTCGATGGGGGCGGTAGCGGGTAATAATATTCTCCCTTCGAATTTATGACCTGGTCGAGCAAAAATCCCGCTATTTCCTCTTGAAGTGCTTGTACGCGCTCCATATCAAGGAGCTTGTCCCGCACCTCTGTGAACTGTTAAGAAGGAGATCAATATGCATGTGTATTAGTTGTGTGACTAGATATCGATAATGGTGCACAAATTGTGAATAGTGTTCTGACAAGCGTACCCATTCCTGTCTTTCAAATCTGCTCCTTTCGGACGCCATCATGCGAATGTTCTCGCAAACGCAGTATGCACACAGATCAGTCCCCTGCGCCTGCTTTATGGCCTTTATGAGAATGGAGTTTAATTTGATCAGATAATAATTAATCAAGCATGATAATATTAAAAAGATGGCAACTAGCTAGCACTACTTAATTACTTACCTTGGGTCGAAGCCATCTCAGCTGTCGTTTCCATTCGCCTTCCGTTTTGCTGATGAACCTTGCCCAAGCCCTGCTCGCCGACAAAGAAAATGAATAAAGGGGTTATTAAATAGTTCATATCATGAAATGACGAACTAAATAGGCCGAGATATATAGTTAATAATGATTGAAATTACCTGTTGACTATCCCAAACAAGATGTTATAGTCACTATTTTCTTTGAGTAGTGAGTCCAGTATTTCAACTGTTCCTTCGTCAACTTTAATGATACACAAGATCCAGTGAAATCTACATGCACACACGTTTGCATGTCTTAATTAAGCGGGCATATGTAAGCAAAAACATGTAGCTAGCTAGCTAGTAGGCAAAAACAGAGAATTTGTAGTACAAGAAAGTGTGACTCACTGGAAGTTGTAAGGAGGTAGTATATCTTCATTGTATTTGAGGCACTTCAAGAACTCGAACATGCTGTCCTCTACCTGCTTTTCATAATGCTTGCTTATTTTCCATGTGTATTCATTAACGGTGTTTGGGTCAATGAACCCAATGCCATAGCGTCCACCTTTTGTCATTTCATACATCTTCATCCTGCATAATACCACAGAAAAGAATATAGTGAGGATAATTACAGGTAATGATTGATCAAAAGGATCAATACAGCTAGCTTGAGACTTAAATTACAGAAAGAAATCACTTACAGACAATAGCAACAGACGATAGATTTGTCGAGTGCGTCTTGATTGTATAACTGAAACAGTTCAGAATACTCAACGGTCACAGGTTTCTCATGGTAGTAATGATCCTTGTTGACTTGCACCATGAGGGACTGTCGATCGGATCTCTTGGTCATGTCCATGTACCATTGATGCAATTCATACATTCTCGTTGGGAGCTTCTTGACATCTTCTGGCTTGACCAAAGGTTGGCCCCGGACATATTTCCATTTTAATTCCTCCTTTGTAAGCATAGGCATGTCCTCGATCTCGAGGAGTTGTCCAATAGTGATCTTGAGTTCTTCAGCCTGCCCTGGGGAACGTAAACTGTTTGCCCACAATAATATTGGTCGCGCGTACTGTCACGTGTTGTTGGTGGCACAACAAGCGGGGGGGGGGGGGGGGGTCGGTTGCGCCCATTGTTCTCCCAGCTGGGCAACGGTTCTCTCGCATTTTTTGACAGCTGCTTGTTGTTTGCTCGAGCTCGAGCTCGCCTCCTTCTGTAGACGTTGTCGATGTAACTTCTTGATATGGCGCTCATAGTCTGTGTCAACAGGCTTACGAGGTGGTGGTTCAGCCATACGAATGAAGTGGTCAGTAACTTCCACAGGCACTTTCTCCCTTGGCGGCGGTGGCGGTTTCGGTCCAAAATGGGCGTCGACTTCTGCCCGCACTATGGCATTGGTTTGCTCCTTGGTCCTGTCGTAAGCCCTCTCAGGAAGAGGAGTAGTGAGGTTTGGACCATATTTATATCGCTTGCCTCCGCCTGTACTTCCTGTACTATGACCTCGACTGGTACCACTACGCACCATAGCTACGGGGTGTCTCTTCGTGGATTGCTGAGGCGGCGGAGACGGCTGACGGGGCTGAGTTGGACGAGGAGGAGTGGCCTGAAGCTGTGCCGGACTTGGAGGAGGAGTGGCCTGACACTTTGCCGGACTTGGAGGAGGAGTGGACCTCTGACGCTGTGCCGGACTCGGAGAAGGAGTGGCCTGACACTTTGCCGGACTTGGAGGAGGAGGAGTGGCCTCACGCATTGGTGGACTTGGAGGAGCGGGAGTCTGCTGACTCGGTGGCGGACTTCGACGAGGAGTCGGGTGACGCGGTGTCGGTGGCCTTCGAAAGATGATGCAATCTTTTCTCCATAGGATGATACGATTTTTGGCATCTCTGAGTGTGTGCTCCTCGTCACCTCCAGGAATTTCAAGCTCTAGCCCTGAATATTGGTCCACCACCTCATCAACCACGACACGAGCATAGCCTGCCGGAATAGGGTTGCAATTGAAGGTTGCATCGGGGGAATTTGTATAAGCAACGGCGTCTGCCACCTTCATGGATATGTTCTTCATTTTGAAGTGTAGCTCGCAGTTAGTGTTCTCCATGATGTCATCCACGGGGTATCTATCCAGCATTGCATCAAACGGGGCGGAACCCACGCTGCTTCTCGGCATGGATGGGGCGGTGGTGTCCAATGCTGGATCATCCGCTAGCTGTTGCAGCTCCCGAGATCCCGTTTGCTGGCTAAGTGAGTCGATCTGCTCCTGCTCCCGCTGGAATTTGTCTGCCAAGTCCGCGCACGTGGATTCTACTCCTTGAAGGCGTTCATAGTCCAGCTTCCTCTTCTCCTCCTCCATCTTCCTCTGCTTCTTCTCTGCAATCTTCCTTCTCACACGGTTTCTGTAGTCGGCGTTCCATTCCGAAAACCCCTCATACCACGGAATAGCGCGCTTGCCTCGTGTTCTTCCCGGGTGTTCAGGATTTCTCAGGGCACGTGTAAGCTCGTCGTTCTCTCTGTTCGGCTGGAACACCCCCGTTCGAGCCTCTTCTATTGCAACAAGTATGTTATCGTCGGCTCCGTTCAGACATGCCTTCGTCGAAACTTTGCTTGTCTTTGGGTCCAACTCCCCCCCCCATGCGCATAGAACCAACTCCTGCACCTGGGGGGCCAACTCTTAGTAACCGGAATGACACCTGCATCCTCCATCTCTTTCTCAGACTTATCCCACTTAGGCATTGCCACCGCGTAGCCACCTGGCCCCAGCTTATGGAACTTATCCTTTTTTTCGTCATTCTTCTTGTTTATTCTCGACCGTTCCTTAGCTAATTTTGAGTCCTTGAATTTCACGAAATCGTCCCAATGAGCACTTTGATTCTCTAGTATCCCCTCGAATACTGGAGTCTTCCTTCTTCCCTTGACGTACTTCTCCCATTCACATCTCTTGTGGTTCTTGAATGCAACCGCCATCTTCCTAAAAGCAGTGTCCTTGACTTTCTGCATATCTGCTTCTGTGAAATGATCTGGTAGGGTGAAATGTTCCATGAGAGTATCCCAAAGCAGTTTTTTTTATCTCGTCGACAAAAGTAACATTTGGACGTGGCTTTGCTGGCTTTCTCCATTCTTGAAGGGAGATCGGGAGTTGGTCCTTCACAAGAACTCCGCACTGACGAATGAACTTGTCCGCAATCTTCTTAGGCACTAATGGTTCGCCACTAGGTTTGAATGCCTCGATATTGTACTTTACACCCTCCTTCAACTTTTTGTTCGGGCCTCGTTTCATCCTTTTGCCTGAAGATTTGCTCGATCCGGATGGCTGAAAGAAGAAAGATCGATTCGTTAATATATCTTCAACTCATTTAAAACATGTGATGATCACCAGATTCCTGCTTATATAAATATATATACCTCGCCGGTGTTTGTTGTTTCAGGATCAACATGACTTCTTCATTCTGATATCATAATCGTAGTTCATGACTTCATCAATTCGGTCGTCGCGATCGAATATCATATCACCCTCTCCGGTGTTGTTTAGAAATTTGGAGCCGTCATAATCTTCTTCATTCTGATCATCATCTGGCCCGCGTATCATATCGAACATGGTATGTTCTCTGTCTCTGTCGGTATTGTCCGCCATAGCTTTTATTTAACTATGACAAAAGAAATATAAAACAATTTAGTATAATCTCGAATAATATACATAATCTCGAATACATCCTCTCGAATAATAGATATAATCTCGAATACATCGTCTCGAATAACAGATATAATCTCGAATACATCGTCTCGAATAATATATAATCTCGAATACATCGTCTCGAATATATAGTCTCGAATACATCACTGGCTAGGTAGCTAATAAAGATTGAATACTACAGAAGAATCTGGGACACTCGCGGTTCCTGCGGCGTGGGCGGTGGACACCCAAAGAGAAGGAACCCTCACAGGATCATAGCTGAAGTGAGATCCCTGAAGAAACTGCTAGGTATTGGAGAACCTGCCGCCCTCTAACGCAACCATGTAGCGATGGACGTGCTCTTCCTCCTCCCTGACACGACGACGTACCACCTCCGGCGGGGCCGGCTCCCTCCGCACCGAAACTGGCCCACGTGAACGCCACCAAACGAGATCAGGGTCGACGACGGGACCCGGGGCCGGGGTCCTCATCAAGCGGCGCACCCCTCCAGGCAGCACCTCCCAGTGCCAGCTCGGCGGAGCCCAGTCCCGGACATGGGTCAGCTGGACGTCGTCGCGGACGTGTCGACGGCGAGGATGCGGGCAAGGCATCGTCGACAACAAATACTAGCTATATGCCCGCAAAAAGTAACATTTTTTTAATGATTGGATTTTGAAAATTAAAATTTCTAACATTTCTATAACATTTCTATCTTTTTAACTTTTTTATAACTATTTCTATAACAATTTCTAACAATTTCTATAACATTTCTAACAATGCTATCTATAACTAAAAAACAGAAAAATTTCTAACAATTCTAACTTTTTTATAACTATTTCTATAACTGAAAAACAGAAAAATTTCTAACAATTCTAACATTTCTAACTATTCTAACATTTCTAACTATTCTAACAATTCTAACATTTCTAACTATTTCTAAAAAATAGAAAAATGTCTAACAATTTTTGAAAAACAGAAAAATCTATAACTAAAAATGTATGTGTGTGTGCGCGCTCACCGGCCGGCGAGGCGAGAGGCGACGGTGGGCGGCGACGGGGGGCGCGCGGCGATGGGGACGGCGACGGGCGCGGCGACGACGGGGCGGCAACGACGGGGATGGGGACGTACGGGCCGGGGCGGCGATGACGACGGGGACGGTGACGACGCGGGACGGGCCGGGACGGGGCGGCGGTGACGACGCGCGGGACGACGGGGACGGGACGACGGGGCGGCAACGACGGGGACGGGGCGGCGACGGGGCTGGAGACGGGCCGGGGCGGCGACGAGGGATATGGAGACGGTGGGGGCGGCGGGCGACGGTGTGCAGAGGAGAAGAAGCAGAGGGAGAGATGAAAACTGACGAAAATTTCGTAAGTGTTGCTTATATAGGAGGGGCCTTTAGTACCGGTTGGAGCCACCAACCGGTACTAAAGGCCTGTTTTGGCCAGGCCAAGCGGCGGGAAGCGACCCCCTTTAGTACCGGTTGGTGGCTCCAACCGGTACTAAAGGCCCCCCCTTTAGTACGGGTTGGTGCCACGAACCGGTACTAAAGGGGGGTGCGCTGCCAGGCGAGGGGCGCAAAGTTTAGTCCCACCTCGCCTAGCGAAGGGCAGCCGCACTGGTTTATAAACCCAGCCGCGGCTGCTCCTTCGAGCTCCTCTCAAATGCAGGCCTTCTGGGCCTACCTGTGTTGTGCTGGCCCGTGGGCCTACTGGGCCTTTGCGGGCCTGCATCCTGGCCCAACAACTGGTTGGGTTTCTAGTCGTATGCAGGCCGCTCTAGCCTAGTAGGCGGGCTTTTTTATTACTTTTTTGCTTTATTTATTTTTGAGTTGTTTTTTTGTGTATTTAGAGTTTCTTTGTGAATATTTTTGCTTTAGGTACAAAAAAGCTTTAGGTACAAAAAATTACAAACTTTCTATTAGTGCCCGTAGTTTTCAAATTTGAATAGTTTAAATTTTGAATTATTTGAAATTAGTGTGAATCACTAGTTTGTGAATAACTTAACTTTAAAAATTAGTAAAGGCATGAAAGAATTTGTTTGCACATAAAATTTCTTCGCGTTTCAAATGCCAAAACACATAATTAACTACCCTAACTATTACAGAGATTCCCTTCTGGGTGTGAAACACAGAAGAAAGTGATTATAGCTAGTGAAGCCGATCACATCCCAGATCTTTGGGTGTGAAACTTTTTGTTCGCGTGTGTCCCTTTGCACTGTAACCATGGAAAATCTTCATCATTTAACGGGATGCTCGGGTCAATATTCACTGTGAATGGAGCAATTTCATCAAACTTTTCATAATCTTCTAACTTGTCTGTCTTGTCATTCACTCCCACGATGTTTCTCTTCCCTGAAAGAACTATGTGCCGCTTTGGCTCATCGTACGATGCATTCGCTTCCTTATATTTTCTTTTTCTTGGCTTGGTAGACATGTCCTTCACATAGAAAACCTGTGCCACATCATTGGCTAGGACGAATGGTTCGTCTGCATACGCAAGATTCTTGAGATCCACTATTGTCATTCCGTGCTGCGGGTCTTCCATTACCCCGCCTCGTGTCATATTGACCCATTTGCACTGAAACAAAGGGACCTTCAAACCACGTCGATAGTCAAGTTCCCATATGTCCTGTATATAACCATAATATGTTTCCTTTCCCGTCTTGGTTTCTGCATCAAAGCGGACACCACTGTTTTGGTTGGTGCTCTTCTTATCTTGGGCGATCGTGTAAAATGTATTACCATTTATCTCGTACCCTTTGAAAGTCATTATATTCAAAGATGGTAACTGGGACAGCAAGTACAGGTCATCTTCAATAGAGGTGTCATGCATGGTACATGCTTGCAACCAGCTGGCGAAACTCCTGGTTTGTTCACGTGCAATCCAGTCATCAGACCGCTCCGGGTGTTTGGAGCGTAGCAAATTCTTGTGTTCATCCATATACGGAGCCACCAAGGCGGAATTCTGTAGCACTGTGTAGTGTGCTTCAGTGAGAGAATGTCCGTCCATACATATTATTTGTTTCCCTCCTAGCGTGCCTTTTCCATCCAGTCTGCCCTTATGCCGCGATTCAGGAACACCAATCGGCTTAAGGTCAGGAATAAAGTCAATACAAAACTCATTGACCTCCTCATTTTGACGGCCCTTGGAGATGCTTCCTTCTGGCCTAGCACGGTTATGAACATATTTCTTTAAGACTCCCATGAACCTCTCAAAGGGGAACATATTGTGTAGAAATATAGGACCTAAAACGTTAATCTCTTCGCATAGGTGAACTAGGACGTGCGTCATGATGTTGAAGAAGGATGGTGGGAACACCAACTTGAAACTGACAAGACATTGCACCAAATCATTCTGTAACCTTGGTATGATTTCTGGATCGATTACCTTCTGAGAGATTGCATTGAGAAATGCACATAGCTTCACAATGGCTAATCGAACGTTTTCCGGTAGAAGCCCCCTCAATGCAACCGGAAGCAGTTGCGTCATAATCACGTGGCAGTCATGAGACTTTAGGTTCTGGAACTTTTTCTCTGCCATGTTTATTATTCCCTTTATATTCGACGAGAAGCCAGACGGTACCTTAATACTGAGCAGGCATTCAAAGAAGATTTCCTTCTCTTCTTTAGTAAGAGCGTAGCTTGCATGACCCTGATGTATGTCGTCTTTCCCGTGCATACGTTGCTGGTCCTCCTGTGCCTCAGGTGTATCTTTTGTCTTCCCATACACGCCCAAGAAGCCAAGCAGGGTCACACAAAGATTCTTCGTCACGTGCATCACATCGATTGCGGAGTGGACCTCTAGGTGTTTCCATAGGGCAGGTCCCAAAATATAGATTTCTTCTTCCACATGGGTGCGCGTCCGTCAGCGTCATTCGGAATAGGTTGTCCACCAGGACCCTTTCCAAAGACCACCTTCAAATCCTTGACCATATCATGTACATCAACACCAGTACGGTGGCCAGGCTTCGTCCGGTGATCCGCCTCACCTTTGAAATGCTTGCCTTTCTTTCTTACGGGCTGCCTGCTCGGAAGAAATCGATGATGTCCCAGGTACACATTCTTCTTACAATTAGCCAAATATATACTGTCGGTATCGTCCAAACAGTGCGTGCATGCGCGGTATCCCTTGTTTGTCTGTCCTGAAAGGTTACTGAGAGCAGGCCAATCATTGATGGTCATGAACAGCAACGCGTTTAGGTCAAATTCTTCCCCCATGTGCTCATCCCACGCACGTACACCTGTTCCATTCCACAGTTGTAAGAGTTCTTCAACTAATGGCCTTAGGTACACATCAATGTCATTGCCGGGTTGCTTAGGGCCTTGGATGAGAACTGGCATCATAATGAACTTCCGCTTCATGCACAACCAAGGCGGAAGGTTATACAAACATAGAGTCACAGGCCAGGTGCTATGGTTGCTGCTCTGCTCCCCAAAAGGATTAATGCCATCTGCGCTTAGACCAAACCATACGCTCCTTGCGTCATCTGCAAACTCCTTCCCGTACTTTCTTTCGATTTTTCTCCAGTACGACCCGTCAGCGGGTACTGTCAACTTTCCGTATTTCTTACGGTCTTCTTTGTGCCATCGCATCGCCTTGGCATGCTCTTTGTTTTGGAACAAACGTTTCAACCGTGGTATTATAGGAGCATACCACATCACCTTGGCAGGAATCTTCTTCCTGGGGCGCTCGCCCTCGACATCACCAGGGTCATTGCAGCTGATCTTATAGCGCAATGCACCCATACCGGGCAAGCGTTCAAATCCTCGTACTCACCGCGGTAGAGGATGCAATCATTAGGGCATGCATGTATCTTCTGCACCTCTAACCCTAGAGGGCAGACAACCTTCTTTGCTTCGTACATACTCTCGGGCAATTCGTTGTCCTTTGGAAGCATATCCTTTATCATTACCAGCAACTTTCCAAATCCCTTGTCCGATACACCATTCTCTGCCTTCCATTGCAGCAATTCCAGTGTGGTGCCCAGCTTTTTCTTGTCACCTACGCAATTCGGGTACAACAATTTTTTGTGATCCTCTAACATGCGCTGCAACTTCTTCTTCTCCAAATCACTTGCGCAGTTTCTCTTTGCATTGGCAATGGCCCGACCTAGATCATCAACGGGCTCATCTGATGCCTCTTCTTCAGCTTCTTCCCGCATTGCCGGCTCAGCTTCTTCCCGCATTACCGGCTCAGCTTCTTCCCCCATTGTTGTATCATCGTATTCAGGGAACCCATGGCCAGGATAGCTGTCGTCGTCCTCTTCTTCTTCATTGTCTTCCATCATAACCCCTCTTTCTCCATGCTTGGTCCAAACATTATAGTGGGGCATGAAACCGGACTCAAACAGGTGGACGTGAATGGTTCTTGACTTAGAGTAATTGTGACCATTCTTACAGCCAGCACATGGACAAGGCATAAAACCATCCACCCGCTTGTTTGCCTCAGCCGCAATCAGAAAAGTATGCACGCCCTCAACGAACTGGGGAGAGCATCGGTCATCGTACATCCATTGCCGGCTCATCTTCATGACACAACACCGAATAGACCAAATTAATACAAGTTCATACATAAAGTTCATACAACACTTAAATGCAACAAACAAATAACTCTCTAGCTAAAGCATTTGAATGCAACAACAAATGCGATCAAGATCGCAACTAAGGTAACAATGGATCCAACAACATAATAATACCAAGCCTCACTATCGATGGCATATTTTCTAATCTTTCTAATCTTCAAGCGCATTTTCTCCATCTTGATCTTGTGATCATCGACGACATCGGCAACATGCAAATCCAATTCCATCTTCTCCTCTTCAATTCTTTTCAATTTTTCTTTTAAATACTCATTTTCTCTTTCAACTAAATTTAACCTCTCGACAATAGGGTCGGTTGGAATTTCCGGTTCACATACCTCCTAGAAAAAATTTCTATGTCAACCTGATGGGCATAATTTGTCATAAACACGAAATGCAACTAGTTTTAAAAGAGAATATATATACCACATCCGAATCATAACAAGGACGAGGGCCGACGGGGACGGATATAAAAACCATGGCACTATATGTATAACAAACAACGTACGGGTAAGATAATTATACGAGTAACTATATATCCAAATCACACAAACATCAATTTTTATATAAAATTTCATGAACAAAGAGGCTACCACAAGGTGGTGCCGGTGACGGGACGGTGCGGGCGATCGACGGTGGTTATGACGGAGATTTAGAAGGCACTAAGTAAACCACACTTACATATGCAAACCAAGTGTTATTTTTGACCTCAAATTGCATATAAATCAAATACTAGCATATATATATATATATATATATATATATATATATATATATATATATATATATATATATATATATATATATATATATATTTCCTCCCAAATTACTAAACTCACAAATTAATCACTATATAAAGCATTGCAAGAGTAAATCTAGCAATGAGAGATGAAAGGACAAAGTTGCTAACCTTTGTGATCATTTCAATGGATGGGGGCCTTCAAATCTTGAAAAAATTTGGGCAAAATGTGTGATGAGCTCGAGAGGAAGAGGGGAAGAACAGAGAGGAGAGGGGAAAGGGGAAGAACAGAGCGAGCTCGGGTGGACGAAGGGTTTATGTAGGACGACCTTTAGTACCGGTTCGTGCCACGAACCGGTACTAAAGGTGCTGGAGGGGCCCCAGACTGACAACATCCTGCCACCACTCTC
Source organism: Aegilops umbellulata (assembly GCA_032464435.1). Lineage (NCBI taxonomy): Eukaryota > Viridiplantae > Streptophyta > Magnoliopsida > Poales > Poaceae > Aegilops > Aegilops umbellulata. Next base: position 222,244,146 of record CP136058.1, on the reverse strand, counting down.
ATTAGTACCGGTTCGTGCCACGAACCGGTACTAAAGGTTCGCCACGAACCGGTACTAATGAAAGCGGCCCGGCTAGCCGTTGGAACCGGCACTAATGTATACATTAGTGCCGTCTCAAATACAAACCGGCACTAATGTGCTTCACGTTTGACCCTTTTTCTACTAGTGCTCTCTCCAGATCTAAAAAAGACGGCCCCTCTCTCCCTCCTCACCGGTGGTCACAAATCCGCCGGGGAAGAAAAGGACGTGCAATGTTGACGCACTTGTCGTCGGCGAGCGAGGTCACGCACTGATGACAAGGCCGTCCTCTCAGACCTAGCGCCCGCGCGGGATGGCCTCCGTCCCCAAGCTCGCTGCCGTAGTGTGTGCGGAGGACGACGACCAATAGCGAAGCCACTTCCCGCCGACCCTCAGGTATGCTACCTCTTTTCGAACCATAACCTTGTTCTATTGCCCCATCTGCCACGTCATTGCATGTGTATCTTTTTCCACTCCACCATCTTCCCAATTTGCTATCCTCTTCTCTGCTGGCCACGTAGACGAAAACCATAATTTGCACTATTAAAGGAAACCCTACTTCATGCAGACTAATCCATGTCTGGGTTGAATAAGGAAAGGAAGGGAGATTGTACTGTCCAAGAGAGTAGGCATCGAACCCGCATCTAGGTTGAAAAGGGGAAAATCAGTAGCTAAGGAACGAGTCTCGTGTCTCTTGTTTGAAGAAGGGTAGAAAGGCATGACAACGCAATAGAGAATGACTAGGTCGACCGGTTTCTTGTCCTCGCATAGGAAAAAGGTGGCTAAAGAGAAAACAAATGGGACGTAATCCACATATGCTTCCTGGATATTTGTTGCTCTGGGTAACCATACCTCCCTCACCACTCTGCATCCATGGAGGTACATCGTACTGGTGCGCCCACTGTCCGAATGGCCCATGCTCTTATTGCCACTTTTTTTGCTGTTAGTATAACGCCAGCAGTCAAGTCAAGCAATGCTACTGCTAAAGTGATGCCACATTTAACTAATGCCGCTCTCAGTCTAATGCCACCGATAAATTTAAGCAATGCCATTTAATGTCACTGGATTATTTCAGGGTTAGCTGTTGATTGTGGATGTATTAAAGATTGTTCAGCTAAGGCATTCTAATGTTGTTGCATAGCCAGTATACCAACGATGAAATTTGTTACTACCTTCAGATTTTTGCATTGTTATTGCTTATAGATTACATACCTCACTTTCATGAGATAAGTTAATTTTTTTGTACAGTGTCACCAAAATGCCAAGGCGCTGATGTCATTTTATTTTGGTTAAACTGCACAGACAATTATGAAGACAAGAGGAAAGGTCAAGAGTGGGCACCTCCTCCTCCGGCTGTTCTCTTGAGGAGGTCCGTATGTTCGTCTCTAATGCCTGTCGACTACATACCTGACATCATGATGTAATGTTAAGTCATTTCCTTTTGTACAGTGTCACTGAATTGTCAAGGCGGTGATGGCATTTTATATTAGTAGAACTGCACAAAATTTGCTTAAAAGAAGAGGAAAGGTCAGGAATGGCTCACTTTTCCAGAAAAAACTATGTATGCCTTCCTGACATTAGCCATTGTTGCTTTATTTATTCCTTCAAACAGGTGGTTAGAAACAGTCTTGCTACCTTTACCCATTCAGAAATTGGAATGCTTATATTTGTGAGTCTATGCTTCAACTAGTGACACTTTTAGAGTAATCACACTTTCAATATCTATGCAAACAGGGATGCTCGATTTTAGTGGAACTGCACAAAAAGTCCAACTGGTTCAACATTAGGAGCATGTGTTTTCCAAACCTTTATATCCAATTGGTGGCACTATGAGCTGTTCATTACGAAGGTACATGGTTTGCTACTATGTTGCTACTCTTTTTGTGCTGTCATTAGATAGTAATACTAGTGGTTTGCATGTGAATTTATTGGCAGGGTGGACCTACATTGGAGGTGCAGTACAAGATTCAATGATTGGATGCTCAATTTCGGTTGTATCGTTTTCACCTCTTCCATCACTACGAACATGGATATCCTTGGTCTGATGAAGAATAGGCGCTATATTTCTGCTCTGAACCAGCAAATCAATTCAATATGAAATTGTCTAGGACAAAACATAACTGTATCAGATTGTCCAGTGCAGAACATGACAGATGCTTAGTGGAAGAGACATGTTTAAAACGAAAATACAAGGTGTGGTATATGTTTACTAGCTACTTAATATTTGCGCAGACAGAGATATCTGCCCATTGCTATTTGGCAAACAAACAAAGTGCCCGCAATTTTGGTTGAACTGCACAAGAGAATAGTATAGTCACTGCATGCAGTGCCATTTGAAAATAGACACAGAAAGATTGGATAATCACTTCATGGACTGCAGGAAAGTAGTAGTGTACTATTTATTGGCCAACACTAGGTGCTTCATTGCTTTGGTGTGATTATAGAATGGGCATCATTTTGCCTAAGTTAAAGTTTGTATTCCGAAAATAGTCTCGCGGTGTGATCGAGAGAAGAGCAAATCATATTGCAGTGGATGTTCCTCCATCATGTGTGGTTCATTCTCATGGTCCCAGCTGTTGGTGAAACCACTTACGTTTGCAAGAGGAATTGTAGACTTCACAAACAAATTTGTCTTTCAGTCTGTACTGAATGTTGGCCAAGAGAAGCATCCATGTTAGTAGGAAGAACAGATGTTTTTTCTAGATCTTTGCTTTTGGAGCTACATATTTGTATATGATCTGTGAATCGTTGAGATGCATTAACATGTTGATCTTATGTATGGGAATCGTACTAGTTAGTTTTAGTTGTGACGCAAGATCCGAAGTGGATGATCTTTGCTTTTGGAGCTACATATTTTTATATGATCTATGAATCATTGAGATGCATTAACAGTTACTTACTTCTGTTCGCTCAGTGTTTACAAGTTACTGACCGATCACTAGCTAGCCTACAAATGCGCTCCTAGCAGTTTTATTTGCGACGCAAGATGCGAAGTGGCAGTTTTTTGAATAAAAATGCCTACCTCTGAAGAAACTAACAAGCTACACTATCGATCCTACACGGATAAATAGAAGATCACACACGTACTACCTCCTTTCCGTTTTGCAAGGCTCAATTCAAGAAATGACCTACTCGATCCTACACGAATAAATAGCGGATCACGCACGTACTAGTACCTCCTTTCCGGTTTGCAGGGCTTAATTCAAACCTCTCACCAACCAAGGTACTCCCTCCGTCCGGGTTTATTAGTCCCGTGAGCAAAGCAGCAAGACCAAGGCATGGCAATAATTAATGGCATGCAGAAGTTTAAGCCTAATTAATTCCAGTGATTTAAGTGGCTGCATGCGTGCCCTCGGCATGCAGAAGTTTAAGCCTAATTAATTCCAGCGATTTAAGTGGCTGCATGCTGCTTCGCGTACTGCCTGCGAGCGATTCTAAGTGCCTGCATGCAGCTAACTAATGCGAAAAAAGATACGCTTTAAATCCGTGGAATCATTATTGACAAGGAGGGAGATGATTCGAGTGCACTCGTTTGACCGCCATGCTGGTGTGCGACCCATACGGGACGGGATGGCACAGTCATAATTTCAGTTTCTCTAGTTTTCCATGGCAAGATGGCGCGCTAAGACATTATGCATTGAATTCCGATGACCGTCGCGCTACCTTCCGCCTATAAGTATTGTTTCCCGGCCTTCTCCGGTGCCACCGTGACCCAACTCGCCATATCCTCATAAGCCCCCATCGGCCCAACGTCACTCGCCACGTCCGCCATGCCCCCGCCCGTCCGCGGTAGGCGACGCCGGAGGCGGTCACCGCGCGGAACTAGTGTTCGGGCTTTCACCGGAAGGCAGACAGAGGGAGGAGGTATTCTATCTGTCTTTAGATGGCAATGCAGAGATCGAGGAGTAGTTGGAGCGCGACCGCATAGCGGAGGAGCAGGAGTTGTTGGAGCGCGACCGCCTGGCGAAGGAACAGCGTATCGCCGATTTGCGCCGCCAGCGGGACATGGAGCAGCAGCGCACCGACGCTCTGAGTCGCGAGCAGAGCGCCCGCAACGGCTGGAGCATGACTAGAGCGCGCCCGTTGCCGCGATCTTCCCGGGATCACGCTCCGAAGCTGCCCCCTTCTCCAAGTCATTGCTCTATAAAACCCCTACGCTCTCCTCCCTCGCACCCCATAAAGCCCTCCTCCAAAAACCACCACAGCCACCGTCACCTCCGAACTGATCTCGCCTCCGCCGCCGCAGTTCGCCGACGTTGCCTTCACCGGTGAGGATCCCCCTGCCCATCTATTTTTTTTTGTTTTTTTTTCATTTTTGTTTTAAAAACAGAAATAGTTTCAATTTTATATTGCTTCTAAATTTTATGTTTTTGATCCAAATTGAGTGATTCTTTTTGCATGGTGCCATAAATTTGTTTAAGTTTCTCTTTGTGTACTTAGTTTTAAAATTTGAATTGTTTAAATTTGAACTATTTCAAATATGCTTCAAACACTGTTTTGGCTCTAGTTTGAATTCTAGAAAAGATTTTTGATTGATTCTTTTGCTACTGTTTTGTTATTGTTTTGTCTATCCAGTAGCATATAGTGGCTTATTTTTAGTTTAATTTAAATTAGGTTTATTGCGAAAACAATACTATTTTGCTATGTAGTTGTTTTAGTCATATAATTAGTGTTTTTACTTATTTTTAGTTAATTATTTTTGTAAATTTTTACATGATGGCATATGTTTCTGTTAGACTACTGTAGATAATTTTTTGTAGTTATTTATTAGAGTTTACCTACTGTTTTAGCATTTGTTTGTTTAGTTCATAGTGATAGTTGATAAAAATAGTTTTCATACTAGTTCTTTTTGCTAGTAAATGCTTTAGTAAATTATTTTCTGTTGTTTCACGAGAATTATATTTTCTATGCTGTAGAAAGTCTATTAGAGTAATTTAGTTTTAATAAGAAAGTATTGACCGTTATTGTGTGAGTTGGTTTCTCCCTTCTTTTCTTGAAGTTTTCTTTGGAATTCTATTTGGTTTTCTTTGATTTCATTATGGATTTATTTGTTGATTTTTAATTGTTATCTTGATTGATAAAATTGATTCCTAGAATTGTTGCTTATGTGAATACAATGTTTGACTATATAGATTTTCATCGGAGAGTTGCTTATAGTGCTATCAAGTTTTGCGAGAGCGAAATTATCTTCATCAAGTAATACCAGGGAAGTTCACTTTGACCATGTTATTCATACCAATGTTTTTATTGCATTTAGTCACCATTCATGATCCCTCCAGTAGTGTTATTGACTTCTTGTAGTTGAGTAGAATGCATGAGATAGGAACCCATCTCCATGTTATCAAGCCCGGGACGTTATGAAGTTTAAATGCTACGCTATAGTAGACGGGGTTGGTATGAGTATGCGGGAGTGGTGTGAAGATGAAGGACTCTACGTCAATGAAGACAACTTCATGATGGCATCTGCAATGACTGCATCTTCAGGACCTCAAGACTTCAAGACCCAAGACAAGAATTCAATACACACTACTCGGTGAAGGACGGATTTGATGGGCAGCTTGGAGCAACCAGTGGATGGCCGGGATGAGTGGAGAAACGCCATGACATCTTGCGGAAAGCTTCACCCAGACTCAAAGAGACGGAAGAATACTTCATGCCCGGAAGCTTACCTGTGCAACCACAAGTCAGTATGGGCTCTGGCTTAGTTGACCTTGGTGGTGACTCTGGCTAGGACGGTGCTAGCAGATGTAGAACTATGGTAGGATTGGATGAGTACCGGACAGTGGTCAGGGGAACTCTTCGGAACACCATGTTTCGGCCATCTTGTTCTCAAACACCATGAAGTGCGAGAACGTAAAAAGAGGGATCGAGTCTTGCGGGTAAAGTGTGCAAACCTCTGTAGAGGGTTAAAACCTAATCGATTAGCCGTGTCCCCGGTCACGGACAATTTGAGCCTCTGTACTTGGATCTATCTCGGAACTCTCAACACTGGACTGATAACATAATTGTGGGCAACTAATGATGATTTTGGGCTATGAGACATTGGTTGGCGGAACCATGTCATGATAGAAAACTCACTAGTACAGACTCCTGATCTTCGTTTGTTGTAGGGAAAATAAAATTAGCTTTTACGCAAAAACCTAATACACAGAGCCACAAAGCCATATGGCATATAGAATAGGTTATCATCCGCTTTCTCTTATTGTGATCTTGCCGGTGCATTCAATGTACTGACCTACACGGTTGCAATGTCTCATGTTGCAGATATTTCTTTGACGAGTAAGAGTTACGATACAGGGTTACTAATGTAGGGTGGAATCCTATACAACCGATCTTTCATGAAAGGAGCGGATCCCAACTGAGAACACGAAAACATGAGGGAAAACACAAGAGGAACTCTCAAAACCAACAAGATATAGTCACACATATGCTAGATCCTCGAAACACAAGGGGAGATACACGATCCAAAGTCAACAACAGACGATACAAAGGGTAACCGGTTCTTCTCCGTAAGGAGTTCTTGATGGGGCCACCCAAGAGGGGGTCTTGAATCCAACGTGGATCGTCTCCATAGAGGGGACACGGTCTCTCTCATGGAGCAGATCTGTATGGATGAGTAATGCTCTATCTCACATCTGAGCTAAGCCAATGCTAACCCTAGAAAGAGGGAGGAGGAGGAGTATATATAGTCTAGGGGGCAAAAGGGTACACTGGCCTTGTGCCCTTACACTGTGCGCAGACAAGGGAGGTCGGATGTCCGGGCGACGGGGCGGATATCCGGGCCTTCGGGCGGGGCCCGATGTCCGGGCTAGCGTGGCTGGCCTGGATGCTCTATAGATAGACGGGGGTCCAGATGTCCGGGTGAGGGGCCGGATGTCCGAGAGCTCGGGACGGGCCGGATGTCCGAGCTGAAGTGGTTCAGCTTCGGGTAGGATCTGTAACGGGCGCCAGATTTCTGGGCAGAGACCGGATGTCCGGGCTGTCGGGCCGGATGTCCGGGGTTGGGGCAGGACGTCCGGGTCCTGTAGCTTCAGCGGTTGGAACATTGCTGTAGTGGATGTCTCCAGCGGTCGGATGTCCAGGGCTGGGGCCGGATGTCCGGGCCCTGGAGCTGCCTTATTCTCCTTCCGTTGGTTCTCGTCATCCATGGACTTGGTGGCTTGTCCGTCTTCATGATAATCTTCGGGGGATTCCTCTTGACACCTAATCATGCACAGCATATCGGACTTAGGTAGTAGCCATGTCTCGAGGCGATCACATGTGATATCACTAAGGAAAGAAGTTGCCTCGTTCACGAGAGCTCTAGATCATGCTCGTGTCATGGGTCCTATTTGCTCTTGATGAGACGATGGTAGGTCCATGGGGATGACCGTAGGATTCTCCACATCATCTCTCCTCCCTTGGGAAAGATCTGACCTCGGATCGAAATCCTCATCACCATGGTACGGGGAGAGATCTTTGACATTCAAGATATCGCTTACGGAGTACTTGTCGCGTGGGATGTCGATCTTGTAGGCGTTGTTGTTGTAGCGTGCAAGCACCTTGAAGGGTCCGTCGGCTCGTGCTATTAGTTTGTACTTGCGTTCATTGGGGAAGCGGTCCTTGCGAAGTGTAGCCACACAAGATCTCCAATGTTGGATATCATGGGTTGCTTGTTGACACCGAGCTTGGTCGTGAGTCGTTATACTTGGCGCTCGATGGTGTGCCTTGCATCTTCATTCATCTTCTTGAGGTAGTTGACTCGGGCACTTGCGTCCATGTTTGTGCACTCTTGCAGTGGTAGAGGAAGAATGTCCAATGGGGACAACGGGTTGAAGCTGTAGACGACCTCGAAGGGGGACTTGCTGGTAGACGAATGTCTTGCATGGTTGTAGGGTACTCGGTGATAGGTAGGCACTCCTCCCACTCCTTGATGTTCTTTTTTATCAACACGCCTAGTAGAGTGGAGAGTGTACGGTTCGTCACCTCCGTTTGGCGGTCGGTTTGAGGATGGTATGCCGAAGAGGACAAAAGCTTGATTCCAAGCTTAGCGCACATGGTCTTCCGAAAGTAACTCAAGAACTTGACATCATGGTCTGAGACAATCGTCTTTGGCACTCCATGTAGGCGCAAGATTTCCCTACAAAATAAATTTGCAACATGTGAAGCATCGTCTATCTTGTTGCATGGTATGAAATGTGCCATTTTAGAGAATCGGTCCACAACAACAAACACGGAATCCTTCCCATTTCTTGTTCTAGGCAAAACAAGGACAAAATCCATGCTAATATCTTCCCATGGTTGTTATGTAATTGGAAGAGGCATATAGAGTCCATGAGATTGAGCTTTAGACTTAGCTTTACAACATGTAGAGCATCGGTTGGTGAAGCAGTTGACATCGTGAAACATCTTTGGCCAAAAGTAGGACCTGGAGAGCGTAGCAAATGTCTTGTCGCGTCCAAAATGTCCCATTAGTCCTTCGCCATGAGATTCTTGCAAAAGCAACAAACGAAGAGAAGACTCGGGGATGCATAGTTTGTTAGCTTTCATAAGATATCCATCTTTGATGTAATTGCGTTCCCAAGAAGTATGCATCAAACATTTGGCATAAGGAATAGCAAAAGTAGGATCATGCTCATACAAGTCTTTTATGTGCTCAAAGCCAATGACATTCAATTCAAGTTGAGTAACAAGCATGCATATACGGGAAAGTGCATCCGCCACAACATTTTCCTTACCTTTAATATACTTGATGACATAAGGAAATGACTCAATAAACTCACTCCATTTAGCATGACACTTGTTCAAGTTAGTTTGACCATTAAGATATTTAAGTGTTTCATGGTCAGTATGGTTGATAAATTCATGAGGGCGAAGGTAATGTTCCCATTCATGCAAAACTCGCACTAAAGCATATAGCTCTTTGTCATAGATAGCATAATTGAGTTGCGCTCTAGAAAGTTTCTCACTAAAGTATGCTATGGGGCGCTTCTCTTGCGTTAACACAACTCCTATGCCATTACCACTAGCATCGCAATGAATTTCAAATGGTTTGTCAAAGTTGGGTAATGCAAGCACGGGAGCATGAGTAAGCAAATTCCCAAACTCATTGAATCCGCTATCTTGCGATGGTCCCCAAACAAAGGGTGCATTCTTCTTGCTCAAAGCATGTAAAGGAGATGCAATAGTGCTAAAATCCTTCACAAATCTACGGTAGAAACAGGCTAAACCAAGAAAACTACGCATTTGTTGCAAATTTGTTGGTTGGGGCCAAGTTTTAATAGCATTGATCTTAGATTCATCAACATGAACACCCTTGGAGGATACTACAAAACCTAAGAAAACAAGCTTATCAACGCCAAAAAGGCATTTTTCGATATTAGCATAAAGACGCTCTTTGCGAAGAGTTTGTAGCACGATACGAAGGTGGGTAACATGCTCTTTGCGAGATTTGCCAAAAACAAGGATATCATCGAAGTAGACCACAACAAACTCACCAATGTAAGGGCGAAACACATAATGCATAAGACACATGAAAGTACCGGGTGCTTCGGATAAACCCATAGGTATGACTAACCACTCATACAAACCAAACTTAGTTTTGAAAGCAGTTTTCCATTCATCACCCTCTTGTATGCGGATTTGATAGTAACCACTTTTGAGATCGATTTTGGAAAAAAATAGTGGCACCGCTAAGTTCATCAAGCATATCATCAAGGCGTGGAATGGGGTACCTATATCGAACGGTGATGGCATTGATAGGTCTACAATCGGAACACATGCGAAAGCAACCGTCTCTTTTTGGCACAAGAATGACCGGTACGGCACACAGACTCAAACTTTCATGCACATCACCCTCTTGTATTTCTAAGGTTTCTTCGGGGTTGACTCGGTAGGGAGCTTTGTTTGGAAGTGGCGCTCCGGGGATGAGGTCGATGCGGTGCTCGATGCCTCGTAGTGGAGGTGGACCCGGAGGTAGCTTGTCGGGGAAAACATCTTGGAATTCCTTCAATAGAGAAGATAACACTAAAGGTATATCGTGAGAGGTGTTAGCTTTTGGTGCTTCGTCCTTGCACAAAAGGCCATAGTGTATAACACTTGATGGGTTCTCACACACTTCTCTCATCTCACATTTGGTGGCAAATAGGACTAAGTTCTTCTTGTCGCTCATTGTGGAGGCACTCAATTTGGGCTTGTGGCACTCACTCTCTTTTTGGTGGTTCGCTCTCTCACTATTCTCTCCACGATGGGTGGCTTGCTTGTCAGTGATCACTTGGCTTGGAGACATAGGTCGTAGCACATACTCCTTTCCTTTCATCTTGAAGCTATAATGATTTGTACGCCCGTTGTGGATGACACCTCAGTCGAATTGCCATGGCCGTCCAAGAAGGAGTTGGCAGACGGTCATCGGAAGGACATCACACTCCAAAGTGTCTTCGTCAGCTCGGATCTTGAAAGAAACTTGTACTCTATGCTCGACTTGGATGGTACCGGTGTCGCTTAGCCATTGAACCTTGTATGGGTGCGGGTGCTTCATCTTGACCAATTGAAGCTTGGAGCATAGTTCTTCACTTGCGAGGTTATGGCAACTTCCTCCATCGATGATGACCTTGACGAACCTTCCATTGATGCCGGCCTTGGTGTGGAAGATATGGCATCTTTGGTATTCATCTTGCTGATGTTGAAGAGTCAAGACCTTGGAGAAAACAAGAGCAGGGCTCGAATATTCGTCACAAAAGACTTGATCATCTTCATCTTCGTTCAAGCGCCGGTGCATGTCCACTTGCTCAAGGTCTTCCATCTCCTCTTCACTCATGGATTCATAGGTTCTGTCATTGTTGAGGATCATGGTGCGCTTGTTTGCACACTCGAAGGACTTGTGGCCTCGGCCGCCGCATGTGAAGCATTTGAAGGAACTTGTCTTGATGGTCTCATCTGTTGGGGTAAATGATGATGAAGCTTTTGGCTTGAAGTTGCTTGAAGTAGGAGGATGACTTGAGCTTGTCGAAGTTTTCTTGTAACATGACTTGTCGCCGTTGCTTGTAGATGGCTTGGTTGAGGTAGAAGATGTTGGAGGTGTTGACGCTTGAGAGTTGGAGAAGCCATAGGACTTGGATGAGTACTTGGCGTACTTGAGGTCATTTTGCACTTGATGTTCCCCTTTGGTAGCTTGATGCACTAGCTCGATGAGGTTCGAGTATGGTTGGAAGTCGGCGATCTTCTTGATAGGATGATTGAGTCCATTCAAGAAACGTGCCATAGTTTGCTCATCATCTTCCGTGACATTGGCTTGTATCATGGCAATCTCCATTTTCTTGTAGTACTCTTCAACGCTCTTGGTTCCTTGCTTGAGTAGTTGGAGTTTCTTGAAGAGGTCGCGGTTGCAGTAGTTAGGCACAAAACGTGCTCTCATGACATCATTCATTTGCGCCTAAGTAGTGATGGGTGGTTCACGTCTTGCCTCTCGGCGCTCAATAACTTGTTCCCACCAAATGAGAACATAGTCTTGGAATTCAAGGGATGCCATCACTATCTTCTTTTCTGAAGGAAATATGCCCTAGAGCAAATAATAAAGTTATTATTTATTTCCTTATGTCATGATAAATGTTAATTATACATGCTAGAACTGTATTAACCGGAAACATAATACTTGTGTGAATACATAGACAAACAGAGTGTCACTAGTATGCCTCTACTTGACTAGCTCGTTGATCAAAGATGGTTATGTTTCCTAGCCATTGACATGAGTTGTCATTTGATTAACGGGATCACATCATTAGGATAATGATGTGATTGACTTGACCCATTCCGTTAGCTTAGCACTCGATCGTTTAGTATGTTGTTATTGCTTTCTTCATGACTTATACATGTTCGTATGACTATGAGATTATGCAACTCCCGTTTACCGGAGGAACACTTTGTGTGCTGCCAAACGTCACAACGTAACTTAGTGATTATAAAGGTGCTCTACAGGTGTCTCTGAAGGTACTTGTTGGGTTGGCGTATTTCAAGATTAGGATTTGTCACTCCGGTTGTCGGAGAGGTATCTCCGGGCCCTCTCGGTAATGCACATAACTTAAGCCTTGCAAGCATTGCAACTAATGAGTTAGTGGCGGAATGATGTGTCACAGAACGAGTAAAGAGACTTTCCGGTAACGACATTGAACTAGGTATTGAGATACCGACGATCGAATCTCGGGCAAGTAACATACCGATGACAAAGGGAACAACGATTGTTGTTATGCAGTCTGACCGATAAAGATCTTCGTAGAATATGTAAGAGCCAATATGAGCATCCAGGTTCCGCTATTGATTATTGACCGGAGACGTGTCTCGGTCATGTTTACATAGTTCTCGAACCCGTAGGGTCCGCACGCTTAAAGTTTCGATGACAGTTATATTATGAGTTTATGAGTTGTGATGTACCGAAGGTCGCTCGGAGTCTCGGATGTGATCACGGACATGACGAGGAGTCTCGAAATGGTGGAGACATGAAGATTGATATATTGGAAGCATATATTTGGATATCGGAAGTGTTCCGGGTGAAATCGGGATTTTACCGGAGTACCGGAGGGGTCACCGGAACCCCCCAGGGGTTAATGGGCCATAGTGGGCTTTAGTGGGGAAGAGGAGAGGCGGCCAGGGCAAGGGCCATGCGCCCCTCCCGCCTTGTCCGAATAGGACAAGGAGAGGGGGGTGGCGCCCCCCTTTCCTTCTTCTCCTCCACCTCTTTCCCCATCCACTCCTAATCCAACAAGGAAAAGGGAGGGAGTCGGCGCGCCCCCTCCTGGCCGGCCGCACCTTCCCCCTTGCTCCTTTATATACGGGGGCAGGGGGCACCCTAGAGACACAACAATTGATCGTTTGATCTTTTAGCCGTGTGCGGTGCCCCCCCTCCACCATAGTCCACCTCGATAATACTGTAGCGGTGCTTAGGTGAAGCCCTACGTCGGTAGAACATCATCATCGTCACCACGCCGTCGTGCTGACGAAACTCCCCCTCAACCCTCGGCTGGATCGGAGTTCGAGGGACATCATCGGGCTGAACGTGTGCTGAACTCGGAGGTGTCGTGCGTTCGGTACTTGATCGGTCGGATCGTGAAGACGTACGACTACATCAACCGCGTTGTTCTAACGCTTCCACTGTCGGTCTACGAGGGTGCGTGGACAACACTTTCCCCTCTTGTTGCTATGCATCACCATGATCTTGCGTGTGCATAGGAATGTTTTTGAAATTACTACGTTTCCCAACAGTGGCATCCGAGCCTTCTTTTATGCGTTGATGTTATATGCACGAGTAGAACACAAGTGAGTTCTGGGCGATATAAGTCATACTGCTTACCAGCATGTCATACTTTGGTTTGGCGGTATTGTTGGATGAAGCGGCCTGGACCGACATTACGCGTATGCTTACGCAAGACTGGGTCTACCGACGCGCTTTGCACACAGGTGGCTGGCGAGTGTCAGTTTCTCCAATTTTAGTTGAACCGAGTGTGGCTACGCCCGGTCCTTGCGAAGGTTAAAACAGCACCAACTTGACAAACTATCATTGTGGTTTTGATGCGTAGGTAAGAACGGTTCTTGCTAAGCCCAGCAGCAGCCACGTAAAACTAGCAATAACATAGTAGAGGACGTCTAACTTGTTTTTGTAGGGCATGTTGTGATGTGATATGGTCAAGACATGATGCTAAATTTTATTGTATGAGATGATCATGTTTTGTAACCGAGTTATCGGCAACTGGCAGGAGCCATATGGTTGTCGCTTTATTGTATGCAATGCAATTGCCTTGTCATGCTTTACTTCATCACTAAGCGGTAGCGATAGTCGTAGAAGCATAAGATTGCCAGACGACAACGATCCTACGATGGAGATCAAGGTGTCGCGCCGGTGACGATGGTGATCATGACGGTGCTTCGGAGATGGAGATCACAAGCACAAGATGATGATCGCCATATCATATCACTTATATTGATTGCATGTGATGTTTATCTTTTATGCATCTTATCTTGCTTTGATTGACGGTAGCATTATAATATGATCTCTCACTAAATTTCAAGATAAAAGTGTTCTCCCTCAGTATGCACCGTTGCCAGAGTTCGTCGTGCCTAGACACCACATGATGACCGGGTGTGATAAGCTCTACGTCCATCTACAACGGGTGCAAGCCAGTTTTGCACACGCATAATACTCAGGTTAAACTTGACGACCCTAGCATATGCAGATATGGCCTCGGAACACTGAGACCAAAAGGTCGAGCGTGAACCATATAGTAGATATGATCAACATAGTGATGTTCACCATTGAAAGCTACTCCATTTCACATGATGATCGGTTATGGTTTAGTTGATTTGGATCACGTGATCACTTAGAGGATTAGAGGGATGTCTATCTAAGTGGGAGTTCTTAAGTAATATGATAAATTGAACTTAAATTTATCATGAACTTAGTACCTGATAGTATCTTGCTTATCTATGTTGATTGTAGATAGATGGCCCGTGCTGCTGTTCCGTTGAATTTTAATGCGTTCCTTGAGAAAGCAAAGTTGAAAGATGATGGTAGAAACTACACGGACTGGGTCCGTACTTGAGGATTATCCTCATTGCTGCACAGAAGAATTACGTCCTGGAAGCACCGCTGGGTGCTAGGCCTGCTGCAGATGCAACTGACGATGTTAAGAACGTCTGGCAAAGCAAAGCTGATGACTACTCGATAGTTCAGTGTGCCATGATTTACAGCTTAGAACCGGTACTTCAATGACGTTTTGAACGTCATGGAGCATATGCGAGGTTCCAGGAGTTGAAGTTAATATTTCAAGCAAATGCCCGGATTGAGCGATATGAAGTCTCCAATAAGTTCTGCAACTACAAGATGGAGGAGAATAGTTCTGTCATTGAGCATATACTCAAGATGTCTGGGTATTGCAATCACTTGATTCAACTGGGAGTTAATCTTTCGGACGATAGCGTCATTGACAGATTTCTTCAATCACTGCCACCAAGCTACAATAGCTTCGTGATGAACTATAACATGCAAGGGATGGATAAGACGATTCCCGAGCTCTTTGCAATGCTAAAGGCTGCGGAGGTAGAAATGAAGAAGGAGCATCAAGTGTTGATGGTCGATAAGACCACCAGTTTCAAGAAAAAGGGCAAAGGGAAGAAGAAGGGGAACTTCAAGAAGAACAGCAAGCAAGTTGCTGCTCAAGAGAAGAAACCCAAGTATGGACCTAAGCCTAAGACTGAGTGCTTCTACTGCAAGCAGACTGGACACTGGAAGCGGAACTGCCCCAAGTATTTGGCGGATAAGAAGGATGGCAAGGTGAAAAAAGGTATATGTGATATACATGTTATTGATGTGTACCTTACTAGAGCTCGCAGTAGCACCTGGGTATTTGATACTGGTTCTGTCGCTAATATTTGCAACTCGAAACAGGGACTATGGATTAAGCGAACACTGGCCAAGGATGAGGTGACGATGCGCGTGGGAAACGGTTCCAAAGTCGATGTGATCACCGTCGGCATGCTACCTCTACATTTACCTTCGGGATTAGTATTAGACCAAAATAATTGGTTTTTGGTGCCAGCGTTTAGCATGAACGTTATATCTGGATCTTGTTTGATGCGAGATGGTTATTTATTTAAATCAGAGAATAATGGTTGTTCTATTTATATGAGTAATATCTTTTATGGTCATGCACCTTTGAAGAGTGGTCTATTTTTGATGAATCTCGATAGTAGTGATACACATATTCATAATGATGAAGCCAAAAGATTCAGAGTTGATAATGATAGTGCAACTTATTTGTGGGACTGCCGTTTAGGTCATATCGGTGTAAAGCGCATGAAGAAACTCCATACTGATGGACTTTTGGAACCACTTGATTATGAATCACTTGGTACTTGCGAACCATGCCTCATGGGCAAGAGGACTAAAACGCCGTTCTGGAACTATGGAGCGAGCAACAGATTTGTTAGAAATCATACATACAAATGCATATGGTCCAATGAATGTTGAGGCTCGTGGCGGATATCGTTATTTTCTCACCATCATAGATGATTTAAGAAGATATGGGTATATCTACTTGATGAAACATAAGTCTGAAACATTTGAAAAGTTCAAAGAATTTCAGAGTGAAGTTGAAAATCATCGTAACAAGAAAATAAAGTTTCTACGATTTGATCGTGGAGGAGAATATTTGAGTTACGAGTTTGGTCTACATTTGAAACAATGCGGAATAGTTTCACAACTCACGCCACCCAAAACACCACAGCGTAATGGTGTGTCCGAACGTCGTAATCGTACTTTACATGATATGGTGCGATCTATGATGTCTCTTACTGATTTACCGCTATCGTTTTGGGGTTATGCTTTAGAGACAGCTACATTCACCTTAAATAGGGCACCATCGAAATCCGTTGAGACGACACCTTATGAACTATGGTTTGGCAAGAAACCAAAGTTGTCATTTCTTAAAGTTTGGGGCTGCGATGCTTATGTGAAAAAACTTCAACCTGATAAGCTCGAACCCAAATCGGAGAAATGTGTCTTCATAGGATACCCAAAGGAGACTGTTGGGTACACCTTCTATCACAGATCCGAAGCCAAGACATTCGTTGCTATGAATGGATCCTTTCTAGAGAAGGAGTTTCTCTCGAAAGAAGTGAGTGGGAGGAAAGTAGAACTTGATGAGGTAACTGTACCTGCTCCCTTATTGGAAAGTAGTTCATCACAGAAACCGGTTCCTGTGACGCCTACACCAATTAGTGAGGAAGTTAATGATGATGATCATGGAACTTCAAATCAAGTTGTTACTGAACCTCATAGGTCAACCAGAGTAAGACCCGCACCAGAGTGGTACAGTAATCCTGTTCTGGAGGTTATGTTACTAGACCATGACGAACCTACGAACTATGAAGAAGCGATGGTGAGCCCAGATTCCGCAAAATGGCTTGAGGGCATGAAAACTGAGATGGGATCCATGTATGAGAACAAAGTGTGGACTTTGGTTGACTTGCCCGATGATCGACAAGCCATTGAGAATAAATGGATCTTCAATAAGAAGACTGACGCTGACGGTTATGTTACTGTCTATAAAGCTCGACTTGTTGCAAAAGGCTTTCGACAAGTTCAAGGGATTGACTACGATGAGACTTCCTCACCCGTAGCGATGCTTAAGTCTGTCCGAATCATGTTAGCAATTGCTGCATTTTATGATTATGAAATTTGGCAAATGGATGTCAAAACTGCATTCCTGAATGAATTTCTAGAAGAAGAGTTGTATATGATGCAACCAGAAGGTTTTGTCAATCCAAAGAGAGCTAACAAAGTGTGCAAGCTCCAGTGATCCATTTATGGACTGCAAGCCTCTCGGAGTTGGAATAAATGCTTTGATAGTGTGATCAAAGCATTTGGTTTTATACATAATTTTGAAGAAGCCTGTATTTAGAAGAAAGTGAGTGGGAGCTCTGTAGCATTTCTGATATTATATGTGGATGACATATTGTTGATTGGAAATGATATAGAATTTCTGGATAGCATAAAGGGATACTTGAATAAGAGTTTTTCAATGAAACACCTCAGTGAAGCTGCTTATATATTGGGCATCAAGATCTATAGAGATAGATCAAGACGCTTAATTGGACTTTCACAGAGCACATACCTTGACAAAGTTTTGAAGAAGTTCAAAATGGATCAAGCAAAGAAAGGGTTCTTGTCTGTGTTACAAGGTGTGAAGTTGAGTAAGACTCAATGCCCGACCACTACAGAAGATAAAGAGAAGATGAAAGATGTTCCCTAAGCTTCAGCCATAGGCTCTATCATGTATGCAATGCTGTGTACCAGACCTGATGTGTACCTTGCTAAGGTACCAAAGTAATCCAGGAGTGGATCACTGGACAGTGGTCAAGAACATCTTGAAATACCTGAAAAGGACTAAGGATGTGTTTCTCGTTTATGGAGGTGACAAAGAGCTAGTCGTAAATGGTTACGTCGATGCAAGCTTTGACACTGATCTGGATGATTCTAAATCGCAAACCGGATACGTGTTTACATTGAACGGTGGAGTTGTCAGTTGGTGCAGTTCTAAACAAGGCGTCGTGGCGGGATCTAAGTGTGAAGCGGAGTACATAGCTGCTTCGGAAGCTACAAATGAAGGAGTTTGGATGAAGGAGTTCATATCCAATCTAGGTGTCATACCTAGTGCATCGGGTCCAATGGAAATCTTTTGTGACAATACTGGTGCAATTGCCTTGGTAAAGGAATCCAGATTTCACAAGAGAACCAAGCACATCAAGAGACGCTTCAATTCCATCCGTGATCTAGTCCAGGTGGGAGACATAGAAATTTGCAAGATACATACGGATCTGAATGTTGCAGACCCGTTGACTAAGCCTCTTCCACGAGCAAAACATGATCAGCACCAAGGCTCCATGGGTGTTAGAATCATTACTGTGTAATCTAGATTACTGAGTCTAGTGCAAGTGGGAGACTGAAGGAAATATGCCATAGAGGCAATAATAAAGTTATTATTTATTTCCTTATGTCATGATAAATGTTTATTATTCATGCTAGAATTGTATTAACCGGAAACATAATACTTGCGTGAATACATAGACAAATAGAGTGTCACTAGTATGCCTCTACTTGACTAGCTCGTTGATCAAAGATGGTTATGTTTCCTAGCCATTGACATGAGTTGTAATTTGATTAACGAGATCACATCATTAGGAGAATGATGTGATTGACTTGACCCATTTCGTTAGCTTAGCACTCGATCGTTTAGTATGTTGCTATTGCTTTCTTCATGACTTATACATGTTCCTATGACTATGAGATTATGCAACTCCCGTTTACCGGAGGAACACTTTGTGTGCTACCAAACATCCCAACATAACTAGGTGATTATAAAGGTGCTCTACAGGTGACTCCGAAGGCACTTGTTGGGTTGGCGTATTTCAAGATTAGAATTTGTCACTCCGATTGTCGGAGAGGTATCTCTGGGCCCTCTCGGTAATGGACATCACTTAAGCCTTGCAAGAATTGCAACTAATGAGTTAGTTGCGGGATGATGTATTACACAACCAGTAAAGAGACTTGCCGGTAACGAGATTGAACTAGGTATTGAGATACGGACGATTGAATCTCGGGCAAGTAACATACCGATGACAAAGGGAACAACGTATGTTGTTATGCGGTCTGACCGATAAAGATCTTCGTAGAATATGTAGGACCCAATATGAGCATCCAGGTTCCGCTATTGGTTATTGACCGGAGATGTGTCTCGGTCATGTCTACATAGTTCTCGAACCCGTAGGATCCGCATGCTTAAAATTTCGATGACGGTTATATTATGAGTTTATGAGTTTTGATGTACCGAAGGTTGTTCGGAGTCCCGGATGTGATCACGGACATGACGAGGAGCCTCGAAATGGTTGATACATGAAGATTTATATATTGGAAGCCTATATTTGGATATCGGAAGTGTTCCGGGTGAAATCGGGATTTTACCGGAGTACCGGAGGGGTTACCGGAACCCCCCGGGGGTTAATGGGCCATAGTGGGCTTTAGTGGAGAAGCGGAGAGGCGTCCAAGGCAAGGGCCGCGCGCCCCTCCCCCTTGTCCGAATAGGACAAGGAGAGGGGGGAGGGGCCCCCGTTTCCTTCTTCTCCTCCACCTCTTTCCCCATCCACTCCTAATCCAACAAGGAAAAGGGAGGGAGTCCTACTCCCAGTGGGAGTAGTACTCCTCCTGGCGCGCCCCCTCCTGGCCGGCCGCACCTCCCCCCTTGCTCCTTTATATACAGGGGCAGGGGGGCACCCTAGAGACACAACAATTGATCGTTTGATCTTTTAGCCGTGTGCGGTGCCCCCCTCCACCATAGTCCACCTCGATAATACTGTAGCAGTGCTTAGGCGAAGCCCTGCGTCGGTAGAACATCATCATCGTCACCACGCCTTCGTGCTGACGAAACTCTCCCTCAACACTCGGCTGGACCGGAGTTTGAGGGACGTCATCGGGCTGAACGTGTGCTGAACTCGGAGGTGCCGTGCGTTCGGTACTTGATCGGTCGGATCGTGAAGACGTACGACTACATCAACCGCGTTGTGCTAACGCTTCCGCTTTCAGTCTACGAGGGTACGTGGACAACACTCTCCCCTCTCGTTGCTATGCATCACCATGATCTTGCTTGTGCGTAGGATTTTTTTGAAATTACTACGTTCCCCAACATTTTCTTCTTCATAGTTGTGCAAGTGGAAGATTTTGTCAACCTTCAATGCCCATGATATGTACTCTTCGGGTTCATTGCATTCGTTGAACTTGGGCATGGTGAACTTTAGCTTGCCGTATGGTTGCTCTTCACTGTGTTGGGGTTGGCGATGATGACGCCCATGTCGTTGAGGATTGACAATCTCATGTTGCTCTTGGCAAGGAGGGTTCTCGATCTCATGTTGCTCTTGTTTTGGAGGATTTCCATTATCATCTTGCTCTTGTTGTACTTGATTTTCTTGGCGAGCTTGATGAGGAACTTGAGGAACCTGACGATGCACACGTTATTGATAAATCCTTTCTTGACCTTCATCGCTAAGCGCTTCTTGGTGTAGACGAGCTTGTCGGCCTCGGTTGGCTACGGCTCGACTTGAATCTCGAAGGGCACGTTGTGCCTCAAGTGCTTGAGCTTCACGAAGTTGTTGTTCTTGATGTTGTGCCTCGGGGTGTTTGTGCATCTTGATGTTGTTGTGCTCGTTCCTCTTGTTCTTGTTGGCGTTCTTTTGCTTGCGTGAATGTAGCTTGATTTTGACGGTGACGATGTTCTTGCACGCGAGCTTGCTCTTGAGATTCATTGTCGTGTAGTGGATTCTGGTTGGCTTGATGGTCTTGACGCACGGCACAACGAAGAGTGTTCGATGTCGGGGTACTTGAGCCGGAGATAGTGTCGTCGAAGTGTCAACTCGAGCGGCTCCATCTTGAGTAGGACGAAGTGGTTGAAGAGCGGTTGACCAACAAGGCACGAATCTCGTTCATTCTTGCATGATTCTCGTGTTTGTGTTCGTCGAGCTTGTTGTCAAAGTAGTCTCGTGTACGTTGCTCGGAGAGTCGCAAGTCGGTGGCGAGGTTGTCGATGCAGTCGCGCATTGCTAGTTGCTCTTCATGCAAAGCTCGTTGTGTACCAAATAGGTGTAGCTTGGTGACATAGTTGTTCGGGTCGTCGTCTTGCTCAAGGAAGAGTGGGTTGGTAGAATTACTTGGCCTATCCATCATTCCAAACGAAAATATGTGAGTGGGAGAAAGAGAAGAACTTATACCAAATGTACCTTGACCGATGTTGAAAATAGATCAATGATCACTCCAATGTGGAACAAGGAAATAGCACAATTGGTACCAATTCTTGTCGGTTTCTCACACCTACACAAGTACAAGCTTATAGTGGAGCTCGGTTAGGATGGTGGCACAAAATTTGATGCAATTGTAAGTGAGACTCGATAATGTTGGAAAAGATTCACAAATTTTCATATGCAACAAGTAGACCAATAGCAAAATGTGGTACATGGAAACACACACGCAAATAGATAAGTGGGGTCGTGCAACCAAGGAATGAGCCAAAATGTGGAGTCCACAAAAATGCTCTTGTTGCAAAACACTAGAGAGACGCTAGCACGATTGCATAATAGGCGGATACAAACTTGTGCACAACCTACTAAGAAAAAATGGTATTCTGATGATATGATCCAGGATGATCGAGTATGACAATCTTAATGTTGTATGATGCTATATAAGCTCTTTGGAATCAAATAAATTGTTTGCAATTCTATGCTTGGAATCTATGTGAAATTCATGATTTTACACTAGTGCAGGATGGTCCAAATGTGACAGTACAACTAGAGACCCTTCAATGAAACCATGTGCGATGCATTAATCGCAAACGGTGATGTAATAAAACCATCAAAAAAGGTAAAAAAGAATGTTTGCGATGGCGGAGACATCAAACACGATTCATATTATAGTTGCATGTGGGATGCATGGCGTACAGTTCACTAGAATGAACTGTTTACGATGAGAATAAAAGCAGAAACGACAGTCAGGTATAATTGTGTGTGATATACAACATACAACTCACTCGAACGAACTGCATGTGATAAGGCAACACAACAGGAACACTTAGCTAGATCAAGGTGTGTGCGATATATGGCATACAGTTCATTCGGATGAACTGTTTTTGATTAGGCAACACAATATAAGTGGTTCAACTTAATAAGATGTGTGTGATACGCGGCAAATAGGTTAGTAATTAGAAATGTGTGGGAATACGACAACAACGCAGACGATTCCTGTTCACAAGGCGTGTGTGTTGTGGGCAAATGCTTGCTGGTATACAATTGTGAGTGATTGGTGAAATCATCACTGACGGGTTCCATTGTTTAGTCTGTGTGCGATGTGATTCGCTCTGTCCGCACAATATCTACGCCCTGTCTATAGAACATCAACATATATACTTATGAGAACATGATTTCATGACCAAATTAAGCATACAATTACATAAGTGAGTACACACATAACATTTCCACACACCAAAGCGAACAATTACATGCATATTAAACTAGGAGAAATGAGCATCTAATCATCTACTTCTTGTTATGACGACGTGATTGGGCACGCACATCTGGGCGACAACGACCTTGGGACGAGACCCGACACGAGTGCGGGTCTACTCAAGGTTGAACCCAACCACCTTGTACTTCTCCTCAGCAAGCAACGGCTCCATGGTGTGGATGGAGTGCTCCACCAAGACCGGGTTCTTGGTGTACACCATCAAGAGCTCCATGAACCTTCTGTTGGTGTCCACCACGACATGCATGGTGAACTGCTGCTCGTCGCCGGCAGCAGCTCGGGGTGCCATTGGAGCCATGCGGGATACCCTCTAAGAATTTATCATCGTGGATGTGCTTCTTGCAACACTGGGGTGTGATCGAAAGGTTGAAGAGACAGAAGTGTTAAATGGCTGCTGTAATAAATGGGGGCCGGTCAGCCTTTAATCGTCACGCCTTGTTACCGTGTTCATAGCGGTGGATTCCAATACACGCTTGAGCACCCCACACACATTTTGTTTGACCACGTGTGTACTCGAAGAGGCAACAAATTTATCGTTGGTGAGCCTGTTCTCGCGCAACCGCGCAGTTTACCACGCAAGCTTCCCGCCCGGCTAGTATGGCCATGCGTCATCTAGAAGAGGGGCAAATCATGGGCGTTTATTGGCAAAAAGCTTTGCACAAACAAAATGTGTGGAATGACTTCGACCATAAGTTTACCCGTGGGTGATGAGGTCAAAGTTACACGGAAGGGTAATGATGGACACTCGAGTGCGATAATTAATTCTGCGCTCTACAGGGCACACGGTTGAAGAAACCAACTGTGTGTAATAATGTAGAATATCGTAGTCCAGTAAGCTATACAGATGGTTTGCGGTGAGATCGACAGGGGAAACACATTCAATAATGGTAAATAAAAATATATGTCCATTGCATATTAAGGTCAAAATAGTACTTACAATATATGAGTCTCATACGATGCCATTTCAACGTTGTACCAGAAAAGCCCAAAATATTACAAGGTTCAAATTCCAGAATTATATGGCTCAAATTCGAAGATTACAAGGTTCATACTGATATTAGAAATGAAATTCAGCTTGTGCAGCTACGAATGCTCGCGCTGATCAGCTGAACATGGATATAATAGAGATTCAAACTGATATTACCACTTGTAAGGCTTGTTTCGAAACATCATAATTTTTGCAAAGGGATCAGGCACTGACAAGTCATGTATGGGCTTGACATAATTATTTCTGATTACTCTATCAAATGAAGTTCCAAAATGAAATTCAGCTTCTTCATGATATGTGTTTTGCTTGGAGCGTCTTGTATTATGAGTCTTTGCTTTTAGTCTACCACAATCATCCTTATTGTACACACCTTTTGAGAGGGGCACACATTAATCGTGAATTTATTTGAATACTCTATGAGCTTCACTTATATCTTTTGAGCTAGGTAGTTGCTCTAGTGCTTCACTTATATCTTTTTAGAGCATGGCGGTGGTTTGATTTTGAAGAAATTACTGAACTCTCATGCTTCACTTATATTATTTTGGGAGTCTTATAAATAGTATGGCAATTTTCTTAGGTTATGAATTTGGTCCTAATATTATGGGTATTCAAGAGGGATATAATAAAAACTTTCATGAAGATCATTGCATATATGAGAAGTTTGATTCCTTGTAATTGTTTTGAGATATAAAGATGGTGATATTAGAGTCATGCTAGCTTGGTAATTGTTGGTTAATAGAATACTTATGTTAAGGTTTGTGATTACCGAAGCATGCATGTATGGTCTATCGTTATGTGATGAAGTTGGAGCATAATTTATTATTGATTATCTTCCTTACGAGTGGCGGTTGGGGATGAGCGGTGGTCTTTTCCTACCAATCTATCCACCTAGGAGCATGCATACTAGTACTTTGTTTGGTCTAATAAATTCTTGCAATAAGTATGTGAGTTCTTTATGACTGATGTTGAGTCCATGGATTATATGCACTCTCAGCCTTCCACCATTGCTAGCCTCTCTAGTACAGCGCAACTTTCGCCACTGCTTTAAACCCACGTTATACCTTCCTCAAAACAACCACCATACCTACTTATTGTGGCATTTTCATAGCCATTCCGAGATATATTTCCATGCAACTTCCATCGTTCCGTTTATTATGACACATACATCATTGTCATATTGCGTTGCATGATCATATAGTTGACATAGTATTTGCGGCTTGGCCACCGTTCATATTTTTGTACATGTCACGCTAGATCATTGCACATCCCTGTACACCGCCAGAGGCATTCATATAGAGTCATATCCTTGTTCTAGTATCGAGTTGCAAGTAAATAAAAGTGTGATGATCATCATTATTAGAGCATTGCCCCATGTGAGTAAAGGATGATGGAGACTATGATGCCATCACAAGTTGGGATGAGACTTCGGACTTCAAATATAAAGAGGCCAAAGAGCCCGAAATAAAAAAAAGAGGCCAAAGAGCCCAAAAGAAAAAAAAGAAAAAAAAGAAAAAAATGAGAGAAAAAAAGAGAAGGGACAATGTTACTATCCTTTTCCGCACTTGTGCTTCAAAATAGCACCATATTCTTCCTGATAGAGGGTCTCCTATTTTATCACTGTGATGAGGACATGACTACCTTGATTACGACAAAAAATATTGCATACATTTATATTTGTGAGGTGATTTCAAATGCAAACTATGCAATAATTTATTTATGTCATCCAGGACAAAGATACTTCACAAACTTTGGTGTCATGTTTAATTGCAGGTGTATGGGACTACAATCCAAATATGAAGATAAGGGAAAAATAGAAGTTTAGGTGCTTTTCAAAAAGTATTCTCACGTTACTTTTGGGCCAATAGAAGATAGAGTCCAAGTCTCTCACGTTCTGGATTCAGATTCAGACTGCACAGACATACCTGACTCAAAACGCCAACAACTCTCCAATACGGACTCCGAATTGGGTGATTCTTTTTTTGTTGAAAGTAGATTTCGCGCTCTTTATAACACAATTGGATTCACCTAAAAAGTCGCCCAGAGCGTTGAGTTATAACGGAACAATCTGACGCTATAGCAGAATCAGAGTCAAACTACAAGTCCAAAGGTGTTGCATCGCCTCCACTTGGGCCAATGAGCCTTGTATGACCTAGGGTTAGTTTTAGGCTGCCTTGAGACGTCCTCCCACCTCCATGTCCGCCACCCCTTGCTCCTAGTAGATTCATCTAGTAGCATTTTCCTTGGGATTTTTTTAGTTAAAAGTTAGCCATTGCAACTTCGTGTACTTTGTTTGTGTCCAACGACCAGACCAAGACCGCTTCCCGATCCCCACCTCTATCAATACTTCATATATATTTGCAATATTCATATTACTTTATCATATTATTGCTTTTTATTTGATTGCTTGCAGGAATAGACCTTCTTGGTCAGGTTGATCATGCTCCGGCGTGGTCAATAACCTCTTGGAGTTGGTTTAGCGATTGCTAAGGCGCAACATCATGCACGTTTGTAGTAGGATCGTCAAATTCGTCTCCACCAAATCAGTAGTTATCATCTCATCAAAAGATCGGGACCCCTTTGCCTCTATCAAGAGACCAAGGTAGTCATGTCCTCATCATCCTCCCCTTCTTGAAAATAAGGCCATCCTCGGCATTGCTTAATCTAAAATGTGGCTAACAAAAGAGACAAGGTGTACATGTTGTATATATATATATCATCCATTTTTACTTCCCGTGGATTTTGCACATATGACACATGTATACATGAGTAACTTTCATAGTTATAAAATATAAAGCTAAAATATTATCACAAGAAGTAGAAGGCATGAAAGTATTGCAACTCAGTTTGCACATATAAGCGATACTCCTATTCATATGAAAAGATTGACAATATTCATCATTAAATCATCCCAACATTGGTGAATAAACCTTACTTGCATCAAATTTACATGCTACAACATGCTTAAATAAGCAAACATGAAATAAGTCATTGGTCACAGAATCATCACCAAGATTATAGGTCATATCAAAATGATTAAACATTGGTTCTTTTGCATCTACAGTTAATTCAATGGGTGCACTCAAAATTGTTGGTGTAGCGATCCAATCTCAAACGGTCGAATCTCTGTGCTTAAGTGTCATCCCTGGATCGGTAATGCTGACACACACAGTACTCGAAGGATTTACAACAAAGTAGCAATCACACACTTCTTACATCAATAGTCTCAAAAGAGAACTTAGTACAATAAATATGGCTTAAGGCCATATAAATAAGATAACAACGCATGGCTTGGAAGATAAAGTGAGTCCATCAACTCCAACAGCATAGCTGAGTGCACGACAACGGCCTAGCGAACCTTACTCTTCATCTGAAAAGTCTGCAACATGATATGTTTCAACTGAAAACGGGTCAGCACATGGAATATGCTGGCAAAGTAACACAGTAGAGCAATTAACTATATAATGCTATCACTACATGCATATATGGCTGGTGGAGGTTCTATGGTTACAATGTTTTAGGAAAAGCCAATTTTTCCCTACAACAAAGGAATATTTTTTTTAACTATCATGGTAGTTGAAACATTGAGAATGGTACCCCCATCTCAATCCCATTTAAAAGTAATTTTCAACCAAACAAAATTAATTTAGAGTGATGAGATCAAATCAATAATTCAAGTACCAGATACTCAAGATGTCCATAACCGAGGACACAGCTAACCATGATTAGATTATACACTCTGCAGAGGTTTGCGCACTTTTCCCCACAAGACTCGATCTCCTCCGTTGTATTTCTTGCACTTCATGGTGTTTGAGAAACGGATGACCGAGACACAGTCTTGGAGAAGCATTAACTCTAACCCCGGGTAGACAGTACCAACCTACATCCCCTACATCTGCTAGCCTACCACTGGAAGAGGTCATGCAACATACTCAAGTATGCTAGAGCCCATAATAGCTTGTGGCTGCACACGGAAGTTTCTAGCATGAATAATCTTATGATCCCTTTGAGCCTGGGTGGCGGACCATAGGAGGATCACACGGTATAACCCCGGGATCTCCTAGTACAACACTGGTATAACCCCAGGTGCCCAAACTAACAATCCACCCAGATGTGTATTAAAGTTGCCACCTTAAGTTGAAACATTAATTAACAATCTCACATATGTCATGGTTACACTTAACCCAATCCACGTCTACGAGCATAGCATAGCAATGAGCATAACGTTGAATCTCGACCGCAAGGGTTTGGACAAACGGTTTAGGAACGGCGAGGGTTTGAAGATCAGGGGCTAATCTACGATAAAAATAATCACGGATAGGTCCCTGGCCAAAAAATAAAATAAAAAAGAAAAGACTAACAAACGAACATTCGCTAACAGAACCAATCTAACGAAAATCGTTCACTAACAAATCCAAACGAACGAACGTTCGTTAAAGAAACTAAACCGAATAAAACCGAAATAAAACCCGATCGAAACAAAAAAAATGATCTAGGGTTTTTACCGAAAATAAAACCGAAGAAAACCGGCGACTTTTTTGGCAAACTCCGGCGGACGGCGGCGGCGGGCTCCGGCGCGGCGTTGGCGGGTGGCGAGGCGCGGCGCGGCGGCAGTGGGCGAGGCAAGGTGCGACGGCGGGCTCCGGCGGCGAAGCGCGGCGTCGGCGGCGGCACAGACTGTGAGGCGGCGGCAGGGTAGCGGCTAGGGTTTCGGTGGCGGGGTGGGCTGGGGCGGCTCGGGTGGCCGGCTTATAAAGCCTGAGCGGACGATCTGCAAACCCTAGAGACTCGTAGTAGCACACTTCGCACTCCGGGAATTCTATCACAAACAAACAATAGCATACATAAGAACTCAAGCAAATATGCACAGTTAAATCACAAATAAGAAGATCAAATCTGAAAATCCAACTGAAGTGATTCGATCTGCGAAAAGAATCATTCAAATCGGAGCTACCGAACTGAAACTACGGTCAAAAGAACTTCGAATTCAAATCTGCTTGAAACCAAATTTTAATTTGTCAAAACCTTGTTCAAATTGGTTAAACAGAAAAAGGGGCTCGAGACGAAGATTTTGGCGCTGGTTTCACTGGATTTGGACAAACAGTTTAGAAACGGTGAGGGTTTGAAGATCAGGGGCTAATCTGCGATAGAAATAATCGCGGATAGGTCGCTGGCCGAAAAATAAAATAAGAAAGAAAAGACTAATGAACGAACGTTCGCTAGCAGAACCAATCTAACAAAAACCGTTCACTAATAGATATAAACGAACGAACGTTTGTTAAATAAACTAAACCAAATAAAACCGAAATAAAACCCGATTAAACGAAAAAACCGATCTAGGGTTTTTACCGAAAATAAAACCGAAGAAAACCAGTGACTTTTCCGGCGAACTCCCGCAGACGGAGGCCGCGGGCTCCGGTGCGGCGGCGGCGGGTTCCGGTGGCGGCGGTGCCGGTAGAGGCGAGGCGCGGCAGTGCCGGGCTCCGGCGGAGAGGCGCGGATTGCGACGGCGGCGGTGTGGCGGCTAGGGTTTCGGTGGCGGGATGGGTTGGTGGGCTGGGGCGTCCGGCTTATAAAGCCTGAGCGGACAGAGTCCGGCTCAGGCACGGCCCGTTAGGTCGGTTCGTTTTTTTAATAATATTCTGCCGAGAAAAATCCTAAATAAAATAAAATAAAAATCTAAAAATGCCAAAAACAATTTTCACTTTCTAAACAAAAAATTTAGAAGAAAGTGAACATTTTCTTGGCCTAAATATGCAATTTTGAAAAATGCATAATTTTTTCTAATTCAAACAAAATAGCGATAAAATCCAAATAAAATCATTTATTTGATTTTAACATTTTTCCTCCAATATTTGATTTATTTTGGAGAAAAATAATTAAAACCAAAATGATCCTCATTTTAATATTTGAGAAAAATAAAATATGAAAATAATAAAATCCCCAACTCTCTCCGTGGGTCCTTGAGTTGCTTAGGATTTTTAGGATCACTACCAAAATGCATATAAAATATGATATGTATATGATGACCTATGTATAACATTCCAAATTGAAAATTTGGGATGTTACAAACCTACCCCCTTAAGATGAATCTCGTCCTCGAGATTCGGGTTGGCTAGAAAATAGGTGTGGGTGGTCTTTGCGTAGATCATCCTCTCGTTCCCAGGTGGCTTCATCCTCAGTATGGTGGCTCCACTGAACTTTGCAAAACTTGATAACCTTGCTGCGAGTAACTCGGCTTGCAAACTCGAGAATCTTGACTGGTTTCTCTTCGTAGGTCAGATCACTATCCAACTGAATTGCTTCCACGGGCACTGTATCCCTTAGAGGAATATCGGCCATCTCGGCATGGCACTTCTTCAACTGGGAAACGTGAAACACATCATGAACTCCTGACAGTCCTTTTGGTAACTCCAACTTGTTGGCCACTTCTCCCATACATTCCAAAACTCGGTATGGTCCTACAAATCTGGGGGCTAACTTTACCTTAACTCCAAATCGTTTTACTCCTCGCAGAGGTGATACACGAAGGTATGCTCTGTCACCGATTTCATAGACTACCTCCTTGCATTTTGAATCTGCATAACTCTTCTGCCTGGACTGAGCTACCTTCAGTCTATCTCGAATCAGCTTAACCTTCTCTTCGGACTCTTTAATCGAATTCGGTCCAGACAACTGACGGTCTCCAATTTCATCCCACATTAACGGTGTCCTGCATCTTCTTCCATACAAAGCTTCGAAAGGTACCATCTTCAAACTGGCTTGATAGCTGTTGTTGTATGAAAACTCCGCGTAGGGCAAATTATCATCCCAACTAGATCCATAGTCTAGCACACAAGCTCTCAACATGTCCTCCAGAATCTGATTGACTCTCTCGGTCTGTCCATCTGTCTGCAGATGAAAGGTTGTACTAAACTCTAGCCTGGTCCGCAAAGTCCGGTGCAGCTGGTGCCAAAATTTTGAAGTAAACTATGTTCCTTATCTGATATGATGGTCCTCGGAACTCCGTGCAGGCATACGATCCTGGTCATATATATCTTGGCCAACATCGCACTTGTATAGGTGGTCTTCACTAGGATAAAGTGAGCCACTTTGGTCAAATGATCCACTACTACCCAGATAGAATCATATCCCGATCGGGTCCTGGGTAATCCGGTGATGAAATCCATGCCAAGCTTATCCCACTTCCATTCGGGTATAGGCATAGGCTTCAGTAATCCTGCTGGCTTATGATGTTCTGCCTTCACTCTCTGACATACATCACATACGGCTACATACTCGGCAATATCCTTCTTCGTACCAATCCACCAGAAACACTCCTTCAAATCTGAATACATCTTGGTGTTTCTGGGGTGTATCAAGTATGGCGAGTCATGAGCTTCCTGTAGTATCAGCTTCCTGATCTCTGCATTATTGGGCACATAAACACGGTCCTCAAACCACAAGGTGTCGTGCTCATCTTCACGAAAACCTTTGGCTTTTCCTTTACTCATCTTCTTTTTTTATCTCGGCGATTTCTCTATAATCCTTCTGAGCTTCACGAATTTTCCTAATAATGTCGACTGAACCTCCATTGCTGCGACAAAACCTCTAGGGACTATTTCCAAATGAAGCTCCCTGAGATCCTCGGCTAACTCCTTTGGCAATCCTCCGCTTACGAGGGTATTGGCATAACTCTTCCGGCTCAACACATCTGCTACGACATTGGCCTTGCCTGGGTGATAATGCAGCTTCATATCATAATCCTTTACAAGCTCCAACCATCTCCTTTGCCTGAGATTTAGCTCCTTCTATCTGAAAATGTACTTCAAACTCTTATGATCCGTGTACACATCACAACGGTTTCCGATAAGGAAGTGTCTCCAGGTTTTAAGTGCATGCACTACGGCTGATAACTCCAAATCATGCGTGCCATAATTCAACTCATGCGGTCGAAGTTGACGTGAGGCATATGAAACAACTCTTCCGTCTTGCATAAGTACTCCTCCAAGTCCTAAGTGGGAAGCATCACAATACACTTGGAAATCCTTGCGTATATCTGGCAGAATCAGCACTGGGGCTGTAACCAAACGTTTCTTCAACTCCTGGAAACTTGCCTCACATTCCTCTATCCATTTTAACTTGGTATCCTTCTTCAACAACTCCGTCATGGGCTTCGCAATCTTAGAGAAATTCTCGATGAATCTCCGATAATATCCCGCGAGTCCAAGAAAACTGCGGATCTCTCCAACTGTGGTGGGTGATAGCCAATCGGTGACTAACTTAACCTTGGTGGGGTCTATTGCTATACCTTCTCCTGATATAACATGTCCAAGAAATCCAACTTCCTTCAACCAAAATTTGCATTTGCTGAACTTGGCATATAACTGATGTTCCCCGAGCTTCTCGAGAACTAAACGGAAATTCTCCTTGTGTTCCTCTTCATTCTTCCAGTACACCAAAATATCATCAATGAACACCACGACAAACTTATCCAAGAACTCCATGAACACCTTATTCAACATACTCAAGAAATAGGCAGGGGCATTAGTCAATCCAAATGACATAACCATGTACTCATTTAGCCCGTACCTTGTGGTGAAGGATGTCTTAGGTATATGCTGTTCTCGGATCTTCAGCTGGTGGTATCCTGATCGTAGATCGATCTTGGAGAATACTTAGCTCCTTGCAGCTGGTCAAATAAGTCATTGATCATCGGTAGTGGGTACTTATTCTTGATGGTCACTTCATTCAATGCACGATAATCAACAACCATTCTCAGTGATCCATCCTTCTTCTCAACCAAGAGCACTGGGGCTCCCCATGGTGACGAACTTTGTTGAATGTAACCTTTCTCCAATAACTCCTTAATTTGCTTCTTGATCTCTTCCAGATCATTTGCGGGCATGCGGTATGGTCTCTTCGATATCGGTCCGGTGGCTGGCAACAGCTCTGTCAAAAACTCAATGTCCCGATCCAGCGGCATGCCTGGTAACTCCTCTGGAAATACATCCGGGTAATCCTTCACTACAGGCACTTCCTCCTGAACAACTCATGAGAGGGAATTTACTTGGGTCCTCCTTGGTGAATGCCTGGATATATACTTGATCTTTTTTTCCTCCGGGGTGGTGAGTAGAATTCACCTACTAGCACAGTCAATGTTTCCTCCATACTTCGATAGCCAATCCATTCCTAGTATCACATCCAATCCGTGTGACTCCAAAATTATTAGGTCGGAGGGGAAAACATGGCTACCAATGGTTAAGGGTATCCGATCACGCCATCGGCTGGCCATATACTCTGCTCCTGGTGAGCTTACTAACAAAGGAGTCGTAAGGGCTAAGGTGGGTAACTTAAACTTGTCCACAAATCCCCTTGAAATGTATGAATGCGATGCACCAGTATAAAAAAGAACGAGAGCAGTAAATGACATAACCAAAAACTTACCGATCACTGTGTCTGGTTGCTCTTCAACCTCCTCCACGTCCACGTGGTTCACTTGTCCCCAGTTGAAAGGGTTGGGCTTCTTCCCAGAGCTTCCATTTCCATTGCCATTCTTCAACTCAGGACAATCATTGGCGTAGTGTCCAGTCTTCCCGCACTTGAAACAAGTAATGTGACTTTGATCCTTCTTGGCCGGTGTGGCTGGGTTAGTGCGGTTCTGATTGCTGCCTGCTCAATTCTCGTTTTCATTCTTGGGGCCACTGTGGTTATGCGAACTTCGTCCATTGTTGGTATGGCCTCCATGGTTATTGTTAAATCCTCCCAAGTTTGGGGTGAAACGAGGCTTCTGTTGAGCTCCCTGTCGGTGTTCTGGGAACGGGGGTCCCCAGACTTGCCTGCCTGCGGCGTGCGGCGTGGCTTAAAGGGGGCCCAGCACGGCCCATCTTCATCAACACAGACCCAAGACCCTCGCGAGGGGCCAAGCCTCGCGGGGCGGATGAAACGGAGCTTCCTCAGGCATGGCCTCATTAGGCTGGCTCGCGAGGAGGCGGAGAGATCAAGGCGGGGTACCTCACGAGGTGCCCGTGATGCAAGCCATGACGACCAAGGGCGCCAGGCGGGCGCCAGCCCGCGCAGTGTCCTCCTTTCCTCTTTGGTGCAAAGGGAGCAAGTGCAGGCGAGAGCATCAAGCAAAGGCACCCGTTTCGGTGCAACGAGACCAAGATCAGCCCAACGGCAGAGAGGAAGTCATTGTGGAGCCCAAGCCAGCGTCACCACCAGAGCCTTTGGCAAGCGAGGACCAACTTTAGTCAGGATAAGTGTA
This sequence comes from Aegilops umbellulata, assembly GCA_032464435.1. Classification (NCBI taxonomy): domain Eukaryota; kingdom Viridiplantae; phylum Streptophyta; class Magnoliopsida; order Poales; family Poaceae; genus Aegilops; species Aegilops umbellulata. Next base: position 222,210,312 of record CP136058.1, on the reverse strand, counting down.
CCAGATGTTCCCCATCAAAATGGCTAATTGTTGGCGCCCTTCCCGCTCAATATTTTGGAAGAGGCCCATGGCCTTTGCCTATAAATAGGACTAGCCACCCCCAGGGTAGGACACGAGATCATAGAGGGACGACAGATAGAGAATCAGAGAATCAGAGAGAGAGAGAGAGAAGGGTGACTGAACTCCTCCTAGCAGTTCATCGCCCCAGCCAAGAACAGACCCTCGCGAGGCTGTTCTTCCTTGTATTGCTCATCATCATCAGCCCAAGAGGCAATCTACCACACCACACACTGGAGTAGGGTATTACACCATAATGGTGGCCCGAACCAGTATAAACCATGTGTCTCTTGTGTTGTTCTTTCGCTAGCTTAGATCTTAGCGAGGCGGCGGGGTGCAGGTTGGTAGAAGGCGAAATCTCCGCGCGCACCCCAGTGTTCGAACCTGAAGGGTCTGCCGGAACCCAAAATCCGACATTTGGCGCACCAGGTAGGGGTGCGCCGGAATTCACCTTCTACCGCTTCGTGTCCCGTCGCATCGTCATCACCATGTCCGGCGACAAGGTGGGCAACCCAGATCCTTGGGCGGTAGGGCCCGCCCGCGCAGAGCCGCTCGCCTCGGGCGACCCCGTGACCCAGGCAGCTCGCGGTCCGCAGGGCACTGCGGGCCGCGGGCGACGCGGACAGGCTTCGACAGCTCTCACACCACGGCAGGCGTGGTCGGCAGCAAGGGCCTCCAATCACGCCGCGACCACAACACCGTATACCCGTCGGGAGCAGGCGAACTCAAGGGCCGCGCTCACGGTGGCCCGAGAGCTGCTGCAGTGCAGGGTGCTGGAGGGCGGCCGCGATGTGCTGCTGGAGCGGGTGACAGAGCTCCTGGGCTTTGCCGCCTCGGGGGATCACCCCTTCTGCACCCGGCTCCCATCTCAAGCCCAGGGCGGCCCACGCGGAGGCTCCGCGCGCGCCCGCGGGCTCCAAGGCTACTCCAACGCCAGCAAAGCTGTCGGCACCGGACCGGCGGCGGCGCTGCCCCCGCTCCCGGTCCGCAAAGAAGAAGGACTCGACGCGATCCACGGCCCCAGTGGACAGCCGCGCTACCACCTCACGGTGGGCGCGTCAAGCAGCGCTGCATGGCACGCGGAGCACTACGGCGTGGCCTTCGGGATGACGGCGCCAGAAGAATACGTGCCCCACATGATGGACCAAGGGCACCCTCACGAGGGCGAACAAGGCTCGCTCCTCAGCCCAAGCTGGGGGGACGAGGCGCCAGAAACTGAGCTCTTCCAGGAGCCCCGGGATGGTCCCACTGGCCGTGCTGGAGGCGACGGTTATCGGGTACCACTAATTCCTCAGGAGCATGCATACGCTAATCATGGATCGCAGGAGGTGCAGGTCACCACAGCGAGCAGCTGCCCCGCTCCCACAGTCTCCTACCCCTCGGGAGGAGGGCGCAGGGGGCTGCAGGAGAGGGTCCGAGATCCGACATCACCACCGCGGCGTTCGGAGCAAGGTGTTCTCAGGAGGTAGGCCCTCTGCTGGGGAGGTGCCTCAGGGCCTGCCCCTGGCGGAGGACCCGTGGTCGTCAAGGGAACCGCTGGCGACCGCTCTACCCCATCAGCGGCGTCCTGGTTTCCGGTCGTCGTTGATGGCACTAGAGTGTGGCGCAAGGCGGGGCCCTCGTCTGGCGATATGAAGCAAGGCCGGTACCTGTGAAGAAGGCCCAGTGCCTGTGAAGCTCGCCGCCCCGTGACACTCTCACGTAATAATGAGTGGGGCTGTACACGCCCCGGAGTCTCAGGGGTGCCAGCCTCAGGCCCTGGGGCTCCCTCCCACGCCCAGTGGCAGCACTTAGCTCCGCGCTGGTGAGAAGACGTCCAAGACTAGATTAGGTGTCGGACGTGGCCTTTTGTCTACTTTCATTGCTTTTCCCTTTGGTTGTCACTTTCCCCCGCTGGATTTAAGTTGGATTCGAATTTGAGATTTGCGTGTGTTTGGGGAAGGGGTGCTTAGTCTCGTTCGAGCAATTTCTCGCGTTTTGATTACCACTCGCCTCAGCTGCCTCCCCTCGTGAGCCCCTCGCGAGCCGGGTCTGGCCTGGCTTGCGCGCAGCCCAGGCTGCCGCCGCCGCGTCCTCTCAGGAGGGTTTTTTACTGCAGATCATACAGATTCGGGCAGGGAACGCTCGGGACACCACGGCCTCCCACAGGCTGCCTCAGGGCCTGCACGGAACGAAGGTAAACTAGCCAACCAGCACGTCGCTTAGCCAGCCACTTGGTGCGGGCGCATGGACAATGTAACATCTACTAAGACGATGAACATAAGTTTTACATGAGGGCCCCCCCCCTCCCAAAATGCTCTCATAGCCATCAGGCCAAAACCTGAGTTCTATTCATGCAGGGTAAGGAAGCTGGAAGACGCATAATCAGTCGGATAAATCCCCCAATGCATCCTCAAGAGCACCTCCCGAACCGTTGCTGGCGTCGCTGGACTCGCCATCACTGTCTGCGTTGCCGCCAGCGGCGTCAGGGCCGTTCACCACGCCGCCCTCGTCGGCAGCCACGATCATGTCGTCATTGTCTGAAGCGAAGGCCCTGACAAGAGCATCCACATTATCTTCCACCCAGTGCGCCAGGTCATCTCGGACGGCCTGGGGGACTGGGGCGATGGCGGCGTCGAAATCAAAGTGGGGATCCATCTTCCTGAGATGGCTGAAGATGCGAGAAAAGGCGCGCCTGAGCAGGGCGCGGCTCCTCTCCTCCACCAACCTATCGGCCCTGACCGACCGCGCCTCCAGCTGCGTCACCACGTCGGTGAAGAACTGAAGGTTGCCGGCGTAGTTGACTGCATGCGGCTCGCCAACAGCCGCCTCGCAGATGTTGCCCAAGGCTGTGTTGGCTCTCTCCTGGAGCGTGGTGAGCATGGGGCCGTGCTCATACTCCAGGATCCGTCGCTGACGTATCTTGTCCGCATTCTGGCGTGCGACGGCCTCAGCCTCCTCCACCCGACGGTGAAGAAGGAGCACCTCGGCCTGGGAGGTGGTTGACTCCCCTTGCGCCACCTCAAGGGCGGCTTGAGAAGCATCGGCCCGCCGCGTCGCTTCCTCCAGCTTGGCCCTCAAGGCAGCAGTCCTACCTTCAGCCTCGGCCCGGATCAACCCCAGCCTCTCCTCGAACTCGCGCTCGAGGTTCAAGCACGCCATCGCCACCCGACGTCCGACCACCTCCAGGACACGGGCTTCCCGTGCAGCGACATCATCCTCCACCTGCGTCACCAAGCGCTCCCTCGTCTCCAGACGCTCGTACTCGCAGGTACGTTCGGCGGCTTCCAGCGTCAGCGCCTCCTCACGCTTCTGGAGCTTTGCTGGGTCGCCAGAGGCCACCTTCATCGATGCGAGGGCTGCCTCGCGCAGCTCCGCTTGCTCCTCCAGTGAGTGGCACCGGGCCAGGAGCTCCCGAGCCTGCTCCTCCGCCGCCTCTCGCCGCCAGTCAGCTTCCCGAGCCTCCTCAGCAGCCTGAGATCGGGCCTCCCGAGAGGCCACCAGGGACGCCTTGGCCTCTTCGTCGTCAAGATCGCGCTGATGGCGCGCAAGGGCGATGGCGCCCTTCAGCTCGCGCCTCTCTACAGCCAGGCGCAGGCCCTCGGCCTCAAGGCACGCGTCTTCATCAGCAAGCTCCTCACCAAGCAGGCTAACCGCGTCAGCCGCTCTTCGAAGGAATCCTTGGCGAAGAGCGCGACGCTCCCGGGCGCGCTCGAGCACATATTACACACCATCGTCTGCCCCAAGCAGGCGCCGGGGGCCACGGATCAGCACTCCCCCTCCGGGCAGGGGGCTGGGGGCTGGCACCCTCGCGACGGCCGGGCACGCCAACCAGAAGCCCGGCCTGAAGCCAGCCCGTCCCCAGAAGAAGAGCGCAGGGAGCGCCTCAGCCAATCGCAGTCCACGACTAGGCGAGAAGCCCACGACAGGCTAGCTATGCCACGAGAAGGCCCGCGAAGGAGGATCGCGTGGTGCGCAGGGCCTCGATGCGCCTCAGGACGGTTCATCTCTCCGATCGCGCTCACCACAAGGGCTCTGCTGCTCGGAGCGCTTAGGGACGGTAGCGGGAGCGAAGCCAAGGGGGACGGCACCTCAGCCATCTCCGCGGGCTCGGCTGGAAGGGCCCTGCGGAGCCAGGATCAGTAAAAGCAACAGAAGAATCGGGAGCTGGAAAAGGAGAAGGCTTACTCATCAGTGGCGAAGTACTTCCTACGCTACAGCAGGCGACAAGGGTAATCGTCGCCCAGGGCCTCCCTTCTCTTCCGGAGGGCCTCAAAGTCCACGCGGAAGCGGCCCAAGAGTTGAGCGCAGGGATCAACCTGCGACGAGGAAGGAGCGTCAAGGCGATCCGCGTCAGGGGCGCCTGCTTGATGCGCGCTGCCAATCGCCTCGCCAAGAGAAGCGGCTGGAGCCTCAGGGGCCTCAGCCGCAGGCGCTGAGGGCAACTGCTTGCCACCCTCAGCCTCAGCGGCACGGGCCCCAAGGGCTGCTCCCTCATGAGCAGCGCCCGGCGCTGTCACCCCGCTGGGAGCCCCCTCGACCTCTGGCGCCTCATGCCTCCCTGCTCCGCCACTTGAGGAAGAGTCGCCTTGGCCGACTGGAAGGGCAGTCACCACAACTGGGTTCTCGCGAGGCCCTGGAGGCCGGCGGGGCGCGGCCCCCACTCATCAAAGATAGGCATCTGATTCACAAAATCACCCCTGTTCTAGCAGAGGTACAACAAGGCCCCTCCCTGCTGGATGCTGCCAGGGTTGGGGTCCCTAGTCAGGGTCAAGAGCACCGTCCTCAGCACTTCAGGCGTCAGGTCCTCTTCCTGGAGCCTCATACGATCATCACGCCCGCTGAAGGCCCACATCCGGTGTGAGTGGCGTTGGAGAGGAGCAATGCGGCATAGCAGGAACTCCTTTACCACCTTGGGCGATGTCACGCCAAGCGACCTCAAGAACGCGAAGCGGTGCCAGACGAAGACGAGCTGGGGGCTCTCGAGCGTCTCCTGGCCCCAGCCCGAATTGGGGACAACAGGCGAAGTTGGCTACGATAGCAGGGGGCTGGGCACCCCTACATCCACATACAGCCACTGCTCGCGGAACCCAGCCGCGGGCGGAGGGAGCCTGAAGTTAATCCCAGAGGCCGCTGTCTCAGATGCGGCAGTGAAGCTCACGCACGCCGAGCATTGGGTAGGGTCGACAAGGCGCAGAGAGAATAAATGGCGCAACAAGGCAACCGAAGGAAGGATGCCCACCATTGCCTCGCAAACAAAGGCGAAAACCGAAAGAAGGGTGATGGATTCAGGACCCAGATGCATCATGTGGATCTGATAGTGGGAAAGCGCGGCATTGAAGAAATCGGAAAAGGGGGGAACCAGACCCGCCCACAGGGCGTCGGCAAAATACTGGACCTCGGTGACTATCCTGTCGATGGAGAAGTGAGACGCGGGCCAGGCCGTCGTCCTCCCGCATTCATTGAAGATAGTGGCCAGAGCCATTTCGACCTTGCCCAAGCCCTCGGCGGGGGCCGCCAACGGCGGCGAGCAAGGCAGAGGCATGGGTTTCTTCCCTCTTCCCTTCTTCGTCGGAGCCATGGCGATGGGAAGGGGGGAAGGTTCGAGATTGGGTCGAAAACAGGAGCTGGAGGTCGAGAGGAGGAAGGACAGAGGGCGCTCGAGCAACAGAAAGGGGAGCGGTTGTGTACGACTACGAGTCCGCCTAGCATGGCGCAAAATAAGGGGGCGTGGGGGAACAGTGCCGCCCATGTCCAATCAACCGCCACGCGGCGCCCAAGGCCGCAGGCTGTTAGGGCCCGCGGCGCTTCGCCCTTGCCCTTTCGCCTCCCTGCACGGCCAAGTCTGGGCGCGCCTTGGGCCCGGGGGCTACTGTCGGCGTTCAGGGAACGGGGCTCCCCAAACTTGCCTGCCCGCGGCCTGCGGCGCGGCTCAAAGGGGGCCCAGCACGGCCCATCTTCATCAACACAGACCCAAGACCCTCGCGAGGGGCCAAGCCTCGCGGGGCAGATGACACGGAGCTTCCTCAGGCATGGCCTCATCAGGCTGGCTCGCGAGGGGGCGGAGAGATCAAGGTGGGGTACCTCACGAGGTGCTCGTGACGCAAGCCATGATGACCAAGGGCGCCAGGCGGGCACCAGCCCACGCAGTATCCTCCTTTCCTCTTCGGTGCAAAGGGAGCAAGCGCAGGCGAGAGCATCAAGCAAAGGCACCCGTTTCTGTGCAACGATACCAAGACCAGGCCAACATCAGAAAGGAAGTCATTGTGGAGCCCAAGCCAGCGTCACCACTAGAGCCTTTGGCAGGCGAGGACCAACTTTAGTCAGGATAAGTGTACCAGATGTTCCCCTTCAAAATGGCCAATTGTTGGCGCCCTTCCCGCTCAATATTTGGGAAGAGGCCCAGGGCCTTTCCCTATAAATAGGACAAGCCACCCCCAGGGTAGGACACGAGATCATAGAGGGACGACAGATAGAGAATCAGAGAATTAGAGAGAGAGAGAGAAGGGTGACTGAACTCCTCCTAGCAGTTCATCGCCCCAGCCAAGAACAGACCCTCGCAAGGCTGTTCTTCCTTGTATTGCTCATCATCATCAGCCCAAGAGGCAATCCACCACACCACACACTGGAGTAGGGTATTACACCACAACGGTGGCCCGAACCAGTATAAACCCTGTGTCTCTTGTGCTGTTCTTTCGCTAGCTTAGATCTTAGCGAGGCGGTGGGGTGCAGGTAGGTAGAAGGCGAAATCACCGCGCGCACCCCAGTGTTCGAACCTCAAGGGTTTGCCGGAACCCGAAATCCGACACTCCTGAATTGTACTTCCCTTGTCCATACTTCCTCTTGCGACTCTCAATCTGCTGCTGCCTCCCTTCAATCATAAGAGCCTTATCTACCAACTCCTAGTAGTTGTTGAATGTTGCCACCATTAACTGCATGCTCATCTCATCATTTAGCCCTTCCATAAATTTCTCCTGCTTCATGGCATCTGTGGCCACATCATCTGGGGCATAGCGTGATAACTTACTAAACTCATCTACGTACTGAGCCACAGTACGGTTTCCCTGGCGCAAGTTGCGAAACTAATGCTTCTTCATGCTCATAGCTCCAGTTGAGACATGAGCAGTGCAGAATGCTTGCTGAAACTGATCCTAGGTGATATTGGCTATAGGGAATGTGGTTGTGTAATTCTCCCACCATGAGGCTGCACGTCCATCCAATTGATGTGCGGCAAAATGCACCTTCTCAGCATCTGTGTAACCTGCGGTGGTCAACTCCCTTCCTATCCTGCGTAGCAGTCATCAGCAACTATTGGCTCGGTGCTACTGGAAAACACCGGTGGCTGCAACCTCAGAAAACGGGCTAAGTTTTCAACTGGAGGTGGAGGCGGTGGGTTGTTGTTGTTGTTGTTGTTGCCTTGGTTCTGGACTAGTAGCTGCATCAAGGCATTCTGCTGTGGGATCAACTGAGTGAGCTCCGGTGGGAAGACAAATCCGGGGTCACGTCTCAGAGGCATCTGATGGGTTTAGAGGGGAGAGATTTGAATAGAATGAGGTCTAGTGAGAAAGCACTACCCATATGCACATGAGACAAACACATTCATATCACAACAAATCAATTCAAGCAAGGCCATACAATCGATCTATCTATCGTTACAGTGCTCGGACTACTAATATATACATGGGGGAATACTACTAATCATATGGTGGCCATCTAGAAATTTTGATCGGTGGAAGACTCCATGATATCCGCTCCAGCTTCGTCTTCGTAATCATCATCAGTATCGTCGGGGTTGGAGTCGGTGTCGTCGATGATGATGTAGTCCTCGGGATGGTCATCATCTTCTCCTGGCGCAGGGTCTCCCATGAATACTCCTAGTTTCCTTGTCAGGTCCTCATTCTTCTCCACTAGTATTGCTATTTCCTCCTCATATACGTCGCGTGTAGATTTGAGTTCCTCTTCTAGCTCCATGTTCCTGATCATCACCTTCTTCAAATATATCATGCTTGCGCACATCTGGTTCTCCTGGTGATGAATGTGCTGGTTTAGCTCCTGGATGAAGGCTGCAATGGACTTGTCCCTCCTGGTGTTGATCATCTCCCATTGCTCATGTTGGCGCCCACATATCTCGTAGATGGTGTCCTTAAGTTCCTTGTGATGAACTTCGCCGATGCGTCCCATGGTGATGTGGGCTGCCATACTCTTTCCTAGACTCCACGTTGGGGCATCAAAGGAAAACTCTATGGTTTCAATGACTGGCGTGAATGTCCTTCCTGGAACTTGAACTTGAATCATCCAAAGCTCCTTTTCTGGTAAACTGGCGGTGTAGGTCCCGGTGAAGCTTGGTATTCCGATGTTCAGGTACCTAGTGACATCCTTCAAGTGTCTCCCAAAAGGGGTGCCTTCATCCGGTTGTGCAAACTTGTTCCTTGAGTCCGCCATCCTAAAGAGTAGAAAATGGAGAGGAGTCAGAAATGAGTAGTGAAGAGTGACCTATGGCTCATCTTAGTGGTCGTGTCCTACATTTAGTGTGTGCTCTGATACCATCTTGTAGCATCCAACCTCAAACGGTCGAATCTCTGTGCTTAAGTGTCATCCCTGGATCGGTAATGCTGACACACAGTACTCAAAGGATTTATAACAGAGTAGCAATCACACACTTATTACATCGATAGTCTCAAAAGAGAACTTAGTACAATAAATATGGCTTAAGGCCATCTAAATAAGATAACAACGGAAGGCTTGGAAGATAAAGTGAGTCCATCAACTGCAATAGCATAGCTGAGTGCATGACAACGGCCTAGCAAACCTTACTCTTCATCTGAAAAGTCTGCAACATGATATGTTTCAACCCGAAAACGGGGCAGCACATGGAATATGCTAGCAAAGTAACATAGTAGAGCAATGAACAAAATAATGTTATCACTACATGCATATACGGCTGGTGGAGGCTCTATGGTTACAATGTTTTGCGAAAAGCCAATTTTTTCCTACAACAAAGCAATATATTTTTACCTATCATGGTAGTTGAAACATTGAGAATGGTACCCCCATCTCAATCCCATTTAAAAGTAATTTTCAACCCAACAAAATTAATTTAGAGTGATGAGGTCAAATCAATAATTCAAGTACCACATACTCAAGCTTTCTTGGAACCAGCCAGTGTTTGCTGATTTGTCTCCTTCTGCCGTCTTGACAACCAAGTTTAAGCGCCTACGTTCTGCCCTCAAGGCTTGGAGCAAGAACCCGTCGGCCCTAAAACAATTGACAATGGATTGCTCTCGTGTCATCTTATTCTTTGATAACCTGGAAGTATTACGGCCTCTCACCACACCTGAATTTAACTTTCGGAGGATTGTTAAATTGCACCATGAGAATCTGCTTCACATACATTACATTTATTGGAAGCAGAGGTGTACTATCCGTTATATTAAGGTGGGCGAGGAAAATTCTAAGTTTTTTCATGCAATGGCTTCAGAACGTCTGCGCAGGAACACGATTGCAAGCCTCTCAGTTGCAGGTGCTGACCCAGTTACTGATCACTCTCAAATGGCGGGAATCCTTTGGTCCTCTTTTAAAAGCAGAATGGGCCAGGCCCAAGGTATCAATATGGGCTTTGATTTGCCAGCCCTTATTCAACCTGTCGAGGGACTTAGCAATCTGTCTGAGCCGTTTACTGTTGCTGAAATCAACACTGTCCTCAAGGAGTTGCTGAATGATCGAGCTCCTGGGCCGGATGGTTTTAATGGTCTTTTTGTTAAGAGGTGTTGGCCCATCATTGAGAAGGATTTTCTGGCTCTCATCCAGGGGTTTTATGATGGGAGGCTATCTTTGGAAAATATTAATGGATCTCTCATTACCTTAATTCTAAAGATGCTATCTCCCGAGGGACCTGAGGATTTTAGACCCATCTCTCTCACTAACACATGCCTCAAGTTCCTCACTAAGCTTTTAGCTAACAGACTTCAGAAGGTCATTCTACAATGCATCCATAAGAACCAATATGGGTTTCTGAAGAGCAGAGCCATCCAGGACTGCCTGGCTTGGGCTTTTGAATATATACATCAATGCAACCAATCAAAAAGACCAATTATCATTCTGAAATTGGATTTTGCTAAAGCTTTTGACACAGTGGAGCATGACCTCATCTTACAAGTTCTTCAGCACAAAGGTTTTGATGCCAAATGGATTTCTTGGGTTAAAGAGATTCTATCCTCAGGATCATCATCTGTTCTGCTTAATGGGGTGCCTGGTAAGCAGTTTAAATGTAAATGTGGAGTCAGACAGGGGGATCCATTATCCCCTCTCTTATTTGTCATAGCTGCTGATTTATTGCAATCCGTGGTCAATGACATGCTGGCTAAGGGAGTTTTAACACTACCCGTCCCATCTCAGGACCCTGATTTTCCTATCATTCAATACGCAGATGACACAATAATTATCCTTTCTGCAATTGAGGAACAATTGGTTGCTCTTAAGAATATGCTTCATATCTTCCAGCAGTCCACTGGCCTGAAGGTTAATTTTGCAAAATCATCAATGGTGCCACTTAATGTTGATTCTACAGAGGCACAACGATTGTCTTCCATTCTGGGATGTAATCTCGAGCACTTACCTTTCACATATCTGGGTTTGCCACTTGGTACTACGAGGCCTAGAATCATTGATTTCATGCCATTAGTGGATACTGTTGAAAGAAGATTATCTGTTAGTTTTGCCATGCTCAACCAAGGTTCCAGGTTGCAATTGCTCACATCTGTACTTACTTCCATGCCCATATACTTCCTCTGTAGCTTGAATATACCAGCTGGTATTATCAAACAGTTGGATAGGATTTTCAGACAGTGCCTATGGAGAGGAAATTCTGAGGTGCCTAAGCAATCCCTAGCTGCCTGGGATTTAGTTTGTAGGCCGAAGGATAAGGGAGGTCTTGGCATCTTAAATCTCAAGGTCCAGAATCAAGGTCTGCTCCTCAAACAAATACATAAGTTCTACAACAAACAACAGGTTCCTTGGGTACAATTGATTTGGGATAGTTATTATGATGGAGTAGTACCCCATGCAACAGTCCAAACTGGCTCTTTCTGGTGGAAAGACATCCTCAAGCTTGCTGACACATATAGGTCCATTGCTTCAGTGCAAGTTAATATGGGCGATTCTGCTCTCTTTTGGTTGGATGCTTGGCATGTAGGTGGTTCTTCCAGACCACTGAGCCTCAGATTGCCAAGGCTTTTCTCTTTTGTCTTGGATGATAAGGTTTCTGTCAGAGAGTTCTTACAAACTCATGAATTGTTCTCCATGTTCCATCTGCCAATCTCCCAACAAGCAGCTACAGAACTAGAAACCTTGGAAGAATGGCTGTTCAATCTCCAGAGAGATCCAACATTGCCTGATGTTTGGATCTGGCCTAGTAAATCTGGGCAGTTCTCTGCAAAGAGCTTCTATGACATCATGCATACACACCTCCCAACAATTCAACCCTGCAAGTGGCTTTGGCAGAGCAGATGTACTATGAAAATCAAGGTTTTTGGCTGGCTTGTATTTTTTGACAGGCTTAACTCTAAGTACATGTTGGTCCGCAGGCACTGGAGGTCCCCTACGGCTGATAATCTCTGTGTCATCTGTAATGCCTATGTTTGGGAAGACAGGGCTCATATCTTTTTTGGTTGCAATTTCAGTATCAGGGTTTGGAACTACCTGCAGATTGATTGGTCACATGGTTCCACTATTCAGCAACGTATTTCACAAGCAAGATAGAGTTTTGGACATCCCTTCTTCTTTGAAGTTATGCTCACAGCTGCTTGGAATATCTGGATTCTGAGAAATGGGAGAACTTTCAGGGGAGTTCAGGCCACTTTTGCTGCCTGGAGGGGCAGTTTTGTACATGATATTCTTCTCCTGTCACATAGGTTTAAGGATAGCTTAAAGTCTAGGCTTGTAGATTGGGTTAACTCCCTCATGTAATTGTAAGTTCTTCTTGTCCTTTTTTAGCTTAGGATTGTAATCCATTTTTCTCTTTCTGTACAGTTTGTTCTTTTTTGAGACTGCAATAAAGGGCTGTGGGGTTTTTACCCTACAGTAATTATTCAAAAAAAAAGATGTCCATAACAGGGGACACGGCTAACCATGATTAGATTATACACTCTGCAGAGGTTTGCGCACTTTTCCCCACAAGACTCGATCTCCTCCGTTGGATTTCTCGCACTTCATGGTGTTTGAGAAACGGATGACCGAGACACAGTCTTTTAGAAGCATTAACTCTAACCCCGGGTAGACAGTACCAACCTACATCCCCTACATCTGCTAGCCTACCACTGGAAGAGGTCATGCAACATCCTCAACTATGTTAGAGCCCATAAGAGCTTGTGGCTGCACACGGAAGTTTCTAGCATGAATAATGTTATGATCCCATTGAGCCTGGGTGGCGGACCATAGGAGGATCACACGGTATAACCCCGGGATCTCCTAGGACAACACTGGTATAACCCCAGGTGCCCAAACTAACAATCCACCCAGATGTGTATTAAAGTTGCCACCTTAAGTTGAACCATTAATTAACAATCTCACATCTGTCATGGTTACACTCATACCCAATCCACGTCTACGAGCATAGCATAGCAACATGAGCATAACGTAGAAGTAAGGCCCAAGGGTTTGATAATAAAACAGGTAATAGGTTCTACCTCATCAACTACTTCCCAAAACCCACATGTTATCAAATCCTAACCATGCAATGTTTGAGGGTTTTAACTAGTGCATAAAACTGGGTGTGAAAAGACTATGATGAATGTGTTACTTGCCTTGCTGACGATCTGCAATCCCTAGAGACTCGTAGTAGCACGCTTCGCACTCCAGGAATTCTACCGCAAACACACAATAGCATACATAAGCACTCAAGCAAATATGCATAGGTAAATCTCAAATAAGAAGATCAAATATGAAAATCCAACTGAAGAGATTCGATCTGCAAAAAGAATCAATCGAATCGGAGCTACGGAACTGAAACAACTATAAAAAAACTTCGATTTCAAATATGCTTGAAAGCAAATTGAAATTGTCAAAACCTTGTTTAAACTGATTAAAGAGAAAGCGGGGATCGAGACAAAGATTTTGGCGCTGGTTTCACTGGATTTGGACAAACGGTTTAGGAACGGCGAGGGTTTGAAGATCAGGGGCTAATCTGCGATAAAAATAATCGCGGATAGGCCCCTGGCCAAAAAATAAAATAAAAAAGAAAAGACTAACGAACGAACGTTTGCCAACAGAACCGATCTAACGAAAATCGTTAAGTAACATATCTAAACGAATGAATGCTCATTAAATAAGCTAAACCGAATAAAACCGAAATAAAACCCGATCTAAGGGGTTGTTTGGATAAGCAGAATATACAAAACCCGATCGCCATAAACCAGGAAAACAGAGTAACAGAATAAAACCTTGTTTGGCCGCTGTAACAAACCGTGGTTATAGGAAACTCAGTTCTCGTAAAACCCAGAATTTTGCGTTTATAGAAAAACGAGTATTAGTCGTTTTTCCAAAAAGCGATTTACATATACCCGATCCCATACAGTTTCTCTTCTTCGTTCGTTTCTCCTCACGCTCGTCCTCCCTGTCCTCCTTGTCGCGACTGCATGGAAAGCATGCCGATATGGTGTTCCTGTCATTAGCTGACCTCCAGCCACAACACTAGCTCTGCCGTGTGGCTTACCGCCGAGGGCGTCACCGCCATCCGCATCAAGCACTCGCATGAACTCTCCGCTGCCGGTGTCGAGGGGCTACACGACTGCAGGTCCACCTCGTCTTGTCGGGCAGAACTCGTAGGAAGACCATAGAATGGCGGTAGGTAGTCGCGTTGAGAGGAAGCTTTGGCATATGCGTGCCGAATCATGGAGGCCTGATGGGAGGCGAGCAGAGGACGAGCAGTAGACATGGGGAGCGATCCGCCGAGTTGGGGTGGCTGCGTGGCCGAGTTGAGGACGAGCAGTAGGAATTGACAGTTGTACCTTGGGAATTGTCAATCAAAGGACGAAAATAAAAAAAGTGCAGAGAATATTACGAGGCAATAGAATAGGCCCCGTCTGTAGCCAAACATGGAACAGGAGGAACTAGATTTGCACTTTCCTAACCCCAAACAAGATTTTCTTTAAACTGATTATTCCATAAAAAAGGGATAAAACTGGTTTTGCTAAAAACCAGCTACAAACTCGTTCTGTACAAATCCATCACTAATATTCGCTATCCAAACAACCCCTAAACGAAAAAAACCAATCTAGGGTTTTTACCGAAAATAAAACCGAAGAAACCGACGACTTTCCCGGCGAACTCCGGCGGACAGCGGCGGTGGGCTCCGGCGTGGCGTCGGCGGGTGGCGAGGCGCGGCGCGGCAGCGGCGGGCGAGGCGAGGCGCAGCAGCGGGCTCTAGCAGCGGCGCGGTTGCGGCGGCGACGGCGCGGACTGCGAGGCGGCGGTGGGGTAGCGGCTAGGGTTTCGGCGGTGGGGTGGGCTGGTGGGCTGGAGCGGCTCGGGCGGCCGGCTTATAAAGCCTGAGCGGATGGAGTCCGGCTCGTGCACGACCCGTTAGGTCGGTTCGTTTTTTTATAAGATCCGCCGAGAAAAATCATAAATAAAATAAAATAAAAATCTAAAAATGCCAAAAACAGCTTTCGCCGTCTAAACAAAATATTTAGAACAAAGTGAACATTTTCTTGGCCTAAAAATGCAATTTTGAATAATGCATATTTTTTCTAATTCGAACAAAATAGCGATAAAATCCAAATAAAATCATTTATTTGATTTTAACATTTTTCCTCCAATATTTCATTTATTTTGGAGAAGTCATATTATCTCCTCTCATATACTTTAATTATGAAATAATTTTTGAGAGAAAAATAATTAAAACCAAAATGATCCCCGTTTCAATATTTGAAAAAAATCAAATATGGAAATAATAAAATCCCCAACTCTCTCCGTGGGTCCTTGAGTTGCTTAGGATTTTTAGGGTCACTATCAAAATGCAAATAAAATATGATATGCATATGATGACCTATGTATAACATTCCAAATTGAAAATTTGGGATGTTATAGTTGGTATTTCAGTTGTTTGATCACATGACACATTCATGACAGTAACACAATTCTCTAAAATAGGTTGTGTGCTCAAATCAACAGGTGACTCAGCACATGATGTATTCAAGTTAACTAGGCATGCATCATTCTCATGTGAAAGTGGAAAATCTGTACCTTTGCCATTACCTCTTATGATCAACTCAGATGATGTATGCACTATCGGTGGTGATGTGTCACATGGTGCAGATGATGTAGTCCTTGCAACAACGGATGTGGTTGTCATAGTACGCCTAGTAGTTGAAGAAACATATGTATCAACGGTTGAAATGTGCATTGTGCGCTTGTTCTCCTAGTGGGCAACACGTTGTTTTATTTCCTGTTAAGCTTTGCAAGCAAGACGAAACAAATGGTCCATAGGATAACACTCTTCATGAATTAGTATCTCTTGAATATCATGGTTTAATCCTCCCTAAAATCTATCCATGAAATCTTATTCACTTTCTTCTAAAAATGAGTGCAACAATGTAGTTTGTAAATCATCATAATATTACGTTACCGTGTCAGTGCCTTGTTTTAAATGTTGTAACTTTTTAATCATGCTACGAGTATAATAAACATCAACGAATCTATCTCTCACGACAAGTTTTAAATCATCCCAAGTAGTATGTGACGCCCGGATAATTAGGCTACAGTAATTCCACGCTAATGATGCCACGTCACCTCGGTTACAGTTATTAATCTCGCGATGGTTCAATAATGATTCGAATTCAAATTTAAAATCAAGTCAAACAATTAAAGTTTTCAAATGTCAAAACTAAAATGTTCTTAATGTGACAAATAAATCATGGATATTATTGTTGGAGTAACAACATCTTTATAAAATATTTAAATACCCTAAAGTGATTAAAACAATGTCAAAATAATTAGTTATACTCCTAATATATTTTACCAAATACTAAACTATTTTTATTCTGAGGTAAAACTTCTTAGAACAGTAGACTAATTTGACACACTATTTTGGAGCTATTTTCATATTTTACTAAACCAAAAATATAGTGCAACTAAAATAAAACAGTAAAAGAAAATAGGCAAAAGATAAAAGAAAACCAAAATAATAATAATAAAAGACAACCCCCCCCCCCCGACTGGGCCCTGGCCCAGTTGGCCGAAGGGGCCAGCCGGCCCACCCCGTTACCCCTGGCCTATATGGCCTACCCCCCCCCCCCCCCCCCCCCCGCACCCGACCGAAACCCTAACCCCCACCACTCGCTCTTCCCCCCCCACGACCCCCTCGCTCCCCCCGATCTGGATCGGGATCCAGACCGACGAGCGCGCCCCGTGCCACCAGACGCCGGCGCCGCCCCTCCCGCAGTCCTCCATGCCCCCTTCTCCAACTGCCACCGCCCGTAGTGCCCTCCCTCGCCGGTGCTCCGTCGCCCTACGCCGTCGCCACCTCGACCCAGACGCCGCCCCGCACCTGGAGCTCGTTCTCGCCGGACCTCCCCGCCGGTCTGCTTCTCCTCCGGCGATACGGCGTCCCCGGCATCCACCCCGAGCCCCGCTGCCCCAGTCCCTACTACCCGATGTGAGCGCGCGCCCTTCCCCTTCTCTCCCTCTCGCGCGACCTCCCCTCGCCGCGCACACGGCACCCGCGCGCCGCGCCCCGGCTCGCGATGGCCGCGTCGGCCCCCGTCGATGCACGCGCGCTCGTGCGCCCAGCGCCCCGCTGCCACCCCGGGGCCGCTGCCTCCTTCCCCGCGCCGCGCCTGGTCCGCGCGCCCCACCGTGCCGCTCGCCCGCGTGGCCCTGCTCCGCCTCGCCGCCCGCTTTCTCTGCTCGCCGCTCCGGCCATGGCCTCGCCTAGCGCAGCCGCTCGCCGCGACCGCTGTCTGCCTCGTCGCCGCTCCTGCTGCTGCCCCCCACCCATGTTCCGCCTCCCGCCGCCGACCACGGTCCGGCCACGCTCGCTCGACCCCGCTCCGACCTCGCCCGGCTGCCGCTCCCCCTCCCCTGCACCCGCGGACGCCGGCGCCCAGCGCCCGCCCCCTCCTCTGTCGGCCTGGGCGGGTGCACAGCACCCGCTCCAGGCGCCCGTAACCGCGCGCCCGTTAGCCACCCCTGGCCCAATGACAAGTGGGGCCTGGCCCCAGAACAAATGTTAAAAAAAAGGAAAGTAAAAAAATATATATAAATAATTAATTAATTAATTAAATTGACAAAAAAATAAGTTAATAAATAATAATTAAAATGATAATTAATTAGTTAAACAAATAATTAATTAAACTAATTAAGCCTGATTAGGTTAACCTAACCACTAATTAAACTAATTGACATTGTTTAATTAGCCTTCTAATTAAACAGCCAATGACGAATGGGACCCACATGTCAGTTGACCAGTCAACACCTCTGTTGACTGCTGACGTCATGATGACGTCAGCAAACCCTGTTCTGGATAATGTTAGATTAAAATAATTAAGTGAAAAAATTGATTTAAATCTTTTAAAATTAATAGAAAATAATCCGTAACCCGGATGAAAATACTTTCTACATGAAAGTTGCTCAGAACGACGAGGCGATCCCGGATACGCAGCCCGTTCATCCGCCACACATTCCTAACATATCAAACTCGCAACTTTCTCCCTCCGGCTCCTCTGCCCAAAAACGCGAAACACCGGGAATACTTTCCCGGATGTTTTCCCCCTTCACTGGTATCACCGCATACCGCGTTAGGGCACCTCTAACGCCGTTACTTGTCATGTCATGCATCACTATGCATATGCTTGCTTAAATATTTATTGTTTCTCCCCCCTCTTCTCTCGATAGACACCGAGACCGACGCTGCTGCTGCCCCGTTCGACTACAGAGTTGACAACCCCTCTCTCTTGCCAGAGCAACCAGGCAAGCCCCCCTTGATCACCAGATATCGCCTACTCTCCTCTA
Source organism: Aegilops umbellulata (assembly GCA_032464435.1). Classification (NCBI taxonomy): domain Eukaryota; kingdom Viridiplantae; phylum Streptophyta; class Magnoliopsida; order Poales; family Poaceae; genus Aegilops; species Aegilops umbellulata. Next base: position 222,192,270 of record CP136058.1, on the reverse strand, counting down.
TACTGCTTGCATTAGAGTAGTGTAGCATGTTACTGCTTTCGTTATTCCTATCCTGATGCATAGCCTGTCTTTGATACCGCTGTTGATACCTTTACCTGCAATCCTACTTGCTTAGTATAGGATGCTAGTGTTCCATCAGTGGCCCTACACTCTTGTCTGTCTGCCATGCTATACTACTGGGCTGTGATCACCTCGGGAGGTGATCATGGATATATATTATACTATATACATGATACATGTGGTGACCAAAGTCGGGTTGGCTCGAGGAGTACCCGCGAGTGGATCTTTGAGGCGGAGCGGCAGGGCAGTTCGGGGCTACCTGGGTGTGAGGTGAGCCTGGCCCTGTTGGCGTTCGCAGATACTTAACACGCTTAACGATATCTGGGTATTTGATCTGAGTCTGACCATTTGGTCTATACGCACTAACCAACTACGCGGGAAAGATATGGGCACTCGGCGTCGTGGTATCAGCCAAAGCACTTTTTGACGTCAGCGACTGAGTGGCGTGCGCCGCATTGGATTGTAAGCTCGCACTTGTATTAAGGGGGCTAGATCTGCTTCCGGCCGCGTACGCAACGTGCAGGTGTGCTCAGGGCGATGGGCCCAGACCCCTGCGCGCATAGGTTTAGACCGGCGTGCTGACCGCTCTGTTGTGCCTAGGTGGGGCTGCGACGTGTTGATCTTCCGAGGCCGGGCATGACCCAGGAAAGTGTGTCCGGCCAAATGGGATCAAGCGTGTTGGGTTATGTGGTGCATCCCTGCAGGGAAGTTTATCTATTCGAATAGCTGTGTCCGTCGGTAAAAGGACGACCCGGAGTTGTACCTTGACCTTATGACAACTAGAACCGGATACTTAATAAAACACACCCTTCCAAGTGCCAGATACAACCCGGTGATCGCTCTCTAACAGGGCATCGAGGAGGGGATCGCCGGGTAGGATTATGCTATGCGATGCTACTTGGAGGACTTCAGTCTACTCTCTTCTACCTGCTGCAAGACGGAGGCGACCAGAAGCGTAGTCTTCGATAAGACTAGCTATCCCCCTCTTGTTCTGGAATTCTGCAGTTCAGTCCACTGATATGTCCCTTTCCACATATATCCATGCATATGTAGTGTAGCTCCTTGCTTGCGAGTACTTTGGATGAGTACTCAGGGTTGCTTTTCTCCCCCTTTTCCCCTTTCCCTTCTACTCGGTTGCCGCAACCAGATGCTGGAGCCCAGGATCCAGACGCCACCTTCGACGACGACTCCTACTACTCTGGAGGTGCCTACTACTACGTGCAGCCCGCTGATGACGACCAGGAGTAGTTAGGAGGATCCCAGGCAGGAGGCCTGGGCCTCGTTCGATCTATAGCCCAGTTTGTGCTAGCCTTCTTAAGGCAAACTTGTTTAACTTATGTCTGTACTCATATATTGTTGCTTCCGCTGACTCGTCTATGATCGAGCACTTGTATTCGAGCCCTCGAGGCCCTTGGCTTGTACTATGATGCTTGTATGACTTATTTATGTTTTAGAGTTGTGTTGTGATATCCTCCCGTGAGTCCCTGATCTTGATCGTACACGGTTGCGTGCATGATTAGTGTACGATTGAAACGGGGGCGTCACATAGTAGGTATAAAATCAGGGTTTAACCGATAATATTCACTCCACCAAACTAAAGCAAAGCTAATGAAAGTACTAACCATGGCTTGAAATTTTTCATGCACATCAAAACTATGGGAAGCAAATATAACATTTATTTGGTACTCCCATTCAATATATAAATTGGGCCTAAAACGACCAGTAAATGGTGGCATGGAAACATTAACCTGATTATGTGCATTATGATGTTGTTGCTCCTGTTGTGACGGTTGTTGTATTTTCTTAGGTGGTGGCAAATCTCCCATGATCGATGAAGCCCGAGAACTAACAACTCCGAAACTTGCCATGATTAGTAGAAAACAAGAAACAAAATCCGAGAATAATGTTCTATGAACTACTAGGATGTGGTGGTAAAACGCTCACAGTATAGCAAATATCAATATCTTACAAGTTCTTACCATGCAGAAGGTGGTGACAGGCAACCAGCGGTGTCAAATAACTCTGAAGATTGAGTAAAATGACTGCCAGGAGAACATATGTATACACGGTGTAGAAATATGTGGAGCTTGGAAGGCTAAAATATTTGGTGGAGAAAGATTAACAATAATCAATTCAGAGATGCAATGTTGAATAAACGCTCAACAACGGTGTTGTGCTGGTCCTAGGCTAGACCGGACTAGAGACGCGAGCCTAGAACACTAATGAGGCCACGGCGTAGCACAACTAGCATCAATAAAGGATATGAAGTAGCGCTCGACAACAATATATAAGTGAAGATCACAATAGCAGTAAAGATAATGATGTGAAACAATAGGCAAGTAGGATATATCAACAACTTTCTCTCCAACTTTTCTCTCGAAAAGTTTGTGCCAATTTTCTAATAATTTTTCTAAAGAATGGCACTGACTCAAGCTTTCAAACACAAAAATAATCACTCAATTCCGAGTTGATATGAGGAATCAAAAAATTCTAAAACTTGCCTAAAAACTGGAATAAGATGTGTTCGCGAACTTCGGAGGGCAAAAAGACCTATTTAGGAGCCAATTTTGAGGTGCCAAATATTGAAAAATCTTATGCAATTATTTAGATGCGGCTCATCGCTAGCTTTAATTTGAGTACTCGTGGAGCCAAAACGAACTTCGTATGAGGAAGTTATGCTTGTTTTACTGAACAGTGCACAAAACAGATTCCAATCCAAATCCAGCTACGAGATTGAGTCTAGATAGATCCGAATTATGTTTTTTTTCTCTCTCTTTTTTCCTCACACTTTTTTTCTTTATTTCTTTCTCTCTTTTTTTTCTCTGACTTTTTTACTTTTTTTATCTCTCTTTTTTCTCTAACTTTCTCTCTCTTTTTCCAAGACAAACTAGATAAGATGCAGATTGGATCAAGCGAAGATGTGAACAAACTCAACTATTATTGTGAAATGAACAATGGGTGGTGGACACCGGAAGGGACAATGATGCAGCGGCGATGTGACTAATTAATGTGAACAGAACTCGAAACTCTAAACGAACTAGACACTAAGACCAGCAACTCGACACGACAATGCAACCGCAAATTCAACAAAGCAAACAATGAAAAGAAAATTACAAAGGCTCAGACTGGCTTGGACAAAGGATGAATAGATGACGTCTACTACACAAACTTCTTCTTGTAGACATTGTTGGGCCTCCAAGTGTAGAGGTTTGTAGGACAGTAGCAAATTTCCCTCAAGTGGATGACCTAAGGTTTATCAATCCGTGGGAGGCGTAGGATGAAGATGGTCTCTCTCAAGCAACCCTACAACCAAATAACAAAGAGTCTCTTGTGTCCTCAACACACCCAATACAGTGGTAAATTGTATAGGTGCACTAGTTCGGCAAAGAGATGGTGATACAAGTGCAATATGGATGGTAGATATAGGTTTTTGTAATATGAAAATATAAAAACAGCAAGGTAACTAATGATAAAAGTGAGCATAAACAGTATTGCAATGTGTTGAAACAAGGCCTAGGGTTCATACTTTCACTATTGCAAGTTCTCTCAACAATAATAACATAATTGAATCATATAACTATCCCTCAACATGCAACAAAGAGTCACTCCAAAGTCACTAATAGCGGAGAACAAATGAAGAGATTATGGTAGGGTATGAAACCACCTCAAAGTTATCCTTTCTGATCGATCTATTCAAGAGTCTGTAGTAAAATAACACGAAGCTATTCTTTCCTTTCAATCTATCATAGAGTGCGTACTAGAATAACACCTTGAGACATAAATCAACCAAAACCCTAATGTCACCTAGATACTCCAATGTCACCTCAAGTATCCATGGGTATGATTATACGATATGGATCACACAATCTCAGATTCATCTATTCAAACCAACACAAAGTACTTCAAAGAGTGCCCCAAAGTTTCTACCGGAGAGTCAAGACGAAAACGTGTGCTAACCCCTATGCATAAGTTCACGAGCGGAACCCGCAAGTTGATCACCAAAACATACATTAAGTGGATGACGTGATATCCCATTGTTACCACAGATAAGCACATGCAAGACATACATCAAGTGTTCTCAAATCCTTAAAGACTCAATCCGATAAGATAACTTCAAAGGGAAAACTCAATCCATTACAAGAGAGTATAGGGGGAGAAACATCATAAGATCCAACTATAATAGCAAAGCTCGCAATACATCAAGATCGTACCACCTCAAGAACACGAGAGAGAGAGAGAGAGAGAGAGAGAGATCAAACACATAGCTACTGGTACATACACTCAGCCACGAGGGTGAACTACTCCCTCCTCGTCATGGAGAGTGCCGGGATGATGAAGATGGCCACCGGTGAGGGTTCCCCCCTCCGGCAGGGTGCCGGAATAGGGTCTAGATTCGTTTTCGGTGGCTACAGAGGCTTGCGGCGGCGGAACTCCCGATCTATTCTCTTTCCCGATGTTTTTAGGGTATATGGATATAAATAGACGAAAGATGTTGGTCAGGGGAGCTATGAGGGGCCAACGAGGGTGGGGGCGCGCCCAGGGGTGTAGGGCGCGCCTCCCTGCCTCGTGGTTTCCTCGAAGCTTCCCTGACGTCTACGGCAAGTCTCCTGGATTGCTTCCGTTCCAAAAATAACTCTCCCGAAGGTTTCATTCCGTTTGGACTCTGTTTGATATTCCTTTTCTTCGAAACACTGAAATAGGAAAGAAAACATCAGTTTGGGTTGGGCCTCCGGTTAATAGGTTAGTCCCAAAAATAATATAAAAGTGTTTAATAGAGCCCATAAACATCCAAAACAGATAATATAATAGCATGAATACTTCATAAATTATAGATACGTTGGAGACGTATCAATAGATCTAACTTTTTTGTGGCGCTTTTCTTGGATAATAGGTAAGAAAATAAATTTAATCCAAGGATAACTGGAAATTCTCACCGAACAACCTGAAAGCTGATACCACTTGATAGAGGCAAAAAAAGAATCACCAAATTTAGACTCCGCATGGAAGAGTTATTGGCGTTTTGAGTCAGGTATGTCTGTGTAGTCTGAATCTAAATCCAGAACGTGAGAGACTTGGACTCTATCTTCTCTTTGTCCAAAAGTGATGTGAGAATACTTTTTGAACATCACCTAAACTTCTGTTTTTCCCTTATCTTCATATGTGGATTGTACAAACGTCCCATACACCTGCAATTAAACATGACACAGAAGTTTGTGAAGTATCTTTATCCTGGATAACATAAATAAATTATTGCATAGTTTGCATTAGAAATCACCTCACAAATATACATGTATGCAGTATTTTTTGTCGTATCCAAGGTAGTCATGTCCTCATCACACTGTCACATACTAGTGGGAATTTTTCATTATAGAACTTGGCCTGTATATTCCAATGACGGGCTTCCACAAAATTGCCCTAGGTCTTCATGAGCAAGCAAGTTTGGTGCACAACCACTTAGTTTTCTTTTGAGATTTCATACACTTATAGCTCTAGTGCATCCGTTGGATGGAAACCCTACTCACTTGCACCGATATCAATTGATGGTCATCTCCATAGCCTATTAATTTGCCTAGTTGGTGTGTGAATTTCTTTCTCCCTTTTTATCTACTACCACCTTCTATTCCACCCATAGTGCTATATCCATGGCTGACTATCAGTGTGGAACCACACCTATGGGATCACAAGAATCCCTACTACGGTTGCCGGGGCGCGGGGTTGCGAGGAGAGCAGGATTAGTAACTAGCACGAGGATCGTTTACCCAGGTTCGGGGCGCGAGGATGCGTAAAACCCTAGTCCTGCTTTGGTAGGTGTATTTCACAGAGTTCTTGAGCTCTCGAACTAGCTCTGGTGAGTGTGTGGTTCGAAAGAGCCAAATCCTTCTCCAGTATGCCATGGGCCTCCTTTTATAGTCGAAAGGGGCTGCCACAGTGGCACACATGAGGTGGAAAGGCGCACAGTGCTATGAGCTTATCGCTCGTATTATAGGACAAGAAGCATTTAATGCATAGCTTAGGTGTCCCCTTGCTTATCGAGGACGGGGGCAAGGCCCGTCCCATCCGTCGCCGCTCCTCCTTGCTTCGACATGCACCCTGGCTTGCGACGCATGCGGCGCCACATAGGCACGCAAGTAGCTGAGGTGGCGCGGTGGTGGAGCCTCCACGAATATCTGCATGCCACCATGCAGGCGTTTGATGAGTTGGCCTGGGTGCTGCATGTTGCCACGCAGGTGCCCACCCAGCTGGTTCGGCTGGCAGCCGCATGTGAACGGTGGTGGAGACTTGGTTGGTACGGGCCTGGTAGTGGCCCTGCTGGCGTCCTTGGTGAGGGCCTTGCCGGGTGGCCCAGCAAGGGTCTTGCCGTGGCGCGCTGTCGTCCCCAGCAAGGACCTTGCCAGGGGTCTGGCGGCCTTCCTCGGCAAGGATCCTGCCGAGGATCGTCGTCTTCTAATCCTCATCTGAACTTGAGTGTTCCTTGTCTTCACAAAGATCTGCATGCCACCATGGAGGTGCCTCCCGAGCCCTGGCCCAACGTGATGTTGGAGACCGTGGGCTCAAGGGTAGCTCGCTCTGTTGGTGTCGGGCGAGCTGGCCTAGCAAGGGTCTTGCCGGGGGAACCTGCTTCGTCCCTCTGCTCTTTGTGGTCTTGGCCTTGGCGTTTCTCTTGTTATCTTGGGCATCGGTCTTACCTTGGCTCACCTCCCCTGTTCTGCTTGGTGTGACCGTGGGCGCGGCTCCGACTGCCCGTGCACAAGTAAAGGGGTACAAAAGTGCGCCCCTCCTTTTGTACACCAACAGGAGCCCCCGGGCCTGGGCCACACATAAGCGCAACACGTTGTTGGGCCAGGCCCAAAACAGTGCCCGGGCAGGCAGGGTGGTTTTTACCGCAGTAAAACTTTTCACGCGCTGCGCTTCCCACGACCCGCGCACTGCGCAGCGTGGCATGGAGGGGTGCGCGTGACGTGGGCGGCATGCGTGGGGCGGTTCCTACACGCATGCGTCATATCGCAGTAAATGGGCAGCTCACGCCTTCCCCATGAAAGGAGGGAGGCGTGGAGGCGCGACTTATTTACTGCGCGGGGCCGGGTTGCGGTCTCCAAGGCATCCAGACCCCACGATCACCGGGTGGGGAGAGGTCGCTTCACCTGTCTCCTCGATTCTACACGCTTGCCACCTCTTCCTCCATGCGCTTGGGGTAGCAAGCGGTGGAGGCGGGAAACCGGGCCATCGCTGGTTGGGGCAGCGGGTTAGTCTCGATTCCCCGCGCCTCTGGTGGCTGGATTGGCCGAGCGGGGCGGCCGAGCCCTGACCCCGCCCCTTTATAAGGAGGGGGAAGGGGGAATGGCATCCCGCACTTTTGTGTCATTTATCTCCTCCTGCTTCCGCTTCTTCCTTTCACTCGCCATGGAGAAAGGGAATCCTGATCCTTCGTCGGTGGCGACGAGGGTCGCTGATCGACAGCGCATCCCTCCCCCTCCTGAGCACACGGTGGTGGAACCGACCATGAGGGTAAGGGGGAGGGGCGAGGCCAGGGTAGAGGTCGTAGTGCTCGGGGAAGAGGAGGATGGGGCGGCGCGCCGGCTTTGCCCCAGCCAATGATGCCTTTTCCGATGGAAGGCCATGTTGGAGGCCAGCCCCACGAGTTCTTCATCAGGCTGCGCCGGCCTCCACATCGCCGTCTTCGTCTTCCCGCCCCGTTTGCTCAGGAGATGGAGCGTGACCCGCCCCAATCTCTCAGATTGCACATGAGGGGCTTTGGGAATGGGGGCACGCGGGTCGACGTCGACTTCCCGGCTCCTCGTGTACCTCCGTCGTGGATGGAAGAAGTTCGCTCGCATCCATAGCCTGACGGCGGCGCTCGGGCTCTACTTCAAATTAATGGAGGACGGCCTGCTCTCCGTCAAAGTGTTCGGAGACTTCGGGGCTCGCCTGAAGTACTGTGTGGAGAGCTCCTCCGACGGAGATTCCGACGATGGAAGCTCTTCCTCAAGCGAAAGTGATGAGGAGGACAGCGGGGCAGATGACGGGGACGAGTCCGACTAGGCGTCGGACGCCCCACCCCTAGGCGGGTGCCGCAGTGCTACCTCTTGAGCACTGCGTTGGATTTCCCCGAAGAGGAAAGGATGATGCAGCAAAGTAGTGTAAGTATTTCCCTCAGCTTTTGAGAACCAAGGTATCAATCCAGTAGGAGGCTACGCACGAGTCCCTCGTACATACACAAAACAATACCTCAACGCAACCAACGCGATTAGGGGTTGTCAATCCCTTCACGGTCACTTACGAGAGTGAGATCTAATAGAGATGATAGATAATATCTTTGGTATTTTTGGTATAGATATGCAAAGTGAAAAGTAAAAGGCAAAACAATAATAAAGTGATGGAGATTGATATGATGAGAATAGACCCGGGGGCCATAGGTTTCACTAGTGGCTTCTCTCAAGAGCATAAGTATTCTACGATGGGTGAACAAATTACTGTTGAGCAATTGACCGAATTGAGCATAGTTATGAGAATATCTAGGTATGATCATGTATATAGGCATCACGTCCGAGACAAGTAGACCGACTCCTGCCTGCATCTACTACTATTACTCCACTCATCGACCGCTATCCAACATGCATCTAGAGTATTAAGTTAAAAACAGAGTAACGCCTTAAGCAAGATGACATGATGTAGAGGGATAGTTTTGTAACACCCCGGATGTAACTTGCCATATTTGTAACTCTAACTCTTGCCATTTTCGGCAATGTGATATGATATTCCCTCGGTGGTTGGTTTTCCCTTCATTTTGCATTTTGTCCTTGTCATGCATTTCATATCATGTCATCATGTGCATCGCATTCGCATACGTGTTCGTCTTATGAATCCGAGCATTTTCCCCATTGTCCGCTTTGCAATCCGGCCCTCCTATGCTCCCCGGCGTCCCCTTTTACCTTTTTCTGTGTGCGGGTGTTAAGCGGTCTCGGAATGGAACGAGGTTTGTCAAGCGGCCTTGGTGTAGCACCGGTAGACCGCCTGTCAAGTTTCGGGTCATTCGGAGGTCGTTTGATACTCCAACGGTTAACCGGGTAATGGCGAAGGCCTTGTGTGTGTTGCAGCCCAAAACCCCTTCAAAACAGCCCAATAACCCATCTAAATCACTCCCATGTCCATCGCCGTTCGATCACAATCGTGTGGGCGAAAACTGTGCTCAATTTGGAGCCTCCTAGCTCCTCCTACCTATGAATATACCCTCCTCTCGAAATTTGCGGATCATTCCTACCCTAACCCTAGCCCCGCTCCCCTCCGCGCCGCCGGACACGTCCGGCCCGAGCCGGACGAAATCCCGCCGTCGCCCGCGCGCCACGTGTCGCCGCCGCCTCCACCGCCCGCGCCGGCCCGCTCGGTCCGCAGCGGGCCCCCGCGGCCCGTACGCCGCTCCGCTGCGCCGCGCTCGTCCCGCGCCGCCCGCGCCCGCCGCCTCCGCCGCGCCGCTGCGCCCGCCGCCTCCGCCTCGCCGCCCGGCGCTCGCCGGATCTGCGCCTCGCCGCCGTCTCCCGCGCGCCGCCCGCCGCAGCTTCTCCTCCGCCCCGCGTCTCCGTCGCCGGCGCCGGATCCGGCCGGAACCGGCCCGGATCCGCCGTCTAAGGCCCTCCCCCGACCTCCTCAGCCTCAACTCCGGCGAATAGCTCCGGTCCTGCCTCGGTTTGCGTGAGAACCCTAGATCTCGTAGGTCGAATTTCCCCCAAGTCATTTTTTCTGGTGTTATTTTGTTGCATGCTCATCGCATCATAACTTTCTGCATACTACTCCGTTTCGTGCGTGTAATATGTAAAATTGTTCGTATCGATGAGTACATAATTCCGTCTCATTGCATAATTTTCATTTGAGCTCATCTTGATGCCCGAAATGCTGTGAGAAGAGGGCTATGTGATGTTAGTTTCAGATCTCTTTCAGTAGATGCACTTTTGTCATTTTTGCCATGATTGATGTGTGCATCCTATGAACTGGAGTCCTACATGGGTTTTGTAATATGCCATGCTATCTTTCCAGGGGTGTATGCCATGTATTTTTGTGATCTTTGTGGTGCCTAGCACAAGCATGCAAACTAGGGTTCATAATGTTGCTGATTTCAGAGACTTAGTTATTTCACTAAGTTATGCCCTGCTGTTATTTTTATGCCATGTGTTCATGTTGTTTCAGAGAGATCTATGCCTCTTTTGAGCATGATCAGTAAGGGTCTTTTTAACTTATGGATTTTCTCTATCTATCCATGCCTTTGTTTGTAATTATGGAGTGCCGGAGTTTGAGTCAATCGAGCTCTACTTTTGCTATAAAATGTTGCTGGCAGATTGTTTACATGTTATTCGATTTTGCCAAGCTTGTTGTAGTTGATCCTTGCGTGCTATGATGTTGTTATTGCCATGATTACTTTCTATGCCATCTCTTATTGACGTATGTATGTTATTTTATCATGAAAAGCTCTGTAGTGAGTGCATTGAGCTCGTAAACATGCCTACTTGTTATCTGTTTTTGACTTGTCCAGTTTTCTGCTAAGTCTGAAAACTGTAACGAAACTTGCTTAATTGACATGGGTGTTATTATATTTTCTGTTCCTTCTTGGCTAATGGTCAGTAAGGGACTTTTCTTCAATGCGTTGAGTAGATTCGTGCCATGCCATATATTGCTATGTCCTGGTAATGTAGCATGTTTTTATATTGCTTTAAACAGGTCATCCTGATGTTAATTTCTGGCATGATTGTATTTTCACTAAGTCTGTGAACCTGTTATCTTTTGCACTTTTGCCATGCTTGTTTGAACCTATTATGCTGCGATTTAGCCGTAGCATCGTGTTCATCTTTTGTCAAGCATCTTGAGTAGATCACTTCCATATGCTTTTCTGATATGTTTGTGTGCAGTAACTTAATTACTTGTTGCTTGCTAAGTAGCATCATGGTGTTAAACGCAGAAATGTGTCATTCTTGTTTTGCTTGTCATTTGCAAACCGTGCATCCGATTCCGGTGATCTTTATATCGATTTCAACCGAAATCACCTCATCTATCCAATGGCATACTTGGTTTGCCAAGATTATGCCTTGTTCATCTTTTCCTTCCGGAGCATGCGTATGCATCGCATACCACATCTCGCATTTCAAGCCATGTTTTGCATCATGTTGTTTGCGCATTGCATCGTGATTGATGTTTGTCCCCTTTGCTTGTGTTCTTGCCTTGGGTAGAGCCGGGAGACGAGTACGTGAACGAGGAACCTGTTGAGAACGCTTACGAGGATCAAGCTTTCGACAACCCTGAGAACCTTGCAGGCAAGATGACCATACCCTCGAAATCACTTCTATCTTTGCTTGCTAGATGCTCGCTCTTTTGCTATGCCTATGCTGCGATACTTACCACTTGCTATATCATGCCACCCATATTGCCATGTCAAACCTCTAACCATCCTTTCCTAGCAAACCGTTGATTGGCTATGTTACCGCTTTGTTCAGCCCCTCTTATAGCGTTGCTAGTTGCAGGTGAAGATGAAGTTTGTTCCATGTTGGGACATGATTATGTTGGGATATCACAATATCTCTTATTTAATTAATGCATCTATATACTTGGTAAAGGGTGGAAGGCTCGGCCTTACGCCTGGTGTTTTGTTCCACCCTTGCCACCCTAGTTTCCGTCATACCGGTGTTATGTTCCTTGATTTTGCGTTCCTTACACGGTTGGGTGATTTATGGGACCCCCTGAACAGTTCGCTTTGAATAAGACTCCTCCAGCAAGGCCCAACTTTGGTTTACCATTTGCCACCTAAGCCTTTTTCCCCCGGGTTTTCGCGAGCCCGAGGGTCATCTTTATTTTAACCCCCCCGGGCCAGTTCTCCTTCGATTGCTGGTCTAAACTAGAGCCCTTTGCAGCGCCATCTTGGGGCAACTTGAGGTCTGGTTTTAGTTGTATGGACTGCTCATCCGGATGTGCCCTGAGACCGAGATATGTGCAGCTCCTATCAGGATTTGTCGGCACAATCGGGCGGCTTTGCTGGATTTGTTTTATTACTGTCGAAAAGTCTTGTAGTCCGGGATTCCGAGACTGATCGGGTCTTCCCGGTAGAAGGAATATCCTTTGTTGACCGTGAGAGCTTATAATGGGCTAAGTTGGGACACCCCTGCAGGGTATTATCTTTCGAAAGCCGTGCCCGCGGTTATGAGTCAGATGGGAATTTGTTAATGTCCGATTGTAGAAAACCCGATGTTGACCTTAATTAAAACACATCAACCGCATGTGTAACCGTGATGGTCTCTTCTCGGCGGAGTCCGAGAAGTCAACACGGTGTTGGAGTTATGTCTGACGTAGGTTGTTCTAGGATCACTTCTTGATCACTTCTAGCTTCACGACCGTGCTTTGCTCCTCTTCTCGCTCTCTTTTGCGTTGTTAGCCACCATATATGCTAGTCGCTTGCTGCAGCTCCACCTCACAACCCTATCTTACCTTTAAGCTTAAATAGTCTTGATCTCGCGGGTGTGAGATTGCTGAGTCCCCGTGACTCACAAATTCTACCAAAACAGTTGCAGGTGCCAACGATGCCAGTGCAGATGATGCATCCGAGCTCAAGTGGGAGTTCGACGAGGAACGTGGTCGTTACTATGTGTCTTTTCCTGATGATCAGTAGTGGAGCCCAGTTGGGACGATCGGGCATCTATGTAGCATTTGGGGTAGTCTTCTTTCATTTTGGTTCCGTAGTCGGACCTTGAGTGTAATCTGGATGATGAATGTTTATTTATGTATTGTGTGAAGTGGTGACTGTAAGCCAACTATGTATCTCTTTCCCTTATGTATTACATGGGTTGTGTGAAGATTACCTCATTTGCGACATTGCTTTCAATGCGGTTATGCCTCTAAGTCGTGCTTCGACGTGTGGGAGATATAGCCGCATCAAGGGCGTTACAAGTTTCATGCACTATGATAAAAACCCCACCTTGTTATCCTCGATGGCAACAATACAATACGTGCCTTGCTGCCCCTTTTATCACTGGGAAAGGACACCACAAGATTGAACCCAAAGCTAAGCACTTCTCCCATTGCAAGAAAAACCAATCTAGTAGGCCAAACCAAACTGATAATTTGAAGAGACTTGCAAAGATAACCAATCATACATAAAAGAACTCATTGAACATTCAAATATTATTCATAGATAGACTTGATCATAAACCCGCAATTCATCGGTCTCAACAAACACACCGCAAAAAGAAGATTACATCGAATAGATCTCCACGAGAGAGGGGGAGAACATTGTATTGAGATCCAAAAAGAGAGAAGAAGCCATCTAGCTACTAACTATGGACCCGAAGGATTGAGGTAAACTACTCACACTTCATCGGAGGGGCTAGAATGATGTAGAAGCCCTCCGTGATGGTGGCCCTCTCCGGCGTAGCTCCGGAACAGGCCCCAAGATGGGATCTCGTGGATACAGAAAGTTGCGGCGGTGGAATTAGGTTTTTTGCTTCGTATCTGATCGTTTGGGGGTACGTACGTATATATAGGAGGAAGGAGTACGTCGGTGGAGCTTTGAGGGGCCCATGAGGTAGGGGGCGCGCCCTAGGGGGGGCACGCCCTCCACCCTCGTGACCGCCTCGTGGCTTTCTCGGCAGAGGGACCAAGTCTCCTGGATCTTATCTGATGAGAAAATCACGTTCCCGAAGGTTTCATTCCGTTTGGACTCCGTTTGATATTATGTTTCTCCGAAACACTGAAATAGGCAAAAACAACAATTCTGGGTTGGGCCTCCAGTTAATAGGTTAGTCCCAAAAATAATATTTTTTTTCTTTTTTTTGGGCCTTCTTTTTTTTTTTCTTTGGCCTTTCTCCTTTTTTTGGAACAATACTCTATTAAATGATGATCATCACACTTCTATTTATTTACAACTCAATGGTTACAACTCGATACTAGAACAAAGTATGACTTTATATGAATGCCTCCGGCGGTGTACTGGGATATGCAATGAATCAAGAGTGACATGTATGAAAGAATTACGAACGGTGGCTTTTCCACGAATACTATGTCAACTACATGATCATGCTAAGCAATATGACAATGATGGATGTGTCATGATGAACAGAATGGTGGAAAGTTGCATGGCAATATATCTCGGAATGGCTATGGAAATGCCATAATAGGTAGGTATAGTGGCTGTTTTGAGGAAGATATAAGGAGGTTTATGTGTGAAAGAACGTATCATATCACGGGGTTTGGATGAACCGGCGAAGTTTGCACCAACTCTCAATGTGAGAAAGGGCAATGCACGGTACCGAAGAGCTAGCAATGATGGAATGGTGAGAGTGCGTATAATCCATGGACTCAACATTAGTCATAAAGAACTCATATACTTATTGCAAAGATCTAGAAGCCATCAAAAACCAAAGCATTACGCGCACGCTCCTAGGGGGATAGATTGGTAGGAAAAGACCATCGCTCGTCCTCGACCGCCACTCATAAGGAGGACAATCAAATAACACCTCATGTTTCAAATTTGTTACATAACGTTTACCATACGTGCATGCTACGGGACTTGCAAACTTCAACTCAAGCATTTCTCAAATTCACAACTACTCAACTAGCACAACTTTGATATTATCACCTCCATATCTCAAAACAATTATCAAGCATCAAACTTTTCATAGTATTCAATGCACTAAAAAGAAAGTTTTACATATCTTGAATACCAAGCATATTATTATTATTAAGCAAATTACCATGCTATTTAAGACTCTCAAAATAATCTAAGTGAAGCATGAGAGATCAATAGTTTCTTTAAAACAAATCCACCACCGTGCTCTAAAAGATATAAGTGAAGCACTAGAGCAAAACTATAAAGCTCAGAAGATATAAGTGCAGCACATAGAGTATTCTATCAAATTCCAATTCATGTATGGCTCTCTCAAAAGGTGTGTACAGCAAGGATGATTGTGGTACACTAACAAACAAAGACACAAATAATACAAGACGCTCCAAGCAAAACACATATCATGTGGTGAATTAAAATATAGCTCCAAGTAAAATTACCGATGGAAGTAGACGAAAGAGGGGATGCCTTCCGGGGCATCCCCAAGCTTTGACTTTTTGGTGTCCTTGGATTATCTTGGGGTGCCATGGGCATCCCCAATCTTAGGATCTTGCCACTCCTTGTTCCTGCCGGGGTTTTCTGGCTCCTCGAGCACCTATGGGGACGGAGCCCCTTCCCGGTTCGGCGGGGGGTGGTGGTCGCGCGAAGAGCGGATCGAGGCGAAGCACACGGGGGATTTTTACCCAGCTTCGGAGCTCTCCGGAGAGATAACACTCCTACTGCTGCTTGGTGGATTGTATTAAGTTCTTTCTAGGGAGCGCTGAGTGCTACAGTACACTCAAGCAGCTAACGAGACCGAGCGTTCTTCTGTTTGTCCTCTCAGAGATCGCTCTCCAGGGACCCCTCTCCCTCTACGTTGTGCATGGGCCTCCTTTTATATGTTCAAGGGGTCTCCAACAGGTGGCAACGTAGGTAAGGGCAAAAATGGAAACATGCTGTGGTAGGTACAGCTACCTACACAGTGTATCATACCTAACCCTGACGGCAGGGGACAAAGGCATTAAATGCCTATCTACGTCGCCCAGACGGTGCAGAAAAGGGACCGTCAGGGGCGCCAGCGCTTGCCACGATGGCGATCTTGTCAGCGCTGCATGCCATAGTGTACCCCTGGCTGCACAGCCTCCCGCCACGTACGCCTGGAAGGGTCCCGGAGCGACACGTAGGTGGGTGAGCTGGAGCGTGGGTACATAGTGGTTGCTTGCCGCGGCAAATGTCTTGCCGCGGCCGTTGTCTTGCCACGTCTGGGAGCTTGTCGCTCGCCGAGTCCTGCCGGGGCGCGTGGCGCGTCGCGGCAAGTTCTTTGAGATGCTCTGGTTGGCCTTCCCGGCAAGCTCCTCTTGTCGGGGTCTTGTGCCTCAAGTGGCCTTCCCGGCAAGCTCCTCTTGCCGGGGACTTGTCTCCTTGGCTTAAATACTTTGTTCTCGAATGGCTCCAAAGGAACCATAGAGAGCCTTGGCGATCACCTGGCAGGCCTTGTCACGGGGTGTTGCGACTGCCCGTGCACAAGTTCGGGATACTAGGGTACCCCTACTCTAGTACACCGACAGGAGCCCCCGGGCCTGGGCCACACACAGTGCCGAGCGCTGTTGGGCCAGGCCCAAAACAGGGCACGGGCACGCGTGGCCTGGGTCACGTCGCACCTTGCTCCGTATCCACCGCACCCTCCCCGAACGGCACGCGTCGATTGCGGCGTCGCGGGAGATGTCATCGGTGGTTCCTTTATTCAAAAAAATGAAACGCCCGCCTCCTGGGGGTTCGTATCTTCCTCATAAACGGAGGGAGGCATGGAGGCGTGGTCTTCGAGGCGTCCACTCCCCACGATCACAGGGTGGGGAGAGGTCGCCTCATCCGTCGCCTCAACTCTGCAATCCTGCCACGCGGCCTCCATGCGCTTGGAGTGGCGAACGGTGGAGGCGGGAAACCGGGCCGTCACGGGTCGAGGCAGCGGGTCGGGCCCAGTTCCCTGCGCCTTCTGTGTCTTGATTGGCTGAGCGGGGCGGCCGAGCCCCCACCCCGCTCCATTATAAGGAGCGGGATAGGGGGGACGGAAACCCGCATTCTCTCATCTCCTCCTTTCTTCAGCTTCTGCTCCCCTCTCTCTCATTCGCCATGGAGAAAGGGAACCCTGGTCCTTCGACGGTGGCGACGAGGGTTGCCGCTAGGCAACGCGTCCCTCCTCCCCCCGCACCCGTGGTGGCAGAGCCAGCTGCAAGGGGAAGAGGGAGGGGACGAGGCCGCGGGCGAGGTCGAGGGCGAGGCCGAGGCGGTCGGGGAAGAGGTGGGCGAGGCAGTCCGCCGGCCTCGCCTCCGCCAGCAGATCCTCTCCCCGTGGCGGATCATATCGGGGACGACCCTTGCGAGTTCTTCGTTAGGCTGCGTCGGCCGCCTCGTCGTCGCCTTCGTCTCCCGACTCCGTTTGCGAGCGAGATGGAGTTGGATCCGCCCGAGACATTGAGGTTGCACATGAGGGGTTGTGGAATCAGCGGTATGCGAGTCCGCATTGATTTCCCGGCCCCTAATGTGATGTATCTTGGTCGAGGGTGGAAGATGTTCACCCGCATCCACAGCTTGACGGCGGGGCTCACCCTCCATTTTAAGCTGATGGAGGGCGGTCTCCTCTCCGTCAAGGTCTTCGGGTGCTTCGGAACTCGGGCACGGTGCTGCGTGGAGAGCTCCTCCGACAGCGTAGGCTCCTCCTCGGGCGGGAGTGACGAGGAGGACAGCGACAACGACGACCAGGGCGGCGGGCAGCGGGATAACGGGTCCGACTAGGTGTCGGGTGCCGCTCCGCGTGGCACCGGCGACCCCATCATCCGCGTCGCTGGCTCCTGGAGCTTCTCGGGGCCGTCTCCTTGGGCGGCTGGCGTAGGGAGGCTGCGGAAGAGAAAGAGGGCAGGCGGCAAGGCCGTCAACTCGGAGTACGAGGGCACGACGCCCTCGACAGCGTGCTGACGTCCTGCCGCCTCGTCTTCGAGCTCTGCCTCCGGCGCCGCCATCACCATGCCGCCGAGACGTTCTCTTGGTGTCTTCTGCCACCCGTAGCTTGTGTAGGCGCCCCTTTTGCCCTTTTCGCCTCCTTGACCTGCCTCCTGAAGAGAGGGACAAGAGAGGGATTCCGGGCACCTTCTCTCTTTTTAATTTGTAAGCCCTCGGGCCTTAGTTGCATTTAAAGCTTGTAATCCCATTATTCATGTTTTTCATCCTCTTATGAACTGTACCTGAGTGGAATGCTCTTTAATGAAAAGGGGATGCTTGCCGGGTCACTTGTCCCGTGGGTGGAACCCACGTCAAGGAGCGAATCCTTTATATCTTTAAGATAGACACTTCCTTTCTCGGTAGCAGGCCCTGCCTTCTCCCCGCGCCGCTCAACCTTTCTCATGCTTTTGGCGGAGGCAGGGAGGGGGCGGGTTCAGGCTCCTCGCTTCGTCCCTTTGCTGCCGCTACTACGACCAAATCTGGCCCCGAGAACGAGCCCGAGGGCCTAGAGTTAAGGGAGCACGGTAGCTTTTAGGAGGAAACGAGGTTTCGCATACCCCAGCCCATAAGAAAATACATGATAAGGGATGAAAAACTTATCTGAGATCGCAGCCCCCGACAACTTCGGTTCTGTTGGGGAACGTTGCAGAAAATTAAAAAATTTCCTACGGTTTCACCAAGATCCATCTGTGAGTTCATCTAGCAACGAGTCATGGGAGAGAGAGATTGCATCTACATACCACTTTGTAGATCGCGAGCGGAAGCGTTCGATGAACGGGGATGAAGTAGTCGTACACACCGTGATCCAAATCACCGGAGATCCTAGCACCGAAAGCACGGCACCTCCACGTTCAACACATGTACGGTCAGCGTAACGTCTCCTTCTTCTTGATCCAGCAAGGCAAAGGAGAGGTTGGGGAAGATGGCTCCAGCAGCAGCACGACGGCGTGGTGATGGTGGAACTGCAGTACTCCGGCAGGGCTTCGCCGTGCTCAACGGAGGAGGAGGAGGTGTTGGAGAGGGAGAGGGAGGCGCCAGGGCAAGGGGTGCGCAGCCCGACCTCCACCCCTCTATTTATAGGGGAAGGGGCAAGGGGGGCCGGCCCCTCTAGATGGGATCTAGAGGGGGGGCGGCGGCCAGGGAGGGGGGACTTGCCCCCCAAGCAAGGGGGGCGCCCCCTTTAGGGTTCCCCCCCAACCCTAGGCGCATGGGCCCTTGGGGGGGGAGGCGCACCAGCCCACTTTGGGATGGTTCCCTTCCTCATACAGCCCATGAGGCCCTCCGGGAGAGGTGGCCCCTCCCGATGGACCCCCAGAACCCCTCCGGTGGCCCCGGTACAATACCGATATGCCCCCGAAACTTCCCGGTGTCCGTATGACAACTTCCCATATATAAATCTTTACCTCCGGACCATTCCGAAACTCCTCGTGACGTCCGGGATCTCTTCCGGGACTCCGAACAACATTCGGGTTACTGCATATACATATCTTCACAACCCTAGCGTCACCGAACCTTAAGTGTGTAGACCCTACGGGTTCGGGAGACATGCAGACATGACCGAGATGGCTCTCGGGCAATAATCAACAGCGGGATCTGGATACCCATGTTGGCTCCCACATGCTCCACGATGATCTCATTGGATGAGCCACGATGTCGAGGATTCAATTAATCCCGTATACGATTCCCTTTGTCAATCGGTATTTTACTTGCCCGAGATTCGATCGTCGGTATCCCAATACCTCATTCAATCTCGTTACCGGCAAGTCACTTTACTGGTACCGTAATGCATGATCCCGTGATCAAACACTTCGATCACCTTGAGCTCATTATGATGATGCATTACCGAGAGGGCCCGGTGATACCTCTCCGTCAAGCGGAGTGACAAATCCCAGTCTCGATCCGTGTCAACCCAACAGACACTTTCGGAGATACCAGTAGTATACCTTTATAGTCACCCAGTTACGTTGTGACGTTTGGCACACCCAAAGCACTCCTACGGTATCCGGGAGTTACACGATCTCATGGTCTAAGGAAAGGATACTTGACATTGGAAAACTCTAGCAAATGAACTATTTGATCTTATGCTATGTTTAGGATTGGGTCTTGTCCATCACATCATTCTCCTAATGATGTGATCTCGTTATCATTGACATCTAATGCCCATAGTTAGGAAACCATGACTATCTATTGATCAACGAGCTAGTCAAATAGAGGCTTACTAGGGACACGTTGTTGTCTGTTATTCACACATGTATTACGATTTCCGGATAACACAATTATAGCACGAATAAAGACAATTATCATGAACAAGGAAATATAATAATAATGCTCTTATTATTGCCTCTAGGGCATATTTCCAACAGGTTCGCCGTGGGCTAATCTTTGGACTTGGAGCCCCCGGCAACGCTGGCTTGCCGGGGTGTTGCAGCCCCCGGCAACATTGGCTTTCCGGGGTCCGGGTGTTGGTCCGTCCGTCTTCTTCTTTTCGTCCTTAAGTGGTCCGGTCAGGGTGCGCGAGTCCTACGAACCAAGGGAAACGAAAGAACGACAAAAGGACGCACACTCGACCTCTAAGTTAGGGGTTAGCCGCTACTAAGCACTGTCAACCCTAACCAAGGACGAGACTCGACTCAACATGCATGCTAAAACTCAGGGCGCCAGTGCTTTATCTTCGCTCAGGGTCTGCGCCTGGCTTTGTACAAAGGATTACATGCAACAGCGGCAAGACTTGTACAAAATGGTGGTTGCCGGACAGGGTCCGACAACCGCGCCTTACGGGTAAAACTTACGAAGATGCTCAATGTTCCAGGAGTTGCTCACCGGAAAGCCATCATCGGTCTCAAGGCGGACAACGCCAGGCCTAGTGACTCGTTTCACCCGGTAAGGGCCTTCCCACTTGCACAAGTTCGGGATACTAGGGTACCCCTACTCTAGTACACCGACAGTTCCATAATCCATCAAAAGATTTCACCCCAAAACTTGAAAACTTCACAACACAAAACTCAACAGAAATCTCGTAAGCTCCGTTAGCGAAAGAAAACAAAAGACCACTTCAAGGTACTGTAATGAACTCATTCTTTATTTATATTGGTTTTAAACCTACTGTATTCCAACTTCTCTATGGATTATAAACTATTTTACTAGCCATAGATTAATCAAAATAAGCAAACAACACACGAAAAACAGAATCTGTCAAAAACAGAACAGTCTGTAGTAATCTGTAACTAGCGCAAACTTCTGGAACTCCAAAATATCTACCAAAATAGGACAACCTAGAAAATTTGTTTATTGATCAGCAGCAATTGGAATCAGTATTTTATCACGTTCTGGTGATTTTTGACAATTGTTTTCGTGAACAGAAAGTTTCTGGAAATTACAGCAAGATCAAATAACTATCATCCAAGAAGATCCTATAGGTCTAACTTGGCACAAACACTAATTAAAACACAAAACCACATCTAAACAGAAGGTAGATGCATTATTTATTCCTAAACAGAAGAAAAAACAAAAAAACTAAAAATAAAATTGGGTTGCCTCCCAACAAGCGCTATCGTTTAACGCCCCTAGCTAGGCATAAAAGCGAGGATAGATCTAGGTAGTGCCATAGTAATAAGATAGATCGGTGAAACTCATTTCATATTCTCTATGTTCGGCAGCAAGTTTTCTTTGAGGCAAGCAAAAGTAATCAAAATCGCTAAATTTAATAGGACAAAAGTCCCCAAGATCAATTTTAGGAGGTATAAGTTCCACTTTCGGCCCTTCGTATTGCACAACCAATTCATCATTATAAGCATTCTTTTGACAGAACCTTGTGAGCCTAAACTCAAGAGAGCATCCTAACTCATTATTTCGAATAGCCAAATCATCATTAAGTTCAGAGATTCTATCAATTAAAATATTGGTAGGCACCTTTTTTCTAAGGTTTTCATTGAAAGCAACATAGTCGGGAGATTGAAAACGCATTATTTCTTCTAGATCAAAGAGGATAGATTCTATAGCAGGATGGCCGGCGTCCACCCTATAACATGCAAAGATTTCTTTAGCCTCTTTTATTATGAATCTGAATTCATGAGACAAAAAGATAGTAGCGACACGCTTAACAGAAGAATGCTCGATATTAGAAAATTCTAGGAAAATTCTTTGTATAAATGGGTGCATATGCATAAATTGCCTTTCAAGTTCAACGATAAGCATGGCAATAGCATCCACAAGACTACTAGTTCTATGGAGAATAGAACCGCCCGTAGAGGGCAAAGCACCGGCACAAGTAAAGAAATCTTGAGTAACTCCTTTTCCAATAATATTACCACTACCGATTCGAAATCTTTTTGTATGATAGGTAGGGGGTTCTTCAGCAGGAGCATCAGAATTTTCTATGATATTATTATCGCCCATATCGGTGATAACTTCCCCGATTTCAGACATAGCGACAAACAAGAGAGAAAAAGGCAAACGGAAAAGAGAGGGCAAATAAAACGGCAAGGGTGAAGTGGGGGAGAGGAAAACGAGAGGCAAATGGCAACTAATGTAATGTGAGAGATAGGGATTGTGATGGGTACTTGGTATGTTGACATTTGTGCAGACTCCCCGGCAACGGCGCCAGAAATTCTTCTTGCTACCTCTTGAGCACTGCGTTGGATTTCCCCGAAGAGGAGAGGATGATGCAGCAAAGTAGCATAAGTATTTCCCTCAGTTTTTGAGAACCAAGGTATCAATATAGTAGGAGGCTACGCGCGAGTCCCTCATACCTACACAAAACAATAGCTCAACGCAACCAACGCGGTTAGGGGTTGTTAATCCCTTCACGGTCACTTACGACAGTGAGATCTGATAGAGATGATAGATAATATTTTTGGTATTTTTGGTATAGAGATGCAAAGTGAAAAGTAAAAGGCAAAGTAAAAAAGCAAAGCAATAATAAAGTGATGGAGATTGATATGATGAGAATAGACCCGGGGGCCATAGGTTTCACTAGTGGCTTCTCTCAAGAGCATAAGTATTCTACGGTGGGTGAACAAATTACTGTTGAGCAATTGACAGAATTGAGCATAGTTATGAGAATATCTAGGTATGATCATGTAAATAGGCATCACGTCCGAGACAAGTAGACCGACTCCTGCCTGCATCTACTACTATTACTCCTCTCATCGACCGCTATCCATTATGCATCTAGAGTATTAAGTTAAAAACAGAGTAACGCCTTAAGCAAGATGACATGATGTAGAGGGATAGTTTCATGCAATATGATAAAAACCCCATCTTGTTATCCTCGATGGCAACAATACAATACGTGCCTTGCTGCCCCTTCTGTCACTGGGAAAGGACACCGCAAGATTGAACCCAAAGCTAAGCACTTCTCCCATTGCAAGAAAAACCAATCTAGTAGGTCAAACCAAACTGATAATTCAAAGAGACTTGCAAAGATAACCAATCATACATAAAAGAATTCAGAGAAGATTCATATATTATTCATAGATGGACTTGATCATAAACCCACAATTCATCGGTCTCAACAAACACACTGCAAAAAGAAGATTACATTGAATAGATCTCCACGAGAGATGGGGAGAACATTGTATTGAGATCCAAAAAGAGAGAAGAAGCCATGTAGCTACTAACTATGGACCCGAAGGTCTGAGGTAAACTACTCACACTCCATCAGAGGGGCTAGGATGATGTAGAAGGCCTCCGTTATGATGGCCCTCCCCGGTGGAGCTCCGGAACAGGCCCCAAGATGGGATCACGTGGATACAGAAAGTTGTGGCGGTGGAATTAGGCTTTTTTGCTCCGTATGTGATCGTTTGGGTGTACGTAGGTATATATAGGAGGAAGGAGTACGTCGGCGGAGCTTCGAGGGGCCCACGGGGCAGGGGGCGCGCCCTCCACCCTCGTGACCGCCTCGTGGCTTTCTTGACGGAGGGTCCAAGTCTCTTGGATCTTATATGATAAGAAAATCACGTTCCCGATGGTTTCATTCCGTTTGGACTCCGTTTGATATTCTGTTTATCCGAAACACTGAAATAGGCAAAAAAACAGCAATTATGGGCTGGGCCTCCGGTTAATAGGTTAGTCCCAAAAATAATATAAAAGTGGAAAATAAAGCCCAATATAGTCCAAAACAGTACATAATATAGCATGGAGCAATCAAAAATTATAGAAACGTTGGAGACGTATCAGGCAGCAGCAGCATCTGCACCTGGCCGCTCCTCCGGCAGAGTTTGCCGGGGGTGGGGCCAGCTCCTTGAACCTCTCGGGGCCGTCTCCTTGGGCGGCTGGCGTTGGGAGGTTGCGGAAGAGGAAGAGGGCGGGCGGCAAGGCCGTCAACTCGGAGTACGCGGGCACCGACGCCTTCATCGTGTATTGCCGGTCCTGCCACCTTGTCTTCCAGCTCCTTTCCCAGCACCTTCATCACTGGCATACCCGTGGGTGGCCACCGAGGTGTTCTCTTGGTGCTTTCTGCTGCTCGTAGCTCGCCTAGGCACCCATTTTGCCCTTTCACCTCCTTGACCTGCCTCCTGAGGAGAGGGACAAGAAAGGGATCACGGGCATCTTATCTCTTTTTTAATTTGTAAGCCTTCGGGCCTTGTTAAATTTAAAGCTTGTAATCCCCCTTGTTTATGTTTTTCATTCCGTACGGACTATACCTGTGTGGGATGCTTTTAATGAAAAAAGGATGTTTGCCGGGTTTTTCGTTCATGGGCAGACCCCGCGACAAGGAGCGAATCCTTGTTGCAATTTAAGACAAACGTTTTCACCCGGCAACAGGCCTTGCCGTCCCCCCAGTTCGCTCGACCATTCTCACGCCCTTGGTGGAGGCAGCGATGAAGCGGGCTTAGGCTCTTCGTTCTACTTCCTTGCCACCGCGACTAAAACCAAATCCGAGCCCAGGAGATAATCCTTGGGTATAGAAAAGGGGAGCATGGTGGCCTAGAAATAAAACGAGGTTTCACATATCCCAGTTCCATTTCGAAATGCATGATAGAGGATGAAGTACTAATCTGGATCTGCAGCCCCCGACAACATTGTATTGCCGCGGTTGGATCCTTGTGCTTGCAGCCCCCGGCAACTCTGGTTTGCCAGGGTCGGGACGCTGGTCTGTTTCTTTTCTCCCAAGTAGCTCAGAAGAAGTGCTCATGTGCCCTGCGAACCAAAGGAGGATAGAAAAGAAACAGATAGACGCACACTCGACCTCTAGGCTAGGGGTTAGTTGCCGCTAAGCACTATCAACCCTAACCAAGGAAGAGACTCGACCTAGCATGCATGTTATAACTTAGGGCGCCAGCGCTTCATTTATTTATGCTCAAGGTCTGCGCTTGGCTTTGTACGAAGGGTTACATGCCTTGCCGGCAAAGCTTGTACAAAAGGTGGCTTGTCGGGAGGCCCGGCAAGCCGCGCCTTACGGGTAGAACTTGCAAAGATGCTCGAAGTTCCAGGATTTTCTCACTGGGATAGCATCTTCGGTCTCCAGGCAGACTACGCCGGGCCTGGTGACTCGCATTACCCGATAAGGGCCTTCCCACTTTGGCGTCAACTTGTTGGAATTCTTGGCCGACTAAACACGCAGAAGAACAAGGTCGCCTTCCTCAAAGCTTCGGGCATGAACCTTGCGACTATGGTAGCGGCCCAAGGCTTGCTGGTAGCGTGCTACTCTCACAGCCGCCCGAAGACAATCTTCCTCAAGGAGCGTCGCGTCATCTTGGCGCAACTGCTCTTGCTCAAGCTCATCATAAGCGAGCACTCGAGGTGACCCATATATGAGTTCTGTGGGGAGAACTGCTTCTGCCCCGTATACCAGGGCAAAAGGTGTCTGGCTGGTGGCTCGATTTGGCATCATCCTGATCGACCAAAGAACCGTCGGCAATTTATCAATCCAGCGCCTTCCGCTCTTGCACAGCTTGTTAAAAGTCTTTGTTCTTGGGCCTCGCAACACTTAAGCATTTGCCCTCTCCGCTTGGCCGTTGCTCCGTGGGTGTGCCAAGGAAGCAAAACAGACCTTGTTGCCGAGGTCCTGAATGTATTGCATGAAGGTTTGGCTTGTGAACTGTGTGTCGTTGTCGGTGATGACTCTGTTTGGCACACCAAAACGGCAGACCAGTCCCTTGAAAAACATGACAGCTGACTGAACAGTCACCTTTCTCACTACTTCCACCTCCGGCCACTTTGTGAACTTGTCGATTGCAACGTACAAGTACTCAAAGCCCCCGACAGTGCGGGGGGAAGGGCCCAGTATATCGAGCCCCCAGACTGAGAATGGCCAGGAGAGAGGGATTATTTGAAGGGCTTGAGCTAGTTGATGAAGCTTCTTTGAATGGAACTGACACGCTTCACACTTGGTTACTAGTGCCGTCGCATCCTGGAGGGCGGTGGGCCAGAAGAGACCTTGTCGGAATGCCTTTCCGGCAAGGGCCCCCGACCCTATGTGGGAGCCACATATGCCTCCATGTATCTCTGCCAACAACTCCAGTCCTTCCTCCCGGGGGATGCATTTCAATTTCACGTCGTTCGGCCTTCTCCTGTACAGGACGTTGTCGACGAACTAGTACAGGGCGGACCAGCGGGCTACTTTTTCTGCTTCCTCCTGCTCCTCAGGAAGTTCCCCTGTTTGGAGGAATCGGACAGTATGTTGTGCCCATGCCAGAGCCTGGGGCTCAACGGCAAGGACCAAAGGCATTTCCTCAGCCATGGACACGGCTGTCTCCATGGCCAGGGCTTGACGCCCTGCCGGAGCCAGTTTCCCTTTTGCCGGCTCAGCGTCCGCGACGGCACCCTTGCCGGCAGCCCCAGGGGGCTCGATAGGAAAGTACTTGACGGGACCTGACTTCCTCCGCTTGTTCTGCCCCGTTGATGGTTCGACGGATGGTTGAGTTAACCGGAGCAAAAATGTACATGGTTCCACAGGTAGCTTGAATGCAGCACGCTTTGACAGGTAATCGGCGATGTCGTTCTCCATTCGGGGGACGTGCTCCGCTTGGATACCGTCAAAGCGTTCCTCTAGCTTCCTCACCTCATCTACGTAAGCTTCCATCAATGGGCTCTGATAATCCTTGTTGACCTGTTTGACAATGAGTTGCGAGTCACCCCTGACGATGAGCTTCTTAACCTCGAGGTCTGCTGCAATCCTGAGACCGGCGAGCAACCCTTTTGTATTCCGCAATGTTGTTGGTGGACATATCCCTGGCAAAGTGCATCTGGACCACGTACTTGAGGTGATCTCCGATGGGCGCGACGAGTAGCACGCCGGTACCAGCGCCTTGCAGCGAGAAAGCCCCATCAAAGTACATGATCCAGTTGCAGTCTGCTTCCTTGCCGGGGAGAGCGGTCTCCTGGATTTCTTCGTCAGGCGTTGAGGTCCATTCTGCAATGAACTCCGCCAAGAATCTGCTCTGGATTGTCGAGGTACTTTCAAACTTCAATCCAAAACTTGACAACTCCAAGGCCCATTCCATAATCCTTCCGGTTGCATCTGGGTTATGCAGTATCCGTTGCAATGGGAGGCGGGTGACTACAGTGATTTCGTGGGCTTGGAAGTAATGACGCAGCTTCCTCGAGGGCATAAGGAGGCCAAAGAGCAATTTTTGCACACCGGAATACCTCGACCTAGCCCCCTGCAAGAGGGAGCTGACAAAGTAAACCGGGTGCTGCATCATCTTCTTCTTCCGCACCACCTTGCCTGACTGCGCAAGCACTGCGTTGGTGGCGTCGGATCCTGCCGGGGGCCCTGCCTTGCCGGCACCAGGTCCTGCCAGGGGGATCTTTGGCTTTCCATCTGCTGGTTCTGCCGCCGCCACTGCCTCTTCGTCAACCTCTCTCTGCACCACAAGTGCGGCGCTGACCACTTGATTCGTCGCCGCTAGATACAGTAGCAACGGCTCTTGTGGTTTAGGCGCAACCAGTATTCGCGTGGAGGAAAGGTAATTCTTCAGATCCTGCAACGCGGCCTCGACTTCTGGGGTCCACTCCATTGGGCCTGCCTTCTTCAAGATTTTGAAGAAGGCAAGGGCACGCTCGGCGGACTTGGAAATGAATCGGCTCATGGCGGCGACGCAGCGAGCGAGCCGACGCACATCTTTGATCCGCTTGGGCGCCTCAATCTGCTCAATAGCTTTGATTTTGTATGGGTTTGCCTTGATCCCGCGCTGCGACACAAAGAATCCGAGAAGCTTGCCGGACGGAACGCCGAAGACACACTTCCTAGGGTTCATCTTAAGGTTGATCTTGCGCAGGTTGGCAAATGTCTCTTCTAGATCATGCACAAGAGTTGGCCCGTCCTTGGTTTTGACCACTATGTCATCCATCTATGCCTCCATATTTCTATGGAGCTAAGGTTCAAAACCAATTTGGACTGATCTTGCAAACATCGAGCCGGCGCTCTTCAACCCGAAAGGCACCCGTGAAAAGCAATACGTATCACATGGGGTGATGAATGTTGTCTTTTCTTCATCCTCTCTTGTCATGAAGATTTGGTGGCAGCTCGAGTAGGCGTCGAGGAATGATAACAGATCACACCCGGCCGTGGAGTCAACAATCTGGTCGATGCGCGGCAACGGGAAGGGGTCCTTAGGACAAGCCTTATTGATATCTATGTAATCAATATACAGCCTCCACTTCCCATTCGCCTTGCGCACCACTACCGGATTGGCCAACCACATCGGGTGGAGCACTCCACTCACCAAACCTGCCGCTTCCAACTTCCTGATCTCCTCTATGATGAACTCCTGCCTCTCCAGAGCCTGCTTTCAGACATTCTGCTTGACGGGCTGCCCATGAGGGCAGACAGCTAGGTGGTGCTCAATCACCTCCCTAGGAACCCCGGGGATGTCGGATGCTTGCCACGCAAACACGTCGACATTCGCCCGTAGGAAGGTGACGAGTGCGCCTTCCTATTTGCTATCGAGGGTGGAGCCTATAGTGAAGGCCCCTCTTGTGCCATCTTCCCTAGCAGACACCTTCTTGGTCTGCGGTGGCTCGGCTCTGGATTTCTTGTTCTCGCCGATAGAGCTCTCTGGCACGTCCTCGACAGTAGCGTAGCACTCCTAAGAGGTGTGCTTGCTGGAGTGGGTGCGAGAGGTCTTGCCGGGCTTTCTCTTCCCTTTCGGGCCTTCAGCGGCAGGAGCAGGTGTCTTGACGCTAGCTGCTGCAACTGCTTCCCGGTAGAGTTGGTTGGCATAGATCAGCGTGTCCTTCTTGTCGGAGGGGACGGAGAAGATGGTCAACGGCCCGGGCATCTTTAGCATGTTGTAGGCGTAGTGTGATGCTGCCATGAACTTGGCTAGTGCCGGGCGGCCGAGGATCCCGTTGTACGGCAAGGGGATCTCGGCCACGTCGAAGATGATCCTCTCCATTCTGTAGTTCAACTCCCCTCCAAATGTCACGGGCAGTGTGACCTTCCCCTTCGGCTGGCTCCTCCCCGGATTGACCCCTTGAAACGTACCCATTTCCTTGAGGTCTCCATCAGGAATTTGCAGTCTTTTGATCACGACAGGCGAGATCAAGTTCATGTCGGCCCCGCCGTCAACCAACATCTTGTTCACCTTGAGGTTGCATATCGTTGGTGAGACCAACAATGGCAAACACCCAACTGCGGTTGTGCAGTCAGGGTGGTCCTTGGCGTCAAAGATGAGGGGCGTGCTAGACCACTTCAGCGGCTTCTGAGCGTCGAACGACGGTTCCGCTGCTGTAATCTCACGCGCCCACTGCTTGAGCTGGCGGTGAGAAGTATGCAGCGAGGCGCCACCATCGACGCACATGGCCTCCATATCCTTCTGGAACTCTTGCTCACCGGACTCATCGTCCTCGTCGTGATCATCGTCTTCTTGTTTCTTGTCACAGCCCCGGGCGGGGCTCTCTTGCTGGTTGTCCTTGCCGCGGCGGCCTCCTTCGCCGCCACGCTTCTTGCCGGATCCCTCGACACCATCCTGGTCCTTCTCCTTGACCCGCCTCTCGTACTCAGCTTTTTGCTTCTCAGCAAGCAGCTCGACTTGTCGGCAGTTCTGGAGGTCGTGGCCATTCGGTTGGAGAAACAACGACGAGGCGGTCGAAGCGAGGCAGCAGGAGGGGGAGCGCCGACGAGTCATCGCCAAACAATGAGCGCTGAGGTGGAGCTCCAAATTGCCATGGCTATCCCTCAAAGTCGCCTCCTGGGTTGCGTGTTAGAAATGAAAAGGGGATCGACCGGGCGAGACGAAGAAACAGAGGAAGGACACAGCAACACGGACAACGAGCGGTACTAACGGGTCTGCTGCACAAATTCAAGCGGGCCCGATAACAAACTCAGCGCCGCAAAGCGACGAAAAAAATGAAAGAGCACGAATCTTGCGACAGAGATCGCACGGCTTAAAAAATGACTGAACGCCAATTGTTTTCATCCGTATGAAAAATAGCAAATCCGTAAATATTAAATGACTTATTTATTTCAAAAAATACCCCAAACTTCAAAAATCATAGAAATTCAACCATAACTCCAAATGATATAATTTATATATGAAAAATTATCAGAAAAAATCAAAGAATCTATTTAAGCCATTTCCATGCATGTTAGAACAACTTTTGGCTACTGTTTAGGGCAAATCAAATTAATGGCATTTAAATAACCACATGTGGAGTTTGAATTTGAACCTTTGGTTCAAACCAACTTCATTTAAATGATTGCTAGTTGCATTAGCTCAATCACCATTATGTAGCCAGGCCAGGATAATGCATCATATTGTTGCATTGCCTTGATTATGTTCTTTCTTGTTTGTCGGTATTTGTTCCCTCTCGGTAGATGTTGTTTCGATGATGAGTTCGACGACACCGATAAAGAGCTTTACAATCTTCAGAAGTGCCAGGCAAGCAAACCCCCTTGAGCATTTCTATACAATCCCACTCTCTGGCTCCTACTCTCTTTTACTGCATTAGGACAACAGCAATTCAACTGATACTTTATGTTGCAGTAGTTGAACCCCTTCCTCTCAATGACCTGTCTTTGCCACAGTAATTAGTAAAAACCCACTAGCATGAGTAGGATTTTTTTGAGCCATGATGTGCCTACTCATTCATGCTTGCTTGTTATGCCTACTATGCTTGGAGTTGTGTGAGGTCTGATTCATCTTGGATGAATCGGAATGGTGTGAACATGTCCTACCGTTGAGAGCTAAGTGTGTGAACACGATTTGGTAAAGGTGGCGAAGAGAGGCCATGTTAGAGAATATGGCGGTTAGTCTCGTGATACGGCTCACATGAATTGAGTTTCGTGCCTATCGGAGCCTGCAATACGGTTACACAAACATTTGTGTATCAGGTGTGCGGGCACGTGGCGCATAGCGCGTGTGTCCGGGTGACGCACGTCATGGCACAGTGTCTGGACTAGACGTAGATACGTGTTCCAAGAGGGAACGTTGCTGATGGGACGGGGACGGGTTCCTTTGAGCCAGGGTTATAAATGACCTATTCGAATAGCCGCATCCGCAGATATGGACCACTTGGAACGCTTACATTGTTCATACATAACTTGAAGTGGATACTCTAAAATGCGCAGGATAAGCATGAGTGCTATGGATGGCCTTCTCATATGGAGACGGGGGCGGATCCATAGTGGTGTATTGATATAGTGAATATGTGGACTCGTGTGCGCCACCTCAAAGGAAGTACTCATAGTACAGGATAGCCACTATGTCAAAGCTGGCTTGCTGCAGTTAAACTCCACCACCCGCTTTGTTGTACTGATGCATAAGTAGTTAGTTCTGATGTAAGTCTTGCTGGGTACATTGGTACACACCTTTTCTTAATTAATGTTTTGCAGAGAGACTTTAGTCTCACTAGTAGTTCCACGTGGGCTTCGACAATTAGCTTGGGATCCCAGACAAAGGTCTGGCTCCTTTGGAGGGTCTTATAGATAGAGAGGCTTTCTAGACTTCTTTCTTTTCAGATGTCTGTACTCATACATGTTTATGCTTCCACCTGTGCTTGTTGCTTGTATGACTTGAATGCTGGGTCATGAGACCCATGTTTGTAATATCTAGCTCCTCGGAGCCTATTGAATAAATACTTAGTCATAGAGTTTTGTTGTGATGCCTTGTTGTATTTGCACATATCAAGCATATTGTTTGTATGCTTTTGAAATTTATGGTATGTGTGGGATCCGACAACCTAGTTGTTTATTCTTGGTAGCCTCTCTTATGGGGAAATGTCTCTTGGTGCTTCCACTGAGCCAAGGTAGCTTGCTACTGCTCCGGAACACATGGGATGATCGGCATGTGTCCTTCTTTGCTCATGTGTCTGTCCCTTCGGGGAAATGTCGCACGATATCTACCAGAGTCCTGTTATCTTGCTACAACCCGGATTCACTCCGTGCTGACCGACACGTGCATTGATGGGTCATGTATGTGTGTCACTGTAAGTTAGTGCCACTTTGGGTTTACGAGTAGTCATGTCGGCCCGGGTTCTCTGTCATATGGATGCTAGCGACACTATCATATACGTGAGCCAAAAGGCGCAAACGACCCCGGGCCAGGTAAGGTGGCACCCGTGGGGATACCGTGCGTGAGGTCGCAAAGTGATATGAGGTGTTACATGCTATATCGGTGTGAATTAGGATTCGGGTCGTGACGGCTTTGGTATTAGAGCCTCACTTCCTATAGGATTACCAAGCCAAACTGATCAAAGTCGAGTCTAGAAATGCTTTAGTTCTATAAGGGAATTGATTGTGGAAGGGAACGTAAGGCTCGTTTTACTCCTTTACCTTATGTCCTTCTGATCTGAGTCACCCTCTTCTTTCTACGGGGATTAAGAACTAGGCTTCTCATATTTCTATCAGGGTCACGTGATACTAATCCGTAGACTTATAGGAATGATGGATTCAAGTCTCATATCAGTTTCTAGTACTTTCGTGTGTTAATAGTTGGTCCCAGAACCTTGATATTGTGATGCTAAGTGTTTATGCCACCTTAGAAACATGGCAACATTATTTATGTCCCAAAGAATTTGGTATACATTATGATCATGAATCTTTGAAACACACTAAAAGTCAAGCAAAACTGAACCGTAGACATGCTAAATGGGTTGAAATCATTGAGACTTTCCCTTATGTCATTAAACACAAGAAGGGTAAAGAAAATGTTATTGCTGATGCATTGTTCCGTCATTAGACTATGCTTTCACAACTTGACTTTAAAATATTTGGTTTGGAGACCATCAAAGATCAATATGTGCATGATGCTGAATTTAAAGATGTATTGCAGAATTGTAATGAAGGTAGAACATGGAACAAGTTCATCGTTAATGATGGATTTGTGTTTCATGCTAACAAGCTATGCATTCCAGCTAGCTCCATTCATCTTTTGTTGTTGCACGAGGCGCATGGAGGAGGACTAATGATGTAGGGTGGAACGCTATACGGCCGATCTTTCACGAAAGGAGCGGATCCCAACTAAGAACACGAAGAACACGAGGGGAAAACGAGGGAAAACACAAGAGGAACTCTAAAACCAACAAGATATAAACACACATATGCTAGATCCTCGGAACACAAGAGAAGATACAAGATCCAAATCCAACAAAGGACGATACAAAGGGTGTTCGGTTCTTCTCCGTGAGGAGGTCTTGATGGGGCCACCCAAGAGGGGGTCTTGAATCCAACGTGGATCGTCTCTGTAGAGGGGTCGTGGTCTCTCTCGAGGTGCAGATCCACATGGATGAGCAATGCTCTATCTCACATATGAGCTAAACCAATGTTAACCCTAGAAAGAGGGAGGAGGAGGAGTATATATAGTCTAGGGGGCGAAATGGTACATGGGCCTCGGCCCTTTACTATGCGCAAACAGACGGAGCCGGATGTATGGGCTAGGAGTCTGGTATGTCCGAGCTGGTGGAGGCAGATTTTGTAGGTTCTGGTGCGTGGCGCCGGATGTCTGAGCTTCTGGCCTGATTTCCGGGCTCGGGCCGGATGTCTGGGTTGGGGCTGGATGTGTGGGGCCTATAGATGTTGGGCGGCTGGGAGGCTGCTTAGGGGATGCTCCAGGGGCCAGATGTCCGGGGTAGGAGGCGGGTATGTCCGAGCTGGTGGAGGCAGCTTCTGTAGGTTCTGGTGCGTGGCGCCGGATTTCCGAGCTTCTGGCCGGATTTTCGGGCTCGGGCCCGATGTCTGGGCTGGGGCTGGATGTCTGGGGCCTGTAGATGTTGGGAGGCCGCTGAGGAGGATGCTCCAGGGGCCGGATGTCCGGGGTCCTGGCCGGATGTCCGGGGCCTGGGAGATGTTCTTTATTCTTTCCGTTGGTTCTCTTCGTCCATGGACTTGGCGACTTGTCCGTCTTCATGTACATCTCCGGGAGGGTCCTCTTGACACCTAATCATGCATAGAATATCGGACTTAGGTAGTAGCCATGTCTCGAGTGGGTCATGTGTGATATCACTAAGGAAAAAGTCACCTCGTTCTCGAGAGCTCTAGCTCGTGCTTGTGTCATGGGTCCTCTTGGCTCTTGATGAGACGATGGTAGGTCCATGGGGATGACTGTAGGATGCTCTGCATCATCTCCCCTGCCTTGGGAAAGATCCGATCTCGGATCGAAATCCTCATCAATATGGTACGGGGCGAGATCTTTGACGTTGAAGATGTCGCTCATGGTGTACTTGTCGCGTGGGAGGTTGATCTTGTAGGCGTTGTTGTTGTAGGGTGCAAGCACCTTGAAGGGTCCATCGGCTCGTGGTAGAAATTTGGTCTTGCATTCGTTGGGGAAGTGGTCCTTGCGAAGGTGTAGCCACACAAGATCTCCAAAGTTGAATATCATGGGTTGCTTGTTGACGTTGAGCTTGGTCACGAGTCATTGTACTTGGCGCTCGATGGTGTGCCTTGTATCTTCATGCATCATCTTGAGGTAGTTGACTCGGGCACTCGCGTCCATGTTTGTGCGCTCTTGTAGCAGTAGACGTAGAATGTCCAATGGGGACAACGGGTTGAAACCGTAGACGACCTCGAAGGGGGACCTGCCGGTAGTCGAATGTCTTGCACGGTTGTAGGCGTACTCGGCGATAGGTAGGCACTCCTCCCACTCCTTGATGTTCTTCTTTATCAACGCGCGTAGTAGAGTGGAGAGCGTGTGGTTCGTCACCTCCGTTTGGCCGTAGGTTTGAGGATGGTATGCCTAAGAGAACAAAAGCTTGATTCCGAGCTTGGCGCACAAGGTATTCCAAAAGTAACTCAAGAACTTCACGTCACGGTCCGAGACAATCGTCTTTGGCACTCATGGAGGCGCAAGATTTCCCTACAAAAGAAATTTGCAACGTGTGAAGCATCGTCTATCTTGTTGCAAGGAACGAAATGAGCCATTTTGGAGAATCGGTCCACAACAACAAAAACGGAATCTTTGCCATTTCTAGTTCGAGGCAAACCAAGCACAAAATCCATGCTAATATCTTCCCATGGTTGATATGGAATTGGAAGTGGCATGTAAAGGCCATGAGATTGAGCTTTAGACTTAGCTTTGTGACATGTAGAGCATCGGTTGGTGAAGCGGTTGACATCGCGAAACATCTTAGGCCAAAAGTAGTTCTTGGAGAGCGTGGCAAATGTGTTGTCGCGTCCAAAATGTCCCATTATTCCTCCGCCATGAGATTCTTGCAAAAGCAACAAATGAAGAGAAGACTCGGGGATGCATAGTTTGTTATCTCTCATAAGGTAACCATCTTTGATGTAATAGCATTCCCAATATGTCTGCGTCAAACATTTGGCATAAGGAATAGCAAAAGAGAATCATGCTCATACAAGTCTTTTATATGCTCAAACCAATGACATTCAATTCAAGTTGAGAACGACCATGCATATACGGGAAAGTGCATCCGCCACAACATTTTCCTTGCCTTTAATATACTTGATGACATAAGGAAAAGACTCAATTAACTCACTCCATTTAGCATGACGCTTGTTCAACTTAGTTTGACCCTTAAGATATTTAAGTGTTTCATGGTCGGTATGGATGACAAATTCATGAGGGCGAAGGTAATGTTCCCATTCATGCAAAACACGCAGTAAAGCATATAGCTCTTTGTCATAGATGGGATAGTTGAGTTGCTCTCCGGAAAGTTTCTCACTAAAGTATGCTATGTGGCGCTTCTCTTGCGTTAACACACCTCCTATGCCATTACCACTAGCAGCGCAATGAATTTCAGAAGGTTTGTCAAAGTTGGGTAATGCAAGCACGGGAGCATGAGTAAGAAAATTCATAAGCTCATTGAATGCGCAATCTTGCGATGGTGTCCAAACAAAGGGTGCATTCTTCTTGCTCAATGCATGTAAAGGTGAAGGAATGGTGCTAAAATCCTTCACAAATCTACGGTAGAAACTGGCTAAACCAAGAAAACTACGCACATGTTGCAAATTGGTTGGTTGGGGACAAGTTTTAATAGCATTAATCTTAGATTCATCAACATGAACACCCTTGGAAGATACGACAAAACCCATGAAAACAAGCTTGTCAACACCGAAAAGGCATTTTTTCCATATTAGCATAAAGTTGCTCTCCTCAAAGAGTTTGTAGCACGGTGCGAAGGTGGGTGACATGCTCTTTGAGAAATATGCTAAAAACAAGGATATCGTCGAAGTAGACAACAACAAATTTACCAATATAAGGGCGAAACACATATTGCATAAGACGCATGAAAGTACCGGGTGCTTCGGATAAACTCATTGGCATGACTAACCACTCATATAAACCAAACTTAGTTTTGAAATCGGTTTTCCATTCATCACCCTCTTGTATGCGGATTTGATAGTAACCACTTTGGAGATCAACTTTGGAAAACAGTGGCACCGCTAAGCTCATCAAGCATATCATCAAGGCGTGGAATGGGGTACCTATATCTAACAGTGATAGAAAGCTACCATCTCTTTTTGGCACAATAATGACCGGTACGGCACAAGGACTCAAACTTTCACGCACATGCCCATGATCGATGAGATGCTTTACTTGCGTTTGTATTTCTTTGGTTTCTTCGGGGTTGACTTGGTATGGAGCCCTGTTTGGAAGTGGCGCTCCAGGGATGAGGTCGATTCGGTGCTCGATCCCTCGTAGTGGGGGTAGACCCGGAGGTATCTCGTCGGGGAAAACATCTTGAAATTCCTGCAATAAAGAAGAGAACACTAAAGGTAGATCGTGAGAGGTGTTAGCTGTTGGTGCCTCATCCTTGCACAAAAGAACATAGTGCATAACACTTGATGGGTTCTCACACACTTCTCTCATCTCACATTTAGTGTCAAATAGGACTAAGTTCTTCTTGTCGTTCATCATGGAGGCACTCAATTTGGGCTTGTGGCGCTCACTCTCTTTTTGGTGGCTCGCTCTCTCGCTATTCTCTCCATGATGGGTGGCTTGCTTGTCAGCGGTCACTTGGCTTGGAGATATAGGTTTTAGCACATACTCCTTCCCTTTCATCTTGAAGCTATAGTGGTTTGTGCACCCATTGTGGGTGACACCATGGTCGAATTGCCATGGCCGTCCAAGAAGTAGGTGGCACACGGTCATCGGAAGGACGTCACACTCCAAGGTGACTTCATAAGCTCCGATCTTGAAAGAGACTTGTACTCCATGCTAGATTTGCAAAGTGCCGGTGTCGCTTAGACATTGAACCTTGTAGGGGTGTGGGTGCTTCATCTTGACCAATTAAATCTTGGGGCATAGTTCTTCACTTGCTAGGTCGTGGAAACTCCCTCCATCGATGATGACCTTGGCGGACCTTCCATTGATCCTGGCCTTTGTGTGGAAGATGCGGCATCGTTGGTCTTCGACTTGTTGATGTTGAAGAGTCAAGACCTTGGAGACAACAAGAGCGGGGCTTGAATCTTCGTCACAAAATACTTGATCATCTTCTTCTTTGTTGTTCACTTGCCGGTGCATGTCCACTTGCTCAAGGGCTTCCATTTCTCCTTCACTCATTGAATCATAGGTCCCGTCGTCATTGAGGATCATGGTGCGCTTGTTTGTGCACTCAAAGGACTTGTGGCCTCGGCCTCTGCACGTGAAGCATTTGAAGGAACTTGTCTTGACGGTCTCATCGGTTGGGGTAGATGATGATGAAGCTTTCGGCTTGAAGTTGCTAGAAGTAGGAGGATGACTTGAGCTTGTCGAAGTTTTCATGTAACTTGACTTGTCGCCGTTGCTTGTAGATGGCTTGGTTGAGGTAGAAGGTATTGGAGTCGTTAACGCTTGAGATTTGGAGAAGCCATAGGACTTGGATGAAAACTTGGCGTACTTGATGTCATCATGCACTTGGCGTTCCGCTTTGGTAGCTTGGTGCACTATCATGATGAGGTTTGAGTATGGTTGGAAGTCGACAATCTTCTTGATAGGGTGATTGAGTTCATTCAAGAAATGTGCCATAGTTTGCTCATCATCTTCCGTGACATTGGCTCGTATCATGGCAATCTCCATTTCCTTGTAGTACTCTTCAACGCCCAAGTAGTGATGGGTGGTTCACCTCTTGCCTCTCGGCGCTCAATGACTTGTTCCCACCAAATGAGGACATAGTCTTGGAACTCAAGGGATGCCATTGTGATCTTCTTCTCTTCTTCGTAGTTGTGCAAGCGGAAGATTTTGTCAACCTTCAATGCCCATGAGATGTACTGATGTAGGGTGGAACCCTAGATGGCCGATCTTTCACGAAAGGAGCAGATCCCAATGAGGAACACGAACAACACAGGGAAAAACATGAGGGAAACACGAGGGGAACACGAGGGAAATCACTCAACCAACAAGAATAGATCACACATGCGCTAGATCGATGAACACAAAGGTGAGATACAATATCCAAATCCAACAAGGGACGATACAAAGGGTAACCGGTTCTTCTCCATGAGGAGGTCTTGATGGGGTTCTTCTCCGTGAGGTCTTGAATCCAAGGGGATCTTCTCCGTAGAGGGGTCGCGGTCTCTCTCGTGGAGTAGATCCGTAATGGATGAGCAAAGCTCTATCTCACATATGAGCTAAACCAGTGCTAACCCTAGAAAGAGGAAGGGGATGAAGTATATATAGTCTAAGGGGGCGAAAGGGTACATGGGGCGCGACCCTTTACTGTGCGCAGACAGGCGGAGCCGGATGTCCGAGCTGGGGGGCGGATGTCTGGGCTGGCGGCGAAAGCTTCTATAGGTTCTAGTGCATGGCGACGGGTGTCCGGGCTTCTGGACGGATTTCCGGGCTCGGGCCGGATGTCTGGGCTGGACGCCGGATGTCCGGGCCCTATAGACTTGGGCGGCTGGGCTGCTGCTGGTGTGGACGCTTCAAGGGCCGGATGTCCGGGGCCTGGAAGGTGAACTTTGCTTATTCCGTTGGTTCTCTTCATCCATGGACTTGGCGACTTGTCCGTATTCATGTACATCTCCGGGAAGGTCCTCTTGACACCTAATCATGCATATCATTTCGTACTTAGGTAGTAGCCATGTCTCGAGTGGATCATACGTGATATCACTAAGGAGAGAAGTCACCTCGTTCTCGAGAGCTCTAGCTCGTGCTTGTGTCATGGGTCCTCTTGGCTCTTGATGAGACGATGGTAGGTCCGCATCATGTACTCTTCGGGGTCATTGCTTCCAGTGAACTTGGGCATGGTGAACTTTAGCTTGCCGTATCGTTGCTCTTCATTGTGTTGGGTCGGCGATGATGACGCCCATGTCATTGAGGATTAACAATCTCATGTTGCTCTTGGCGACGAGGGTTGTTGAACTCATGACGCTCTTGTCTTGGATGATTTCCATTGTCTTCTTGCTCTTGTTGAACTTGATTTTCTTGGCAAGAATGAGGAGGAGCTTGTCGAGCTTGTTGAGGAACTTGTCGATGCACACGTGCTTGGAAAATCCTCTCTTGAGCTTCGTCGCAATGTGCTTCTTGATGTAGACGAGCTTGTCGGCCTCGGTTGGCTACGGCTCGACTTGAATCTCGAAAGGCACGTTGCACCTCAAGTGCTTGAGCTTCACCAAGTTGTTGTTCTTGACGTTGTGCCTCGACGTCTTGTGCATCTTGATGTTGTCACGCTCGTTCCTCTTGTTCTTGTTGTCATTGGGGTTGCCGTTCTTGAGCTTGCACGAATGTAGCTTGATTTTGACGGTGTCGATGTTCTTGCGCGCAAGCTTGATCTTGAGAGTCGTTGTTGTGTAGAGGATTGCGGTTTGCTTGACGATCTTGACGCGTGGCACGACGAAGAGTGTTCGATGTCGGGGTACTTGAGCCGGAGATAGTGTCGTCGGAATGTCGACTCGAGCGGCTCCTTCTTGAGTAGGATGAAGTGGTAGAAGAGCGGTTGACCAACAAGGCACGAATCTCGTCCATTCTTGCATCATTCTCATGCTTGTGCACATCGAGCTTGTGGTCGAAGTAGTCTCTTGTGCGTTGATCGGAGAGTCGCAAGTCGGTGGCGAGGTCGTCAATGCGGTCGCTCATTGCTAGTTGCTCTTCATGCAAAGCTCGTTGTGTACCAAAGAGGTGTAGTTTGGTGACGTAGTTGTTCGGGTCGTCGTCTTGCTCAAGGAAGAGTGGGTTGGTAGAAGTGCTTGGCCTATCCATCATATCAAACAAAGATATGTGAGTGGGAGAAAGAGAAGAACCAATACCAAATGTACCTTGACCTATGTTGAAGATGGATCAAAGATCACTCCAATGTGTAACAAGGAATAGCACAATTGGTACCAATTCTTGTCGGTTTCTCACACCTACACAAGTAAAAGCTTATAGTGGAGCTCGGTTAGGATGGTGGCACAAAATTTGATGCAATTGTAAGTGAGACTCAATAATGTTGAAAAAGATTCGCAAATTTGCAAATGCAACAAGCAGACCAATAGCAAGATAATGTACACAAAAACACACACACAAATAGATAAGTGGGGTCGTGCAACCAAGGGGTGAGCCAAAATGTGGAGTCCACGAAAATGCTCGTGTTGCACAACACTAGAGAGACGCTAACACGATTGCACAATAGGTGGATACGAACTTGTGCACAACCTACTAATAAAAAATGCAACGACTTCTATCCCAAGTATGCTCTATGTATGGTATACCGATGATATGATCCAAGGTGATCGAGTATGACAATCTTAATGTTGTATGATGCTATGGTTCTTGCTTATAAGCTCTATGCTTATCTTTCCTTTGTGCTTAAAAGCTTGTTTGAGCTATTTTCTCATGCAATGCTTCACGAACCAAGGATAGCAATTGTGTATGCGACGACAACTTTGTGACACAAGAGATGATACCAAGATATGCAACACGATGATGGTATGTATGCTACGGGAAGTATGATTACTAATGTGCACAAGTCACGTTGCCAGCAATACCCAAAGGCTAGTCTCGATGGGTAAGCTACGCAAAAGTAAGGCTATGGTGGTTATCAATGCAAATAGCAAGAATGCATGATGATATCACGATACCAAGATGATACCAAGGTGAGGTTGATACCACAATGTAGTTGTTCGTAGTAGTCCTTGGCGAAGATGAGCGGTGGTGATGTTGATGTTGAACCGTACCTAGATAGCCGAAACACAAAAGGACACGGTTACCACAACTCAAATTCTAAAAGCAAAATGGGTCAAAATTGTCGGAGTTGGTAGTGGGAAAGGCTATGGTGGTGCTATGCGGAAGTGGTGGTGGTATGCGGAAGTGTATGTGGGCACCGGGACAGAATTGGTCGAAAGTTAGGCGGTAAACGGAGCGGTGGATGGAAGTGCTGCTGTCAGGGGCTGGATGTCCGGGCTAGACGCCGGATATCCAGGGCAGGCCGGATGTCCGGGCTATCGGGCCGGATGTCCGGGCTCTGGATCCATGGACGAACTCGTTGAACACCGCGTGGAGAGGTCAAATCCGGGGCAAAATTCAGAACATTTTGTGGATGGAAATTGGGGAAAAGATGGGGAAAGCTAGATCTACCTGCAACACACGAAATCTGCGGATCAAATCCAACAAAACTTCATCACACCAACAAATCACAAAAAAATTGGGGCTATTTTTGTGGGGCAATTTTCGAATTAGGATCAAAACCAACAAAACTAGGCTAGAAAACAAAGAGAGGGGGCCCAGAAATCGTGATCAACATGGCTCATGGTACCAAGATGATGTAGGGTGGAACCCTACACGGACGATCTTTCACGAAAGGAGCGGATCCCAACTAAGAAAACAAAGAACACGAGGGGAAATCGAGGGAAAACACAAGAGGAACTCTAAAACCAACAAGATATAGTCACACGTATGCTGGATCCTCAGAACACAAGGGGAGATACAAGATCCAAATCCAACAAAGGACGACACAAAGGGTAACTGGTTCTTCTCCGTGAGGAGGTCTTGATGGGGCCACCCAAGAGGGGGTCTTGAATCCAACGTGGATCGTCTCCGTAGAGGGGCCGCGGTCTCTCTCGAGGAGCAGATCCGTATGGATGAGCAATGCTCTGTCTCACATATGAGCTAAAACAATGCTAACCCTAGAAAGAGGGAGGAGGAGGAGTATATATAGTCTAGGGGGGCGAAAGGGTACATGGGCCTCGGCCCTTTATAGTGCGCAGACAGACAGAGTCGGATGTCCGGGCGACGGGCCGGATGTCCGGACCTTCCCGAAGCGGATGTCCGGGCTGGTGGAGGCAGCTTCTGTAGGTTCTGATGCATGGCGCCGGAGATCCGGGCTGGGGCCGGATGTTCGGGGCCTGTAGATGTTGGGCAGCTGGGAGGCTGCTGGGGAGGATGTTCCAGGGGTCTGATGTCCGGGGTCCTGGCCGGATGTTTGGGGCCTGGGAGATGTTCTTGACTCTTTCCGTTGGTTCTCTTCATCCATGGACTTGGCGACTTGTCCGTCTTCATGTACATCTCCGGGAGTGTCCTCTTGACACCTAATCATGCATAGCATATCAGACTTAGGTAGTAGCCATGTCTCGAGTGGGTCATGTGTGATATCACTAAGGAAAGAAGTCACCTCGTTCTCGTGAGCTCTAGCTCGTGCTTGTTTCATGGGTCCTCTTGGCTCTTGATGAGACGATGGTAGGTCCATGGGGATGACTGTAGGATGCTCCGCATAAACTAATGGGACACTTTGGCGTGAAGAAGACGGAGGTAGGTCCATGGGGATGATTGTAGGATGCTACACATTTCTTTTGGCCAAAGATGAGACGGGATGTTGAGCGATTTGTTGCTCACTGCACTACATGTCAAAAAGCTAAGTCACGACTCGATCCTCATGGTTTATATATGCCTTTGCCTCTACCTACACTACTAGGGAAAACGTTATACACAGAAATTTAGCAGTAGCGCTTGTCAAAAAAGCACGTTACTGCTAGGTAGCAGTAGCGCGTGCAAAATAAGAGCGTTGTAGATGGACATATATCAGTAGCGCGTCTCACCGAAAACTCGCTACTACTAAAATTCCAATCACTTAACCGATGGGCTACACATAGTAGTAGCGATCTTCCAAAAACTGCGCTACCACTAATACACTTATAGCAGCGCTTTTGCGCCTAAAGCGCTACTACAAACGAAAATAAAATAAAAGGAAAAACGAATAGAAAAGTAAATGAAAATGAAAGAAATAGAAAAAGGAGAAAGGAAAATATAAAATTTAAAGAAAAATAAATGAAGAAGGGGAAAAATGATTAAGACGTAGCAGTAGCGCGTACTCTGAAACGCGCTATAGCTAACTTAGCTATAGCGCGTTTTCCGTAATGCGCTACCGTTACTTTTGACTTAACCAAAAATAGTTTCCCCCCGGCCACCACTTCTCCCCCAAATCGATCTCTCGCCCCACATCGCCGTCGTCTCCCCCACTTCGCCATCGCCCCCACTTCGCCGTCATCTCCTACCAGCGTTGACGCCGCGCTCATCCTCATGGCCGCCGCCCGAGGCCGCCCAGCCTCACCGCCGCCGCCTCTCGGGCCGCCCTTGACCTCACTGTCGCCTCCCTTAACCTCACCGCCGCCGCCCTCGATCTCACCGCCCCCGAGCCCGCCAGGATCGCCGCGTTCCGATCCCTAGCCTGCCCTCGCCGCCCCTACCTCCTTCACGGAGCACCTCCCCGCCACCATCTCTCCCCTCTCTGTAAGCCCCCCACCCATCCTTTTAGTTAGTAGATGTTAATGTTAAGTAGTAGATAATGTTGATGTTTTTTAGTTAGGGTAATAATAGATGTTAAGTACTAGATAATGTAGATGTTAATTAGTTTAGTAGGGTTTAGTTTTTGAATTGAGTTTGTTTAACTAGATGTTAATTAGGGCAGTAGGGTTTAGTTTAGAGTAAAGTTTAGTCAGTAGTTAACTAAATATAATCTATATTTGGTTTTTGAATTGAGTTTGAGAGTGCATGAGATTTGTGTAGATTTTCTTGAAGTGTCAAACGTTAGGACATGCAAATTTGAAGTGGTCAGGATATATGCAAATTCCTCAATTGTGTTTGCCCATGTTTCGATTGTGCCCAAAGTGGCCTTTTGTTGTTTCCAGGGAATGAAGCTGAGTGGCCTATTATTTGCCGGAATGTTGATTCATTTCCATTCCGGCAAATTTCAGGTTCTCGATTTGTCCACATTTTAGCAAAGGTCATGCCGAAATTTTCCGTGAATTTTGGCATGACTTGTGCTACAAACTAGGACATATCAAGTGCCCGGGATTTGCCGCACCAGGAAGGAGTCAACGTTCCTGCAATACATAGGCCTTTTTATGTCATTATTCATTTTATTAGGTCTAGAATTAATTGACTAGATTTAATCATAGGAAACATGGCTAGCAACGATGAAGGACAGGGTTCTGGTTATTGCGATGATGTCTACCTGGCGCCAGACGAATTTTTGAGCCTTGCCAATGATCCA
The DNA here is from genome assembly GCA_032464435.1 of Aegilops umbellulata. Classification (NCBI taxonomy): domain Eukaryota; kingdom Viridiplantae; phylum Streptophyta; class Magnoliopsida; order Poales; family Poaceae; genus Aegilops; species Aegilops umbellulata. Next base: position 222,147,854 of record CP136058.1, on the reverse strand, counting down.
CCGATGTTGTTACTGGGCCCACCGGTCGCATCGGGGACTGAGACCAACATGCAGACCGGTGGTGAGACTGAGACCGGCGCTGAGACTCAGACCGGCATCGAGGCCGACGCTGAGACTGAGGCCGGCGCTGCCTCGGGGAGCAGAGCCGGTGTAGAACCGAAAGCAAAGAGGCAACGCTTCCTAACAAACTCAGGACTACTAGGCTGGTGGTCACGTTGGTTGACGACGACAATTTTGAGCCAACCGCGCCCGAGGAAGCGCGCGTGTGCTACGGCAATCAAATAGGCTGCATCGTACGGACAACTGTCACAATCAACGATGAGAAACTACAGAAGATAGATAATATGAGGCCCTCCCTCCTAAAAAAGCTGCACCAGATATTTTTGTTCCCGAGCCGGAATGAAAAGGATTATAAAAATCCAGATAAGGACCCGGCAATGAAGAAGATAAACAAACACGCCATGTCCAAGTTTAGCGACGCGTTGGCCGCCTGGAAAACAAGGGTGAAAGCAAAGATCGACAAAAAGGAACCCTACTCCGAGATTGTAAAGGATAATCCGACAATCACGACAGAGGAATTTGAAATATTCAAGGCGGCTTGCGAGGCCGAAGATGCCAAAAAAAAGTCGAAGTACATGAAGAGGCTTCAATAGAGGAACATTGGGTGACACCACCTCGGAAGCCGTGGTTACGGTGGGAAGAGGGTCATATGGGCCAAGGAGGACGCGGAAGCCGCGAGTTTGGGCATCCCAGACCCCTTGGCGGAGTTCACCGTCCCGTAGGAGCGTGACGTCCTCAGGGCCCAGCACCGTTGGGACCCAGTGAAGAAGATTTTTGAGACGAACACGCTCACGGCGGAGTTCATGAGACTGCTGCTAATTTTAGTTTCTGATCAATTCAACTACACGTTAGTCATGCATATTTTTAAACGACCCTTGTGCCTTTTGCAGAGAGAGCAGCACAGGATTGCTGCCAAAAGCGACTCGCCGTCTGAGGCGTTGGCGAGGCCCAAGTGGGACACTCCATTCAACTGGTCGTTGAACATATTGAAGCCAATTCCCGATGGATACTCGACCGTCATATGGACGTGTGCACGGTGTCGGAGACGGCGCCACATGGAAGAAGTACTACAGTGAGACCATGGAGGAGAGAAAGGAAAGCCGGAGGTTAACCGAACAAAACATTGACAAGAAGGTTGAGATTGCGATTGAGAAGAAATCATCTCAGACAGTCGCAACAGCGGTAGCTGCCGCAAAACAGATGGTTGTAGATATGTCTACTTCCTTGGTTCCGGCCGTTTTCAATTGGACCAGGCAAAATCCAGAAAAAATGCAGCGGACTTTCCCCTTGCTGACTTCTTGGGGAGCAGCTCGACTAGCGTTGCACTAGCACCTGCAGCTGCTCCCGCACCGGCTCCTGCACCGGCTCCCGCACCGGACGTGCTCGGCGGTGCTTCGTCTTTGGCTGAGCTCGACGCCCTCACGGTATCTGTCACATCGGCCCCCTTCAATAAATGTATAATCTCCCGTTTTCGTTGCCTTTCAGATGTCTCACATCGTTGACTTTTCTTTGCAGGCCGACGAAACCCCGTGCACCATATTGTACACCATCGGCGACCAGAAGGTGGACGTGGGGAAGGCGACGATAATGAAGCCGAAGGAACCATTGTTCCACAGCCGGTCGATCCCCCTGAACGTCATGAAGGTTTCCGTGGACAGTGTCAAACCGGGCCACGAGAATTTGCCTCCTCTTGTACTAGGGGGGAAGACGACAAGACCTCGCGGCGGCTTGGTGATTGTTGCAATGGGTGGGTCCTGTTGTGGCCGAAGAGTCTGCTTCGTCTTGAGGCGGCCGGGAGCACACCCACGAGCACGCAGCCTCAACAAGGTATGAACATCAACACCCCACCTACCCAATTAGCGTCGGGTATCGGGTTAGGTGAGAGCGGACGGGGTAAGGAAGAGGCTCCATTAGTCGCTGATGACGTCGCCATGGATGAGGATGAGGATGACGATGGCACTCAACAGTATGTCTATACTGGCGCCTACTCAGCGTTTGAGCGTCATGAGTCGGTGCGTGAATTGCCGCCTCCGGAGGCTCAACATATTATAGACGACCTTTCGGCAAAGAAGCCTAGGAAGAGACCGAGGAAAGGCAAGAAAGCTAATTCTATGATCCAGCCGCCTCAGCAGCCTCTGGTTCAAGACCGTGTAGATATCACCGGTGCGAATAAATTGCATATCCCCGGTCAACCAATCCTACCTGCAGCAGCGCTAGGGGCCAGATTCGGCGATCTAAGGAGACTTCATGACAATGTGCTGCGGATAGAGAAAGGCCTCATCGCCTCGAAATATCCAGGATACCCACTCTACGTGGTTAACGCTCCGAGGCAATTGTCGTACGTCGACTTCTTCCCCGTGGATAAGTTCTTCCTTCGATTAGATTACATATTCGACATGTTTCACATGAAGAAGCTGGATTTTACGTTTGTCCGCCTTTATGCCTTGCACATGAAGTACATCATCTGGGTTGAGCACATACCTCATATCTGTGTCGCTGACCCGTACTTCATGCATGAGAGCTTCTTGGGAGTCTGCGCAACACACCGTGAATACACCAGGGAATACATCGTCAATTTCATGCTCGCCAATAAGGACAAGGAGGCGATTCTCGTGCCTTATCATCCCATGTATGTCATCCGCGCGGATATCCTTCCTTTGATTTCAATCATTCATTTGCACGATGGAGGCTAATTAATTTGAGGTGTGTACTTATTTTGCGCAGTGGCGGGCGCACCATCCTCATCATCCTCTACCCCCGATACTCCCACGCTCTTTACTTGGACTCGTCGAAGAACATTAACAAAAAGGATTACACCCACATCAAGGATGTTCTCGACAGTGCTATGTTTTACTACGAAGCACGGGGTGGAGAGGTCCAGGACAAGAAGAGAAGGGGCGACAGGCTCGCCTTCGGCCATAAGACCGACTTCTGCTGCATCCAGCAACTGAGTGATTCTCTTAATGATGGATTCTATGTCCTACACCACATGCTGCAATACATACGGGATCAAGAGAACCTTCGCATGTCACCTACATCCGGCGATGCCCATATTCTGCAATGAGCAAAGAACGTAGGAGATATCGAGGATCATCGACTTCGAGCTGAGTTCTACCACATCCAGTGCGAACTTGCCCAAATCATCATGAAGGAGGTCGTCGGAAAAACAGGGATGTTCTATGAAGAAGGACAAATATCGCGGGAAGACGTTCGAACATGGGTAGCCTCTCAACGTCTCGACCTGAAGCCTTTCACTAGGCTCGGGGACTATCTCCCCGACTTGGATGTATGGAACGACATGTTGGAGTGATTGTCGATATATGAAAATGTGTCCGTTTAGTCCATACTTTCTGTATGACGAAACTTTGAGTTATTCACGACAAAACTTTATTTGTGATGTAATTAAACCGTCCTCCTCGACTAGCGACGATCACTCTAGTTAAGGCATTTTGGGTGCGATCAACTTTGTTATTTATGCCTATGATATGTTGCTTCTATTTTTGCCAAGCCTGGCTCTTTCTTTTGCTCAACTATATACGTTGCATATCATAGACTCATGTGACGATGCAGGCGCATAGATCATCGATGGCGAAGAAGTGCTACGCCAGGAGTATATATACGACGAGTGGCCGGAGTGTCAGGCCCAGGTGTACCGGTTTCCGGTTTCCGAGCGACAGGCAGTAGTTAGTTTAGGTTCACGCTAATGCGAGAGAGGGATACGAACTCATGTACTGCATCGTTCCGCTCTCACTCAAAGTGATAGCTCTTCTCGGTTATATCATTGTTTAGTTGGATGATGATGTAGTTGCAAGTAATCGAGACTTCTATCGCTATTTTCGAGATGATGACGAGAGATCACTTTGTGTTGGATGATGATTATGATGATGACATGATTTGATGAGACTAGTTGTATGTATATGCTATGATTACACTTGTATGTGTATGATATGCTAAAGATTATTGTATAAATCCTATTCAAATACAAAACAAATATGCAGAAAAAAACTAATAAAACTACTAGTAGCGAGGGGAACAAAGTTAGCAGTAGCGCCACCTTACTAGTAGCGCTGGCCTGTAAAAAGCACTGCAGATATTATCAGCAGCAATATTCACCAAAGCGCGCTACTGCTATCCATGTATAGCAGTAGCGTGGGACGATAGGCGCTACTGCTACACGTTAGATATAACGCCTTATTAGCAGGGCATCATCCCGCGCTACTGATAGGCCTAAAACCCGTGCTGCTGCTAGGCTTTTCCCTAGTAGTGCTAGTGTTCCTTGGGAGGATATATATATGGACTTTGTTTTACGTTTACCTCGAACAAAGAAGGGGAGGGATAGCATACTTGTTGTTGTGTATAGGTTCTCGAAAATGGCACACTTTATACCATGTCATAAAAGCGATGATGCTGTTAATGTTACTCATGTGTTCTTTCGTGAAATTATTTGCTTGCATGGTGTGCCAAATACTATTGTTTTAGATCGTGATACTAAATTTCTTAGCCACTTTTGGAGATGTTTATGGGCTAAGTTGGGGACTAAACTGCTTTTTAGTACTACTTGGCACCCCCAAACTGATGGACAAACTGAAGTAGTAAATAGAACATTGTCTACTATGCTTAGGGCTGTTTTGAAGAATAATAAGAAAATGTGGCAAGAATTCTTGCCTCATATTGAATTTTCTTATAACCATTCATTGCATTCTACTACCAAGATGTGCCCTTTTGAAATTGTCTATGGTTTCCTACCTCGTGCACCTATTGATTTGTTGCCTCTTTCATCTTCGGAGAAGGTTAATTTTGATGCTAAACAACGTGCTGAATTGATTTTAAAAATGCATGAGTTAACTAAGGAAAACATTGAGTGTATGAATGCTAAATAAAAACTTGCTGGAGATAAGGGTAGAAAGCATGTTGTGCTTGCACCTGGAGATCTTGTTTGGTTACATTTGCATAAGGATAGATTTCCTGATTTGCGCAAATCAAAGCTAATGACATGTGCTGATGGTCCTTTTAAGGTGTTGAGAAAATAAATGATAATGCATATAAACTTGAGTTGCCTGCAGATTTTGGGGTTAGTCCCACTTTTAACGTTGCAGATTTGAAGACTTATTTGGGTGAGGAAGATGAGCTTCCGTCGAGGACAACTTCATTTCAAGAAGGGGATGATGATGAGGACATCAATACCATTGTTACACCCACAGCCCCTGCTGCTATACATACTGGAACAATTACTAGAGCTCGCACACTCCAATTAAATTATCAGGTACTTTCATTTCTTGGTAATGATTCTAATGTTCATGAGAATATGATGCTGCCTAAATTGGATACATTTGTCTTACTTACAAATGAAGGGTCTAGCTTGGATAAGAGGGTTGAACATTGGAGCAAGATTAAGCATGGAGATGATGGCATGTGCAAGGGGAACAAGAACGGAGTTACAAGTGATGATTTCAGGACTTTGAAGCCACGATAATGAGTGCATGAAGCCTTGGACGAAATATACAAGATGCCACATCATAAATTTCGTCCAGAGGCTATTATATGTGTTGCGTCACCTTATTTTTGGGCCAGGCCCACGTAATTTCGAAATAGTCAAGTATAGGCTATTTTTAGAGTCTGTATGTGTGGGGAAACAAGAGTTAGGGTTGGTTTCGGACCCCTTCTCCAAGGGCCACGAAATCCCCCCCCCCCTCTTCCTCCATATATACATCCCTTAGGGCATCGTTTAGACTTTGGGTTTTGTTGAGATTAAAAGTTTGCCATAGCTACAACTTCGCGTACTTAATTTGTGTTCAATGACCAGACAAAGGCGTCATAGACCCCCACCTTCATTAATAAAGCCTTCCTCTTTAATTCACAATATCCAGATTGAATCTCAGTTTCTTGCTTGTTCTTCATTTGCTCGTCGGAAATAGACCCTCGTGGTGAGGTTGATCGTGCTCCGACATGGTCAATAACCCCTCGGAAGTTGGTTTAGCGATTGCTAAGGCGCGAGGTCTTCACACATTCGTAGTCGGATTGTCAAAGTCGACTCCCTCAGAAAAGGATAACTACCTCATCGGAACATCGGGACACCTTCACCTCTATCAAGTGGTATCAGATTTTCAGGTTGCTCGGTGAGATTTTACTGTTTTTCATAGTTTAGATCGAGTCTGTTCTTCATACCTACAGTCCACGAAAAAGCCACAAAACCACGAGGAACACGAGGGGGAAACACAAGGGAAACATGGGGAAAACACAGGAGAAATCACTCAAACCAACAAGATCCGGTTACACATGTGCTAGATACTCGAGACACAAAGAGATACAAGATCGACAAACAAAAAGGGACGATACAAGTAGCACGTTCTTCTCCGTGATGAGGTCTTGAGGGGTCTTCCCGTGTGGGGTCTTGAATCCACTTGGGGGATCTTCTCCGTAGAGGCCATGAATTCCTAAGGAGAAGGGATCAAGTGGAGAGCAAAGCTTCTCAAATGAGCTACTACTTCGCTAACCCTATGATGGTAGAGGTGGAGGAGTATATATAGTCTAGGGCCACGAAGGGGTAAGTGAGGGGTGAAACACGTACATGGGCCTTGGCCCGAGTCTCTGCGCGCAGGCAGGGCCGAAAGTTTCGGGGACGGCCGGAAGGTCCGAGCGCCGGAGGCTTCAGTCGAGGGTCCGGGCATGGTCCGGTCTATTCAGAGAGTTGTCATGGTCCAGGACGGCGTCGGTGTAGGAGGGTCGGAAGTTCCGGGATGGCCGGAAGTTCCGGGCGCTGGAGATTCCAGACGAGCTTCCGGGCAGGGTCCGGGCTGGATAGAGAGTTGGTGCGTCTGGTCATCGCCTGGAGTGTTGAGGGCCGGAGGTTCCGGGCAGGCCGGAAGGTCTGGGGGCCGGAGGTTCCGGGCTGTGGCCAGAAGGTCTAGGCCTGGCCGAAACTCTGCACAAGTCTTGACGTAGGTTGTTCCTTCTCCTTGAGTCCTTGGTTCCTAAGAACATATTGTGTCTTGGCATTTGGTAGAAACCATGTTTGGGATGAATGGAGAGGAAAGGGACTTTGGAACGAGTTCACCTTGTGTCCAATGGCGTATGCTCGAGGTCGAGGTCTCGTCATAGCGTACATGGGAATGATTGTAGGATGCTCCGCATCATCTCCCCCCCCCCCCTTGGGAAAGATCCGACCTGGGATCGTGATCCTCATCACCGTGGAAACGGTTGTCGTCGATGGACTTGTAGTTGGACATAGATAAATACATTGCACAATCAAAGTACTCCAAGGTGTCTCCAGTAAGTGGTACATGCAAAATGAGCAAACACAAAGTACACTTGGAAATACAATAGTTAGCGCACACAAAGTGTCGAAGATGTAAGAATGAGTCCGTGCGGCAAGATTGTTCGTGACAAAGCGCATGAAGCTTATCAAGATCATATATAATGATATTCAAAGCATTCATTAGAGCAAATTCATTTGTTGTGCACACATAGTTGTCGTAGTTGTCATGGTGCACAAAGCGACAAATTCCACCATTGTGCAAAATAATGTCATAGTGAGATGGTTTATCAATAGCATGAATATGGCAATGGATGATCAATGTGTGTATGCAATCATGCAATTGATGGTTGGCTATGTGATCATTATGTATGAATATGCCATCAAGGAAGATCACAACAAATTTGCTAAGAAAATGCACAAGCTCATATATCATGGATGACATGGGGATACAAGATGCAACAAGGCAATCATAATGTGAGTCAATCCATGCATAAGATGCAAATTTGTTATGAGTATGAGATGTCCATCGAGCATGACATTTGAACACACAATCAACCAATATGTAGGTGTTGGTGCAATGTGTCAAAGGAGTGTTGATGTACCAATGCTCGATGTCGTGGCATGAGTGGAGTTTCGGAGGTGCATCTAATAAGTCCGAGTGCTCCTCAATGTGAAGGTCCATAGAGCCAATCTCCAATGTCACTCCTCCATACGCGAGATGTATCATGTAGACAAGAAGGAGACAACAATGAAAGAATGACCCATCCAATATGTGCATATGAGGATGGCTCAAAGGGAAGGAGTTCACCATTATGAGGATGTCCAAAATGTTGGTGTCGCGCATCATGTAGACCTTTGCATGACCAATATGTCTCGTGATGGTACCACCTGGTGAATCCTTCAAAATGAAAGTGACAAACACTCGGAAAAACAAATGAGGTTAGGGCAAATGCAACACCTATCATTTGTGTGGTAAAATACCGAACAAGTGTTTTTATCATTCTTATCATAAGAAAGTACAAGGGGGTAGTTCACGGTATGTAGGCATAAGATGCAAGAACAACTAAAGAGATTAAGCTCGATAAAACAAGCATGCATCACAAGTAATGTGTCCAAGTCTCCACGATTAATAAGCATAGCGAGTTGGCATTCAATACAAGGGGGTATGAAAGATGCCACTAATGGAGACAAGAGACAATGATCAAGACAAATCAAGTGAGAGGCATGAACATATATGCTATTAACCCAATGAAACAAGCAAGAATATATAATGGGTGATGCAACCAAGAAACTAATCATAATGATCAAGTTATCTAAGCTAGTAGTGCAAAGATGCAACATACTAGAAGTAATCATGGCAATCATATCATGTGTGGTAATAGTGGGCATACATAATGCACATGACATAGCACAAACATGAAAACAAGATATGAGTAATGTATCATCATTGTATGGTAAATAGCAATGGAACATCATGACTCTCCCAACACAAGAATCAACAATAGCATGTGGCGCATGGTAAATATGGCAATAGCAACAAGTATCTCCACCAAGCATGCAAATACACATAGTAGTAAAATGGTGGCTCCTGGGTAGATGCAAACAAGGGTCACAATTACATGGCAAAGACTTAGAAATAGGCATAACATGCAAAGTGAACACGATATAATGGGCATAAGGTGACAAATGGGAAATAGCCCATAGCCGTGTGAGAGCCAAGTAAAAGTAATGCGCGAAGTCGTTGCGCGAAGAGAACGGTGGTAAGAATAGTCCACGAGATCCCAAGTCATCGTTGCTCTCAAGAGATCGTTTCGTCAACTCTTGGGATTGAGAGGTTGACGAGTATACATGAGTACCTACACAAAACAAAGACATAGGGAAAAATGTGTGGGCGTGGTATATGTACACATCATCCATTATGATGCGCACGTGCTTGTGTTGATTAGCACCAAATACACAATGCTCAAATTAATGAGATGTGTGATATAGAAACATGTCTTCCATCATGAGAGAGTTGTTGTTATGTATGGCATAATGGAGAATCAAATTGTGTAATGCATCGTGAGAAATATGCAGAGCATTGTTATTCATGGAATGCATATGGTGCACACAATTATGGGAATCATGCAAAGTACGGAATGCATCAAAATATCCTAATATGTATGAGGAAACTATGGGGGTCTCCTCATGATCAATACTGATCACATGGAGAATATTGACAACATCCAAAACAATGCATCTCTGAAGCAATATGTTCATGGCATGGCATAGTGATGCGGAGCATCCCAAGGTCATCCCCCATGGACCTACCAACGTCTCCCATGACAGCACTTGGACCAATGACAAGAGCACGAGCAAAGGCTATCAAAGATAAGGTCGCTCCTTTCCGAATTACCACTTTCTATACATGAGACATGGCTGCTACCTCAAGTGGGAACACTATGTGTGATCAGGTACTTGGAGGAAAGCCACGAAACATCTACATCCAATGGACAAGACGATGAGGACACCAAGTGCGAAGAACAAGAAGAAGAGCTTCCACGAAAGCTACAGCCACTAAACGACCGGTCGGGACCGGACGTCCGTCACTTGAAGCCCAGCCTGCCCAAGTCCCAGCCGACACAAGCTACAACAAGCGGACGTCCGGCCAGGACCGGGCGACCGACCACATCCCCCAGCGAGCGGACGACCGGCGAGGACCAGACATCCGGCGCCACCACACCCGAGCCAAAATTAGCGGAAGTCTGAAGTCACCGGACGTCCGGCGTCACCTTCACAGAACGGAAATAGCGGAAGTCCGGCGACCACCGGACGTCCTGAAGCCCACGAGCCACCGGACGACCGGTCCCCAGCGGACATCCAGTACCTATCTGCGTACAGAGATCGGGCCCGAGGCCCATGTATCCCTCTTCCACTTACCCGTTCGTGGACCTAGACTATATATACTCCTCCACCTCCTCCTAGTTAGGGTTAGCATTGTGTTAGCTCATATGTGACATAGAGCTTCGCTCATCCATCCGAATCTACTCCACTCCGAGGGCCCATCACCTCTTCGGAGAAGATCCACTTGGATTCAAGACCCCTAATGGGAAGACCTTAAGACCTCCTCTAGGAGAAGAACCGGTTACCTTTGTATCGTCCTTTTTTGATCGTGGATCTTGTATCTCCTCTCGTGTTTCGAGGATCTAGCATATGTGTGACCTAATCTCGTTGGTTTGAGTGTTTCTCTCATGTTTCCCTTCGTGATTTATCCTTGTGTTATTCGAATCTTGTTGGGATTAAAGTTGGGATCCTCTCCTTTCGTGAAACATTGTGATTAAAGGCTATCGAATCTTGTTGGGATTAAACACTCAAGTTGGGATTAAAGGCTATCGAATCTTGTTGGTTTGAGTGATTCTCTCGTGTTTTCCCTCGTGTTTCCCCTCGTGTTTTTAGTTGGGATCCACTCCTTTTGTGAAAGATCGGCCATGTAGGGTTCCACCCTACATCATCTTGGTATCATGAGCCACGTTGATCACGATTTCGGAGCCTCCCCTCTTCGTTTTCTAGCTTGATTTTGTCCCAATTTCGAGAATTCCCCACAAAAATAGCCCCAATTTTTTTTGTGATTTGTTGGTGTGATGAAGTTTTGTCGGATTTGATCCATGGTTTTCATTTGCTACGAGTGGATCTAGCTTTTCCCTTTCTTTTCCACCATTTCCATCCACAAAATCGCTCGGATTTGACCAATTTCGCCACCTCGAACCCTAGCTGTTCATCCCGTGCTCGAAACTGCCTGGGCACTGGACGTCCGCCAGCCACCGGATGTCCGACGACCGGACGACTGCTCCATCACCGGACGCCCGACGCTCCCTGGCGAAACTGAAAAAGTTCAGTTCGGCCACCACCACCTCTCCACCTCCACCTCCGCTTACGCACTCCTATACACATTCCACCTCCGCATACAGACTCCGATACCTCAACCACACGGACGGTAAAATTTACGACACCATTGTATCTCCTACCTTGCATTGCATTGATAACCCCATAGCCTTACTTTTGCGTCGCTTCCCCATCGAGACTAGCCTTTGACTACTGCCGGCAACGTGACTTGTGCACATTAGTGATCATACTTCCCGTAGCATACATACCATAGCATCATGGTGCATATCTTGGTATCATCTCTTGTGTCACAAGGTTGTCATCGCATATACACAATTTCTATCTTGGTTCGTGAAGTTTTGCATGAGAAAAGAGCTCCAACGACAAAGAGCCAAACAAGCTTTTAAGCAAAAGGGAAAGATAAGCAAAGAGCTTATAAGCAAGAACCATAGAATCATCCTACATTAAGATTGTCATAATCGATCATCTCAGATCATATCATCGGAATACCATACATATAGCATACTTGGGATAGAAGTCGTTGCATTTTTCTTAGTTGGTTGTGCACAAGTTTCGTATCCGCCTATTGTGCAATCTTGCTAGCATCTCTCTAGTGTTGTGCAACAAGAGCATTTTCGTGGATTCCACATTTTGGGCTCATTCCTTGGTTGCACGACCCAACTTTTCTATTTGCGTGTGTGTTTCCGTGTACCATATCTTGCTATTGGTCTACTTGTTGCATTTGCAAATTTGTGAATCTTTTCCAACATTACCGAGGCTGTCTAACAATTGCATCAAATTTTGTGCCACCATCCTAACCAAGCCCCACCATAAGCTTTTATTTGCGTAGGTGTGAGAAACCGACAAGAATTGGTACCAATTGTGTTATTTCCTTGTTACACATTTGAGTGATCATTGATCCATCTTCAACATCGGTCAAGGTACATTTGGTATAAGTTCTTCTCTTTCTACCACTCACATATTTTGCTTGGAATGATGGATAGGCCAAGTACTTCTACCAACCCACTCTTCATCGAGCAAGACGACGACATGTCCTCCTACGTCACAAAGAGCAACCTCTTTGGTGCACAACGAGCTTTGCATCGAGAGCAACAAGCAATGAGCAACCGCATCGACCATCTCTCCACCGACTTGGGACTCTCCGAGCAACGTACACGAGACTACTTTGACAACAAGCTCAACGAACACAAACAAGAGAATGACGCAAGAATGGACGAGATTTGTGCCTTGTTGGTTAACCGCTCTTCTACCACTTCGTCCTACTCAAGACGGAGTCGTTCGAGTCGACACTCCAACGACACTATCACCGGCTCAAGTACTCCAACATCAAACACTCTTCGTCGTGCCGCGCGTCAAAATCGTCAAGCAAACCGCAATCCTCTACCCGACACCGATTCTCAAGAGCGAGCTCGCGCGCAAGAACATCGACACTGTCAAAACCAAGCTACTTTTGCGCAAGCACAAGAATGACAACGTAAACACCACCAACAATAAGAAGAGCATGCGCGACAACACCAAGATGCACAAGATGCCGAGGCACGACGCCAAGAACAACAATTAAGTGAAGCTCAAGCACTTGAGGCGCAACTTGCTCTCCGAGATTCAAGTCGAGCCATAGCCACGCGCAACCCACAAGCTCATGAGCAACAAGATGCGCTTCGTGACGATGTTCAAGAACGAATATATCAAGCTCGCGTGAATCGTTAAGCTCGACAAGATCCTCCACAAGCTCGACAAGAACATCAAGTTCACCGAGCAAGCTGACAATGGAAATCCTCCAAGACAAGAGCAAGTTGAGGGAGACAATCCTCCTCGTCAAGGACGTCATCATCCCCGACCCCAACACAATGAAGAGCAACACTATGGCAAGCTAAAGTTCACCATGCCCAAGTTATCTAGAAGCAATGATCCCGAAGAGTACTTTTCATGGGCATTGAAGGTTGACAAAATCTTCCGCTTGCACAACTATGAAAAAGAGAAGAAGATCGCGATGGCATCCCTTGAGTTCCACGACTACATCCTCATTTGGTGGGAACAAGTCATTGAGCACCGAGAGGCAAAGAGGTGAACCACCCATCACAACTTAGGCGCAAACGAAGGATGTCATGAGAGCACCACTACAAAAAAAAGACACATCCGTGACATTTTCGGCCGAACGAATTTTTTTCTGTCATACATATGACACTTCTATGATGATAATTGTGACAAAACCCGGTATCATCATAGATGTGGTGGGCTCCTACTTCTATGGCAAAAAATCATGACAGAAAATGGGCTTTTCGTCCTAGGCGGGCCGGAGACGAAGCTGCATGACATTCTTTGGGCCATCCATGATGGAAAAAACCGTGGTAGAAGCAAGGGGGGGGGATTTCGGGGAGTTCGCGGTTACGGTGGGAGGTCGGGGGCCGAGCGATGCGCGTTTCTCTCGTACACGTACGCGCGTGTGTGCGAGGCGTTGGCTCTAACTGAACCCGAGCGAGGCGTTGGGCTCTAACAGAACCCGAGCGATTGCACTGCAAGCTACGCGTTACTGAACCCGAGCGATCGATCGATGGCTGTTAACTGAACCCGATCGAGCGATTCCTTCGCTACTACTGCTAACTGAAGTCGATCGATGGGATGAACAGTGAGCGTTGCGGGGGGGTTTGGATGAACAGTGAGCGGTGGCGTTGCCTCTAGATGAACAGGACCCCGTGGTGTGGTGGAGGGCTGGGTGAACAGTAGATGGTGGAGGGGTGCCCATGGAGGGGTGGTTGAACAGGACCCCGTGGTGTGGAGGGTTGGATGAACAGTAGACGGTGGAGGGGTGCCCATGGAGGGGTGGTTGAATAGGACCCCGTGGTGTGGAGGGCTGGATGTACAGTAGACGGTGGAGGGTGGTTGAACAGTAGCAGGTGGAGTAGTGCGTGGTGGAGGTTGGATGACCAGGAGCCCGTGGAGGCTGGAGGAGGTCCACGGTGGAGATGAACAGTATCCCGTGGAGTCCCGTTTTGCGGTACACCACACCCCTCCCGATGAACAGGCCCTCCGTTTCGACCGTAGAACACCAACACAAGTCCGTTTCGTCCGTTTCGCGGTACGCCACACCCCTCCCGATCAACAGGACCCCCGTTTCGACCGTAGGAGGTCCGTTTCGTCCGTTTTGCGGTACGCCACACCCCTTCCGATCAACAGGACCCCCGTTTCGACCGTAGGAGGTTTGTTTCATCCGTTCTGCGGTACGCCAGGCCTCGTTTCCATCGCCTATTCCGTCCAAGCCCTCCCGATGAACACGGCCACACATTCCGTTCCGACCCAACCGGTTGGCTCCCATGCGTTCTGTTGCCTCCCAATGAACACGGCGCATTCCGTTGCCTCCCCATGAACACGACGCATTCCGTTGCCTCCCCATGAACACGAAGCATTTCGTTGCCTCCCCATGAACACGACGACGATGCTGTTTCTCCGTTCCGACCTAGCCATGTACACGAGCCCTCGCGCGTACGTATGCGCGAGTAGGCGTTCGAGACCCCGCCCGTATGTACACATATGTGGCTGTATTTTCTTTCTTGCACCCTGGCCGCTGTACGTGCGTGTACATGCTACGTACGCGCCTCTACTACGAAACATACGCGCCTCTACTATGACACGTGCGCGCCTCTACATCCACCAGTATATATGTATGTACACGTTCGCGACCAGAATGAGAACGCTACGTACGCTTCGACCAGGTGGGTCCCGACTGTCAGGCACTTCGTTGCATGCGAAGATGTAGCTGGTGGGTCCCAGCAGTCAGGGGGGCGAATCGTTTTTTTCGGACGCACTTCCTTGCATGCGAAGATGTAGCTGGTGGGTCCCAGCAGTCAGGGGGAAACGTTTTTTTTTCAGAAAATACGGTGGCCCGTCGGTGGGTCCCCGCTGTCAGGTGGAGGAATAATTATTTTGCGCGTGATAAGGAGGCACTTCCTTGCTGCGGTCGTGGACCCAGCTGTCAGCCTCTTCACATACAGTCCACGTCCGATGGAAGCCATTCCTTGACCACGTTGACCACGCCACACTGAGAGCACCACGGCGGTGGACGACGGCGAGGCCTAGGAAGGGGACGACGCGGAGCCGGGGAAGACGCGGCAGTCGATGCCCACG
Source organism: Aegilops umbellulata (assembly GCA_032464435.1). Lineage (NCBI taxonomy): Eukaryota > Viridiplantae > Streptophyta > Magnoliopsida > Poales > Poaceae > Aegilops > Aegilops umbellulata. The sequence goes on along the minus strand of CP136058.1, from coordinate 222,132,535 downwards.
CGTAGAGGAGTATGGGGGTTCACTCGTTCGGCTGTGGTGTGAGGCTGCCGTCGACTCAGAATAACAGGGGGTGTGAGTGCGTAGAGGGATGGCCTGGCCAGCAGTGGGAGTAGTAAGGGGCGGTGAGGCCTCCACGGCATCACAGCCGGCCACGGGCGGCAGGAGCAGGCTACACGATCGGCGCTGCTTTGGGCGGCTGGAGCAAGAAGACCAGAGGTTGAAGAAGCACTATGGCCGTTGGATCGACATCGTACGGTCACTGGAGCTAGAATCGTTCATATATTGACTAAAGTTGACAAAGGCATCCGTCCCAGACAACTTAGTAGGCCCACAAGTCAGCCTCCCACCAAGGTGGGTCCCAGCTAGCAGGGGGTATTCATTTTTTTGTGCGTAATAAGGAGGCACTTCCGATGGGTCTGAGCTGACAGCGAGGGGAACGTTTTTTTCGTGAAATACGGTGGCCCGTCCTGTGGGTCCCAGCAGTCAGGGGAAACGTTTTTTTCCGCGAAATACTGGTGGCCCGTCCGGTGGGTCCCTGCTGTCAGGTGGAGGAATAATTATTTTCCGCGTAATAAGGAGGCACTTCCTTGCGGCTGCCGTGGACCCAACTGTCAGCCTCTCCATGTACAGTACTCTTCCGATGCGGCTGCCGTGGACCCAACACATTGACCACGCCGTGCCGAGAGCACCACGGCGGTGGACGACGACGAGGCCTAGGAAGGGGACGGCGCGGAGCTGGGGAAGACGCGGCAGTGGAAGCCCACGCAGAGAGGAGTACGAGGGTTCACCGGTTAGGCAGCGGTGTGAGGCTGCCGTCGCTGCAGAATAACAGGGGGTGTGGGTGAGTAGAGGGATGCCCTGGACAGCGGTGGGAGTAGTAGGGGACGCTGAGGCCTGCGCGGCACCACAGCCGGCCACAGGCGGGAGTAGGCGGTCCCGCCGGCGCAGCTTTGGCGGCTGGAGCAAGAATATCAGAGATTGAAGAAACACGACGGCCGTTGGATTGACATCCAACCGTTACGTCTGCTAGAATTGTTTGTTGACGTATATAATAACTAAAAAAAAGCTTACATACGCGTCAACTAAACAGGCCCACAAGTCAGACCACTCCCTCTTTTTTTTTCATAATTTATATATAGCTCATGGCAACTTCTTATGCAATTTATTGCAATCTTTTTTTGGTTGGGCAGGGCCAATTTCGCATATTTCTATGGGTTCCAAACTATTTTTAATACCAAAATGTCGAGCCAGATTTAAAGTACTTTGAAGATATATTTAAATTAGGTTAATGCCTAGTGAAATAGGAATCTGAAAATGTGAAAAATTCAGAAATTATAAAGTAATTGCCAATTTGTCATCTGTTTTTATATTTACAACCCATTTCATATTACTTTCAAGATTTGCAGGCGTCTTGAAAGAGTTGCGACCCATCAGGGCGTAGAGAAATAAGTAGGCCTGGATTGGGTATTCTTCAGAAAAAATAAACTGGGCACATTTTCACAAAGAAAAAATAGCTGGGCTGGTCACATGGTGAACATAAAATATAAGCCTGGGCTAGACGGGCCATAGCCCAGTTCAAACCCTGCTCCATCTCAACAATACCAAACAAAAAAAATACTGATCGAGTAGCTACGTCCTAGGTGTCAGCTGATCTTGTGCTGTTCTCTTGTCTATTGACTATATACGCTCACAATGTCGTGGGTCCCAGATGTCAGGAAAACACTAGGAGGAAGCCTTTTATTTTTCCATATGCTGACGTGGTGGGCCCCTACTGTCATCCTCTCCACGTACTTCTGCCAATTCCTGTTGTTTGTTGACCATGTTGATAACGCGAGAGGGCGGTGCCGCGGCGAGCGCACCAAAGCGCGCGGAGGCCATCGGCGTTAACGATTTAGGAGACGGTGGGGCGGCGATGCGTGCGCTGAGGCGCAGCCAGCCGTGGGAGGCGGCAGCTGGCGGCCCCGCCGGCGTTGGTTTGGTTTTGGCGGCTGGAGGAAGACAGGACTGAAGAAACACGACAGATTGTAAAAGCAGCAGGAGTACTTAACAACCTTAACTGAAACAAGCAGGGGCACTTCAGAACCAAAGCTGAAGGCAGTATGGGTACTTATACAGGCTCAACCGTACAAAGCACGCCTCGAACAGTGCTACTTTCCCTACAGTTAACCAAGGGTGAGGCCGCCAAGCCCCAGGATAAGGCCCAGGCGCCACCCTGCGCATCCACAACCTTCTGAAAGCGGCTTCATCTCGCAACGTGGTCAATAAACATGATATTCACTTTAGAGCCATGGAAAAGCATGAACATAATCTTCTGTCCTATTCTCCAAGATGGACGCGCCTTCATTATTTGAGACAACCCATGAATAAGTTTCTTTTCACCTCCAAGGGGAATTGAGTAGGTCGACATAAACATCATGTTGTGACCAAGCGCAAGTCTGACTCGACCATGGTCAGGCATCTGTATAGGAACAATATAACTCGGCAGTTCCTGTTTCAAGAAGATCACAGCTGTAAAACTGTGTATAAGCAATAGTTTATGAACAACATATATAACAGAAAACAGCTCGTACCATAAGTTTCTCGACACAGTTGGGCATGTTCAACGAGTGCAGCAGTGGCACACATATCCCACGTGGCCTTCCACCATTGAAACGCCCCACCAGGACCTCAAGAGGATCAATAAAGTGTAGGAACTTGTGGATGTCGATCCAGTCAACTTCAGTGCCATTAGTAACAGCCGAGTTATTATAGAGTAACAAATGAGCAGACTGCTTAACTCTGAAAAAACCTACACGTGCCACTAATTATAAGAAAATATTAGTTAGAAGTAGCATCTTCATGAGAGATTTATTGCTACTTCTAAAGTTAAATTGTGATTAGTTAGACAAAATAGGTGGATTAAGAAGTAATCGAGGCAACAAGCAAGAACCATATACAAAACTAACATGGATGAATAATTGGAACGACGTTGGGGTGGAAGATCGCAGTGAAGATGAGACCAGGTTATGCTATTTCCATCAACATTCGTGCGCCAACTTTCTGTCCGTAACACTTGAGAAAGTTTATCCAAGTTTGGCCATAAAAAAAGCAGCGATCTTCTTGGTTCATGAACCCAACTCGAAACTTATATCCATGGCTTATCTTCACTGTGACCATTAAACTAGTGTATTCAGTTATGGCAAGGCAGAATGTCATCAACAATAGTAACAGGGTCTTGCTGATAGAATTGTACAACGAGGTGTTTACATAAAGCAGGAGAATAATACTGCTTAGATCATATAGATCACAAGAAAGGTTAAATCAAACAATGGAAAGGAAAGTATGATTATCAGATTAAACAGAACAATGGAAAGGAAAATGTGTTAGAACACATATTTCAGGGGTATATCTTTCCCAAGGACAAACAGAACATGATATCCATGACAAGATACAAAGTAGAAAACCAATTAGGTAAGGGGGGAATCTCATGATATTAGCCATACAACGGTGTTTGGATAATTGATAAAGAAAATTTAGCATGGTGCTTCAAATGTTCTTATTGAAGATCGGAGTACCATAGACATGCTTCGAGATAGCATTGACATGGTCTTCAAGCAAGGATCGGACTTGGATAAACAAAGGATTCATCAAGAACAACCTATAGAATAGGTCTTACAATTTCCTTATGGAAGAATGGTTAACCTTGCTAAAAAGGAATCTATAACAGCAGGTCATCCGGCCAGGTGCGCTGGGCACGACATCACCTTACTGGGCCACATAAAGACCAATGTGATAACTCTTGGAAATATGTTCCAACCATCATATCTAACCAAGATTCAAATCTGAGTGGTGTTAGGATAACTCAGACTCAGGATGCCTGAGAAGAAAGGTGCAACACAAATTGACGAGATGACATTGCAAGATTCTCAAAAAATGAACTATGGAAGCGAGTTCCGAAACAAGAGTTCATCATTACACCAAGGAGAGGCTGAGGAGGTGGCTGATGGACTCAGCAACAATTCAATGAGGTTTCCAAAAGATGGGTTTCCACAATTATGTGAACAAGGAGTTAACATTAGTCAGATCAAATGATATAATGATGTATGCTCGAGGAAAACATACACAATTTAACATTGGTTCAAAGCAACAGGGTTGCTGGGAGTTTTGAATTCACACATCACAGCTCATTTGTCAGTATTCCGGTTAGGAACAACACGAGAACCCAGAAGGAATGGTGATGGTGATAAGTATTACTTATATCAAGAATTCTTAAGAGGTTGTGAAATTCTCATGACATTCTTGACATAAAAGATGGTAACACTCCAAGGTAAAGAAGAATAAATGCTGGATAGCAAGGATCTCAAGGTATAACACAAAACACGAACAAGTTTGTGTTGAACGGAAGGCAATAAAATGGTCGATGGTAAAACAAACCATCAAGGCCAAGGATGGTATTTCTCATCATGAATTCATTTGATATCCTGGAAGAGCTCAGAATGCTGATGATGATCAGGACACATTTGTCGAGAGATCTCATGAAGATGTAATCGATCGGCGATGACATCAAGTTGAAGGGATGATGAAGCAAAATGTTATTGGAAACATGGGTATGACACAAACTCGAAATCAAGTTTGCTGTTCAAGGAGAAATGATATGACGAGGAAGATCGACGTAAGATTAGCTCATCGTCGAAATTTTTGCTCCGGGAAAAAGGACCAGGTAGCACAGTTAAAATCGGCACGACAAGGATATAGCCAAGCAGGCTAGGAATGACGTGATCGAGTTCAAACTCGTAAGTAATGAAGGTTACCAAGAGTTGTTTAATTGCGGTGCGGACTCGAGTCAGTTATCATTGTCTTTGAGTGTTTAATAACCCAGAGCCCGTGAAAAATTGGAATCAGTGAGAATGTTGCACTTGATGAAGAACTCATAAGAAGTTATGCAGTTCCATGATAATCTCGAGATACCAGGGGGTAATACTCGACGGCAGATCAAAGTAGAGGTTGGACTAGGGTATTGCTCTGCATAAGACAAGTGCTCAAACTTGCAGGAGAAATGGAATCAAGGATAAACATGGTCGGAACCACGTCCACAGATACAAGATAAACTTATAACAAGGGGATAATTATTTTAAAAGAAGCTTCCATTATAAGGTATACATCGTGTCCATGGGCATGAACACAGGGTTCAAGGTCGACTCCCACTTCTTCAATGCCTAACCTATCATTTACTGCTCTACTAAAAATGATTTGAGTGCGAAGATCTACCTGGTGAATTACCTGAGGAGTTTGAACCTTGGAAAACTTTCGGGTTCACAAAGATTAAGGAAGGCACAGGTTCAATCCATCGGGGCATCTTAGAAACATATACCACAATCTTCGAGAGTAATTATCACCAGCTCGAAAACAGAGCGTGGTTGGCCAAATCCGAGAATAGGATTTACCAATGGCATTAAGTATCAGGGAAAGAAACTTACAAAGTGATTGAATAGGAAGGACATTGTCGGCTAAAACCCAACAAAGGAACTAACGGTCCACAAAGGAGCTGATGTGAGCATCGGCATACAATCAGAAGAAGAAACTATGTAAAGGCATTGGAGTATAGAAACAAATGGCTAATTCCAAGCTCACATGTAAAGGAATTATGATTTCCAAATCAAAGGATCAGAGGCAATCGCTCTGATTAAGGATGGATAAGTTGAGTAACTTAGGGGTAAAATCGACAAGAATTTGATTGGTCGAGATTCAGCCCATGTTTAAAATGACGTCTGAGCCGAAAGGATAAATTCTAAGTTCTGATTGAGGATCGCGAGCATTAGCAACATATTGAATCAATGGAATCAAAATGATAATGGCAAGGGATACCAATAAGATTACGAGACTTATGGGATTAACCATAAGGCAAGCCAGCAAGAATTTCAAGAGCAATAAGCTACTCAGAATTTTCGGAAGACCAAATGGTATCTCGAAGACTTTTGCAAAACACCTAAACAACTGAGAATGAGTGGATACTCGGTATCTGCGAGGAATTATCCGTAGGGGTGTTCATGTGGATAATGAACTGCAAGGCAGTAGGCACAAAGTATTCTCGAAACAATAGAGAGAATTTTCAGGGTATATTGTAATAACAAGATCCATGGGATTGAAAAGGCAAGTGTATGTAGTTATCCATAACGATATAACAGTGGTAGGGAATTGCAAAAGCAACGGGCACAAAGTCTCAAAAGAGTATCGGAGAGTAACTTCGAAATCTTCTGGTGCAGCCGGCGATCATCTGGACTGAAGGGGCTCTCCGGGAGAAAGTGTTTTCGAGAACGTAAATTAAATTTTTAGAAAATCATTTAACCCGAATAGAAGAGAGATTAGAATCCCAGAGTATAGACAAGGAATAAAAGATCCTAATACCACCCAATGGCGACCTGGGCCCGTAAGGCACACAACCATGTTAGTAAAAGTTTTGTAATGTCTAGACTCGACTTCAGCCAAGGAGTGTGGAAGGGGGATTCCTACAGGCAGTCAGCTCTGATACCAACTTGTGACGCCCCTGATTTGACCGCACACTAATCATACACGCAAACGTGTACGATCAAGATCAGGGACTCACGGGAAGATATCACAACACAACTCTAAAAATAAAATAAGTCATACAAGCATCATAATACAAGCCAGGGGCCTCGACGACTCAAATACAAGTGCTCGATCATAGACGAGTCAGCGGAAGCAACAATATCTGAGTATAGACATAAGTTAAACAAGTTTGCCTTAAGAAGCCTAGCACAAACTGGGATACAGATCGAAAGAGGCGCAGGCCTCCTGCCTAGGATCCTCCTAACTACTCCTGGTCGTCTTCAGCGGGCTGCACGTAGTAGTAGGCACCTCCGGTGTAGTAGGAGTCGTTGTCAACGGTGGCGTCTGGCTCCTGGACTCCATCGTCTGGTCGCAGCAATCGGGTAAAGAAAAGGGGAAAAGGGGGAACAAGGCAACCGTGAGTACTCATCCAAAGTACTCGCAAGCAAGGAGCTACACTACATATGCATGGGTATATGTGTAAAGGGCCATATCAGTGGACTGAACTGCAGAATGCCAGAATAAGAGGGGGATAGCTAATCCTGTCGAAGACTACGCTTCTCGCAGCCTCCGTCTTGCAGCATGTAGAAGAGAGTAGACTGATGTCCTCCAAGTAGCATCGCATAGCATAAACCTACCCGGCAATCCCCTACTCGCCGCCCTGTTAGAGAGCGATCACCAGGTTATATCTGGCACTTGGAAGGGTGTGTTTTATTAAGTATCCAGTTCTAGTTGTCATAAGGTCAAGGTACAACTCCGGGTCGCCTGTTACCATGGACACGGCTATTCGAATAGATCAACTTCCCTGCAGGGGTGCACCACATTACCCGACACGCTCGATCCCATTTGGCTGGACACACCTTTCTGGGTCATGCCCGGCCGCGGAAGATCAACACGTCGCAGCCCCACCTAGGCACAACAGAGAGGTCAGCACGCCGGTCTAAATCTAAGCGCACAGGGGTCTGGGCCCATCGCCCTTAGCACACCTGCATGTTGCGAGGGCGGCCGGAAGCAGAACTAGCCCCTTAATACAAGAGCAGGCTTACGTTCCAATCCGGCGTGCGCCGCTTAGTTGCTGACGTCACGAAGTGCTTCGGCTGATACCACGACGCCGGTTGCCCATATCTTGTCCCACGTGGAGGTTAGTGCGTATAAGGTCAACGACCCAACTCAGATCAAATACCCAGATCTCGTTAAGCATGTTAAGTATCCGCGAACGCCGACCAGGGCCAGGCCCACCTCTCTCCTAGGTGGTCTCAACCCGCCCTGTCGCTTCGCCTCAAAGTAACAGTCGGGGGCCGTCGAGAACCCAGGCCCACCTCTACCGGGATGGAGCCACCTGCCCCTTCAGCCCCATCTCCGAACAATATCACAGGTAATGTAACAGTGTAAAGTATATAGTATATGCCCGTGATCACCTCCCGAAGTGATCAAGGCCCAGTACTATAGCAAGGCAGACAGACAAGAGTGTAGGGCCACTGATGGAACACTAGCATCCTATACTAAGCAGTAGGATAGCAGGTAAAGGTAATAACAGTAGTAGCAAGGACAAGCTATGCAGCAGTATAGGATTAACTGAAACCAGTAACATGCTACACTACTCTAATGCAAGCAGTATAGAGAAGAATAGGTGATATCTGGTGATCAAGGGGGGGCTTGCCTGGTTGCTCTGGCAAGAAGGAGGGTTCGTCAACACCGTAGTCGTACTGGGTAGCAGCAACGTCGGTCTCGGTGTCTAGCGAGAGAAGAGGGGGAAGAAACAATAAATATTTAAGCAAACAGATGCATAGCGATGCATGACATGACAAGTATCGGTGCTAGGGGTGCCCTAACGCGGTATGAGGTGATACCGGTAAAGGGGGGAAACATCCGGGAAAGTATCCCCGGTGTTTCGCATTTTCGGGAAAAGGTGCTGAAGGGGGAAAGTTGCGAGTTTGATATGTTAGGGGTGTGTGGCGGACGAACGGGTTGCGTATCCGGATTCGTCTCGTCGTTCTGAGCAACTTTCATGTTGAAAATAATTTAATCCGAGTTACGGATTAAAAGATATGATTTTCTAAAGATTTTATTAATTTTTGGAATTTAATTAATTATTTAATTTAATTCGAAAAAAGATTTATGACATCAGCATGATGTCATGCTGACATCAGCAGTCAACAGGGTTGACTGGTCAACCTGACCAGTGGGTCCCACTGGTCAGTGACACATTTTAATTAAACAGTTTAATTACCCTAATTAGTATTAACTAATTAGGGGGTGGGCCCCACTATCATACTAATTAATTAATTGACTAACAGTTTAATTAGTTTAGTTATTTGATTAGTTTAATTAATCAAAATTAAGTAAGTTGATTAATTCTTTAATTAATTAATTAATTAATTATTGTTAATTTTCTCTATTTTTTATTTTTATTTTTATTTAAACGTTCTATGCGGGGGTAGGGCCCCACATGTCATAGGCCAGAGGGGCCTTGCGGGCGCTGGGTTAGCGCTAACGGGCGCGGGCACCCAGCCCGATTGGGCATATGCCCGGGTCAATAGAGGCGGCCATCGGCACGGTGAGGCCGGTCGCCTGAGGTGGCAGCGACGAGGCCGTGGCTGGTGATGGCCACCGGGGCGCTGTGGGGTGCCGGCCAGGGGAAGCGGGGCCGCAGCAAGCAGCAAGGGGGGCGATGCGGGGAGGAGCTAAGCAGCAGCGGTGGCTGGGTAGTGCAACAACAGCAACGACCCAGGGCAGCGCGGAGGCACGGACGGGCGCGGGCGATGCATGCGGGGACACACGGCGGCGCAGCCAAACACGGGGATGGGCGCGGGCAGGCGCCGGCTAGCAGGGGCATGCGCGGACACGGCTAGCAGGGGCGCGCGGCGACGCGGGAGCGACGCGGTGAGCGAGGGAGGTCGCGAGAGAGAGGAGGAGGAGAAAGGGTGCGCGCTCACGGTGGGGGAGTAGGGACCGGGCAACGGGGCACGGGGAGCGACTCGGGGAGGAGGACGAGGAGGCCCGGTGTGGGGAGGAGACGAGGAGGCGACGGCGTCGACGTGGAAGAGGCGACCGATGAGGGAGCGCCGGCGACGGGCGGCGGGGCGGCGTCGGGCGCGCGGAGCATCGAGCGACCAGGGCGTCGGGGTCGTTGCCCCTCGATCCAGATCGAGGGGGGAGGGGAATGGGCGGGGATCATGGGGGAAGTGGGGGAGGGGGTGAGTGTTTGGCCAGGGGAGGCCATATACAGGACGGGGTGGGACGACCTAGGTGGTGGCCTGGTGGGCCTAGTTCGTTTGGCCAAGTTGGGCCACGGCCTAGTGGGGGGGGCTCCTTTTCCTTTTTGTTAGTTTTCGGTTTTTGTTTTCCTTTTTTTTCTTGTCTTATTTCTTTCCTGTTTTAATTCATTTTGAAGTACTTAGGCATTCTGTAAAGGCGTGGTCTCTTCACCATAAATATCTAGGCATTAATTGGCACATTCCGAACATTTTAGTCTTAACGTTTGAAAACTTTTATTGTTTGCATTTGTTTTAAATTTGAAATTCGAACTAGGTGTCGAACTAACGTGAGTTTATCCACAGTAACCGAGGTGACGTGGCATCATTAGCGGAGGTTCACTATAGCTTAATTATCCGGGCGTCACATGTCATTAGGGTTTGTTGTGTGCTCAGTGCTACCTACACTTAATGGTTCAGATGTATTTCAGTAATCTTTAGTACCTCTAAAGTTCATAGGGTTTTCAAAATTCCAGCCCTCGAAACAGAAACTAGTCATTTTGGATTGTTGGTCGTAGTGACATTGACCCAGATTACTACTACAAGCCAGGTTTGTTGACAATTTTAGTTGTCTTTCTTACTCATTCGATATAATATCCAATTATTCACGTCGATTAGTTGCAAATAATAAGTGCTAGACAAACTTCTTCATTCAAATTTTGGACGGTCTCTTACTACAGTTACAATTCTGCATACTTGTCCTAGTAAGCTCACAAGTAAATGATTGATTCACTACATCTATGCTTGCCTTGTCATATTTGTTGTCAATATTCTTTTAGGGTGGACCACCCTGTTTCTAAATATTGGAACCGTAGACATGAGTGAATATTATTTGTCTATGTGATCTCTTCCATCATGTGTGGGTAACGAACATTGCATTGTATAGAAAGAAAGTGTCATTTCCAGCTTTTACATAGGTTTCAATCTTTTACATGGAATACAATCTGCCTACTTGCTTTGTGTCACACTACCAACACTCCACCCTCGAAGCTAAACATTACGCCACTCATAATTGCTTAGTTTATTTGTTCAAATACGAATTTCATATGATTCTAGTGTTCCTACTTCAGTTTTGAAATGTGTGCCTGCCTGTTATAGAGACATAAGGGGTTTGTATTTCTGTGTGTGGTCTGGTCAGCACGGTTGGGGAGGTGAACTTTGCATATTCAGGGGTTTATAGGGAGACACTCTCCGAGTTGAATCCGCAATGCATTCCATACATAATCTGACTACTTTTTATGTTTTCGTGAATCGCAGATTCTAAACAGCTTCATAATGATTATGAGCTTGCGCGCATGAAAAGAATAAAGGAAAACAATGCCATGGCTGTCAAACTAGGCATTAAGGGACTGAAATCAAGTCTGGATGCAATGCAATGCAAACGCTCTCCACCTACAGATTCATGCTCAGAATATGATCCTAATAGTGATTCTGAGCTAGAGAGAGACCTAAGTCAATGTAGCTCCCTAGTGGAGGAGTTAGAGGAAGATGCCCTATCTTATTCACCCATCAAGGTACTTGCTCTAACTTTCCAAGGTTACATTGCTCGCACATATCTTGCAACTGATGCTTTGCATTGCTTCTACTTTGTTGAACTGCCATTAGCTTAGTTTACACATCGTGTATGTGAATACGCCCTGCCTATCCATTTTCAGTACATATTCCATCTATCATCATACCATATTTATCCATTCAAATGTTGTTCTTGTGTATCAGACGTTCAAAAGGAAGAGAGCGATTGCTGATCGTGGAGGAGCACAAGCAAAGTATTTGGAAAAGGTAGTGGCACCTGATAAATCAAATAGCCCATTAGGTGTAGTTGCAATATCACCTGACCCACAAAATACCCCAACTCTAGCAGACTCTAGCCCTACTACACTAGTCATTTCTGATGCCCCAACTAAGCAGACCCCAACTGCGGCAAACAGTATGATTATGCCAGTTGACATAGCACCAGTTGTACGATGCAAAACCCCCATTCCAGCAAAGAGTACACCAAATCCAGTTGCCAAATCCCTTTTCGAACCAGAGAGAGGCCCAAGTGTAGCAAATAGGACCCCTTTTCCATTTCTTCCCAGTTTAGAAGACGAAGCTTATGTTGTTGTCAGGAACTTTGTGCGCATATTTCCTTCATGGAAAGATTATACCGCAGACACAGAACAATTTCCAGTCTTCCTCCGCAACTTACGCGTAAGTAATGTACTAATGTTATTCATGGTCATTACTGCATATGTTTCTGCTGACAGAAGAGACAAGATTTCATTATTTTAAATAGGCGAGGAGCAAACTGGATTGTGATAACGAGCAAGGGTTGGTTGCGCTTTTCAAGCACTCGTTGATGAAGTATCGTTCCTACCTGAGGCAAGCGCACTGCGATGGCAAGCCTCTGAACAAAATTTCTGTAAAGTCTCCGGTGCTACATTTATCCGACGGTGACTGGAATAATCTTGTTACACATTGGTCTCGGCTGTAGCGTAAGGTACTGTCTATGATATCACATCACAATTTGAACTACATTTCTGCATTTGCCTCAATGTCTCACTTGTACGAAAACTGTTAGCAGAAGAACATTCGTTCTCAAGGGACCACATAATCTCGCAACTATACTGCACACTGCATTGCTCTTGTGAGTACCTCTTGCCCTGTATGACCATACTTACTTTCATAACTGTTTGATTATGTAGCATCACTGCACATGTTAACCTCGTAATCGTCCATTTGGTGGACATTATAAGATCCGTATGGACCCTTACATAAATTTAGAATCAACGCAATGCTTTTGAAGAGGTTTAGCTCTGCAGTCCTCTTGTAAGGGTTGAACGTGGTCTATCACTGTACTTACATTAACAGCTACTCCCTCCATCCCATAATATAAGAACGTTTTGTACAATACACCAGTGTTCGAAACACTCTTGTATTATGGGAAGAGGGATTGGTTCATTTTGTAGCATTCTGCATTTTATCTCTCGCCCACCATTTACTAAAAAAGATCAGATCTATATTTAATCTTACCAACAAGTAGAATACACAGACAATGCCAGCGCAGAAGTGTAGCCCATTGCTCTTGTCAGTACATTTTGTCCTGTAACGCTTGTACTTCCAGGGATTGTTAGTTGATTATGTAGCATCAATCTGCATCCTATGTTCATTATCCTCTATCCCTTCCAGTATTATCATATCTATAATTACTCTCTACAAAATGTATAGTACAGGCAATGCTTATGAAGAAGATGAGTTATCCTTCACTAGACATGGAGAAGGGCATTATAAAGACGGTGTTAACTGTTAATGTAAGTCAGTCCTTCTAAAGCCTTTATCCTCAACTACTGTTTAATTTGCTCATACTCCCTGTCGTTTACTGCTGTTTAGTTTGCTGTTTCTACCAAAATGCATGTTCGTAAGAACCGTAAGTTCTAAGTTTTACTTGTAAAACCAAATTCCTTATTCATACCATGCACATTACTGAATACTCCCTATATGTATGCTTGTTTTTGTGGATCTATAATCCAGTGTGTGGTGAAGCAGCCCACATTTGCACCTTGTCATCTCCTATTTTATCTTACTGATGTGGCTGATGATATGAACAACATGCCATGCACATTATCCAAAATAGATACAATGATTTTCTTTACCGTTCATCTATGCTTGTTATGTTGACATGGTAATCCAGTAGTATGGTGAAGCTTCCAGCATTATGAACAATGCCAAATTATGCTATTGATATTTTGAACTTACTCTTTATTTTCTAATTTGAAATTGGATAGAATTGACAGAACAATTATCATATTTGTTTATACACGAGCAAAGCCTGACATCTCGCTGCTTTGTTTCAGGGTGATATGCCTGATGGCATGCACAAGTCTGCTGAAGGCTGTGAGACAAACCCAACATATATTGCAGCAAAGAAGGAAAAACATCTTGAAGATAGCGAGACAACCCCAAAGTCTTGTCTTGATGCAGTGTTCAAGTTACTTGAGACTAACAGTCAGACAAGCTCACATAATTCATTGTCTGAATCAGTTAGACTTCTTCAGTCCCAAGTTCTACCAGAAAGGCATTCTGCAACTCAACTTCGACTTGAAGTCCTATCTCTAAGAAAGATTGCGGAGAACACCAATGAGAACCTCATCGCTAAACAGCTACACCTGGAAGCTATGACCGACATGCTAGGCCGGTCTCATAGCCTTGCTCAGCACCTTGCACAGCAGTTCCCCCGCAAGGCTAACCTTTCTTGAATTGTCTTGGAAGTGGTCTCGGTTCAGTATTATTTTGTTATGCTGCAATGGTGCCCAGTTTTTGTAATCTGCTTCTTCGTTGCGCTGTATGATCACTGGTGGCGAACTTCGATGCCCAGTGGATGTAATATACCTTAAATCCTTTATTGTATAGTGTAGGTTTATTCTTAGTTACTATGCCATAATTTCTTTATTGTATATAGTAGGTTTGTTCTTCATTCCTACTAGTTACTACCATCATTCTCTATCTGAGAAAAAAATCAGATGTAGTCGAGCGGACCGAAACATTCGACTCTAACGGGCTAGGTTTTTAGTGGGCCTGAAACGTGCTGAACAGCTCACGGGCGGGCAGCAGCCCGAAATGAACCCCGGACCATGATTGTGCAAATCAAATCACGGGCTTTTAACAGGCCAAAATTGTCTCGGTCCTTGTTTGGCCCAATCAGATATCGGCTGCGAGCAGGCCGGATGCAAACCGGTCCGTAGTTAGGCCCAACTATATGACGGGCTTTTAATAGGCCGAAATTAATATAGGGCCGAAATGTTAAACGGGCCCTTAACAGGCCAAAACTAATATCAGGCCGAATTACTAAGTGGGCCTTTAGCAAGTGGGCCCAAAAGCATAGTGTCCAGTTGACGGGCCGAATCTGATATGGGCCATAATTGAGCCCAAAGCCTCTTAAAGGGTTGGACCTGATCTGGGCCGTAATTTGGCCCAGAACGTGGTAGGCTTTTAATGTGCCAGATCTCATATGGGCCCTACTAGGCCCGGAGCGTGGCAGGCCATTAATGGACCGAATCAAATATGGCCTGGCATTTGGCCCAAAACATGGCAGCCAGTTAATGGGCCGGCCTACTAGGGTCCTCAAAATCTTGTGGGCATACAGCTGGGCCGGCCCATTAATGTAGGAAAAATCTCGTGGGCCTTTAGCTGGGCCGGCCCATTATGATCCGCAAGAGTCTTGTGCGCCTTTACCTGGGCCGGCCCATTATCGCACACAAAAATCTTGTGGGCCTTTACCTGGGTCGGCCCATTATGGCCCGCAAAATCTTGTGGGCCTTTAGCTAGGCCAGCCCATTATGGTCCGCAAAATCTCATGGGCCTTTAGCTAGGCTGGCCCATTATGGTCCGCTAAATCTTGTGGGCCTTCAGTTGGGCCGACCCATTTAAACTTGATGGGCCGGTCCACGTGTCAACATATCATAGGCGCGTCTCTCCCATTGGATGAGTGACACCTGTGCCAACGTGGACCTGACACGTGTCTCCTACAGCCAATGATGATTTTACACGTGGAAAATCCCCATTGGTCGGGGCTGTTAACGGGTTATCGGATCCAAAACCCGACCCGATAGATTAACGACGTTCCGTTACGGTGGATGCCACGTGTCGGTCACCCTTGACGAAAGCACTTCTGTGACGCGCGATTTATGTCATAGAAGTGGACACTTCCGTGATGATAATTTTGGTAATGTCATGGAACACTTCTACGACGGCACAGGTATGACTATCTTGATTCTGTCATAAATTTGTCATGGATGTACATGCATGACAAAAAAACGCGACCTACTGTGACAAACACGTATCATCACGGAAGTGTATTTTTTTTGTAGTGCACGTTTCGTGCCTACCTACTACAACCACGACCTCTTCAAGAAAGTCGAATTCATCAAACAAGGAACCAAGAGCGTTGAAGAGTACTACAAGGAAATGGAGATTGCCATGATACGAGCCAATGTCACGGAAGATGATGAGCAAACTATGGCACCTTTCTTGAATGGACTCAA
Organism: Aegilops umbellulata; assembly: GCA_032464435.1. Lineage (NCBI taxonomy): Eukaryota > Viridiplantae > Streptophyta > Magnoliopsida > Poales > Poaceae > Aegilops > Aegilops umbellulata. Next base: position 222,116,715 of record CP136058.1, on the reverse strand, counting down.
CCATCCTATCAAGAAGATAGCCGACTTCCAACCATACTCGAACCTCATCGAGCTAGTGCATCAAGCTACCAAGGTGGAACGTCAAGTGCAAGATAACTTCAAATATGCCAAGATCTCCTCAAAATCCTATGTTTGCTCCAACTCTCAAGCTTCAACGACTCCAACACCTTCTACCTCAACCAAGCCATCTACAAGCAATGGTGACAAGTCAAGTTACAAGAAAACTTCGACAACCTCAAGTTGTCCTCCTACTACAAGCAACTTCAAGCTGAGAGCTTCATCATCCTCTACCCCAACCGATGAGACCATCAAGACAAGTTCCTTCAAATGCTTCACATGCGGCGGCCGAGGGCACAAGTCCTTTGAGTATACAAACAAGCACACCATGATCCTCAACGACGATGGAAAATATGACTCCATGAGTGACGAGGAAATGGAAGCCATTGAGCAAGTGGCCATGCACCGACAAGTGAACAAGATGAAGATGATCAAGTCTTTTGTGGCAAAGATTCAAGCCCCACTCTTGTTGTCTCTAAGGTCTTGACACTTCAACATCAACAAGACAAAGACCAAAGATGCCATATCTTCCACACCAAGGTGGGCATCAATGGAAGGTTCGTCAAGGTCATCATCAATGGAGGGAGTTGCCATAACTTAGCAAGTGAAGAACTATGCTCCAAGCTCCAATTGGTCAAGATGAAGCACACGCACCCCTACAAGGTTCAATGGTTAAGCGACTCCGGCACTATCCGAGTCAAGCATAGGGCACAAGTTTCTTTCAAGATCGGAGCTTACGAAGACACCTTGGAGTGTGATGTCGTTCCGATGTCCATTTGCCACCTCCTTCTTGGACGGCTATGGCAATTTGACCGAGGCGTCATTCACAACGGGCGTACAAATCACTATAGCTTCAAGATGAAAGGAAAGGAGTATGTGCTACGACCTATGTCTCCAAGCCAAGTGGTCGCCGAAAAGCAAGCCACCCATCATGGAGAGAATAGTGAGAGAGTGAACCACCAAAAAGAGAGTGAGCGCCACAAGCCCAAATTGAGTGCCTCCACGATGAGCGACAAGAAGAACTTAGTCCTATTTGCCACCAATCATGAGATGAGAGAAGTGTGTGAGAACCCATCAAGTGTCATGCACTATGTCCTTTTGTGCAAAGACGAGGCACCAAAAGCTAACACCTCTCACACTCTACCTTTAGTGTTATCTTCTCTATTGCAGGAATTCCAAGACGTTTTCCTCAATGAGCTACCTCCGGGACTACCTCCACTACGAGGCATCGAGCAGCATCAACCTCATCCATGGAGCACCACTTCCAAACAAGGCTCCCTACTGCGTCAACCCCGAGGAAACTAAGGAGATCCAATGGCAAGTACAACAACTCATCGACAACGGCCATGTACGAGAGAGTTTGATCCCTTGTACCGTCCCGGTAATCCTTTTTGCCAAGAAAGATGGTACATTTTGCATGTGTTCTGATTCTCGTCCTATCAATGTTATTACCATGCGTTATCGTTACCCCATTAAACGCCTAGATGATTTTCTAGATGAGCTTAGAGGAGCCACCATTTTCCCTAAAATTGACCTGAAAAGTGGCTACTATGAAATACGCATCCAAGAAGGTGATGAATGGAAAACAACATTTAAGACCAAGTTTGGCTGATATGAATGGCTTGTTATGCCAATGGGTTTTTCCGAAGCACCCGGTACCTTCATGCGACTCATGCATTTTGTTTTTTGACCCTATATTGGTGTATTTGTTGTGGTCTACTTTGATGATATTCTTGTGTTTAGGAAATCCCTCAAAGATCATGTCACCCACCTTAGGACCGTATTGCAAACTCTCAAGAAAGAGCGCCTTTATTCTAATATGGACAAATGCCTTTTTGGTGTTGATAAGCTTGTTTTCTTAGGTTTTGTTGTGTCTTCTAAGGGTGTTCATGTTGGTGAATCTAAGATAAATGCTATTAAAACTTGGCCCCAACCAACCAACTTGCAACAAGTGCGTAGTTTTCTTTGTTTAGCCGGTTTCTATCATAGATTTGTGAAGGATTTTAGCACCATTGCTTCACCTTTGCATACTTTGAGTAAGAAAATTATGCCTTTTGTTTGGGGACCATCCCAAGATACCGCCTTTAATGAGCTTAAAAATTTTCTTAATCATGCCCTTGTGCTTGCTTTACCCAACTTTGACAAACCTTTTGAAGTTCATTGCGTTGCTAGTGGTAATGGCATAGGAGGTGTGTTAACGCGAGAGAAGTGCCCAATAGCATACTTTAGTGAGAAACTCTCCAGAGCGCAACTCAATTATCACATCTATGATAAAGACCTATATACTTTAGTGCAAGTTTTGCACGAATGCTAACACTATCTTCTACCTCATGAATTTATCATTCATACCGATCATGAAACGCTTAAGTATCTTAAGGGTCAAACTAAGTTGAACAAGTGTCATGCTAAATGGAGTGAATTCATTGATTCATTTCCTTATGTCATCAAGTATATCAAAGGAAAGGAAAATGTTGTGGCGTATGCGCTTTCCCGTATATGCATGCTTGTCACCAAACTTGAATTGAATGTCATTGGCTTTGAGCACATAAAAGACTTGTATGCGCTTGATCCTACTACTTTTGCTATTCCTTATGCAAAGTGTTTGACGCATCCATCTTGGGAACGCTATTACATCAAAGATGATTATCTTATGAGAGCTAACAAACTTTGCATCTCCGAGTCTTCTCTTCGTTCGTTACTTTTACAAGAATCTCATGGAGGAGGACTAATGGGACACTTCGGACATGACAAGACATTTGCTACGCTCTCCAAGAACTACTTTTGTCCCAAGATGTTTCGCGACGTCTCAAGCTTCACCACCCGATGTTCGACATGTCGCAAAGCTAAGTCCAAAGCTCAATCTCATGGTCTATATACACCCCTTGCAGTTCCATATCACCCATGGGAAGATATTAGCATGGATTTTGTACTTGGTTTGCCTAGGACTAGAAATGGAAAGGATTCCGTGTTTGTTGTTGTGGACCGATTCTCTAAAATCGCACATTTCATACCATGCAATAAGATAGACGATGCTTCACATATTGCAAATCTTTTTTGTAGAGAAATCTTGCGCCTACATGGAGTGCCAAAGACGATTGTCTCGGACCGCGAAGTCAAGTTCTTGAGTTACTTTTGGAAGACATTATGCACCAAGCTCGGAATCAAGCTACTATTCTCCACGACATACCATCCACAAACCGATGGCCAAACGGAAGTGACGAACCGAACACTCTCCATTCTACTACGCGTGTTGATCAAGAGGAACATCAAGGAGTGGGAAGAGCGCCTACCCATCGCTGAGTACGCATACAACCGCGCAAGACATTCGACTATCGGCAAGTCCCTCTTCGAGGTCGTCTACGGTTTCAACCCATTGTCCCCATTGGACATTCTTCCTCTACCACTACAAGAGCGCATCAACATGGACACGAGTGCCCGAGTGAACTATCTCAAGAAGATGCATGAAGATACAAGGCACACCATAGAGCACCAGGTACAATGACTCGTGACCAAGCTCAACGTCAACAAGCAACCCATGATATTCAACATTGGAGATCTTGTGTGGCTACACCTTCGCGAGGAACACTTCCTGAACGGACGCAAGTCCAAACTTCTACCACGAGCCGATGGACCCTTCAAAGTGCTAGCATGCTACAACAATAATGCTTACAAGATTGACCTCCCGCGCGACAATTACAATATGAGCGACGTCTTCAACGTCAAGGATCTTTCGCTCTACCATGGTGATGGAGATTTCGATCCGAGGTTAGATCTTTCCCGGGGGGGGGGGGAGATGATGCGGAGCATCCCAAGGTCATCCCCATGGATCTACCTACGTCTCCCACGACACCACTTGGACCAATGATAAGAGCACGAGCAAAGGCTATTGAAGATAAGTTGAACTCGCTCCTTTCCGAACTACCACTTTCTATACATGAGATATGGCTGGTACCTCAAGCGGAATGTAACATCCCAAATTTTCAATTTGGAATGTTATATATAGGTCATACATGCATATCATATTTTTATTTCATTTCATTTCGCGATCCTCGAAATTCTAAGCAACTCAAGGACCATCGGAGAGAGTTGGGGATTTCACCGTTTTCATATTTGAATTTTATCAATTATTGGAACAAGGGTCATTTGTTTTAATTATTTTTCTCTTTGAAAATATTTCATATCAAAATATATGAGAGGGGATAATATGACTTCCCAAAAATAATGAAATATTGGAGGAAAAATATTAAAAACAAATAAACATTTTTTATTGGATTTTATTGCTATTTTATTTGAATTAGGAAAAATACGCGTTTCTCAAAATTTCATTAGAGTCCTAAATAAATGTTCACCTTGTCCGATAGATCTTTGGAGGACGGACAAAATTCATTTCAGGATTTTTGGAGTCAGTTTAGTATTTCTTTTCTTCGTTTTTTGTGTGAAACGTTTTTAAAAAAACGCAACCGACTCCGGGCCGTACCTGGCCGGGACTCACCAGCCGACCCCTCTTATAAGCCGCCCAAGCCGCCGCCCCAGCCCACCAGCGCCGCGCCCACAAACCCTAGCCGCCGCCGCTTTTCGCGCCGCCAGCTGCTGTCGCCACCGCGCCTTGCGCCGCTGCCGCCGCTCGCGAGCGCCGCCGCCGGAGCCCGCCGTGCCGCCCGAGCCTCCCCGCCGCCCAGCCGCCCTACTGCCGAAATTGCCAACCGGCCGCTGGAGTTTCCGCCGCCGCCGACGCGTTTGCCGAGGTAGCCGCCGGTTTTTTAGAAACCGTTCGGTTTATTTCGAACCCTAGATCTGTTTTTTTATCGGTTCGTTCGGTTTTTTTGGTTTCGTTATTTTGCGGACGTTCATCCGTACGTTTGTTTTAACGAACACCATTCACCCGTTAGTCACAAACAGCGAACGTTCGTTTGTTAGCTTGTTCGTCAGTTTTTCTTTTTCCAGGGTTTTCCGCGATTATTTTTGATTGCGATTTCTAACCTGATTTTCATTCTAGTATAACTTCTCGCTCGTTTATCGGAATCACGCGATTCAAGCGCCTAGATCTTCGTTTCGGAGCCCTCTTTCAGTTTAACAAACTTGAACAAGATTTTGGTACTGTAAAATTTGACTTTAGTCCAGATTAGTAATCAGATCTTGTTTTTTCGCAGTTTGAGTTTTGTTGCTTCGTTTGATTTGATTCTTTTTGCCAACTGCCGGGGTTTTCCTGGGCTCCCCGAGCACCTATGGGGACGGAGCCCCTTCTCGGTTCGGCAGGGGGCGGAGGCCGCGCGAAGAGTGGATCGAGGCGAGGCACGCGGGGGGAGGTTTTTACCCAGCTTCGGAGCTCTCCGGAGAGATAAAACTCCTACTGCTGCTTTGTGGATTGTATTGAGTTCTTGCTCGGGAGCGCCGAGTGCTACAGTACTCTCGAGCAGCTAACGAGACCGAGTGCTTCCCTACGTTGTGCATGGGCCTCCTTTTATATGTCCAAGGGGTCTCCAACAGGTGGCAACGTAGGTAAGGGTAAAAGTGTAAATATGTTGCGGTAGGTACATCTACCTACACAGTGTATCATACCTAACCCTGACGGCAGGGGACAAAGGCATTAAATGCCCGTCTACGTCGCCCAGACGGTGCAGAAAAGGGACCGTCAGGGGCACTATCGCTCGCCACGATGGCGATCCTGTCAGCGCTGCATGCCATAGTGTACCCCTGGTTGCACAGCCTCCCGCCATGTACGCTGGGAAGGGTCCCGGAGCGACAGGTAGGTGGGTGAGCTGGAGCGCGGGTACAGAGTGGCTGCCTGCCACGGCAAGTGCCTTGCCGCGGTCGTTGCCTTGTCGCGCCTGGGAACTTGTCGCTCGCCGGGTCCTGCCGGGACGCATGGCGTGCTGCGGCAGGTTCTTTGAGATGCTCTTGTTGGGCTTCCCGGCAAGCTCCTCTTGCCGGGGTCTTGTACCTTGAATGGGCTTCTCGGCAAGCTCCTCTTGCCGGGGCCTCGTCTCCTTGACTTAAATACTTTGCTCTTGGATGGCTCCGAAGGAACCATAGAGAGCCTTGGTGATCACCTGGCGGGCCTTGCCGCGGGGTGCTGCGACTGCCCGTGCACAAGTTCGGGATACTAGAGTACCCCTACTTTAGTACACCGACAGGAGCCCCCGGGCCTGGGCCACACACGATGCCGAGCGCTGTTGGGCCAGGACCAAAACAGGGCACGGGCACGCAGGGCCTGGGTTGCGTTGTACCTTGCTCTGCATCCACCACGCCCTCCCGAACGACAAGCGTCGATTGCGGCGTCGTGGGGGAGGTCATGGGTGGTTCCTTTACTCGGAAAGGCGAAACGTCCGCCCCCATCCCTCCTTATAAGCAGGGAAAACAGGGGCAGTTCGCCCATCTGCCCGTTGCTGTTCCTTCCTCGAGAATCTCCGCTACTCCCCTTCTTCCCAAAGCCGAAGGAGAGCAGAGCCCCGTCCCCATCGCCACCAGCACCACCAACACCGTCGTCCTCCTTCTCCATTCTCGCCATGGCCCCGAAGGCCGAGAAGGTGAAGTCGGCCGAGGCGCAGCGGCTCGCGGCGCTGCGAAAGGAGCGGGCAATCTTCCCTCCGAGGCTCGAGGCAGTAGAGCTGAAGGAAGATTTCTATCTCTTCTGGTCGACGGGGACGCGAGCGCATCCGCGCAAGAAGGTACTCCCAGCCACTGCTTGGGATAAGTATCCCACTGGGTATCCCTTCTTTGCCTTGTTCTTCTACTGCGGGCTCTGCCCGCCCTTTTCTGAATTCTTTTGCGATGTCATGGACACCTACGGGCTCCACCTTCTTGATTTCACCCCCAATGTTGTCCTGACCATGGCAGTTTTCGCACATCTCTGCGAAAACTTTGTCGGGATCCATCCAAATGTAGCTCTTTTCCGCCATTTCTTTTCGCCTCGGGTTGAGAAAGGGGAGCCTTTATCCGGTGGAATCGCCTGGATCTCGAAAGCTGGCAAGAAAGATGCTTATCTGGAGGGAGAGCACTGCAGCAAGTGGGAGGAGTGGAGAGCTGACTGGTGTTTGATTGTTGAGGAGAACCCCCAGCCGTTTACTGCTCTGCGCGAAACCCCAGTGGTGCGCGGCGGCGATTGGAGCAGCCTGGCCCCAGAAGACGACAGACTGAGGATTGCCGTCACCCGGATCCTGCGCCTCAGGCTTGCCGGGCTTACTGTAGGAGCGGTTGGCTCAGATTTCCTCCGCCGCCGCATTGCCCCTCTGCAGGAGAGGAGGAGACCCGCCTGGGAGTTCCAGAATGCGGCGGATATCATGAGGTTGCGGCCGGGCCTCAATTTGAACTTTACTGTCCTGGAGCTCAACGCGATGCTCCAGGAGCTGTTCAAGCACGACCCGCAGCATCCCGAAGTGTTCTGGTTGCCGAGGGGCGTCGTCCCGCTGTGCAACAACTCCGCGCTCGACCACATCCGTGCAATAATGCCGCTGTGCGACTCGCATGGAATTGATCCAGCCTGGATAGAGCCTGCGGATGATGTCGTGCGGGCGTTCTTCGACAACTTGATAGAAGTGCCAGTCGACGCCGACGAAAAGAAGGGGCTCACCCGGGACACCACCGATGATGAGCTCAAGCGAATCGCCACCAGGATGGAAGAGGCGGCGGCAGCCGCCGCTGCGGGCGAGTTTGGGTTCACCGTGGAGGAAGCAGAGGCAGCCGAGGCGGCAAGCCTTGCCGACCGAGAGGAGCTTGCCGGCGAGAGGAGGTCCGCCGAGCATGACGCCGGACCGAGCGGGCCCGCCGAGGACACAAGCGGCTCGCTGGAGATCGGCTCCTCTTCCTCTTCGTCTTCGGACAGCCTGCCGCAAGTAGAGCCTCTGGCTCCGCAAGCAGAGCCCCCGGCTCCACCAAGGAAGCGTCTTCGCAAGGCCGGGGACGTAGCGGAGCGGCGGGCGAGTCAACCCCCGCTGCGTCGCACGACACGCTCCACCGCGGCAAGTTCGGTTGCCGCGGGAACACCTCGCTCTGTAGCGGCAACTGGGGCGGGGTCCTCTCGGCCTGCCGCCCCAGTGCCCGCCAAGCGGCCAAGAGATCCCACTCCCCCGCCTCCTCGCGCCGGAGGTGGGCCAGGCTTTGACTTCTCCGCGCTCAGCTCCGACGAGGAAGAAGGAGAGTAAGATCCTTGTTGTATTTGCATGTCTTCAATACTTGTTGTCTTGTATTGTATCTCATTTGACTTACTCTGAACTCATCCCTTTTTAGGACGCTGGCCCAGAGAATGGCAAAGAGGGCCAAGGTCCCAGTGATCGTTATCGAGGATGACCCCTCCGTGGGAGCAGGGGGCGCACCCGAGATAAACTCGCCGGACCCGACGGCCGTTCTTCAGAGCAGCCCCCAACGCAGCCCCCAGCGTAAGTATATGGTGTACTTACAGCTGTTAGGCGCGCACGGATACTCTTTGCTTGCTGATATCTGACCGTTGGCTTATGTAGGAGCAGAGCAGCTCCACCAGGAGTGCCCGGAGGCCACTCCCGATGTGCCACCTGCTTCGACTACGCCGCCAAGGGAGAAATCCCCGACCAGGGAGAGCTCCCCGGCAAGGGAGAAGTTCCCGACGAGGGAGAGTTCCCCGGCGAGGGAGGAAACTCCGGCAAGGGACGGTACCAACGAACCCCCGGCAGCGGAGATCCCCACCACCGAGCCTAGTACAGGTACTCCTTGCTTCTAAACCCCCCTTGGGTTCTTCTTTTTGGGTATTTGCTTGACTTTTCTTCTTTTTACGGCCGTTAGATCCATCCACTGTGGAGCCGTTGGAGATCGAAGTCGTTATTGACGACGCTACTGCCACCGAGGAAACGGTCGGCGCCGATGATCCCGCCGGCGAAGAGGCCGCCAAGGCTGCCGCCGCAGCAGCCGACGAGGGGTCCGGCGATCGTACTGACGACCCTGGGGCCGCAGGAGCAACAGGCGCTACACCGACCGCTGATCCTCCCGCCGCTGCCGCGGCGTCAAGCTCCAAGGAACCCCAGCCAGGCGTCTACTTGAAGGCTGGCGCTGGCATCTTCATCAACCTCCCCTGGGCGTCAACGTCCAGGGCGCCAGTCGAAGGAGAAAGCTTCGACGTGGAGGTGCTCGCCTCCGCTGGGCTAACGTTGGTCGACGCACCAAGCAGCAGCAGTGACGAGCCTGAGGAGGAGCGACTGCTGCAGAAGCTGGTGTCGCTCTACCGCGTCCGCCAGGCCAAACTGGAGTCCCGCGAAGCGCTTGTCGCGAAGGCGGGGCTGGACGTGGAGAAGCGCGCGGAAGAGCTCCGAGGTCTCAACTAGGCAGCTCTCCAGTCGCTGGCGGCGAAGCGGGTGCAACTCGATGAGGCGCATAAGGCTTTCATCCTTGAGAAGGCAGAGGTTGCAGAGCAACAGCGGCTTGCCGCCGAGGAGTTATCTGCGCGGGACGGCGAGTTGGTGCAGCTGAAGGCCAGCCTGGACAGCCACGAAGAGGAGCTAGCTGCGCGCGAGAAAGCACTCAGCGGAGCCCTTGAGGAAGCAAAGGACGCTGCCGCAGCTGCCGAGGCCGCCAAGAAGGAGCTGGAGGCGAAAAAGGCGCAGCTGGAGACTGATCTCAAGGCGAGCGGCGAAGCGCTTGCCGCGCTCAAGCATGAGCGCGAGAAGGACGCCTACACCTTTGGGGAACTGCAGGGTCGTCTCGCCGAGAAGGTCAAGCAGCTGGACGCCGCCAAGGACTCCAACGTTGACCTTGAGCTAAAGCTGGCAACTTTGATCAAGACGCTGGACGGCGCCAAGGAGCGGGAGGCGGCCTTGAAGAAGGAGATCGAGGCCGACCAGGCGCTGCTGGAGAACATCGCTGCCACCCAGAATGAGTTCAGGGGAACAGTGGAGCGGTGGACGGAGGGCCTTGTGAGCGCTGCCGCAGGCATCGACAAGGAGTTGGCGTTGCTGGGGGTGGAGGATCTCGGGTATTCCTCTGACGAGAACCTCCCATCTAGCGCCAAGCTCACCTTGTTCTTCAAAGGCATGGCGACGGTCCTCCAGCAACTCCGGGAGAGGATCCCAAAGCAGCTGGCCGACGAGTCGCGCGAGATCTGCGCGGGAGCTCTCAAAAAGGTGCTGATGAAGGTGGCCTTTGCAACCCGGGCCTCCGCCTCACTAATGTCCTCAGGTCCCTGCCGCCGGAAGCTGATCTGGATGAGCTCGAGACCCTCGTTGCACCCATTGTGGACAAGGTGAGCGGGATCAAGAGGGTTGAGGGCGACCGCGCGGACTAGGCCGCCTATTTTCTTCTTTTCTTGTCATCGCTGGTCATGTTATGAAAACAGTCTATTAGAGCCGTGACAAACTATCTTGTAATATAACTTTGTTTCATGTCACGATTGCAATGCTATTCCCTTTACTCGACTCCCTCCTTTGTATGTTTTTGACCTACTCTTTTTAGGGAACTTGCCGGCGTAGGCACCTTTGCCGCGAGGGCTGAGTGCCGGACGTCAGCAGCCTGCTGGCGGTGCCGTTACCGACAAGAAACCTTGTCGCGACTAGTCGCAGCTCGCTTAAGTTGCTGAGTGAACTCGAAACAAAGTAAGGGCGCGACTCTAGTCGCGGCACACTTAAGCTGTTGAGCGAACTCGAAGCAAAGTAAGGGCGCAACTAGCCACGAGCTGGTTCCTTCGCGCACGGGTTTCCCATACAAAGCATGGTCGTTCAAGGAAAGTAACTTAAAAAAAATCTGATCGCTCAAACTTTGGCACTTAGCTTTTTTGTCGTTTGCTCCCCGGCAAGGCGAAATTTTTCCTGAACGACGCCGGGTCCATACCATTATCTTCCCATCCCCTCCGGCTAACTTGTGGGCGAAGGATCCTTCCTCTCCTTGAGAAAAAGAAAAGAGAAAACAATAGTATGGAGCCTTATGGCTCGTTATTGCTTACCGAGGATGCTTGCTGTACAAAGTGTCAGATAATTCATGCAGAAATGGATGAAAGTGACAAGGTGTGCGGAGCACGTGAGTTTTATTTATGCACAGGGTCTATGCCTGGCTTTGTACAAAGGATTACATGCAACAGCGGCAAGACTTGTATAAAATGGTGGTTGCCGAACAGGGTCCGACAACCGCGCCTTACGGGTAAAACTTACGAAGATGCTCGATGTTCCAGGAGTTGCTCACCGGAAAGCCATCCTCGGTCTCAAGGCGGACAGCGCCAGGCCTCGTGACTCGTTTCACCCGGTAAGGGCCTTCCCACTTCGGCGTCAACTTGTTGGAATTCTTGGCGGAATGAACGCGCCGAAGAACAAGGTCGCCTTCCTCGAGACTTCTGGCTTTAACTTTGCAGCTATGGTAGCGGCGCAAAGCTTGCTGGTATCGAGCAGCTCGTACAGCAGCCTGAAGACGGTCTTCCTCAAGGAGCAGCGCGTCATCTCGCCGCAGCTGCTCTTGCTCAAGCTCATCATAAGCGAGCACTCGAGGTGACCCGTATACGAGTTCCGTGGGGGTAACTGCCTCTGCTCCATAGACTAGAGCGAAAGGTGTCTGGCCAGTGGCTCGATTTGGCGTCGTCCTGATCGACCAAAGAACCTCCGGCAGCTCCTCGATCCAGTTTCTTCCGCACTTGTGCAGCTGTCGAAAGTCCGGGTCTTGAGTCCACGCAGCACTTCAGCATTTGCCCTCTCCGCTTGACCGTTGCTCCTGGGGTGGGCAACAGAAGCGAAGCAGACCTTGGCGCCAAGGTCTCGGACGTACTGCATGAATTTGTGACTCGTGAATTGTGTACCGTTGTCGGTGACGATCCTGTTAGGGATTCCGAAGCGGCAAACAATCGACCTGAAGAACTTGACTGCTGACTGTGCTGTCACCTTCCTCACTGGTTCCACTTCTGGCCACTTTGTGAACTTGTCGATTGCGACGTACAAGTACTCAAAGCCCCCGACTGCTCGGGGGAAAGGGCCGAGGATGTCGAGCCCCCAGACCGAAAATGGCCAGGATAAAGGGATCGTCTGGAGAGCTTGAGCTGGTTGGTGTATCTGCTTGGAATGGAACTGGCACGCTTCACACTTGGTTACTTGTGCAGTTGCATCCTGGAGGGTTGTCGGCCAAAAGAAACCTTGCCGGAACGCTTTGCCGTCAAGTGCTCTGGCGCCAATGTGATGACCACATATGCCTCCATGCACCTCTGCCAACAGCTTCTGTCCATCTTCCCGGGGAATACACTTCAATTTCACTCCATTGAGCCTTCTTCTGTACAGTGCGTTGTCAACGAACTGGTACATACTAGACTGTCAGGCTACTCTTTCCGCTTCTTTTGGCTCTTCGGGAAGTTCTCCTGACTGGAGGAAACGGACGATCTGCTCTGCCCATGCTGGAGCCTGCGGCTCGACAGCAAGGACTAAAGGCATATCTGCTGCTGCGGGAACATCCGCTTCTATGGCGAGAACCCGCGGTTCAGCCGGAGCTTGATGATCCCCGGCAAGTTTGCTGGAGCGAAACTTGTCGGGAGCGTCTGCTTCAACGAAACAAACCTTGGGGCTTGTCGGAGCAGACTGCTCCTCAGCACTCTTGGTGTTGATCTTGGGGACCCTCTTGGCGGTGGCTTCGGGAAGCTCAACCGGAAGATAGTCACCAGAAATCAACTTTCTCTTCCTGTTCTGTCCAGTTGGTGGCGTCACGGATGGCTGAGTCAGCTTGAGCACAAAGATCCCTGGTTCCACAGGTAACTTAAATGCCACGCACTTTGACAGGCCGTCAGCGATGTCGTTCTGAGCTCTAGGAACATGTTCCATCTGTAGGCCGACAAAGCACTCTTCCAGCTTCCTCACTTCATCAACGTAAGCTTCCATCAACGGACTTTGATAATCCTTGTTTACTTGGCGGACGAAAGCTGCGAGTCACCCTTGACAATGAGCTGCTTGATCCCAAGGTCTGTCGCGATCCTGAGACCGGCGAGCAATCCTTCATACTCTGTAGTATTGTTTGTTGCTTGCTCCTTGGGAAAGTGCATCTGGACCATGTACTTGAGGTGCTCTCCGGTGGGTGCGACAAGCAGCACGCCAGCACCGGCGCCTTGTAGCGAGAACGCGCCATCAAAGTACATCAACCACACTTTGTTTGCTTCCTTGACGGGGATGCTCGTCTCTGGGGTTTCTTCGTCAGGTGTTGGCGTCCATTCTGCTATGAATTCTGCCAATGCTCTGCTTTGAATAGTTGAAGTGCTCTCAAACTTGAGGCCAAAGCTTGACAGTTCCAATGCCCACTCAACAATCCTGCCTGTTGCTTCTGGATTCTGTAGTATCCTCTTCAGCGGAAAGCGAGTGACAACCGTGATCTCATGTGCTTGGAAGTAATGGCGCAGCTTTCCTGAGGCCATAAGAAGGCCGAAAAGCAACTTCTGCACACCAGAGTACCTCGACCTAGCCCCCTGCAGAAGGGAACTTACAAAGTAGACTGGGCGCTGCACCATTTTCTTCTGTATCCCTTCGCACATCTGCGCAGATCTATCTTCGTCGGGACCAGAGATCGTCGGGGAAGCCCCTTGCTTGTCGCCGGACGCGCTTGCCGCGGTTGCTGGCTCATCATCTGCCTCTCTCTCCGCTACTAACGCAGCACTAACCACTTGATTGGTTGCCGCCAGATATAGCAACAACTTCTCTTGTGGTTTAGGTGCGACAAGTATTGGAGTGGAGGACAAGTATCTCTTCAAGTCCTGCAGCACCGCCTCCGCTTCCGGAGTCCATTTCATTGGACCTGCCTTTTTCAAGATTTTGAAAAACGGCAGGGCGCGCTCAGCAGACTTAGAGATAAACCTGCTGAGAGCCGCCACACAGCCGACAAGTTTTCGTACATCCTTGACGCGCTTCGGTGCTTCGATCTGCTCGATGGCCTTGATCTTGTCGGGATTGGCTTCAATCCCCCGCTGGGACACAAAGAACCCGAGAAGCTTGCCGGAAGGGACTCCAAACACGCACTTCTCGGGGTTGAGCTTGAGGCTGATCTTACGCAGATTTGCAAAAGTTTCTTCTAGATCTTGAATCAGAGTTGACTTTTCCCTGCTTTTGACCACTATATCATCCATGTAGGCTTCCACATTTCTGCGTATTTGCGGCTCAAAAGCAGTATGGACGACCCTTGCAAATGTTGAACCAGCATTCTTCAAACCGAAAGGCATCCGTACAAAACAGTACGTGCCACATGGAGTGATGAACGCGGTTTTCTCCTCATCCTCTTCTGCCACGAAGATCTGATGGTATCCTCAATATGCGTCAAGAAACGAAAGCAAGTCGCATCCGGCTGTGGAGTCGACAATCTGATCAATGCGCGTCAAGGGAAATGGGTCTTTGGGACAAGCTTTGTTGACATCGGTGAAGTCTATGCAAAGTCTCCATTTCCCGTTCGCCTTGCGCACGACTACAGGATTGGCCAACCACGTAGGATCGAGCACTCCTCTGACGAGGCCTGCTGCTTCCAACTTCTTGATCTCTTCGGCGATGAACTCTTGGCGCTCCACCGCTTGTTTCCTGGCTCTCTGCTTGACGGGTCGCGCGTGAGGACAGACAACGAGGTGGTGCTCGATTACTTTCCTGGGAACGCCGGGGATGTCAGACGGTTTCCACACAAACACGTTGACATTCGCCCGCAGGAAAGCAACGAGCGCGCTTTCCTATTTAGGGTCGAGAGTGGCACTGATGGTTGCTGGCGGAGCTACCATTGTCTTCTTACACTTGCCGGTGGAGCTCGATGGTGCGTCCTCGACGGTAGCGCAGCACTCCGAAGAGGTGCGTTTGCCGGAGTGGGCATCAGAGCTCTTGCCGGACTTGGTCTTCTTCTTCCCCCCAGGAGCTTCAGCGGTAAGTGTCTCGCAATCCGCGGCGGCTGCTGCTTCCCGGTAGATCTTGTCGGCACAGATGAGAGCGTCTTTCTTGTCGCCATGTACAGAGATGACACTTATCGGGCCTGGCATCTTCAGCATGTTGTACGCGTAGTGAGAGGCCGCCATGAACTTGGCGAGCGCCGGACGGCCGAGAATTCCATTGTAAGGCAATGGAAAATCGGCAACGTCGAAAGTTAACCTCTCAGTCCTGAAGTTCAACTCACTGCCAAATGTCACCGGCAGCGTGATCTTCCCCTTCGGCTTGCTCCTTCCCGGGTTGATTCCTTGAAACGTTCCGGTCTCTTCGAGCTCGCTATCAGGGACTTGGAGTCTCCAAAGTACAGTGGAGGAGATCAGGTTCAAGCCGGCCCTGCCGTCAACTAGCATCTTAGTGACCTTGAGGTTGCGGATAGTTGGTGAGACCAACATCGGCAAACACCTGACAGCAGTTGTGCGGTCGGGGTGGTCCTCAATATCAAAGATGATAGGCGTGCTGGACCATTTCAGAAGCTTGCGTGACTCGACGGGTGGTTCTGCTGCATTAACTTCCCGCACCCACTGCTTGAGTTGGCGGTATGAAGTATGCAGAGAAGCACCGCCGTCAACACACAAAACTTCTGTGGCTTTCTGGAACTCCTGCTCACCGGTCTCGGCGTCATCCATGTCTTTGTCGTCGTCGTCATCTTCATCCTTGTCGCGGCCGCGGGGAGGTCTGTCGCCTTGCTGCTGCTTGGTGTTGCCGCGGCGTCCCCCCCGGCCAGTGCGCTTCGTACCAGATCCTCCAGCACCTCCTTGGGCCTTCTCCTTGTCGCGTCGCTCGTACTCAGCCTTTTGCAGCTCCACGAGCTGCTCGAACTTCTTGCAGCTCTGGAGGTCATGGCCTTTGGTGCGGTGAATCTTGTAGTACTGCTTGTTGGTGCCATCTTGCTTGTCGGCGGCCACCACAGCCTGGCAGCTGGCGCATGCGGCAACCTCCTTGCCGGAGCCACCAGTCTTGGCTGTCTTGGCGCCACCTTCGTTGCCGGATTGCTCGACAACTAGCACGTCTTTGCCTTTTCTCTTCCTGTTGTTCCGCCGCCTGTTTTTGCTTGCTGGGGCGGCATCATCGCTGTTAGATCTTGCGGTTCCTACGTTCTCTCCGGGGAGTTTCCTCCCTTCTTCAGCACGTGCACATCTGTCGACCAGGGCATACAGCTCGCTGACGTCTCTGATCTTGCACATCGCCATCTCCTCCCGCATCCTGCGGTTGCGCACGTTCTGATGGAACGCACTGATGACCGCGGCAGGGTGGACGTTTGGGATGTTGCGTTGCACTTGGCTGAATCTCTGGATGTACTTACGCAGAGGCTCCCCTTCCTTCTGGGCAAGCAGGTGAAGATCACTCTCCTGGCCATGGGGTTTGTGGCCGCCTGTAAAGGCGCCGACAAACTGATGGCATAGGTCCGCCCAGGAAGATATGGAGTTTTCCGGCAAGTGCATGAGCCAGGACCTGACGTTGGGCTTGAGCACCAGAGGGAAGTAATTGGCGAGGATCTTGTCGTCCCGCCCCCCGGCAGCCTGCACCGCAATGGTGTAGATGCTGAGGAACTCTGACGGATGCAGCCTGCTGTCGTACTTCTCTGGTACGTTTGGCTTTAAATTCTTCGTGCTGAGCCACTCGACTTGCCGCAGCTCACGGGTAAACGCAGGGCAACCCACCGCGTACGGCAGGTCGCCTGGTTCCCCTGGCGCTTGCATGTCGACAGTGGTGCCAGTGCGTCGGTCTGATTGACGCCGCGTTTCTCTCCGACGCTCGATGCGGGTGCGGGCATCTTCTTGCTGCCGTTCGTGAAGAACGTGGCGCTGATCGCGACGAGTTCGCGGATCTGAGGAAGCAGTGGAGTCGCTGTCGTGGCGGACCCGGCGAGTCGGCGATCTTGGCCTTCGGGGCGGAGAGTGCACGGTGGTTGCACCCCCACCGGTTTCGTCGCCATCGGCTCGCACTTGGCTGGCCTGCCGCGGCTGAGATGTGGTCGCTGGCCGCGGAGTGTCGCCGTTGGCGAAGCCGATGAGACTCTGAATGGTGGCCCTCCAGTCGTCGATCTTGTCTGGCGCTGGAGGGAAGTCTAGGAGCAGTTGAGCTCGCGCTAGAGCTTCTGCTGGGGTGGCGGGTAGCGGTGGCGAACGGTGCGAGGAGCGGGATATGCTCGGGCTCCCAACGATGTTGGAAGGAGCAGTATTCCGTCCAGGCGACCGTGCCTCGCTCGCGCCAGCACGTCGGCGTGTATGTTGGCCTTGAGCGTCCCGGGATCCGCTAGCTCGATTTGGGTCCAGCGAGCGTATGGTACCGTGAGTACCACGACGTTGCCGGTCCTGCACCTCTTGAGATGGGCGCGGTGCGTCTATGGACGCCCGGTCGTCGGGGGAGCCGACTACGCCGCCAGCGGGCAGCGCGGTCTTGTCCCTGGACTTGTTGGCACCATGGGCTCCCTTGTCGGCTCCCGTTCCACCGCCGGCGTTCTCCCCGCCGGCCGTTTGCTGCGGCGGCGGTGGATTCGACGCGGACGGCGCAGCCGCCTCCGAAGCCTTCTTCTTCGGCGGCATGTCGATGAAGTCGATGAAGATTCAGCTCGCGTGAACGCCGGATCAGGTTCACACAACCTTGACGCCCCCTACCTGGCGCGCCAGAGATGCCGGGGTTTTCCTGGGCTCCCCGAGCACCTATGGGGACGGAGCCCCTTCTCGGTTCGGCGGGGGGCAGAGGCCGCGCGAAGAGCGGATCGAGGCGAGGCACGCGGGGGAAGGTTTTTACCCAGCTTCGGAGCTCTCCGGAGAGATAACGCTCCTACTGCTGCTTTGTGGATTGTATTGAGTTCTTGCTCGGGAGCGCCGAGTGCTACAGTACACTCGAGCAGCTAACAAGACCGAGTGCTTCTCTGAGGATCCCTCCTCCCCTACGTTGTGCATGGGCCTCCTTTTATATGTCCAAGGGGTCTCCAACAGGTGGCAACGTAGGTAAGGGTAAATGTGTAAATATGCTGCGGTAGGTACAGCTACCTACACAGTGTATCATACCTAACCCTAACGGCAGGGGACAAAGGCATTAAATGCCCGTCTACGTCGCCCAGACGGTGCAGAAAAGGGACCGTCAGGGGCGCTATCGCTCGCCACGATGGCGATCCTGTTAGCGATGCATGCCATAGTGTACGCCTGGTTGCATAGCCTCCCGCTACGTACGCTGGGAAGGGTCCCGGAGCGACACGTAGGTGGGTGAGCTGGAGCGCGGGTACAGAGTGGCTGCCTGCCACGGCAAGTGCCTTGCCACGGTCATTGCCTTGTCGCGCCCGGGAACTTGTCGCTCGCCGGGTCCTGCCGGGACGCGTGGCGTGCTGCAGCAGCTTCTTTGAGATGCTCTTGTCGGGCTTCCCGGCAAGCTCCTCTTGCCGGGGTCTTGTACCTTGAATGGCCTTCTCGGCAAGCTCCTCTTGCCGGGGCCTCGTCTCCTTGACTTAAATACTTTGCTCTTGGATGGCTCCTAAGGAACCATAGAGAGCCTTGGTGATCACCTGGCGGGCCTTGCCGCGGGGTGCTGCGACTGCCCGTGCACAAGTTCGGGATACTAGAGTACCCCTACTTTAGTACACCGACACCAACCGAAGTTCTTCAGTTGAACTTTCTGGTTATAGCTTCTTATTTGAGATTTACCCGTGCATCTTTGCTTGATTGCTTATGTATGCTATTGTTTGTTTGTGATAGAATTCCCGGAGGGCGAATCATGCTACTACGAGTCTCTATGTTTTGCGGATTGTCAGCAAAGCAAGTAACACTTTGATCAATACCCAGTTTTTATGCATTAGCTCCAATCCTCAAACACTGCATGGTTAGGATGTGATTAACTTGTGGGTATTGGGAAGTAGTTGATGAGGTAGAACCTATTGCCCTGTTTATTATTAAAGCCTTGGGAGTTACTTCTACGTTATGCTTATACTGCCATGCTATGCTTGTAGACGTGGTTTGGGTGAGTGAATCCATGACAGATGTGAGATGATTATTTAATGGTTCAACTTAAGGTGGCAACTTTAATACACATCTGGGTGGATAGCTTGTTTGGGCACCTGGAGAATCCAGTGTTGTCCTAGGATATCCCGGAGTACCCGTGTGATAATCCTATGGTACGCCACCCAGGCTCAAAGGGATCTGAGATATTTCATGCAAGAAACTTCCGTGTGCGGCCACAAGCTATTATGGGCTCTAGCATAGTTGAGTAAGTTGCGTGACCTCTTCCCGTGGCAGGCTAGCAGATGTAGAGGAATGTAGGTTGGTACTGTCTACCCGGGGTTAGAGTTAATGCTTCTGAAAGACTGTGTCTCGGTTATCCGTTTCTCAAACACCATGAAGTGCGAGAAATCCAACGGAGGAGATCGAGTCTTGTGGGGAAAAGTGTGCAAACCTCCACAGAGTGTACAAACTAATCATGGTTAGCTGTGTCCCCGGTTATGGACATCTTGAGTATCTAGTACTTGGATTATCATATGCATCTCATCAATCTAATTCAATATGTTGGGTTGATAATTACTTTAATTGGGATTGAGTTGGAGGAACCTTCTCAATGATGTTTCAACTACCATGATAGTTAAATAAAAAATCAGTTGATGTAGGAAAAATTGGCTTTTCGCAAAACAATATAACCATAAAGCCTTTCCACCAGCCAAATATGCATATAGTGATAGCATTATTTCTGTTCTTGCTCCACTGTGTTATTTGCCAGCATATTCCATGTGCTGGCCCATTTTCGGGCTACAACGTATTATGTTGCAGACTTCTCAGACGACGAGTAAAGGTGCGATAGGTCGTTGTTGTGCATCTCAGCTATGCCGTTGGAGTTGATGGACTCACTCTATCTTCCAAGCCTTCCACTGTTATCTTATTTAGATGGCCTTAAGCCATATTTATTGTAATAAGTTCTCTTTGGAGACATTCGATGTAATAAGTGTGTGATTGCTACTGTGTTATAAATCCTTCGAGTACTGTGTGTCTCAGCATTACCGATCCAGGGATGACACTGAAGCACAGAGACTTGATCATTTGAGGTCGGGTCGCTACAAGATGGTATCAGAGCACACGCTGAGTGTAGGACACGACCACTAAGATAAGCCATAGGTCACTCTTCTCTAGTCATTTATGACTCCTCTCCATTTTCTACTCTTTAGGATGGCATACTCGAGGAACAAGTTTGCACAACCGGATGAGGACACACCCTTTGGACGACACTTGAAGGAAGTCACTAGGTATCTGTACATCGGAATACCAAGCTTCACCGGGATCTACACCACCACTTTACTAGAAGAGGAGCGCTGGATGATTCAAGTTCAAATTCCAGGAAGGACATTCACGCCAGTTATGGAGCCCATAGAGTTTTCCTTTGATGCACCAACCTGGAGTCTAGGAAAGAGCATGGCAACCCACATCGCCATGGGATGCATCGGCGAAGTTTACCACAAGGATCTCAAGGATACTATCTACCAGATATGTGGGCGCCGAGAAGAGCTATGGGAGATAATCAGCACCAGGAAGGACAGGTCCATTGCTGCTTTCATCCAGGAGTTAAACCAGCAAATTCGACACGAGGAGAATCAGATGTGCGCATGCATGATAGATTTGAAGAAGGCGATGACTAGGATCACCGAGCTAGTAGAGGAACTCAAGTCTACGCGTGACAGATACGAGGAGGAAATCGCGATACTATTGGAGAAGAATGACGACCTGATAAATAAGATTGGAGTTTTCATGGGAGACCCAGCGCCAGGAGGAGAAGACGACAGTTCCACTTGTCCAGAGAACTACATCATCATCGACGACACCGACTCCGACCCCAACAGCAGTGATGATGACTATGAAGACGAAGCTAGAGCAGATATCATGGAGTCTTCCACCGATCAAAATTTCTAGATGACCACCATATGATTAGCAGTCTTTTCCCATGTATATAGTATAGTCCGAGCACTGTAACGTTAGTTCTAGACCGATTGTATGCCCTTGCTTGATTTATTGAGTGATATGATATGATGTGTGTTTGTCACATGTGCATATGGGTAGTGTTTTCTCACTAAACCTCATTTCTATTTTAATCTCTCCCCTTTAAACCCATCAGATGCCTTCGAGACGTGACACCGGATTTGTCTTCCCATCGGAGATCACCCATTTGATTCAGTAGCAGAATGCTTTGATGCAGATATTAGTCTAGAACCAAGGCAACAACAACAACAACAACCCTCCGCCACCACCACCAGTTGACAACTTAGCCCGTTTTCTGAGGTTGCAGCCGCCAGTGTTTTCTAGTAGCACTGAGCCAATAGTTGCTGATGACTGGCTGCACAAGATTGGAAGGGAGTTGACCACCGCATGATGCACAGATGCTGAGAAGGTGCGTTTTTTCGCACACCAATTGGATGGACCTGCATCATCATGGTGGGAGAATTACACAGCCACTTTCCCTATAGCATATATCACTTGGGATCAGTTTCAGCAAGCATTCCGCATAGCCCATGTCTCAAATGGATCTATGAGCATGAAGAAGCGGGAGTTTCGCAACTTGCACGAGGGAAATCGTACTGTGGCTCAGTACGTATAGGAGTTTAGTAAGCTATCTCATTATGCCCCTGATGGAAGGGCTGAACGATGAGATGAGTATGCAGTTGATGGTGGCAACATTTGCTAACTACCAGGAGTTGGTAGACAAGGCTCTTATGATGGAAGGGAAGCAACAGCAGATTGAGAGCCGCAAGAGGGAGTATGGACAAGGAAGGTACAACTCAGGTGCTCAGCAGAAGCCTCGTTTAACCCCAAACTCGGGAGGATTTACCCATAACCATGGAGGCCATACCCACAATGGAGGAAGTTTGCATAATCACAGTGGCCCCGAGAATGGGAATGGGAACGGAACAAGCAGCAATCAGAACCGCTCCACTCTAGCCACACTCGCCAAGAGGGATCTAAGTCACGTTACTTGTTTCAAGTGCGGAAAGACTGGACACTATGCCACAGAGTGCCCTGAGGCGAAGAATGGAAACGGTAATGGGAGCGTTGGGAAGAAGCCCAATCCATTCAACAAAGGACAAGTGAACCATGTTAACGTGGAGGAGGTTCAAGAGCAGCCAGACGCAGTCATGGGTAAGTTTTTGGTTAAGTCTTTTATTGCTCTTGTTCTTTTTTATACTGGTGCATCGCATTCATACATATCAAGGGGACTTGTGGACAAGTTTAAGTTTCCAAACCAAGCCCTTAGGACACCCATGTTAGTAAGTTCACCTGGAGCAGAGTGTATGGCCAGCCGATGGTGCGACCAGATACCCTTAACCATTGGTAGCCATGTTTTCCCATCAGACCTAATAATTCTGGAGTCACAAGGATTGGATGTGATATTAGGCATGAACTCGATGTCGAAGTATGGGGGAAACTTCGATTGCATGAGTAAGTCGATTTTACTCACTAACCCACAGGGAAAAAGGATCAAGTATGTATCTAGGCATGTGCCTAGGAGGGGCCAAGTAAATTCTCTCACGGGAGTTGTTCAGGAGGAAGTGCCTGTAGTGAAGGATTACCCAGATGTATTTCCAGAGGAGTTACCAGGCATGCCACCAGATCGAGACATTCAGTTTTTGATAGAGCTATTGCCAGGCACCGGGCCAATATCAAAGAGACCATACCGGATGCCCGCAAATGATTTGGAGGAGATTAAGAAGCAGATTAAGGATTTGTTGGAGAAAGGTTACATTCGACGAAGTTCATCACCATGGGGAGCTCCAGTGCTCTTGGTTGAGAAGAAGGATGGATCGTTAAGAATGGTTGTTGATTATCGTGCATTGAATGAAGTAACAATCAAGAACAAGTACCCATTGCCGATGATCAATGATTTGTTTGACCAGATGCAAGGAGCTAAAGTGTTTTCGAAGATCGATCTGCGATCGGGATATCACCAGTTGAAGATTCGGGAGAAGGATATACCTAAGACAGCATTCACCACAAGGTATGGGTTATATGAGTATACGGTCATGTCATTTGGACTGACTAACGCCCCTGCCTATTTCATGAGTATGATGAATAAGGTGTTCATGGAATTCTTGGATAAGTTTGTGGTGGTGTTCATTGATGATATAATGGTATATTTGAAGAATGAAGAGGGACACAAGGAGCATTTGCGTCTAGTTCTCGAGAAACTCAGGGAACATCAATTGTATGCCAAGTTCAAAAAATGTGAGTTTTGGTTGAAGGAAGTTGGATTCCTTGGACATGTTATATCAGGAGAAGGTATAGCAGTAGATCCCACCAATTTTCATTCAGTCACTGAGTGGTTGGCACCCACTTCAGTTAGCGAGATCCGCAGTTTTCTTGGACTCGCGGGATACTATCGGAGATTCATGAGAATTTTTCCAAGATTGCGAAACCCATGACAGAGTTATTGAAGAAGGATACCAAATTCCAATGGACGAAAGAATGTGAGCCAATTTTTCAGGAGTTGAAGAAACGTTTGACTACAGCCCCAGTGTTGATTCTACCAGATATAAGCAAGGACTTCCAAGTGTACTGCGATGCTTGATACGTCCATTTTGCATCATGCTTTTATATCGATATTTATTTCATTATGGGCTGTTATTACACATTATGTCACAATACTTATGCCTATTCTCTCTTATTTTACAGGGTTTACATAAAGAGGGAGAATGCCGCGGCTGGAAGTTATTTTTGGAAATAATAAAAAATACTGAGCGAAGAAAATACCAGAGGGGACCCACACCCTAGGGACGAGGGTGGGGGCGCGCCCTACCCCCCTGGGCGCGCCCCCTGCCTTGTGGGCCCCCTAGTGACCCTCCGGTGCCCATCTTCTACTATATGAAGTCTTTCATCCGAGGAAAAATCATAAGAAAGCTTTCGGGACGAGACTCCGCCGCCACGAGGCGGAACCCTGGCGAAACCAATCTAGGGCTCTGGCGGAGCTGTTCTGCCGGGGACACTTCCCTCCGGGAGGGGGAAATCATCGCCATCGTCATGACCAACACTCCTCTCATCGGGAGGGGGCCAATCTCTATCAACATCTTCACCAGCACCGTCTCCTCTCAAACCCTAGTTCATCTCTTGTATTTAATTCTTGTCTCTAAGTCTGAGATTGGTACCTGTAGGTTGCTAGTAGTGTTGATTACTCCTTGTAGTTGATGCTAGTTGGTTTATTTGGTGGAAGATCATATGTTCAGATCCTTTATGAATATTAATACTCCTCTGATTATGAACATGAATATGCTTTGTGAATAGTTACGTTTGTTCCTGAGGACATGGGAGAAGTCTTGCTATTAGTAGTCATGTGAATTTGGTATTCGTTCGATATTTTGATGAGATGTATGTTGTCTCTCCTCTAGTGGTTATATGTGAACGTCGAGTACATGACACTTCACCATTATTTGGGCCTAGAGGAAGGCATTGGGAAGTAATAAGTATAATATGGGTTGCTAGAGTGACAGAAGCTTAAACCCTAGTTTATGCGTTGCTTCGTAAGGGGCTGATTTGGATCCATATGTTTCATGCTATGGTTATGTTTACCTTAATACTTATTTTGTTGTTGCGGATGCTTGCAATAGGAGTTAATCATAAGTGGGATGCTTGTCCAAGTAAGGACAACACCCAAGCACCGGTCCACCCACATATCAAATTATCAAAGTACCGAACGCGAATCATATGAACGTGATGAAAACAAGCTTGACGATATTTCCCATCTGTCTTCGGGAGCGCTTTTCTCTATATAAGAAATTGTCCAGGCTTGTCCTTTGCTACAAAAAGGATTGGGACCCCTTGCTGCACTTTATTTACTTTTGTTACTTGTTCCCCGTTACAAATTATCTTATCACAAAACTATCTGTTACCTATAATTTCAGTGCTTGCAGAGAATACCTTGCTGAAAACCGCTTATCATTTCCTTCTGCTCCTCGTTGGGTTCGACACTCTTACTTATCGAAAGGACTATTATAGATCCCCTATACTTGTGGGTCATCAAGACTATTTTCTGGCGCCATTGCCGGGGAGTGAAGTGCCTTTGGTAGGTGGAATTTGGTAAGGAAAAATTTATATAGTGTGCTGAAATTTACTGTCACTTGTTACTATGGAAAGTAATCCTCTGAGGGGCTTGTTCGGGGTATCTTCACCCTGACCAGTAGTGCAAAGAGCTGCTCCTCAACCTATTGAACATACTGAAAATGAAAATATCTACTTTGAAATTCCTTCGTGTATGATAAAGAAACTGCTAGCTAATCCTTTTGCAGGAGATGGAACATTACATCCTTATGCGCACCTAATATATGTGGATGAAGTTTGTGGATTATTTAAGTTTACAGGTATGCCCGATGATGTTATTAAGAATAAGGTCTTCCCTTTATCTTTGAATGGAGATGCATTGACATGGTATAGGCTATGTGATGATATGGGATCATGGAACTACAAGCGATTGAAATTGGAATTTCATCAGAAGTTTTATCCTATGCATCTTGTTCGTCGTGATCATAATTATATATATAATTTTTAGCCTCGCGAAGGAGAAAGCATCGCTCAAGCTTGGGGGAGGCTTAAGTCAATGTTATATTCATGCCCCAATCATGAGCTCTCAAGAGAAATGATTATTCAAAATTTTTATGCCCGGCTTTCTGACAACAATCGCACCATGCTCGATACTTCTTGTGCTGGCTCTTTTATGATGAAGACTATTGAATTCAAATGGGATTTATTGGAAAGAATTAAACGCAAGTATGAAGATTGGGATCTCGACGAAGGTAAGGAGTCAGGTATAACACCTAATTTTGATTGTGTTAAATCTTTTATGGATACCGATATTTTCCATAAATTTAGCACTAAATATGGACTTGTGTTAAATCTTTTTGTGAATCTTTTGCTGCTCATATTGATCTCCCTAAGGAGAAGTGGTTTAAATATCATCCTCCCATAGAAGTAAAAGTAGTTGCACCTATTAAAGTTGAAGAAAAGACTATCACTTATAATGATCCTATTGTTCCTACTGCTTATGTTGAGAAACCACCTTTCCCTGTTAGAATAAAGGATGATGCTAAAGCTTCAACTGTGGTTCGTAAAAGAAATATTAGAACCTATACACCTCCTGAGCAAGTTAAAGTTGAACATAATATTGCTATTGTTAAAGATCTCTTACCTGATAATATTGATGGGCACGTTATTTATTTCTGTGATGAAACTGCGAGAATTGCTAAACCTTGTGCTAAAGATAAACATAGACCTGCGGTAGGCATGCCCGTTATTTTTGTTAAGATAGGAGATCATTGTTATCATGGCCTATGTGACATGGGTGCTAGTGCTAGTGCAATACCTATTGACCTATACAAAGATATTATGCATGATATTGCACCTACTGAGTTAGAAGAGATTGATGTCACAATTAAACTTGCCAATAGAGATACTATTTCACCAATTGGGATTGTTAGAGATGTTGAAGTCTTGTGTGGGAAAACTAAATATCCTGCTGATTTTCTTGTTCTTGGTTCCCCACAAGATAGCTTTTGTCCCATTATATTTGGTAGACCCTTCTTAAACACTGTTAATGCTAAGATAGACTGCGAAAAGGATGTTGTTACCATTGGTCTAGGTGATATGTCTCATGAGTTTAACTTTTCTAAATTTCGTAGACAACACCGTGAAGAGGAATTGCCTAGTAAGGATGAAATTATTTGTCTTTCTTCTATTGCCGTACCTCCTAGTGATCCTTTAGAACAATATTTGCTAGACCATGAAAATGATATGTTTATGAATGAAAGAAGGGAAATAGATGAAGTGTTCTTTAAACAAGGACCTATCCTGAAACACAATTTGGCTGTTGAAATCCTAGGGGATCCTCCTCCACCCAAGGGCGATCCCGTGTTTGAGATTAAACCATTACCTGATACTCTTAAATATGCTTATCTTGATGAAAAGAAGATATATCCTGTTATTATTGGTGCTAACCTTTCAGAGAAGGAGGAAGAAAAATTATTGAAAACTCTGAAGAAGCACCGTGCTACTATTGGATATACTCTTGATGATCTTAAGGGCATTAGTCCCACTCTATGCCAACACAAAATAAATTTGGAGAAAGATGCCAAACCATTTATTGATCAGCAACGACGGTTAAATCCTAAGATGAAAGATGTGGTAAGAAAGGAAATACTAAAGCTCCTTCAGGCAGGTATAATTTATCCCGTTGCTGATAGCCAGTGGGTAAGTCCTGTCCATTGTGTCCCTAAGAAGGGAGGTATTACTGTCGTTCCTAATGATAAAGATGAATTGATTCCGCAAAGAATTATTACAGGTTATAGGATGGTAATTGATTTCCGCAAATTAAATAAAGCTACTAAAAAGATCATTACCCCTTACCTTTTATTGATCAAATGCTAGAAATATTATCCAAACATACACATTTTTGCTTTCTAGATGGTTATTCTGGTTTCTCTCAAATACATGTGTCAGCTGATGATCAAGCAAAGACTACTTTTACTTGCCCTTTCGGTACTTTTGCTTATAGACGTATGCCTTTTGGTTTAAGTAATGCACCTTCTACCTTTCAAAGATGCATGATGGCTATATTCTCTGACTTTTGTGAAAAGATTTGTGAGGTTTTCATGGACGATTTCTCCGTTTATGGATCCTCTTTTGATGATTGCTTGAGCAACCTTGATCAAGTTTTACAGAGATGTGAAGAAACTAATCTTGTCTTGAATTGGGAAAAGTGCCAATTTATGGTTAATGAAGGTATTGTCTTGGGGCATAAAATTTCTGAAAGAGGTATTGAAGATGATAAAGCTAAAGTTGATGCTATTGAAAAGATGCCATGTCCCAAGGACATCGAAGGTATAAGAAGTTTCCTTGGTCATGCCGGTTTTTATAGGAGGTTCATTAAGGACTTCTCTCAAATTTCATGGCCTCTGACTAATCTATTACAAAAATATATACCATTTGTTTTTTATGATGATTTTGTAGAAGCATTTGAAATACTTAAGAAAGCATTGATTTTTGCACCAATTTTTCAGCCACCTGATTGGAATTTACCCTTTGAAATTATGTGTGATGCTAGTGATTATGTTGTTGGTGCTGTTCTAGGGCAAAGAGCTGATAAGAAATTAAATGTTATTCAATATGCTAGTAAAACTCTAGACAGTGCTCAAAGAAATTATGCTACTACGGAAAAAGAATTCTTAGCAGTTGTATTTGCTTGTAATAAGTTCAGACCTTATATTGTTGATTCTAAAGTGACTCTTCACACTGACCGTGCTGCTATTAAATATCTTATGGAAAAGAAAGATGCTAAACCTAGACTCATTAGATGGGTTCTCCTGCTACAAGAATTTGATTTGCATATTATTGATAGAAAGGGAGGTGAG
This sequence comes from Aegilops umbellulata, assembly GCA_032464435.1. Taxonomy (NCBI): domain Eukaryota; kingdom Viridiplantae; phylum Streptophyta; class Magnoliopsida; order Poales; family Poaceae; genus Aegilops; species Aegilops umbellulata. Next base: position 222,088,428 of record CP136058.1, on the reverse strand, counting down.
AACCCCGTTGCAGACAACTTGTATAGGTTAGAGAATGTTCTTGATGACCCACTACCTATTGATGATAGCTTTCCTGATGAACAATTAAATGTCATAAATGCTTCTCGTACTGCTCCATGGTATGCTGATTATGCTAATTACATTGTTGCTAAATTTACACCACCTAGTTTCACATACCAGCAAAAGAAAAAGTTTTTCTATGATTTGAGCCATTACTTTTGGGATGACCCACATCTTTATAAAGAAGGAGTAGATGGTGTTATTAGACGTTGTGTACCCGAGCATGAACAGGAACAGATCCTACGTAAGTGTCACTCCGAAGCTTATGGAGGACACCACGCTGGAGATAGAACTGCACATAAGGTATTGCAATCCGGTTTTTATTGACCTACTCTCTTCAAGGATGCCCGTAAGTTTGTCTTATCTTGTGATGAATGTCAAAGAATTGGTAATATTAGTAGACGTCAAGGAATGCCTATGAATTATTCACTTGTTATTGAACCATTTGATGTTTGGGGCTTTGATCATATGGGAACGTTTCCTGCCTCTAATGGATATACACATATTCTAGTTGTTGTTGATTACGTTACTAAGTGGGTAGAAGCTATTCCAACTAGTAGTGCTGATCATAACACTTCTATTAAGATGCTTAAAGAAGTTATTTTTCTGAGGTTTGGAGTCCCTAGATATTTCATGACTGATGGTGGTTCACATTTTATTCACGGTGCTTTCCGTAAAATGCTTGCTAAGTATGATGTTAATCATAGAATTGCATCCCCTTATCACCCACAGTCTAGTGGTCAAGTAGAATTGAGTAACAGAGATCTCAAATTAATTTTGTAAAAGACTGTTAATAGATCTTGAAAGAATTGGTCCAAGAAACTTGATGATGCATTATGAGCCTATAGAACTGCATATAAAAATCATATGGGTATGTCTCCATATAAAATGGTTTATGGAAAAGCATGTCACTTACCTCTCGAACTAGAACATAAGGCATATTGGGCTATTAAAGAGCTCAATTATGATTTCAAACTTGCCGGTGAGAAGAGGTTATTTGGCATTAGCTCACTTGATGAATGGAGAACCCAAGCCTATGAGAATGCCAAACTGTTTAAATAAAAAGTTAAAAGATGGCATGACAAAAGAATACAAAAGCATGAGTTTAATGTAGGTGATTATGTATTGCTATACAACTCTTGTTTAAATTTTTTTGCAAGGAAGCTTCTCTCTAAATGGGAAGGTCCTTACGTTATCGAGGAGGTCTATCATTCCAGTGCCATAAAAGTCAACAACTTCGAAGGCACAAATCCAAAGGTGGTGAATGGTCAAAGAATCAAACATTATATCTCAGGTAATCCTATAAATGTTGAAACTAATGTTATTGTAACCATAACCCTAGATGAATACATAAGGGACACTTTCCAGAACGTTTCTCCAAAAAGGAATAGGTATGTGGTATGATAAGTAAATCGACTCCAAAACAGTTCTAATGGCAATTTTTCTCTGTTTTGGAATATTTAGAAAAATATAAAAATAACAAGAAGTCCAGGAAGGACACGAGGCCTCCACGAGGGTGGAGGGCGCGCCCTACCCCCTTGGGCGCGCCCCCTGCCTCGTGGGCACCTTGTGCGCTCTTCGGACTCCGTTTTCTGGCACGATACTTCTTTTGGTCGGTAAAAATTCATTATCTAATCTCCCGAAGGTTTTGACCACCGTATCACGCAATTATCCTCTGTTTGTGTTTCATGTTGTTGCTGCTGCAGATTAGAGCAAGATGTCTTCTCAAGAGTCAATCGGGGAGAGCCGAGTATCTCATCCGGCATTGAGATCAAGGACAAACAGCGATGCTAACCACTTTGGGCCAGCCACGGAGGAAGAGATGGAGGCTGGTTTGAAGAGGATAGATGCCATGGAGGAGGATCAAGAAGTCACTTCTCGCTTCTGAGCTGGATTCATAATGGGGGAACTACAAAGCTCAGGTATTCCAAACTCGGTTATCCCTTCCAATGATAGATTTATTTCTTATGAGAATATGAAAAAGAGTGTTACTTGTTCCCCCGCAGCTATGCAACATCCATGGGTGCAAGGAGCTTTAACCATCACGGGTAAGCTCTGTAAGGTGATAATGGATCTCAAGCAGCAACCCAATAAGCTCGAGGAAGAGAATCGTATCCTGAGGAGTATCATCGCCAAGAATATCACACCATCACCAAAAAAGGAGATCTAATCATATGGGTATGGGCACTCCCCTTGGCAACTGCCAAGCTTGGGGGAGGTGCCCCGGTATTGTATCACCATCACACTCCTATTTTACCGTTTTTCTTAGTTCGCTCCTTTTAGTAATATCTTGATCTAGTAGAATAAAAGTTTTAGTATGATCTAGTTTTGAGTTTTGCTTTATGATCCCTCTATGTAATCGAGTCTGTGAGCTATATAATAAAGATTTGTTGAGTCAAGGGCTTGATTATTTTGCCATGATCTTGAGGTAATAAAAGAAAGAGAGAGAATAAAAAGAAATAAAAAGAGATCATATTGATCTTATGGAGAGTAATGACTTCACATAGAAAGAGTATGATGATTAAAAGTTGCTGAGGGTTGACAAACATAGCCTTGGTCATCGTTGCAATTAATAGGAAGTAATAAAGAAAGATAGGTTTTACATATAAATATACAATCTTGGACATATTTTATGATTGTGATCACTCATTAAAATATGACATGCTAAAGAGTTGACGTTGGACAAGGAAGACAACGTAATGGGTTATGTTTTCTTATATCTGAAATAAAGTATATTGTCATGGATCATCCAACATGTTGAGCTTGCCTTACCCCCTCATGCTAGCCAAATTCTTTGCACCAAGTAGAGATACTACTTGTGCTTCCAAATATCCTTAAACAAAGTTTTTGCCATTAGAGTCCACCATATCTACCTATGGATTGAGTAAGATCCTTCAAGTAAGTTGTCATCGGTGCAAGCAATAAAAATTGCTCTCTAAATATGTATGATTGATTAGTGTGGAGGAAATAAGCTTTATACGATCTTGTGATGTGGAAGAAATAAAAGCGACGGACTGCATAATAAAGGTTCATATCACAAGTGGCAATATAAAGTGACGTTCTTTCGCATTAAGATTTTGTGCATCCAACCCTGAAAGCGCATGGCAACCTCTACTTCCCTCTACGAAGGGCCTATCTTTTACTTTTATCTTCTACCTTATGCAAGAGTCATGGTGATCTTCACCCTTCCTTTTTAAATTTTATCCTTTGACAAGCTCAGTGTGTTGGAAAGATCCTGATATATATATATATATATATATATATATATATATATATATATATATATATATATATATATATATATATGTAAAATTGGATGTAAGTTAGCATGAGCTATTATTGTTGACATTACCCTTGAGGTAAAAGGTTGGGAGGCGAAACTATAAGCCCCTATCTTTCTCCGTGTCCGATTAAAACTCCGTAACCACAAGTATTACGTGAGTGTTAGCAATTGTGAAAGACTAAATGATGGTTGAGTATGTGAACTTGCTGAAAAGCTCTTACATAGACTCTTTCCAATGTTATGCTAAATTTCAATTGCTTCAGTGACTGAGATTATAGTTTTTTAGTTCTCAATGAAGTTTCTGATTCATACTTTGCGTTGTGAATAGATTATTACTTGAGCATAAGAAATCATATGACAATATCCATATATGTTGTTGTTATAAGAATAATCATGATTCCCTCATGTCCATTTTTTATTTTATCGACACCTCTATCTCTAAACATGTGGACATATTTATCGTTATCGGCTTCCGCTTGAGGACAAGGAGGTCTATGCTTGGGGGAGTTGATACGTCCATTTTGCATCATGCTTTTATATCGATATTTATTGCATTATGGGCTGTTATTACACATCATGTCACAATACTTATGCCTATTCTCTCTTATTTTACAGGGTTTACATAAAGAGGGAGAATGCCAGCAGCTGGAATTCTGGGCTGGAAAAGGAGCAAATATTAGAGACCTATTCTGCACAACTCCAAAAGTCCTGAAACTCCGTGGAAGTTATTTTTGGAAATAATAAAAAATACTGAGCGAAGAAAATACCAGAGGGGACCCACACCCTGGGCACAAGGGTGGGGGCGTGCCCTACCCCCTGGGCGCACCCCCTGCCTCGTGGGCCCCCTGGTGACCCTCCGGTGCCCATCTTCTGCTATATGAAGTCTTTCGTCTGAGGAAAAATCATAAGAAAGCTTTCTGGACGAGACTCCACCGCCACGAGGCGGAACCTTGGCGGAACCAATCTAGGGCTCTGGCGGAGCTGTTCTACCGGGGACACTTCCCTTCGGGAGGGGGAAATCATCGCCATCGTCATCACCAACGCTCCTCTCATCGGGAGGGGGGCAATCTCCATCAACATCTTCACCAGCACCGTCTCCTCTCAAACCCTAGTTCATCTCTTGTATCCAATTCTTGTCTCTAAGTCTGAGATTGGTACCTGTAGGTTGCTAGTAGTGTTGATTACTTCTTGAAGTTGATGCTAGTTGGTATATTTGGTGGAAGATCATATGTTCAGATCCTTTATGCATATTAATACTCCTCCGATTATGAACATGAATATGCTTGTGAGTAGTTACATTTGTTCCTCAGGACATGGGAGAAGTCTTGCTATTAGTAGTCATGTGAATTTGGTATTCGTTCGATATTTTTATGAGATGTATGTTGTCTCTCCTCTATTGGTGTTATGTGAACGTCGACTACATGACACTTCAGCATTATTTGGGCCTAGAGGAAGGCATTGGGAAGTAATAAGTAGAAGATGGGTTGCTAGAGTGACAGAAGCTTAAACCCTAGTTTATGCATTGCTTCGTAAGGGGCTGACTTGGATCCATATGTTTCATGCTATTGTTAGGTTTACCTTAATACTTATTTTGTAGTCGCATATGCTTGCAATAGGAGTTGATCATAAGTGGGATGCTTGTCCAAGTAAGGATAGCACCCAAGCACCGGTCCACCCACATATCAAATTATCAAAGTACCGAACGTGAATCATATGAACATGGTGAAAACTAGCTTGACGATAATTCCCATGTGTCCTCGGGAGCGCTTTTCTCTATATAAGAAATTGTCCAGGCTTGTCCTTTGCTACAAAAAGGATTGGTCCACCTTGCTGCACTTTATTTACTTTTGTTACTTGTTGCTCGTTACAAATTATCTTATCACAAAACTATCTGTTACCTATAATTTCAGTGCTTACAGAGAATACCTTGCTAAAAACCGCTTATCATTTCCTTCTGCTCCTCGTTGGGTTCGATTCTCTTACTTATCGGAAGGACTACGATAGATCCCCTATACTTGTGGGTCATCAATGCTTCGCGCTTAAGACTTGGAGGTGTACTTATGCAAGATGGAAGAGTTGTTTGGTATGCATTTCGATAGCTTCGACCACATGAGTTGAACTATGCTACGCATGATTTGGAGTTAGCAGCCGTAGTGCATGCACTCAAGACTTGGAGGCATTACCTTATCGGAAACCGTTGTGATGTGTACACGGATCATAAGAGTTTGAAGTACATTTTCACACAGAAGGAGCTGAACCTCAGGCAGAGGAGATGGTTGGAGCTTATAAAGGATTATGACATGAAGCTGCACTATCCTCCAGGAAATGCCTATGTCGTAGCAGACGCTTTGAGCCGGAAGAGTTATGCTAATACCCTCGTAACCGAAGGATTGCCAAAGGAGTTAGCCGATGATCTCAGGGGACTTCGTTTGGAGATTGTTCCTAGAGGTTTTGTTGCAGCAATGGAAGTTCAGTCTACATTGTTGGGAAAGATTCGAGAAGCTCAGAAGGATGACAAAGAGAATGCAGATATAAAGGAGAGAATGAGCAAAGGAAAGGCCAAAGGTTTTCGTGAGGATGAGCACGACACCTTATGGTTTGAGGACCGTGTTTATGTGCCCAACAACGCAGAGATCAGGCAGTTGATACTTCAGGAAGCTCATGACTCGCCATACTCGATACACCCTGGAAACACCAAGATGTATTTGGATTTGAAGGACCGTTTCTGGTGCACTGGTATGAAAAAGGATACTGCCGAGTATGTAGCTATATGTGATGTCTGTCAGAGAGTAAAAGCTGAACATCCGAAGCCAGCAGGATTACTGCAGCCTATGCCGATACCCGAATGGAAGTGCGACAAGCTTGGCATGGATTTCATCACCGGATTGCCCAGGACCCGATCAGGATATGATTCTATCTGGGTAGTAGTGGATCGTTTGACAAAAGTGGCTCAATTTATCCCAGTGAAAACCACCTATACAAGTGCGAAGTTGGCCAAGATATATATGACTAGGATCGTATGTCTGCACGGAGTTCCGAGGACCATCGTATAGATAGAGCGACACAATTTACTTCAATTTTTTGGCATCAGCTGCACCAGATTTTGTGTACCAGGCAAGAGTTTTGCACCGCTTTTCACCCGCAGACAGATGGACAGACCGAGAGAGTCAATCAGACTCTGGAGGACATGTTAAGAGCTTGTGCGTTGGATTATGGATCTATTTGGGATGACAACTTGCCCTACGTAGAGTTCTCTTATAGCAACAACTACCAGGCCAGTCTGAAGATGTCACCGTTCGAAGCACTATATGGAAGAAGATGTCGAACACCATTGATGTGGGATGAGGTTGGAGACCGCCAGTTGTTTGGACCAGATTTGATCAAGGAGTTTGAAAAGAAGGTTAAACTGATTCGAGACCGACTGAAGGTAGCTCAGTCCAGGCAGAAGAGTTATGCGGATTCGAAATGCAAGGAGGTAACCTATGAAGTCGGAGACCGAGCATATCTTCGCGTATCACCGCTCCGAGGAGTTAAGCGTTTTGGGGTGAAGGGAATGTTAGCCCCGAGATTTGTAGGACCGTACCGTGTTTTGGAACGTATGGGAGAGGTAGCCTACAAGTTGGAGTTACCTGAAGGACTTTCAGGAGTTCATGATGTGTTTCACATATCCCAGTTGAAGAATTTCCATGCAGAGATGGTCGATATACCGCTAAGAGATACAGTGCCTCTGGAAGCAATTCAGTTGGACAGTTATCTGACCTATGAGGAGAAACCGATCAAGATTCTTGAGTTTGCTAGCCGAGTTGCACGCAGCAAGGTTATCAAGTTTTGCAAAATTCAGTGGAGCCACCATACCGAGGATGAAGCCACCTGGGAACGAGAGGATGATCTATGGAAAGACCACCCACACCTACTTTCTAGACAACCCGAATCTCGAGGGCGAGATTCATCTTAAGGGGGGTAGGTTTGTAACATCCCAAATTTTCAATTTGGAATGTTATACATAGGTCATACATGCATATCATATTTTTATTTCATTTCGTTTCGCGATCCTCGAAATTCTAAGCAACTCAAGGACCCTCGGAGAGAGTTGGGGATTTCACCATTTTCATATTTGAATTTTATCAAATATTGGAACAAGGGTCATTTGTTTTAATTATTTTTCTCTTCAAAAAATTTTCATATCAAAATATATGAGAGGGAAAAATATGACTTCCCCAAAATAATAAAAAATTGGAGGAAAAATATTAAAAACAAATAAACATTTTTATTGAATTTTATTGCTATTTTTTTGAATTAGGAAAAATACGCGTTTTCAAAATTGTATTAGATTCCTAAATAAATGTTCACCTTGTCTGGTATATTTTTAGAGGACAGGGAAAATTTATTTCAGGATTTTTGAAGTCCGTTTAGTATTTCTTTTCTTCATTTTTCTGCGACATGTTTTAGAAAAAAGGCAACCGACTCCGGGCTGTACCCGGCCGGGACTCACCAGGCCGGCCCCTCTTATAAGCCGCCCGAGCCGCCGCCCCAGCCCACCAGCGCCGTGCCCGCAAACCCTAGACGCCGCCGCTTTTCGCGCCGCCGCCGCGCCTTGCGCCGCTGCCGCCGCCCGCAAGCGCCGCCGCCGGAGCCCGCCGTGCTGCCCCGCCGCCCGAGCTTCCCCGCCGCCGAGCCACCCCGCCACCGGAGTTGCCGCCCCGCCATCGGAGTTTCCGCCGCCGCCGACGCATTTCCCGAGGTAGCCGCCGTTTTTTTAGAAACCTGTCAGTTTATTTCGAACCCTAGATGTGTTTTTTATCAGTTCGTTTGGTTTTCTTCGGTTTAGTTATTTTGCGGACGTTCATGCGTACGTTCATTTAAACGAACACCATTCACCCATTAGTCATAGAAAGCGAACGTTCGTTCGTTAGCCTGTTCGTCAGTTTTTCTTTTTCCAGGGATTTCCGCGATTATTTTCGATCTTTGTTTCGAAACCCTCTTTTTGACCCGATTTTTGTTCTAGTATAACTTCTCGTTCGTTTATCGGAATCAGGCGATTCAAGCGTCTAGATCTTTGTTTCGAAGCCCTCTTTCCGTTTAACCAACTTGAACAAGATTTTGGTACTGTAAAATTTGACTTTAGTCCAGATTAGTAATCAGATCTTGTTTTTTTCGGAGTTTGAGTTTCGTTGCTCCGTTTGATTTGGTTCTTTTTGCCAACCGGAGTTCTTCAGTTGAACTTTCTGGTTATATATTCTTATTTGAGATTTACCCGTGCATCTTTGCTTGATTGCTTATGTATGCTATTGTTTGTTTGTGATAGAATTCCTAGAGTGCGAAGCGTGCTACTACGAGTCTCTAGGTTTTGCGGATCGTCAGCAAGGCAAGTAAAACTTTGATCATATTCCTTTAATACCCAGTTTTTATGCATTAGCTCCAATCCTCATACACTGCATGGTTAGGATGTGATTAACTTGTGGGTATTGGGAAGTAGTTGATGAGGTAGAACCTATTGCCCTGTTTATTATTAAACCCTTGGGAGTTACTTCTACGTTATGCTTATACTACTATGCTATGCTCGTAGACATGGTTTGGGTGAGTGAATCCATGACAGATGTGAGATGATTATTTAATTGTTCAACTTAAGGTGGCAACTTTAATACACATCTGGGTGGATTGCTTGTTTGGGCACCTGGAGAATCCAGTGTTGTTCTAGGATATCCCAGAGTACCCGTGTGATAATCCTACAGTCTGCCACCCAGGCTCAAAGGGATCTGAGATATTTCATGCTAGAAACTTCCGTGTTCAGCCAGAAGCTATTATGGGCTCTAGCATAGTTGAGTATGTTGCGTGACCTCTTCCAGCGGTAGGCTAGTAGATGTAGAGGGATGTAGGTTGGTACTGTCTACCGGGGTTAGAGTTAATGCTTCTGAAATACTGTGTCTCGGTCATCTGTTTCTCAAACACCATGAAGTGTGAGAGATCCAATGGAGGAGATCGAGTCTTGTGGGGAAAGGTGTGCCAACCTCTACAGAGTGTACAAACTAATCATGGTTAGCCGTGTCCCCGGTTATGGACATATTGAGTATCTAGTACTTGGATTATCATATGCATCTCATCACTCTAATTCAATATGTTGGGTTGATAATTACTTTAATTGGGATTGAGTTGGAGGAACCTTCTCAATGATGTTTGAACTACCATGATATTTAAATAAAAAAATATTCCTTTGATGTAGGAAAAAATTGGCTTTTCGCAAAACAATATAACCATAGAGCCTTTCCACCAGCCAAATATGCATATAGTGATAGCATTATATCTGTTCTTGCTCTACTGTGTTATTTGCCAGCATATTCCATGTGCTGACCTGTTTTTGGGCTGCAACGTATTATGTTGCAGACTTCTCAGACGACGAGTAAAGGTGCGATAGGTCGTTGTTGTGCATCTCAGCTATGCCGTTGGAGTTGATGGACTCACTTTATCTTCCAAGCCTTCCGCTATTATCTTATTTAGATGGCCTTAAGCCATATTTATTGTAATAAGTTCTCTTTGGAGACATTCGATGTAATAAGTGTGTGATTGCTACTCTGTTATAAATCCTTCGAGTACTGTGTGTGTCAGCATTACCGATCCAGGGATGACACTGAAGCATAGAGACTTAACCGTTTGAGGTCGGGTCGCTACACGGAAACACTATGTGTGATCAAGTACGAGGACACCAGGTGCGAAGAACAAGAAGAAGAGCTGCCAGGGAAGTTACAGCCACCGGACGACCGGTCTGGACCGGACATCCGTCACCTGAAGCCCAGCCTGCCCAAGTCCCAGCCGACGCAAGCTATAGCGAGCAGACGTACGGCCAGGGTCGGACGACCGGCCACACCCCCAACAAGCGGACGACCGGCCAGGACCGGGCATTCGGCGCCACCACACCTGAGCCAAAATTAGCGGAAGTCCGAAGTCACGGGACGTCCGGCGTCACCTTGACAAAACAGACATAGCAGAAGTCCGGCGACCACTGGACGTCCGGAAGCCCACGGGCCACCGGACGATCGGTCCCCAGCGGACGTCCGGTACCTGTCTGCGTACACAGATCAGGCCCGAGGCCCATGTATCCCTCTCCCACTTAACCGTTCGTGGACCTAGACTATATATACTCCTCCACCACCTCCTAGTTAGGGTTAGCGTTGTGTTAGCTCATATGTGAGATAGAGCTTCGCTCATCCATCCGGATCTACTCCACAACGAGGGACTGTCACCTGTTCGGAAAGATCCACTTGGATTAAAGACCCCTAACGGGAAGACCTCAAGACCTCCTCTCGGAGAAGAACCGGTTACCTTTGTATCGTCCTTTGTTGATTGTGGATCTTGTATCTCCTCTCGTGTTTCGAGGATCTACCATATGTGTGACATAATCTCGTTGGATTGAGTGTTTCTCTCGTGTTTCCCTTCGTGATTTCCCCTTGTTTTCTTCGTGTTGATCGCGGGATCCGCTCATTTCATGAAAGATCGGCCATATAGGGTTCCACCCTACATCACGTAGTAGATGAATTGCGCAAATCATGTAAAGGAAGCATGGCAATATCATCACATGAAAAAAAAGGCAATGACCATCATCTCGTCATCTATGCCATAAGTGCAAATGCGATTTATTTTAATGGGGCATGCATAGTTACTATGTTGAGATTGAAATGATGCAATATGGAAGATCTCACTCATAGCATATGACAAGTTCAATGGATTGTCAAACACGACGTGACCAATAGAATGTTCACATGATATCCTATGGAACATAGCATCATAAGTACGCAATTCAACATGCTCATCATCATATTCATCACAAATGGGTGGCATATCTAAGCACGTAGAACACATAGTATGTGGTGAATCCATAAGGTGATCATCATCATGCAAGCAATCATTGGTAAGATAGTCTACTAGTCGGACAAGAGAAGCACCATCACCTATGTTACCTATGGAGCATCGCTCATGTGTTGTAGGTGAGGTGTCGAAGCCCAAGTCGCGGTCATCTTCATCTTGATGGAACCATGTGGGGGTGAAACATCATCCACCATGGCCATCGGTTCTCCCATTCGAGCTATGGACTCGTCGAGGATTAGCGCTTCGTCTTGTTGGAGATCTAGCACCAAAAAGGAAAACACACGAGGAGTAGAGGTTAAGTCGTTAGAAATCATAATGGACTCACATGCTGTGTCAACTACCTCACTCACTAATTGTTGTGGTTCACTCACTCCCTCTTGGATGCTCTCACTCGTATGGTTTGTGGAGTCACTCAAATGGCTCTCAACCTCACATAGGATATGTGGGATGCTCTCAAGTGTGGGGCTAGTGGTGGTCACGATCATCCTCTCATAGGAAATGCACTCAATGTCACATATGGTGGAGTCACTCATGTCACTCATGTTGTGGTGGCTCTCCTCATATGGGGATTGGGGCATCTCGTCATATGTGGGTGTCGGAGAGATGTAGGTGCAAACATCTCCATTCTCAACTCCCATCGCCACCTTGGTTGAAGAGATAGTCCCATGCTCAACCTCCTCATCCATAATGCCTCCAAGTATGAATGTCGTAGGATGTGGCAAATCATTGCTCTACTCCGAGACCAAAGAGAGGGTCTCATGCGCGGTCGCACAGCTTAACTCGGAGTAGGAGACATATTGGGGCGCCATCTTCATGTTGTTGAAGAGGTTCATACTTGCTGCTATGGTCGAAGGGGATGGCGCTTGCTCGACCGTCTTGTCACCGTCTTGTTGTAGGAGGCCCATATGATGTGGCACCTCGTAGCTCGTCTCCATGACCGAAGGGAATTTCCCATGCTCAGCCATGTTCCTTGAGGGGCTTTCGAAGATGGAAGGGTCGCCCTCACTCGTAGTTGGTGGCCTTGTTGTTGAAGATGTCGATGTAGGCGAACTCGTGGGAAGTAGGTGAAGATGCCGTACGTCCAAAGGTGAAGATGCCGAAGTGGTGGTGGTAGCTGTAGCTTCCTCTTGGTGGTGCTTGTTTCACGGTCTTCTCTTTTGCTCATGAAGCTTGGCCTTGGCGTGAAGTAGGGCTTCTTGGGACTTGTACGTTTGCACTTGCGGAGCATCTTCATCTTGATGGTGTCGTTGTCGTGCTTGAGCTCGTGGTAGATGTCGTTCGTCATTGTCAAGCACATGATTCTAGGAGGTGACTTACCCTTCATGACGATGGGCATCATGAATTGCGCTTGCGTCGCGTGGGCGCTCCGAAGATGATTGACTTGCTCGCCATCGCCTTGAGGATGATGAAGGGGAAGAAGACTAGTAGTCGGACAACATTTGTCGGATTTTCTTTCATGTGTTCGTTATTGTAGTCGACCATGTTGTCAATGTAGTCCCTTCTCCTTGCTTCAGGTTGTCGTATATCGGTGGCGATGTTCTCGAGGTCTTGCATTTGTCGTTGTAATCCGAAGTTGGAAGTTGTGGTATTGTAGTTGTTCGCGCCGTTGTTGTCATGGAAGACCAAAGATGAAATGCATTTCGTATCCATCACAAGACTCGAGCAAATATGAGTGGTAGAAAGGAGAGAACTGTACCAAATGTACCTTGACCGATGTTAAGAATGGATCAATGATCACTCAATGATGTAACAAGGAAATAGCACAATTGGTACTGATGTCGTCAATTTCTCACACCTACACAAATAAGCTTATGGTGGACCTTGGTGAGGATAGTGGCACAAAAATTTGATGCAAAATGTTAGCAAGAGTCAATAATGTTGAAAGAGATTCACAATTTTGCAAGTAAAACTAGTAGACCAATAGCAATGAGTGGCACACGGAAACACACACACGGATAGATAAATGTGGTCGTGCAACCAAGGAATGAGCACAAAATGTGGAATCCACGGAAAACACTCGCGTTGCAAAACTCAAGAGAGACGCTAGCACGATTGCTCAATAGGCGGATGCGACACTTGTGCACAACCTATAAGATGCGAAAAGTATGGACTTTCTATCCCAAGTATGCTATATATGTATGGTGTTCTGATGTTGCTCTCAAGATGATCCAAGATGATCAGATATGATACCATATGATATATAGTGATGCACTATGATATGATGATATGGCTCTTGATTACAAGCTTATTTGCTCTCTTTTTATTTTGCTTAAAAGCTTTTTTTTCCTATGGCCACTTCTGTAAAATGCACAAACCAAGATAGCAATTGTATATATGCGGGAAAAAACTTGTGACACAAGAGATGATGTGATGATACGAAGATGATACCAATATGATATGGTATGTATGCAATGGAAGGGAGGATCGATGGTCACTAATGTGCACAAGTAACATTGTCGGCAATACTCAAAGGCTAGTCTCGATAGGCAAGTGACACAAAATGGGCTAGGGATTATCAATCCAATGGCAAGGGGAATATACAACGGATGTCGTCGAGGTTACCGTCCTTATGTACGATGATGACCTCGTGGCGATGATGAGTGGTGGTGTTCTCGATGTCTAAACGTTCCTAATTAGACAAAACACCTTAGGAAACGGAAAATCTGCGAACTCAAAATTTCAAACGTCAAATGTCAAAATGGTGGTAGCAGGAATGCGGTGGTGGTTGCGGAAGTATTGTGGAAATCCAGTCAAAATGGTTTGTGGTGGTGGAAGGGTATGATGGGCTATACACGGTGTCAGAGTTGAAAGCACGGTCCCTAAGTAGCCGAAACACCATAGGAGACACAAACCACAACTCAAATAAGCTAAATCAAAATTGGGTTAAGTTAGTGTGGCGGAAGTGTATGGTGGGTAAGCCTATGCGGAAGTTATGGTGGTGGTTGATGAAGTAGCAATCGTCCCTAAGTAGCTGAAACACCTTAGGAGACTCGAGTCACAACTTAAACAACCTCAAATGCTAAGGGGAACAAAATGGGTTAGGTTGCAGAAGTGGGTGGTGGTTATGCGGATGATATGGTGGAAACCCTAGGCAAAGATGCCGAAGTCCCGAAATCTTTTTTGAGTCAAATGGTGGTGAAACCAATGTGAGGACCTTGGCCACGTCGATAGCTTCAAAACGAGCCAAAGGACACTCTAATAAGACTTCGGAGTGAAAAGTTATGATGAAAACGGTGAAAGAGGCTAATGCTGAAATTCTGTGTAATGTTGCTGGTTAGGCCGGAAATTCCGGGGTCAGGGCCGGAAGTTCCGGGCTACGGAAGTTCTGGGGGGTGGCCGGAAGTTCCGGGGGTCGCGGAAAAATTGTGGGGAGTCTGGGGATTCTTGGGGTAACTCTCTACTTATCCTGGAAGTTCCGGGGTAAGGACGGAAGTTCCAGGGGATGGAAGTTCCGACGGAGTCCGGAAGTTCCGGGGTCATGGAATTTCTTCCGGGATGAACCCCAAATTGCAAATCTTAGAATGGGGGAAGAAAAACTCGACTTCCAGGATCAAAATTGGGAAGATTTCATGGATGGAAATTGGGTAAAAGATGGGGTATGCTAGATCCACTTGTAACTGATGTGAGCATAGATACGCCTACAAATATTACCCAACACATTTTCCAGGTAATTTCTATTGATCATTATATGATATTATATTTTATTATCAGGGACAAAAATACTACACAATATTTCTTGTGCAGACTTCTTGAAGGCATCTGCAAAATAAATATGAAGATGTTGAAGATTGCATGGCCCATGCAAGTGCACACACACACACACACATCAGAAAGGAGGAAAGGTGCTGGAGAGATGAGGGCCATCCATGTTGCATGCTACACATATAAGTTTTTCAAATACGAAACAAGAGAAGAATGATTAGACTTAATGGACCAGAGAAGCCACGTGCACACCAGCTCATCTCATTGATTATAGAAGGAATTAATCCCAACAAGGCCTAATATCCGGTGAAACATATGGGCCAGCTCCTGGTGAATTTTTCCTTTGACCCGTAGCAGTCCACACGGGACACGTCAACGCGCAGAGCCATAGTTAGGGCGGCAGCCGCGTATAATAAATAGCTTAGGGTTTAGACTCGGGTTTTTGTTTAGAGAAATTTAGCATTAGCTACTTTTATTTGTCTTCGCTCGTAGCGGCTAGTGCGACCGTCAAGACATCCTATTGGAATCCCAACTTGTGAGATTTATTCATCTAGCATATCCTCAATATTAGATTGCTTGGCTATTATTTTCTTGCATGTTCTTTGATTTGCTTGCAGGAAATATCCTTCGTGGATAGGTCAATCGCGCCGTTGGCTTGGTCGATAACGTCGTGGAGTTGGTTCAGCGATTGCCGTGGATATTAGTCATGTACGGTTCTCACTGTACGGTTGGTAGCCGGATCATGAAGGTCAAGTCCCATCCAAAATCATAGTTATCTCTCTCTCATCAAAAGATCGGGTCCCAGTTCACATCAAGTGGTATCAGTTTTCAGGTTCATCGGTGAGAGATTTACAATTTTGTTAGATTAGTTTATTTTTCAATCCCACAACCCACATAAAAGCCAAAAAAATTAGATTAGTTCATCCGCTGCACCTATATTTTTAGCCTTTAGCAATTTGCATCTAGTATTTGCTTGATTGAATTTTTGGTTGCATTCATCCTAGAATTAGTGCTGGTTTAGATTAATTTGGGAAAAAATCATCTGCTAGATCAATCTGTTTTTGTCTGCTTTCCCTAATCTGTCCGCCGCCGCGCACCGTGCAAGTCATCGGTCTATCAAGTTACTTGTGCCATCACATCACCGTGCGTTCCCCCATTTACTTTTTCTTTGCCTCCTACACCATTCTTATATTCTCTCTGGTCACGTCTGTAAAGTAGGCAGCATCATCATCATTCAATAAGCAGGGAGCATCATTACATGGGTTGTTCTTTGTTTTATCTATTTGCACAAAGTTCCACGACTGTCCCTTTGTAACTGTTAGTGTTACATCTGTGTACGTGACTTTTGATAGTAATCGGCCGGAAAAAAGGAGAAAAATAAAAAAGAGAGAGAAAAAAGCTAAAGAAAAAGAAAAAAGAGAGGAAAACGTACAAAAAAACAGAGAAGAAAAGGCAAGAAAAAAAGGTACAGCCAGTTACCACCTTTTGGAATATCTGTGCAGAAACTTTACTTTGATTAGATACGTGGTATTTGGTATTTGCGGAACATTTTCTGCCCTTGGCTACCCTACACTGCCGTTTATGCCTCACTTATATCTAGCTAGTTAGAGCTACCATCTTTCATCCGTATCGACTCATTTGATTCTATATCTAGGCTTAGATTGTTTTATCTCTTATACTAGTCGACTACCAGCACTAGTTAGGAGTTTGAGCAATTATTCAACTTGCATTGCTTTTTGCTAAATTGTGACACTAATATTGTGGGTTGAGAAGCCTTTGCCAAGCTACACTTTTTACTCCCAATAAGTACATGGCCCAGCTCTACTGATTCCTGGTTATCGCTCCATCCAATCTTCATCGGTCGTTCAAAGCCAACACCAACGCGTCGATCACCACCTGTTGCATTGGTAAGAACAAGTAAGAATTTGATACTAAGCTTGAGCGTGAGCGATTTTTTTCTCCACCACGTCCTACTAGTTGACAGGGATTATACACTGTGTGTTTTTTCTCTTTCGCTAACAATGGCACAGGATCAACCCACACTTGAGGGCCTCACCGCGGATGTGAAAGTCCCTAGCGAGCATCTTGCCCAACTTGAGGGTGCTCAAATTGCGGCCGAAGAGAGGCTCAAGGCCATAGAGGATGCATAGGGTGTTGCAACACACAGCTAAAGGACATCTTGTCACGTCTGGACGAGTTGCAGACTGCACCTCCTGTCAACAACAACGTTGATCCTCGCAACTCCACGGGTGGCGCCGCTATCTCGCGAGCTCGGCGTGTGCCCATGGGTCATCCACAACGCCCAGCTACACCCACTGATGCCGCCACCATAAACCAGCACCAACGCATCCCTCCCCGTGTCATCGACGAATATGGGGATAACTACACGGATTATTCCAGTGACACCGAGGACGACCAAGCGGTCGACCACCATAATGACCGTGCTCATCAACAACTGCGTTTGAACCATCAAGGTATGGCACGAGGTCCACCCAGGTATGACTTTCGAGATTATGAACACTCTAGTGCTAAAATTAAATTTAGTATGCCTTCTTTCAATGGTAAATATAATCCAGTTGTTTATCTTGATTGGGAACTTTCAGTTGAACAAAAATTTGCATGTCATGATATTCCTGAGAACCAAAGAGTTAGGGCAGCCACTAGTGATTTTACAAACTTTGCTTCCATGTGGTGGAGTGAATATTGTCGTATTAATGCAAATAATATACCTACTACTTGGGATGCTTTAAAATGAGCTATGCGACAACGTTATGTTCCTTCATATTATGCTCGTGATAAACTAAATGAATTGCAACGTTTAAAACAAGGTAGTAGTTCTGTAGAGGATTATTATCAAGAATTGCAAGCTTTGCTTAGTGCGATGTGGATTAGTTGAAACCAAAGATGCTATGATGGCTAGATTTTTAGGTGGTTCGAATCGTGATATTCAGGATATATTGGACTATAAGGAGTACAATTCTATTACTCGTTTGTTTCATTTTGCTTGTAAAGCTGAACGGGAAGTACATGGACGACACAACAAGGGATGAGGTAACTTTTCTGTAGGTCGCCGCTCATCATGGTCACCCTCTCCTACTTCTCCGTCCACTACTGAGTCAACGCCACCTATCTTGCACACTGGTGCACACCCATCAAGTTCAAATTCAGCTCCACAATCATCCGAGGCTTCAAAAGGATTTTCTCTAGCACCCACCACTTTGTCGGGAAGCACAAGGGACATGAACTGTCATATATGCAAAGGTGGCGGGCACTTGATGAAGGAATGCCCAAATGAACGAAAATTCATTATGCGGGAAGATGGTGAGTACTCCTCTGCTAGTGATTTGGATGAAGATACACGCGCTATGTTTGCCCATAATAATGCAGGTGACATTAAGGAGCATGACGCAGAGGAGATACATATTAATGCTGAGATGGCCAGTCAGTACCCAAGTCTTGTAACCTTGCGAGTACATAGTGCCCAAGTGGGGCATACTGAGATGCCTCAACTCCATAATCTTTTTCAAACTATGTTTGTTGTCAAAGGGCATTCCGTCCGTGTGATCATTAATGGTGGAAGCTGCAATAATTTGGCGAGTATAGAGATGGTCGAGAAACTTCGCCGCACCACTACAAGACACCCACATCCATATTACATCCAATGCTTCACCGACTGTGGTAAGTTGAAGGTAACACATCGTGTGAGAGTACAATTTACACTTGGTTCATATCGTGATTACATTGACGGTGATGTTGTACCTCTTATTATTAGGTCGACCTTGGCAATATGATAATAGTGTTACTCATCATGGTAGAACAAATTTGTATACTCCTGTATTTGAAGGGAAAACCATCAACTTGCTTCCTATGACCCCTGATGAAATAGTAAATGATGGGAACGCTAAATCAATGGATTGTACGATGCACACTATGCTTGCTATCAATTCTGAAAAATTTCCATTAAATGTCCCAACTTGTGCTCTGGATATACCGTGTGCCCAAATAGTTAATTTGCACCCATATCATTCATATATAAACTATGTGTGGGATAAAATTTGTCATGATATTCTTAATGGCGTTGTTACAAATTTATTTCACCATCACGAGCTAACGCCATCAAAACGTCCTATATATGTTGCATCCATTATTGCGTTGCTCTATAATGTGTTTCAGATAAATGAAAGCCAAGGACGGCTTTGTTTTCAAGAAAGGGAGGATGATGTGAGCATAGATACGCCTACAAATATTACGCGACACATTTTTCGGGTAATTTCTATTGATCATTATATTATATTATATTATATTATCAGGGACAAAAATACTACACATTTTTTTCTTGTGCATACTTCTTGAAGGCATCTGCAAAATAAATATGAAGATGTTGAAGATTGCATGGCCTATGCAAGTGCACACATACACACACATCAGAAAGGAGGAAAGGTGCTGGAGAGATGAGGGCCATCCATGTTGCATGCTACAAGTACAAGTTTTTCAAATACGAAAGAAGAGAAGAATGATTAGACTTAATGGACCAGAGAAGTCACGTGCACACCAGCCCATCTCATTGATTAAAGAAGGAATTAATCCCAACAAGGCCTAATATCCGGTCAAACATATGGGCTGGCTCCTAGTGAATTTTTCCTCTGACCCGTAGCAGTCCACACGGGACACGTCGACGCGTAGCGCCATAGTTAGGGCAGCGGCCACATAATATAAAGAGCTTAGGGTTTAGACTCGGGGTTTTTAGAGAAGTTTAGCTTTAGCTACTTTTATTTGTCTTCGCTCATAGCGGCAAGTGCGGCCGTTAAGACATCCTATTGGAACCCCAACTTGTAAGATTTATTCATCTAGCATATCCGCAATTTTAGATTGCTTGGCTATTATTTTCTTGCATGTTCTTCGATTTGCTTGCAGGAAAAATCCTTCGTGGATAGGTCGATCGCATCATTGGCTCGGCCGATAACGTCGTGGAGTTGGTTCAGCGATTGCTGTGGATATCAGTCGTGTATGGTTCTTCCTGTACGGTTGGTAGCCGGATCGTGAGGGTCAAGTCCCACCCAAAATCATTGTTATCTCTCTCTCTCATCGAAAGATCGGGGCTCCATTGATCAAAATCAACAAAATGTCTTCCAAACCAACAAATCACAAAAAATTGGGGCTATTTTTGGTGGGGATTTTCAAATTTAGGACGAAATCAAGCAAAACAAGGCTAGAAAACGATGGGGGAGGCTCCAAATTCGTGATCAACGTGGCTCATGATACCAAGATAATGTAGGGTAGAACCCTAGATGCCTGATCTTTCACGAAAGGAACTGATCCCGTGAAGAACACGAGGAACACAAGGGGGAAACACAAGGGAAACACGGGAGAAATCACTCAAACCAACAAGATCCGGTTACACATGTGCTAGATCCTCGAAACACCAAGAGATACAAGATCCACAAACAACAAGGGACGATACAAGTAGAATGTTCTTCTCTGTGAGGTGGTCTTGAGGGGTCTTGAATCCACTTGGGGGATCTTCTCCGTAGAGGTCATGAACTCCCAAGGAGAAGGGATCAAGTGGAGAGCAAAGCTTCTCAAATGAGCTACTACTTTGCTAACCCTAAGATGGTGGAGGTGGAGGAGTATATATAGTCTAGGGCCACGAAGGGGTAAGTGAGGGGCGAAACAGGTACATGGGCCTTGGCCCGAGTGTCTGCGCGTAGGTAGGGCCAGAAGTTCCGGGGACGGACGGAAGGTCCGGGCGCCGGAGGTTTCAGGCGAGGGTTCGGGCATGGTCGGAGCTATCTAGAGAGTTGGCACGGTCCGGGACGACGTCGGTGTAGCATGGCCGAAAGTTCCGGGTGCCGGAGGTTTTAGGCGAGCTTTCGGGCAGAGTCCTGGCTGGACAGAGAGTTGGCACGTCTGCTCGTCGCCTGGAGTGTCGAGGGCCGGAGGTTCCGAGCAGGTCGGAAGATCCAGGTGTCAGAGGTTCCGGGCTGTGGCCAGAAGGTCTGGGCCTGGCAGAAACTCTGCACAAGTCTTGACGTCGGTTGTTCCTTCTCCTTGAGTCCTTGGTTCCTGAGAACATGTAGTGTCTTGGCATTAGGTTGCAACCATGTATGGGATGAATGGAGAGGAAAAGGACTTAGGAACGAGTTCACCTTGTGTCCAATGGCGCATGCTCGAGGTCGAGGTCTCGTCGTAGCGCACATGGGGATGATTGTAGGATGCTACACATCAACATACATCACATCGAAGATACCTAGGTTCAGGCCATTGTAGAGGTGTAATACCCTACTCCTGCCGAAGGATGATATCGTTGTGTTCACTTTGCTGGTCACAATGTGTGTGGTATGTTGTGAATGAGTCCACCTCTAGGTTGTAGTCTTGTTTTATTTAAACTACATCGGTCCTCCCCTTATCACATCGGGGGTTGCCACAAGTTCAGTATAAATGAAGGGAAACGTGAGGGCCGTCCATACTAGCCCGACATGACGGGGTGTGACATGCTCGCCCATACTGAGTTGGTAGCCACAGGACGCCCCTATAGCAGCATGCCGAGCAGGTGAATCTTCAGCTATCACTGTTACTGATATAGGGGGATGGTGCGCCTCACTGGTGCCCAAAGTCAAAAAGGGCGGGCCTGTTGCGTCCCGGCTCATGACAGTCGCAGTAGCAGGATGGTGCACATTTAATGTCTCTGACACGCAGATTCTTTGCTTCCTTCACGTAGAAGGAAGAATGTCGTAGGGTGCGATGCTTCTCGGGCGGATCCAAGAAGCGCTTGTTGGGGCTTGGCACCTGATACGTCTCCAACGTATCTATAATTTTTGATTGCTACATGCTATATTATCTACTGTTTTGGACTATATTGGGATTTATTTTCCACTTTTATGTTATTTTTGTGACTAACCTACTAACCAGAGGCCCAGCCCAGAATTGTTGTATTTTTGCCTATTTCAGTGTTTCGGAGAAACAAAATATCAAACGGAGTCCAAACGAAATGAAACCTTCGGGACCGTGATTTTCTCACCAAACGTGATCCAGGAGACTTGGACCCTACTCCAAGGAACAAAAGAGGCGGTCACGAGGGTGGGGGGCGTGCCTCCCCTAGGGCGCGCCCCCTGCCTCGTGGGCCCCTCGGAGCTCCACCGACGTACTCCTTCCTCCTATATATACCTACGTACCCCCAAACGATTAGATACGGAGCCAAAAACCTAATTCCACTGCCGCAACTTTCTATATCCACGAGATCCCATCTTGGGGCCTGTTCCGGAGCTCCGCTAGAGAGGGCCATCATCACGGAGGGCTTCTACATCATCATAGCCTCTCCGATGAAGTGTGAGTAGTTTACCTCAGACCTTCGGGTCCATAGTTATTAGCTAGATGGCTTCTTCTCTCTTTTTAGATCTCAATACAATGTCCCCCCTCTCTCGTGGAGATCTATTTGATGTAATCTTCTTTTTGCGGTGTGTTTGTTGAGACCGATGAATTGTGGGTTTATGATCAAGTATATCTATGAATAATATTTGAATCTTCTCTGAATTCTTTTATGTATGATTGGTTATCTTTGCAAGTCTCTTCGAATTATCAGTTTGGTTTGGCCTACTAGATTGGTTTTTCTTGCCATGGGAGAAGTGCTTAGCTTTGGGTTCAATCTTGCGGTGTCCTTTCCCAATGACAGAAGGGGCAGCAAGGCACGTATTGTATTGTTTCCATCAAGGATAACAAGATGGGGTTTTTATCATCTTGCATGAAACTATCCC
Source organism: Aegilops umbellulata (assembly GCA_032464435.1). Lineage (NCBI taxonomy): Eukaryota > Viridiplantae > Streptophyta > Magnoliopsida > Poales > Poaceae > Aegilops > Aegilops umbellulata. Next base: position 222,065,772 of record CP136058.1, on the reverse strand, counting down.
TCTACATCATGTCATCTTGCTTAAGGCGTTACTCTGTTTTTAACTTAATACTCTAGATGCATGCTGGATAGCGGTCGATGAGTGGAGTAATAGTAGTAGATGCAGGCAGGAGTCGGTCTACTTGTCTCGGACGTGATGCCTATATACTTGATCATACCTAGATATTCTCATAACTATGCTCAATTCTGTCAATTGCTCAACAGTAATTTGTTCACCCACCGTAGAATACTTATGCTCTTGAGAGAAGCCACTAGTGAAACCTATGGCCCCCGGGTCTATTCTCATCATATCAATCTCCATCACTTTATTATTGCTTTTCTTTTTTACTTTGCCTTTTACTTTTCACTTTGCATCTCTATACCAAAAATACCAAAAATATTATCTATCATATCTATCAGATCTCACTCCCGTAAGTGACCGTGAAGGGATTGACAACCCCTAATCGCGTTGTTTGCATTGAGCTATTGTTTTGTGTAGGTACAAGGGACTTGCGTGTAGCCTCCTACTGGATTGATACCTTGGTTCTGAAAAACCGAGGGAAATAATTACGATACTATGCTGCATCATCCTCTCCTCTTCGGGGAAATCCAACACAGTGCTCAAGAGGTTGCAAGAAGAATTTCTCGTGCCGTTGCCGGGGAGTCTGCACAAAAGTCAACATACCAAGTACCCATCACAATCCCTTTCTCCCGCATTACATTAGTTGCCATTTGCCTCTCGTTTTCCTCTCCCCCACTTCACCCTTGCCGTTTTATTCGCCCTCTCTTTTCCGTCTGCCTTTTTCTCACTTGCCTTTTGTTTGCTCGTGTGTTGGATTGCTTGTTTGTCGCGATTGCTCAAGATACTACCAAATTGTGTGACTTCACCAATACCAATAATAATGAATTCCTTAGCACTCCGATTGCTCCTCTTGCTAATATTGAATCTTGTGAAATCAATACTGCTTTGTTGAATCTTGTTATGACAGATCAATTCGCCGGCCTTCCTAGTGAAGATGCCGCTACTCATTTGAATAGCTTCGTTGATTTATGTGATATGCAAAAGAATAAAGATATCGATAATGGTATTGTTAAATTGAAGCTATTTCCTTTTTCGCTTAGAGATCGTGCTAAAGCTTGGTTTTCGTCTTTGCCTAAAAATAGTATTGATTCTTGGAACAAGTGCAAAGATGCTTTTATCTCTAAGTATTTTCCTCCTGCTAAGATCATCTCTCTTAGAAACAACATTATGAATTTTAAGCAACTTGACCATGAACATGTTGCACAAGCTTGGGAGAGAATGAAATTAATGATACGTAATTGCCCTACTCATGGTTTGAACCTGTGGATGATTATACAAATTTTTTATGCCGGATTGAATTTTGCTTCTAGAAATCTTTTAGATTCGGCCGCGAGAGGCACTTTTATAGAAATCACTTTAGGAGATGCTACTAAACTCCTAGATAATATTATGGTTAATTATTCTCAATGGCATACTGAAAGATCTACTAATCAAAAAGTGCATGCGATAGAAGAAATCAATGTTTTGAGTGGAAAGATGGAAGAACTTATGAAATTATTTGCTACTAAGAGTGTTTCTTCTGATCCTAATGATATGCCTTTGTCTAGTTTGATTGAGAATAATAATGAATCTATGGATGTGAATTTTGTTGGTAGAAATAATTTTGGTAACAACGCGTATAGAGGGAATTTTAATCCTAGGCCTTATACTAGTAATCCTTCTAATAATTATGGAAATTCCTACAACAACTCTCATGGAAATTTTAATAAGATTTCCTTTGAATTTGAGAATAGTGTTGAAGAGTTTATGAATACACAAAAGAATTTTAATGCTTTGCCTGAAGAGAAATTGCTTAAAGTTGATGATTTGGCTAGGAACGTTGATAGAATTTCTCTTGAGGTTGATTCTTTAAAACTTAGATCTATTCCTCCTAAGCATGATATCAATGAGTCTCTCAAAGCCATGAGAATATCCATTGATGAGTCCAAGGAAAGAACCGCTAGGATGCGTGCTACGAAAGATGCCTTTATTAAAGCGTGTTCTTCCAATTCCTATGAAAATCAAGATGAAGATCTAAAAGTTATTAATGTGTCCCCTATTAAATCTTTGTTTTGCAATATGAATCTTGATGAAACTGAATATGATCTTCCTTTACCTAGAAGGCGTTCCAAAAATTCGGAGTATTTAGATCTTGATGATGAAATTGATAAAAGTGGGATTGAAACAAATAAAACCCTAGATGTTGCTAAACCCACTATATTGGATTTCAAGGAATTTAATTATGAAAGTTGCTCTTTAATTGATTGTATTTCCTTGTTGCAATCCGTACTAAATTCTCCTCATGCTTATAGTCAAAATAAAGCCTTTACCGAACATACTGTTGATGCCTTGATGCAATCTTATGCAGAAAAACTTGAGTTGAAAGTTTCTATCCCTAGAAAACTCTATGATGAGTGGGAACCAACTATTAAAATTAAAATTAAAGATCATTAGTTTTATGCTTTGTGTGATTTGGGTGCTAGTGTCTCCACTATTCCCAAAATTTTGTGTGATTTGCTAGATTTCCGTGATTTTGATGATTGCTCTCTAAACTTGCATCTTGCGGATTCCACTATTAAGAAACATATGGGAAGAATTAATGATGTTCTTATTGTTGCAAATAGGAATTATGTGCCCGTAGATTTTATCGTTCTTGATATAGATTGCAATCCTTCCTGCCCTATTATTCTTGGTAGACCTTTCCTTAGAATGATTGGTGCAATTATTGATATGAAGGAAGGGAATATTAGATTTCAATTTCCATTAAAAAAGGGCACGGAACTCTTCCCTTGAAAGAATATAAAATTACCATATGAATCTATCATGAGAGCCACTTATGGATTGCCTACCAAAGATGGCAAAACCTAGATCTATCCTCGCTTTTATGCCTAGCTAGGGGCGTTAAACGATAGCGCTTGTTGGGAGGCAACCCAATTTTATTTTAGTTTTTAGTTTTTTTTGTTTCTGTTTAGGAATAAATAATCCATCTACCTTATGTTTAGATGTGGTTTTGTGTTTTAATTAGTGTTTGTGCCAAGTTAGACCTATAGGATCTTCTTGGATGATAGTTATTTGATCTTGCTGTAATTTCCAGAAACTTTCTGTTCACAAAAACAATTGTTAAAAATCACCAGAACGTGATAAAATACTGATTCCAATTGATGCTGATCAATAAGAAAAATTTCTAGGTCGTCCTATTGTGGTAGATTTTTTGGAGTTCCAGAAGTTTGCGTTAGTTACAGATTACTACAGACTGTTCTGTTTTTGACAGATTCTGTTTTTCGTGTGTTGTTTGCTTATTTTGATGAATCTATGGCTAGTAAAATAGTTTATTATCCATAGAGAAGTTGGGAAACAGTAGGTTTAACACCAATATAAATAAAGAATGAGTTCATTACAGTACCTTGAAGTGGTCTTTTGTTTTCTTTCTCTAACGGACCTCACGAGATTTCTATTGAGTTTTGTGTTGTGAAGTTTTCAAGTTTTGGGTGAATTCTTTTGATGGATTATGGAAAAAGGAGTGGCAAGAGACTAAGCTTGGGGATGCCCATGGAACCCCCAAGATAATCCAAGGACACCAAAAATTCAAAGCTTGGGGATGCCCCGGAAGGCATCCCCTCTTTCGTCTACTTCTATCGGTAATTTTACTTGGAGCTATATTTTTATTCACCACATGATATGTGTTTTGTTTGGAGCGTCTTGTATTATTTGTGTCTTTGTTTGTTAGTGTGCCACAATAATACTTGATGTACACACCTTTTGAGAGAGCCATACATGAATTGGAATTTGATAGAATACTCTATGTGCTTCACTTATATCTTTTTGAGCTTTATAGTTTTGCTCTTGTGCTTCACTTAGATCTTTTAGACCATGGTGGTGGATTTGTTTTATAGAAACTATTGATCTCTCATGCTTCACTTAGATTATTTTGAGAGTCTTTAATAGCATGGTAATTTGCTTAATAATAATATGCTTGGTATTCAAGATTTGTAAAACTTTCTTTTGAGTGCGTTGAATACTAAGAAAAGTTTGATGCTTGATAATTATTTTGCGATATGAAGATGGTGATATTAGAGTCATGCTAGTTGAGTAGTTGTGAATTTGATAAATACTTGTGTTAAAGTTTGTGATTCCCGTAGCATGCACGTATGGTGAACCGTTATGTGATGAAGTTGGAGCATGATTTATTTATTAATTGTCTTCCTTATGAGTGGCGGTCGGGGACGAGCGATGGTCTTTTCCTACCAATATATCCCCCTAGGAGCATGCGCGTAATACTTTGCTTTGATAACTTCTAGATTTTTGCAATAAGTATATGAGTTCTTTATGACTAATGTTGAGTCCATGGATTGTACGCATTTTTCCCATCCTTCCACCATTGCTAGCCTCTCTAATACCGCGCACCTCTTGCTGGTATCGTACACCCACCATATACCTTCCTCAAAACAGCCACCATACCTACCTATCATGGCATTTCCATAGCCATTCCGAGATATATTGACATGCAACTTTCCACCGTTCCATTTATTATGACACGCTCCATCATTGTCATATTGCTAGCATGGTCATGTAGTTGAAATCGTATTTGTCGCAAAGCCACCGTTCACAATTCTTTCATACATGTCACTCTTGATTCATTGCATATCCCGGTACACCGCCGGAGGCATTCATATAGAGTCATATTTTGTTCTAATATTGAGTTGTAATTGTTGAGTTGTAAGAAAAATAAAAGTGTGATGATCATCATTTTTAGAGCATTGTCCCAAGTGAGGAAAGGATGATGGAGACTATGATTCCCCCACAAGTCGGGATGAGACTCCGGACGAAAACAAAGAGGCCATAAAAAAAGAAAAGGAAAAGGCCCAAATAAAAAAATAAAAAAAGAGAGAAAAAGAGAGAAGGGACAATGTTACTATCCTTTTACCACACTTGTGCTTCAAAGTAGCACCATGATCTTCATGATACAGAGTCTCTTATTTTGTCACTTTGATATACTAGTGGGAATTTTCATTATAGAACTTGGCTTGTATATTCCAATGATGGGCTTCCTCAAATTGCCCTAGGTCTTCGTGAGCAAGCGAGTTGGATGCACACTCACTTAGTTTCTTTTGTTGATCTTTCATATACTTATAGCTCTAGTGCATCCGTTGCATGGCAATCCCTACTCACTCACATTGATATCTATTGATGGGCATCTCTGTCACATCCCTAGCTAGGCCATGCATTAGAGTGTGCATCATGTTTAAATTCTATTAATTCTGAAATGGGAAATGCCAGAACCCCCAACACACACTTCCCCCCCCCCCTGGAAATAACTAGGGTTTACTAAAATCTTTTTCAATGAACCTGAAATGCCCTTCTAAAATGTTCACCCTCTTTGTCTTGGATTAAACCCCCTGGCAAAAATAGTGCACATTTTTCTAGGTCAACAGAAGGTTATTGAATTAACACATAAGTATTTGAATTTGGGCATTTAAAATTTTAAAAAAATATTTAAATGTTCAAATATTCTCAAACAGAAATGTTTCTTGTTGTCTATACTTTAAATAGTATGCATGAGCAGTTTGGGGATTTTTGGAGTTGTTTAAGTATTTTAAATAAGTCCACAAAGTTGCAGAAATAATAGAAAAAGAAAACAGTTAAACAGAAGAAATCTAACCTGGCCAAACCCACCAGCCGGCCCACCTGGCGGCCCAGCGCTGTGCTGGCCCGAGCCAGCCAGCTGCTTCGTCCCCGCCAGGCAGGCAGGGTGGTGACGCCGGCGAGCGCGAGCTCGCCACGGCGTCACCTGCTCGCCGCTTCGCCGCCCGACGCGCTGGACGTCCTCCACGTCGCGCCCTCGACCCCGTGGACACCTCACTTCTCCCCTGGCTCTCTCTCTCGCTATCCAGCGCCATGGCCGCAGCACCCGTCGCCGTCTCGCCGCCATAACCGCGCCCATCGTTGCCCCCTCGCCCCGCTGACCTGCCCAGAGGCTCCGCCACTTCGCCCTCGCCCTCCCCACCGAGCCACGCCTCGCCGGAGGCCCTGCATCGCCGCCATCAGCTCGTCTCCGACCCCGGTGCCCGCCGGCCGCCGTTCTTCGATTCGCGCCGCTCCGTTCGCCCCCGAGCCCGCTGAGCTGCTCGTCGACCTCCCTGTGAGCTCCCGCACCTTCTCCCCCTCCTCCCATGCCTGCTAGCTCGCCGTAGCGCCCGTCCCCGACGAGCCCGAGAGCTTGGCTCCGCCGGCCATGGCGCCACCGCGGCCATAGCCCCTGCCACCCGGGCCAGAGCGCGTCAACGTGCTCCTGGAGCCTCCAGGAGGCCAAAACAGCCACCAGCCGACCCCCTAACGCACCGTAGCGCCAAAGCCACCTCCACCCGAGCCCCGGCGCCGCCAAACCCGTCGCCGGCGATGTTTCCGGCCACCCCGAGCCCAGCCGTTGCCACCGAACGCCGCGGAAGGATCTCAGCTACCCGTAGATGGCCTCCGCGCCTTGTTTGGTTGCCAAAACGAGCAAAATCACTTGCTCCGCCGCGTCTGACCTCGCCGGCGGCTAGACGCCGGCGAGTTGACCCTAACCGTTGACTTGTGGACCCAGTTTGACTCCTCTGAGTCTATGACATGTGGGCCCCGACTGCTAATTAATCCAGGATTAAAAAATAATCTAATCTGTTTAAGTTAATGACCCTGACACGCGGGACCCACGCGTCAGGTTTGACTTGGACCGGTCTGTTGACCTGCTGAGGTCAGCATGACTTCATGCTGACGCAGTAATCTATTTTGCTGGATTTATTTTTATACAGGAAAATCCAGAAAATAGTTCAAACATCAAAAATTCATAGAAAATTATCTGTAACTCCAAATGCAAAGTTTTATATATGAAAATCTCTCAGAAAAATCCAATCTATCCAATGGAACTGGTTTCATGCATGTTAAAACAAGTTAAACCCACTGTTTAGGCATTATAAGATATTGCACTAATATGATCTTATAAATGCACTACCATTTGAATTCTTGATTCAAATGGGGTCATTTCCTTCTAGTTTAACTTGCACAAGACCAGGACACATTCATATTGCCATGTCATTGCATGCATCATATTGTTGCATATCGTCATGTATTGATTGTGTTGCAATGTGTCATTCGTGGTAGGTTCTGCCTCCGAGGATATCTCCGAGTATCCAGTTGAAGGGCAGTATCCCACCACCACTCCATCAGGCAAGCAACTCGTTGATCATTCCGATACAAACCCATGTTCTCGCTTCTGCCCTTGTTTACTGCATTAAGACAACGCGTTTCAAACTGCTGTGTGTTGCGGTAGTTGAACCCACTTCCTTTGCATGACCTGTCATTGCCACAGTAACTAGATGAAACCCACTAGCATGTGTAGGAGTTGATTGAGCCAATACATGTGTATGTGTGTTCCTACCATGCTATGCTTGCTATGCTTAGAGTTGTGTCAGGTCTGGCTCATCGGGATGATGATCCGGAGTGAAAGGTTGTATCGTTGTCAATGGTGTGGAAGTGTTGAACACGATTTGGTAAAGGAATTGATGAAAGGCCATGTAGGAGTACATGGTGGGTTGTTTCATTGAGGCCGTTCTTAAGAACTGAGATCTGTGTGTGTGATTTAAGACTCAGCTACTACCACTCATTGGGCCCGAAACCAATGGACCCTCTCGGCTTCTTGATCACGCTTGTCCTCTGTCCAGGAGTTGCAAAGTAGTTTCTGGTGTTTGTAGCATGCTGGGGGCCGCACGCGGCGCTGACCATCGGGGTGGGCTGTGTTGCGGTAGGCACGTGGCACGGTGTACCGACTCGCCCGTTTGGTGTCTCGGAACCCTGTTCACATCGTTCGGGGCCGTTAGTGGAAACCTCGGCCGGACTCCCTGCGGATGGAACCCGAATAGGCGATAAACCTGGACTAGAGACTTGAGTGTTTAGGTAGGCCGTGGCTGACACCCTCGCTGGGCTTCCGCTTGAAGGTTGCCGAGTACATGTCATGTAAACGGCGATAAGTGGTGAGAGCGTGTGTGAAGAAGTACACCCCTGCAGGGTATAAATCTATTCGAATAGCCGCGTCCGCGGTAAAGGACTACTTGGTCACCTATACAGTTCATAGACAAGTTAAATGGATACTACTAAAAATCTCAAGATAAGTGTGAGTACCGCGGATGGCCCTCTCGCAGGATGGCGAGAGAGGATCCACGGTGGAGTATTGTGTTGGTGTTAGTGGACTCGTGTGCGACAAATGATTTACAAGTGGTGTCTATCGTAGGATAGCTTAGCCAAGAGTCAAAGCTGGCTTGCTGCAATAACCCCACTACCTTCTTGAGAATGTGCATGTATAGTAGGTTCCTGTTGTAAGACTTGCTGAGTACCTCCGTGCTCATGTTGCTTTATTCATGTTTTTCAGACGACTGCACCAACCCCTCTGATGGGTTCTTTATAGACCTCGACGTTGACGAGTGACTTATCACCCAGGTGGTGATCCAAGACTTGTGAAGAGTCGTTGTAGATAGACAGGCTTCGTCAAGCCTTCTTTCTTTCTAGTGTCTGTACTCAGACTACTTTGCTTCCGCATGTGCTTGTATGTTTGTATGACTTGAGTGTTGGGTCATGTGACCCCTATCTGTATGGATGATATGTATGGCTCCTCGGAGCCTTCTAAATAAAGTACTTGAGTCGTAGAGTACTGTTGTGTTGCCATGTTGTATTTACTCATATCGGGCATATTGTGTGTATGATTGAAATGCTTGGTATGAGTGGGATCCGACTATCTAGTTGTTTATCCTTGGCAGCCTTTCATATGGGGAAATGTAAGTCTTGTGCTTCTGAGCGATAGTAGTCCGCTACAGCCCGGATCACCGGAGTCCTGCTAGCCCAGCACTACTGCTTGGACACTTGACTGGCCGGCATGTGTCTCACGTCGTTCCTATGTCTGTCCCTTCGGGGAAATGTCACGCGATGTTATTCGGAGTCCTGCCTAGCCTGCTACAGCCCGGGTTACCGGAGTCCTGTTAGCCCAGTGCTACAGCCCGAATAGACACGTTGATGACCGACATGTTCGAAGTGATTCATGTATGCCTATCCTCATAGGCTAGCGCCGCTTTGGGTTCACGACTAGCCATGTCGGCCCGGGTTCTCTGTCATATGGATGCTAGCGACACTATCATATACGTGAGCCAAAAGGCGCAAACGGTCCCGGGCCAGGTAAGGTGGCACCCGTGGGAGTACCGTGCGTGAGGCCGCAAAGTGATATGATGTGTTACACGCTAGATCGATGTGGTTTAGAATCGGGGTCCTGACAGCGTTGGCATCAGAGCCGGACTGCCTGTAGGTTCGCTAAGCCAAACTGGTCGATGTCGAGTCTAGAAATGCTTTAGTTATATGTAGGGGAATTGATTGTGGGAGGGAACGTAAGGCTCTTTTACTCCTTTACCTTATGCCCTCTATTCTGAGTCATTCTCTTCTCATTCTACGTGGGTTAAGGACTAGGCTCTCTTCTCTCTATCAGGTTCACGTGTTACTAAATCCGTAGTAACTTATAGGATTGTTGGATTCAACCCAGTTCAGTTCTACTAAAGTTTAGTATGTTGCCATTTGAACCAGAACCTTGATATGGTGTTGTTGAGTGGGTTCGCAAACTGTTGTGGATGTCTCAAGTCTTTTTCTGAGCATTTACAGCCGTTATGCTGTCCAATTTCATCCAGAAATTCTAATGCCTTTGCACTATTTTGTGCTTTCAGATGGCTACCCGTCCCCAAAACCAAGTGGTTCGTCTGACCCGTTGCATCGGTGTATGTGGTCATACCGCCATGTTGGTTCGAGTGATGGTGGAGGCAGGATACCGATGGTACCCTGAATACACCGTCGAAGAGCAGTTTAGAGATTTCAACCAGAGCCAATATCTGTGCACGGTTAGGATATATCCATCTTATCCCGGAGCCACGGAACCACTCCACCGTTCTTATGGACTCGAGATCACTATTGGGATGTCCGTTCAAGATGCAGCCTACTCGATGATGACCATTATGCGAGCTAGAACTGCCTTGTTGAGCAACACTGAATTTCGCTACATGCCAGCATCCCTCCCTGGGGCGCATGGTTACCTTCAGGGCATGTACAGTGATGCATCCCATGAGGACTCACTCCTTTGCACCACTACTGAGATGTTGGAAGATAAGGACCGTGAAAACCGGGCCTTGCGTATGGAGCTCTTTAATGCTCGTGCTGATCATTGGGCCACCTTGACGAGGTTTGCACCTGCTGTGCAAGCCGGATACATGGACACGAGAGACTTGTACCCTGTGCGGGCTAGTCTGCCAGACTTCATGGAATGGCGTGAGGTGGGAGGCATCACCCCTCCTCGTGGGCCTCTTCTACCGCCATTTGTTGGACCGAGGCCGCATCCAAGTCCCTATGGTCCACAAGCACCGCAGCACCGTCTGTTCCCAGATGACCATGTTCCGCTTCCAGGTCTGGGTGGTGACTTCTATGAGGACTTCTACAGAGCCGTCTGAGCTAGTAGTAGTCTCGCTAGTATTGTAATAGTTGTATGTCCACCGTCCTGCGTGATGTTGGAATATAACTTAGTGTGTATCAATTCCGGAGGTGTAGATAAATAATGTATAGGAGCTTGGAATGCCTCCGATGAGATGTAACGTCTTTCATCATAGTGGTACTTCAGCCGGGCTTGTACTAAACTATGTATGGGTGTATGACTGTTGGTGTATATATGGCAGTTTCTATATTACCATGTCATACGGATGATCATCTCTGCATTCCTTGTTATCCATTACATTCCGCACTTCCTTGGCCAGATTTTGCCATCCTGGTTTAAATCGTTGTTTTGTTTCCCAGGATGGTCAACACCCGCAGCAACCCTGCTGCTTCGGAGCAGGGAGAAGCTAGTGCACCTAGAGAGGAAAGTCTGCCTCAACCACCTTCTCTGGCCGAAGTGATGCTGGAGGCAGAGCGCAACAGGCGCGACACCAATCGCTTGTTAGAGCGGATTGAGCAGAACACCGCACGCCAGCAGAGGATCAATTCGGTGTCCATCAATGACTTTGTCAAGCTGTACCCGCCAAAGTTCAATCATTCCATCGAACCTCTCGATGCGGATGACTGGCTCCGCAGCATCGCCCACAAGCTACGTTCTGCCAACGTGGCTGAAGATGATAAAGTCACCTTTGCTGCTTATCACCTCGAAGGCCCTGCCAGCCTTTGGTGGGAGAATTATGAAGCTATGCGTCCGGTCGGCCAACTCACTACTTGGGCTGATTTCAGTGCCGCTTTTCGTGAGCATCATATTCCGGAAGGTCTCATGGATCGCAAGAGGGAGGAGTTCTGTAACTTCACCCAGGGGAAGCTGACTGTGGATGCATACAGTCGCGAGTTTGGGAAGCTTGCACGCTATGCTCCCGAAGAGGTATCCACCGATGCCAAGAAGCAGGCAAGGTTCCGCAAGGGACTTAGCCCTGAGCTCCGACGTGACCTTCGTCTGCATGAATGCATTTCTTTTCCTAAGCTAGTCAATAAGGCCATCAGTGCCGAGACAGGGCAGAATGATTTCGAAGCTTCACGCAAGCACTCCCGTGACTATGGATCTTCATCCGGTTCTGGATCACAGAAGCGCCGGGTCTGGATTCCAAATTCTGCTATGCCACCCAGGTATACTCCGAGGACATCCTTTGAGGCGCCTCGCCCCAATCAGCAGTATGTGCCGCCCAAGACTTTTGGTGGCCCCACTGCCAACACTGCTCCACGCCCCAATATGACAACTTGCTTCAAGTGTGGTGAGCCAGGCCACTACATCCGTGAGTGTCCCCAGAACAACCCCAGCCAGTTCGGAAAGTCTGTTGGCCGTGGTAAGTCAACAGCAAAAGTGCTTGTCGCCAAGCCAGCCACCACTGCTCGTGGCCATGTCAACTACGTTTCAGCTGAAGAAACTCAAGAGGACCCCAACGTCGTTCTCGGTACGCTCCTTGTTAATTGCCATCCAGCAACTGTCCTTTTTGATACTGGAGCATCTCATTCATTTATTTCTGAGAGCTATGCTCGTTTGCACAACACCACTTTTTGTGACATGCCTACCTCCATGGTAATTCAAACCCCTGGTTCTAAGTGGCAAACCTCTAGGATCAGCCATGGAAATGAAATTCTTGTTGACAGATTGGTCTTCCTTGCGTCACTAATAGCTCTCAAGTCTTCAGACATAAACATCATCTTGGGTATGGACTGGATGTCAGCTCATTACGCCAAGATTGATTGCTCAACTAGAACTGTCCAACTTACCCATCCATCGGGCAAGACAGTCAATGTTTTGACCCGAGTATCGGAGCGTCAGCTCTACTCTCTAAATGCCAATCCCCTTCGAGACCTCGAAGATATTCCGGTAGTCCGTGACTTTCCGGATGTCTTTCCAGAGGAACTGCCAGGTGTTCCACCTGACAGAGATGTCGAGTTCGTGATAGACCTTGTTCCAGGAACCGTTCCAATCTCTAGGAGACCTTATAAGATGGCACCCCTAGAACTAGCTGAGCTTAAGAAACAACTCGATGAGTCCTTGCAAAAAGGTTTCATCCGTCCTAGTTCATCTCCATGGGCTTGCCCCGTCCTCTTCGTCAAGAAGAAGGATGGAACGGATCGGATGGTTGTGGATTATCGACCTGTCAATTTGGTCACTATCAAGAACAAGTATCCGCTCCCCAGGATCAACGACCTGTATGACCAGCTCGCTGGATCCTCAGTCTTTTCCAAGATGGATTTGAGGTTGGGCTACCATCAAATCAAAATCAAGAACGGGGACATTCCCAAAACGGCCTTTGTCACTCGCTACGGCCAATACGAGTACACCGTCATGTCCTTCGGTTTAACCAATGCTCCAGCCACCTTCTCTCGGTTAATGAACTCGATCTTCATGGAGTACTTGGATAAATTCGTCGTGGTATACCTCGATGATATACTCATCTACTCCAAGAATGAGGAAGAACATGCCGAACATCTAAGGCTAGTATTGATGAAACTTCGAGAGCATCGCCTTTATGCCAAATTCTCCAAGTGCGAATTCTGGTTGCCAGAAGTGACCTATCTGGGCCATGTAATCTCTGGCAAGGGCATTGCTGTCAATCCCGAGCGAGTTCAAGCTGTCCTTGACTGGACTCCACCTGAAATGGTCAAGCAAGTTCGGAGTTTTCTTGGTTTAGCGAGCTATTGCCGCCGCTTCGTCGAGAATTTTTCCAAGGTTGCTAAGCCTCTAACTGAACTCCTCAAAAAAGATAAAAAGTTCGAGTGGACCCCACAGTGCGAGTTCAGCTTTCAGGAACTGAAAAGACGCCTGACATCTGCTCCCGTACTGGTACCACCAGATTTCTCTAAGGACTTTGTTATCTATTGCGACGCCTCGCGACAAGGACTAGGTTGCATACTCATGCAAGATCGTCATGTGATTGCCTACGCATCTCGACAGTTGCGTCCACATGAGGATAATTATCCTACTCATGATCTAGAGCTTGCAGCAGTAGTCCATGCACTCAAAACCTGGCGACATTACCTTCTGGGTAATCGTTGCGAAATTTACACTGATCACCAAAGTTTGAAATATATCTTCACCCAACCGGATTTGAATCTCAGGCAAAGACATTGGGTCGAGTTGATCTCATATTACGACTTAGGAATAACTTACACCCCAGGCAAAGCCAATGTCATGGCTGATGCACTAAGTCGTAAATCTTATTGTAACAACCTGATGTTACAACAAGGTCAACCACTTCTCCACGAGGAATTTCATAAGCTTAACCTTCACATTGTTCCTCGAGGACTCCTTTCCACCCTGGTGGCGAAACCTAACCTTACGGATCAGATCATCAAGGCACAAAAGGTGGATCCGGGAATTTCCCGTATCAAGAGAAACATCAAGAAGGGAGTTGCAGATTGTTTCTCCATTGATGATCAAGGTGTTGTGTTCTTCGGAAACCGTCTAGTGGTTCCCAAGGTACGCAACTTGAGGCTATTGATCCTTAAGGAAGCTCATGAATCCCCTCTCACCATTCATCCCGGTAGTACTAAGATGTATCAAGACCTACGCCAAAGGTTTTGGTGGACCAGGATGAAGAGAGAAATCGCTCAATACATTGCAACTTGCGACGTCTGTCGTCGTGTTAAAGCAGAGCATCAACGGCCTGCTGGCACCCTTCAACCATTGGATATTCCTGAATGGAAATGGGATAAAATCGGTATGGATTTCATTACCGGATTTCCCAGAACCAAAAGAGGGAATAATGCTATCTTCGTTGTTGTCGATCGTCTCTCCAAAGTAGCCCACTTTTTACCCGTTCGCGAGAGTATAACCGCTAGCCAGCTAGCTGACTTATACATCTCTCGAATAGTGTCTCTTCATGGTGTTCCATTGGAAATTAATTCGGACCGTGGAAGTCTTTTCACCTCTCGATTTTGGGAGAGTTTCCAAAATGCTATGGGGACTCGTCTCTCCTTTAGCACCGCCTTCCATCCTCAATCAAGTGGTCAAGTAGAATGAGTCAATCAAATTCTGGAGGATATGCTCCGAGCTTCTGTCATCTCTTTCGGTATGGATTGGGAGAAGTGCCTACCATTTGCCGAGTTCGCTTATAACAATAGTTATCAAGCTAGCTTGGGCAAAGCTCCTTTCGAAATTCTTTATGGACGAAAATGTCGAACGCCTCTTAACTGGTCAGAAACCGGCGAGAGACAACTCTTTGGCCCGGACATGATCCAGGATGCAGAAGAGCAGGTTCGCATTATTCGTGAGAAGTTGAAAACCGCTCAATCCCGTCAAAAGAGTCAGTATGACCGCAAGCATAAGCCCATGGCTTATGAAGTCGGTGAGATGGCTTACCTTCGGGTTACACCTTTAAAGGGAACCCATCGATTCGGTATCAAAGGCAAATTGGCTCCTCGTTACATTGGACCTTTTCGCATTCTTGCCAAACGAGGGGAAGTTGCCTACCAACTGGAACTACCTTCGCATCTCTCCAGAGTTCATGATGTCTTCCACGTTTCTCAACTCAGGCGTTGCTTCTCGGACCCTATCCGCGGAGTGGACCACGAAACGCTTGATCTCCAAGATAACCTCACTTATCGGGAATACCCCGTTCGTATCCTTGATCAAGCCGAGCGTACCACTCGACGCCACAATATCAAGTTTCTCAAGGTTCAATGGTCACACCATTCCGAGCAAGAAGCTACTTGGGAAAGGGAGGATCGTCTTCGACTTGAGTACCCCGCCTTCTTTCCGGAGGAACCTAAATCTCGGGACGAGATTCTTTTGAGTGGGGGTGAGTTGTCACATCCCTAGCTAGGCCATGCATTAGAGTGTGCATCATGTTTAAATTCTATTAATTCTGAAATGGGAAATGCCAGAACCCCCAACACACACTTCCCCCCCCCCCCCTGGAAATAACTAGGGTTTACTAAAATCTTTTTCAATGAACCTGAAATGCCCTTCTAAAATGTTCACCCTCTTTGTCTTGGATTAAACCCCCTGGCAAAAATAGTGCACATTTTTCTAGGTCAACAGAAGGTTATTGAATTAACACATAAGTATTTGAATTTGGGCATTTAAAATTTAAAAAAAATATTTAAATGTTCAAATATTCTCAAACAGAAATGTTTCTTGTTGTCTATACTTTAAATAGTATGCATGAGCAGTTTGGGGATTTTTGGAGTTGTTTAAGTATTTTAAATAAGTCCACAAAGTTGCAGAAATAATAGAAAAAGAAAACAGTTAAACAGAAGAAATCTAACCTGGCCAAACCCACCAGCCGGCCCACCTGGCGGCCCAGCGCTGTGCTGGCCCGAGCCAGCCAGCTGCTTCGTCCCCGCCAGGCAGGCAGGGTGGTGACGCCGGCGAGCGCGAGCTCGCCACGGCGTCACCTGCTCGCCGCTTCGCCGCCCGACGCGCTGGACGTCCTCCACGTCGCGCCCTCGACCCCGTGGACACCTCACTTCTCCCCCTGGCTCTCTCTCTCGCTCTCCAGCGCCATGGCCGCAACACCCGTCGCCGTCTCGCCGCCATAACCGCGCCCACCGTTGCCCCCTCGCCCCGCTGACCTGCCCAGAGGCTCCGCCACTTCGCCCTCGCCCTCCCCACCGAGCCACGCCTCGCCGGAGGCCCTGCATCGCCGCCATCAGCTCGTCTCCGACCCCGGTGCCCGCCGGCCGCCGTTCTTCGATTCGCGCCGCTCCGTTCGCCCCCGAGCCCGCTGAGCTGCTCGTCGACCTCCCTGTGAGCTCCCGCACCTTCTCCCCCTCCTCCCATGCCTGCTAGCTCGCCGTAGAGCCCGTCCCCGACGAGCCCGAGAGCTTGGCTCCGCCGGCCATGGCGCCACCGCGGCCATAGCCCCTGCCACCCGGGCCAGAGCGCGTCAACGTGCTCCTGGAGCCTCCAGGAGGCCAAAACAGCCACCAGCCGACCCCCTAACGCACCGTAGCGCCAAAGCCACCTCCACCCGAGCCCCGGCGCCGCCAAACCCGTCGCCGGCGATGTTTCCGGCCACCCCGAGCCCAGCCGTTGCCACCGAACGCCGCGGAAGGATCTCAGCTACCCGTAGATGGCCTCCGCGCCTTGTTTGGTGGCCAAAACGAGCAAAATCACTTGCTCCGCCGCGTCTGACCTCGCCGGCGGCTAGACGCCGGCGAGTTGACCCTAACCGTTGACTTGTGGACCCAGTTTGACTCCTCTGAGTCTATGACATGTGGGCCCCGACTGCTAATTAATCCAGGATTAAAAAATAATCTAATCTGTTTAAGTTAATGACCCTGACACGCGGGACCCACACGTCAGGTTTGACTTGGACTGGTCTGTTGACCTGCTGAGGTCAGCATGACTTCATGCTGACGCAGTAATCTATTTTGCTGGATTTATTTTTATACAGGAAAATCCAGAAAATAGTTCAAACTTCAAAAATTCATAGAAAATTATCTGTAACTCCAAATGCAAAGTTTTATATATGAAAATCTCTCAGAAAAATCCAATCTATCCAATGGAACTGGTTTCATGCATGTTAAAACAAGTTAAACCCACTGTTTAGGCATTATAAGATATTGCACTAATATGATCTTATAAATGCACTACCATTTGAATTCTTGATTCAAATGGGGTCATTTCCTTCTAGTTTAACTTGCACAAGACCAGGACACATTCATATTGCCATGTCATTGCATGCATCATATTGTTGCATATCGTCATGTATTGATTGTGTTGCAATGTGTCATTCGTGGTAGGTTCTGCCTCCGAGGATATCTCCGAGTATCCAGTTGAAGGGCAGTATCCCACCACCACTCCATCAGGCAAGCAACTCGTTGATCATTCCGATACAAACCCATGTTCTCGCTTCTGCCCTTGTTTACTGCATTAAGACAACGCGTTTCAAACTGCTGTGTGTTGCGGTAGTTGAACCCACTTCCTTTGCATGACCTGTCATTGCCACAGTAACTAGATGAAACCCACTAGCATGTGTAGGAGTTGATTGAGCCAATACATGTGTATGTGTGTTCCTACCATGCTATGCTTGCTATGCTTAGAGTTGTGTCAGGTCTGGCTCATCGGGATGATGATCCGGAGTGAAAGGTTGTATCGTTGTCAATGGTGTGGAAGTGTTGAACACGATTTGGTAAAGGAATTGATGAAAGGCCATGTAGGAGTACATGGTGGGTTGTTTCATTGAGGCCGTTCTTAAGAACTGAGATCTGTGTGTGTGATTTAAGACTCAGCTACTACCACTCATTGGGCCCGAAACCAATGGACCCTCTCGGCTTCTTGATCACGCTTGTCCTCTGTCCAGGAGTTGCAAAGTAGTTTCTGGTGTTTGTAGCATGTTGGGGGCCGCACGCGGCGCTGACCATCGGGGTGGGCTGTGTTGCGGTAGGCACGTGGCACGGTGTACCGACTCGCCCGTTTGGTGTCTCGGAACCCTGTTCACATCGTTCGGGGCCGTTAGTGGAAACCTCGGCCGGACTCCCTGCGGATGGAACCCGAATAGGCGATAAACCTGGACTAGAGACTTGAGTGTTTAGGTAGGCCGTGGCTGACACCCTCGCTGGGCTTCCGCTTGAAGGTTGCCGAGTACATGTCGTGTAAACGGCGATAAGTGGTGAGAGCGTGTGTGAAGAAGTACACCCCTGCAGGGTATAAATCTATTCGAATAGCCGCGTCCGCGGTAAAGGACTACTTGGTCACCTATACAGTTCATAGACAAGTTAAATGGATACTACTAAAAATCTCAAGATAAGTGTGAGTACCGCGGATGGCCCTCTCGCAGGATGGCGAGAGAGGATCCACGGTGGAGTATTGTGTTGGTGTTAGTGGACTCGTGTGCGACAAATGATTTACAAGTGGTGTCTATCGTAGGATAGCTTAGCCAAGAGTCAAAGCTGGCTTGCTGCAATAACCCCACTACCTTCTTGAGAATGTGCATGTATAGTAGGTTCCTGTTGTAAGACTTGCTGAGTACCTCCGTGCTCATGTTGCTTTATTCATGTTTTTCAGACGACTTCACCAACCCCTCTGATGGGTTCTTTATAGACCTCGACGTTGATGAGTGACTTATCACCCAGGTGGTGATCCAAGACTTGTGAAGAGTCGTTGTAGATAGACAGGCTTCGTCAAGCCTTCTTTCTTTCTAGTGTCTGTACTCAGACTACTTTGCTTCCGCATGTGCTTGTATGTTTGTATGACTTGAGTGTTGGGTCATGTGACCCCTATCTGTATGGATGATATGTATGGCTCCTCGGAGCCTTCTAAATAAAGTACTTGAGTCGTAGAGTACTGTTGTGTTGCCATGTTGTATTTACTCATATCGGGCATATTGTGTGTATGATTGAAATGCTTGGTATGAGTGGGATCCGACTATCTAGTTGTTTATCCTTGGCAGCCTTTCATATGGGGAAATGTAAGTCTTGTGCTTCTGAGCGATAGTAGTCCGCTACAGCCCGGATCACCGGTGTCCTGCTAGCCCAGCACTACTGCTTGGACACTTGACTGGCCGGCATGTGTCTCACGTCGTTCCTATGTCTGTCCCTTCGGGGAAATGTCACGCGATGTTATTCGGAGTCCTGCCTAGCCTGCTACAGCCCGGGTTACCGGAGTCCTGTTAGCCCAGTGCTACAGCCCGAATAGACATGTTGATGACCGACATGTTCGAAGTGATTCATGTATGCCTGTCCTCATAGGCTAGCGCCGCTTTGGGTTCACGACTAGCCATGTCGGCCCGGGTTCTCTGTCATATGGATGCTAGCGACACTATCATATACGTGAGCCAAAAGGCGCAAACGGTCCCGGGCCAGGTAAGGTGGCACCCGTGGGAGTACCGTGCGTGAGGCCGCAAAGTGATATGATGTGTTACACGCTAGATCGATGTGGTTTAGAATCGGGGTCCTGACAGCGTTGGCATCAGAGCCGGACTGCCTGTAGGTTCGCTAAGCCAAACTGGTCGATGTCGAGTCTAGAAATGCTTTAGTTATATGTAGGGGAATTGATTGTGGGAGGGAACGTAAGGCTCTTTTACTCCTTTACCTTATGCCCTCTATTCTGAGTCATTCTCTTCTCATTCTACGTGGGTTAAGGACTAGGCTCTCTTCTCTCTATCAGGTTCACGTGTTACTAAATCCGTAGTAACTTATAGGATTGTTGGATTCAACCCAGTTCAGTTCTACTAAAGTTTAGTATGTTGCCATTTGAACCAGAACCTTGATATGGTGTTGTTGAGTGGGTTCGCAAACTGTTGTGGATGTCTCAAGTCTTTTTCTGAGCATTTACAGCCGTTATGCTGTCCAATTTCATCCAGAAATTCTAATGCCTTTGCACTATTTTGTGCTTTCAGATGGCTACCCGTCCCCAAAACCAAGTGGTTCGTCTGACCCGTTGCATCGGTGTATGTGGTCATACCGCCATGTTGGTTCGAGTGATGGTGGAGGCAGGATACCGATGGTACCCTGAATACACCGTCGAAGAGCAGTTTAGAGATTTCAACCAGAGCCAATATCTGTGCACGGTTAGGATATATCCATCTTATCCCGGAGCCACGGAACCACTCCACCGTTCTTATGGACTCGGGATCACTATTGGGATGTCCGTTCAAGATGCAGCCTACTCGATGATGACCATTATGCGAGCTAGAACTGCCTTGTTGAGCAACACTGAATTTCGCTACATGCCAGCATCCCTCCCTGGGGCGCATGGTTACCTTCAGGGCATGTACAGTGATGCATCCCATGAGGACTCACTCCTTTGCACCACTACTGAGATGTTGGAAGATAAGGACCGTGAAAACCGGGCCTTGCGTATGGAGCTCTTTAATGCTCGTGCTGATCATTGGGCCACCTTGACGAGGTTTGCACCTGCTGTGCAAGCCGGATACATGGACACGAGAGACTTGTACCCTGTGCGGGCTAGTCTGCCAGACTTCATGGAATGGCGTGAGGTGGGAGGCATCACCCCTCCTCGTGGGCCTCTTCTACCGCCATTTGTTGGACCGAGGCCGCATCCAAGTCCCTATGGTCCACAAGCACCGCAGCACCGTCTGTTCCCAGATGACCATGTTCCGCTTCCAGGTCTGGGTGGTGACTTCTATGAGGACTTCTACGGAGCCGTCTGAGCTAGTAGTAGTCTCGCTAGTATTGTAATAGTTGTATGTCCACCGTCCTGCGTGATTGTGGAATATAACTTAGTGTGTATCAATTCCGGAGGTGTAGATAAATAATGTATAGGAGCTTGGAATGCCTCCGATGAGATGTAACGTCTTTCATCATAGTGGTACTTCAGCCGGGCTTGTACTAAACTATGTATGGGTGTATGACTGTTGGTGTATATATGGCAGTTTCTATATTACCATGTCATACGGATGATCATCTCTGCATTCCTTGTTATCCATTACATTCCGCACTTCCTTGGCCAGATTTTGCCATCCTGGTTTAAATCGTTGTTTTGTTTCCCAGGATGGTCAACACCCGCAGCAACCCTGCTGCTTCGGAGCAGGGAGAAGCTAGTGCACCTAGAGAGGAAAGTCTGCCTCAACCACCTTCTCTGGCCGAAGTGATGCTGGAGGCAGAGCGCAACAGGCGCGACACCAATCGCTTGTTAGAGCGGATTGAGCAGAACACCGCACGCCAGCAGAGGATCAATTCCGTGTCCATCAATGACTTTGTCAAGCTGTACCCGCCAAAGTTCAATCATTCCATCGAACCTCTCGATGCGGATGACTGGCTCCGCAGCATCGCCCACAAGCTACGTTCTGCCAACGTGGCTGAAGATGATAAAGTCACCTTTGCTGCCTATCACCTCGAAGGCCCTGCCAGCCTTTGGTGGGAGAATTATGAAGCTATGCGTCCGGTCGGCCAACTCACTACTTGGGCTGATTTCAGTGCCGCTTTTCGTGAGCATCATATTCCGGAAGGTCTCATGGATCGCAAGAGGGAGGAGTTCTGTAACTTCACCGAGGGGAAGCTGACTGTGGATGCATACAGTCGCGAGTTTGGGAAGCTTGCACGCTATGCTCCCGAAGAGGTATCCACCGATGCCAAGAAGCAGGCAAGGTTCCGCAAGGGACTTAGCCCTGAGCTCCGACGTGACCTTCGTCTGCATGAATGCATTTCTTTTCCTAAGCTAGTCAATAAGGCCATCAGTGCCGAGACAGGGCAGAATGATTTCGAAGCTTCACGCAAGCACTCCCGTGACTATGGATCTTCATCCGGTTCTGGATCACAGAAGCGCCGGGTCTGGATTCCAAATTCTGCTATGCCACCCAGGTATACTCCGAGGCCATCCTTTGAGGCGCCTCGCCCCAATCAGCAGTATGTGCCGCCCAAGACTTTTGGTGGCCCCACTGCCAACACTGCTCCACGCCCCAATATGACAACTTGCTTCAAGTGTGGTGAGCCAGGCCACTACATCCGTGAGTGTCCCCAGAACAACCCCAGCCAGTTCGGAAAGTCTGTTGGCCGTGGTAAGTCAACAGCAAAAGTGCTTGTCGCCAAGCCAGCCACCACTGCTCGTGGCCATGTCAACTACGTTTCAGCTGAAGAAACTCAAGAGGACCCCAACGTCGTTCTCGGTACGCTCCTTGTTAATTGCCATCCGGCAACTGTCCTTTTTGATACTGGAGCATCTCATTCATTTATTTCTGAGAGCTATGCTCGTTTGCACAACACCACTTTTTGTGACATGCCTACCTCCATGGTAATTCAAACCCCTGGTTCTAAGTGGCAAACCTCTAGGATCAGCCATGGAAATGAAATTCTTGTTGACAGATTGGTCTTCCTTGCGTCACTAATAGCTCTCAAGTCTTCAGACATAAACATCATCTTGGGTATGGACTGGATGTCAGCTCATTACGCCAAGATTGATTGCTCAACTAGAACTGTCCAACTTACCCATCCATCGGGCAAGACAGTCAATGTTTTGACCCGAGTATCGGAGCGTCAGCTCTACTCTCTAAATGCCAATCCCCTTCCAGACCTCGAAGATATTCCGGTAGTCCGTGACTTTCCGGATGTCTTTCCAGAGGAACTGCCAGGTGTTCCACCTGACAGAGATGTCGAGTTCGTGATAGACCTTGTTCCAGGAACCGTTCCAATCTCTAGGAGACCTTATAAGATGGCACCCCTAGAACTAGCTGAGCTTAAGAAACAACTCGATGAGTCCTTGCAAAAAGGTTTCATCCGTCCTAGTTCATCTCCATGGGCTTGCCCCGTCCTCTTCGTCAAGAAGAAGGATGGAACGGATCGGATGGTTGTGGATTATCGACCTGTCAATTTGGTCACTATCAAGAACAAGTATCCGCTCCCCAGGATCAACGACCTGTATGACCAGCTCGCTGGATCCTCAGTCTTTTCCAAGATGGATTTGAGGTTGGGCTACCATCAAATCAAAATCAAGAACGGGGACATTCCCAAAACGGCCTTTGTCACTCGCTACGGCCAATACGAGTACACCGTCATGTCCTTCGGTTTAACCAATGCTCCAGCCACCTTCTCTCGGTTAATGAACTCGATCTTCATGGAGTACTTGGATAAATTCGTCGTGGTATACCTCGATGATATACTCATCTACTCCAAGAATGAGGAAGAACATGCCGAACATCTAAGGCTAGTATTGATGAAACTTCGAGAGCATCGCCTTTATGCCAAATTCTCCAAGTGCGAATTCTGGTTGCCAGAAGTGACCTATCTGGGCCATGTAATCTCTGGCAAGGGCATTGCTGTCAATCCCGAGCGAGTTCAAGCTGTCCTTGACTGGACTCCACCTGAAACGGTCAAGCAAGTTCGGAGTTTTCTTGGTTTAGCGAGCTATTGCCGCCGCTTCGTCGAGAATTTTTCCAAGGTTGCTAAGCCTCTAACTGAACTCCTCAAAAAAGATAAAAAGTTCGAGTGGACCCCACAGTGCGAGTTCAGCTTTCAGGAACTGAAAAGACGCCTGACATCTGCTCCCGTACTGGTACCACCAGATTTCTCTAAGGACTTTGTTATCTATTGCGACGCCTCGCGACAAGGACTAGGTTGCATACTCATGCAAGATCGTCATGTGATTGCCTACGCATCTCGACAGTTGCGTCCACATGAGGATAATTATCCTACTCATGATCTAGAGCTTGCAGCAGTAGTCCATGCACTCAAAACCTGGCGACATTACCTTCTGGGTAATCGTTGCGAAATTTACACTGATCACCAAAGTTTGAAATATATCTTCACCCAACCGGATTTGAATCTCAGGCAAAGACATTGGGTCGAGTTGATCTCAGATTACGACTTAGGAATAACTTACACCCCAGGCAAAGCCAATGTCATGGCTGATGCACTAAGTCGTAAATCTTATTGTAACAACCTGATGTTACAACAAGGTCAACCACTTCTCCACGAGGAATTTCATAAGCTTAACCTTCACATTGTTCCTCGAGGACTCCTTTCCACCCTGGTGGCGAAACCTAACCTTACGGATCAGATCATCAAGGCACAAAAGGTGGATCCGGGAATTTCCCGTATCAAGAGAAACATCAAGAAGGGAGTTGCAGATTGTTTCTCCATTGATGATCAAGGTGTTGTGTTCTTCGGAAACCGTCTAGTGGTTCCCAAGGTACGCAACTTGAGGCGATTGATCCTTAAGGAAGCTCATGAATCCCCTCTCACCATTCATCCCGGTAGTACTAAGATGTATCAAGACCTACGCCAAAGGTTTTGGTGGACCAGGATGAAGAGAGAAATCGCTCAATACATTGCAACTTGCGACGTCTGTCGTCGTGTTAAAGCAGAGCATCAACGGCCTGCTGGCACCCTTCAACCATTGGATATTCCTGAATGGAAATGGGATAAAATCGGTATGGATTTCATTACCGGATTTCCCAGAACCAAAAGAGGGAATAATGCTATCTTCGTTGTTGTCGATCGTCTCTCCAAAGTAGCCCACTTTTTACCCGTTCGCGAGAGTATAACCGCTAGCCAGCTAGCTGACTTATACATCTCTCGAATAGTGTCTCTTCATGGTGTTCCATTGGAAATTAATTCGGACCGTGGAAGTCTTTTCACCTCTCGATTTTGGGAGAGTTTCCAAAATGCTGTGGGGACTCGTCTCTCCTTTAGCACCGCCTTCCATCCTCAATCAAGTGGTCAAGTAGAACGAGTCAATCAAATTCTGGAGGATATGCTCCGAGCTTCTGTCATCTCTTTCGGTATGGATTGGGAGAAGTGCCTACCATTTGCCGAGTTCGCTTATAACAATAGTTATCAAGCTAGCTTGGGCAAAGCTCCTTTTGAAATTCTTTATGGACGAAAATGTCGAACGCCTCTTAACTGGTCAGAAACCGGCGAGAGACAACTCTTTGGCCCGGACATGATCCAGGATGCAGAAGAGCAGGTTCGCATTATTCGTGAGAAGTTGAAAACCGCTCAATCCCGTCAAAAGAGTCAGTATGACCGCAAGCATAAGCCCATGGCTTATGAAGTCGGTGAGATGGCTTACCTTCGGGTTACACCTTTAAAGGGAACCCATCGATTCGGTATCAAAGGCAAATTGGCTCCTCGTTACATTGGACCTTTTCGCATTCTTGCCAAACGAGGGGAAGTTGCCTACCAACTGGAACTACCTTCGCATCTCTCCAGAGTTCATGATGTCTTCCACGTTTCTCAACTCAGGCGTTGCTTCTCGGACCCTATCCGCGGAGTGGACCACGAAACGCTTGATCTCCAAGATAACCTCACTTATCGGGAATACCCCGTTCGTATCCTTGATCAAGCCGAGCGTACCACTCGACGCCACAATATCAAAAGTCTCAAGGTTCAATGGTCACACCATTCCGAGCAAGAAGCTACTTGGGAAAGGGAGGATCGTCTTCGACTTGAGTACCCCGCCTTCTTTCCGGAGGAACCTAAATCTCGGGACGAGATTCTTTTGAGTGGGGGTGAGTTGTCACATCCCTAGCTAGGCCATGCATTAGAGTGTGCATCATGTTTAAATTCTATTAATTCTGAAATGGGAAATGCCAGAACCCCCAACACACACTCCCCCCCCCTGGAAATAACTAGGGTTTACTAAAATCTTTTTCAATGAACCTGAAATGCCCTTCTAAAATGTTCACCCTCTTTGTCTTGGATTAAACCCCCTGGCAAAAATAGTGCACATTTTTCTAGGTCAACAGAAGGTTATTGAATTAACACATAAGTATTTGAATTTGGGCATTTAAAATTTAAAAAAAATATTTAAATGTTCAAATATTCTCAAACAGAAATGTTTCTTGTTGTCTATACTTTAAATAGTATGCATGAGCAGTTTGGGGATTTTTGGAGTTGTTTAAGTATTTTAAATAAGTCCACAAAGTTGCAGAAATAATAGAAAAAGAAAACAGTTAAACAGAAGAAATCTAACCTGGCCAAACCCACCAGCCGGCCCACCTGGCGGCCCAGCGCTGTGCTGGCCCGAGCCAGCCAGCTGCTTCGTCCCCGCCAGGCAGGCAGGGTGGTGACGCCGGCGAGCGCGAGCTCGCCACGGCGTCACCTGCTCGCCGCTTCGCCGCCCGACGCGCTGGACGTCCTCCACGTCGCGCCCTCGACCCCGTGGACACCTCACTTCTCCCCCTGGCTCTCTCTCTCGCTCTCCAGCGCCATGGCCGCAGCACCCGTCGCCGTCTCGCCGCCATAACCGCGCCCACCGTTGCCCCCTCGCCCCGCTGACCTGCCCAGAGGCTCCGCCACTTCGCCCTCGCCCTCCCCACCGAGCCACGCCTCGCCGGAGGCCCTGCATCGCCGCCATCAGCTCGTCTCCGACCCCGGTGCCCGCCGGCCGCCGTTCTTCGATTCGCGCCGCTCCGTTCGCCCCCGAGCCCGCTGAGCTGCTCGTCGACCTCCCTGTGAGCTCCCGCACCTTCTCCCCCTCCTCCCATGCCTGCTAGCTCGCCGTAGCGCCCGTCCCCGACGAGCCCGAGAGCTTGGCTCCGCCGGCCATGGCGCCACCGCGGCCATAGCCCCTGCCACCCGGGCCAGAGCGCGTCAACGTGCTCCTGGAGCCTCCAGGAGGCCAAAACAGCCACCAGCCGACCCCCTAACGCACCGTAGCGCCAAAGCCACCTCCACCCGAGCCCCGGCGCCGCCAAACCCGTCGCCGGCGATGTTTCCGGCCACCCCGAGCCCAGCCGTTGCCACCGAACGCCGCGGAAGGATCTCAGCTACCCGTAGATGGCCTCCGCGCCTTGTTTGGTGGCCAAAACGAGCAAAATCACTTGCTCCGCCGCGTCTGACCTCGCCGGCGGCTAGACGCCGGCGAGTTGATCCTAACCGTTGACTTGTGGACCCAGTTTGACTCCTCTGAGTCTATGACATGTGGGCCCCGACTGCTAATTAATCCAGGATTAAAAAATAATCTAATCTGTTTAAGTTAATGACCCTGACACGCGGGACCCACGCGTCAGGTTTGACTTGGACCGGTCTGTTGACCTGCTGAGGTCAGCATGACTTCATGCTGACGCAGTAATCTACTTTGCTGGATTTATTTTTATACAGGAAATCCAGAAAATAGTTCAAACTTCAAAAATTCATAGAAAATTATCTGTAACTCCAAATGCAAAGTTTTATATATGAAAATCTATCAGAAAAATCCAATCTATCCAATGGAACTGGTTTCATGCATGTTAAAACAAGTTAAACCCACTGTTTAGGCATTATAAGATATTGCACTAATATGATCTTATAAATGCACTACCATTTGAATTCTTGATTCAAATGGGGTCATTTCCTTCTAGTTTAACTTGCACAAGACCAGGACACATTCATATTGCCATGTCATTGCATGCATCATATTGTTGCATATCGTCATGTATTGATTGTGTTGCAATGTGTCATTCGTGGTAGGTTCTGCCTCCGAGGATATCTCCGAGTATCCAGTTGAAGGGCAGTATCCCACCACCACTCCATCAGGCAAGCAACTCGTTGATCATTCCGATACAAACCCATGTTCTCGCTTCTGCCCTTGTTTACTGCATTAAGACAACGCGTTTCAAACTGCTGTGTGTTGTGGTAGTTGAACCCACTTCCTTTGCATGACCTGTCATTGCCACAGTAACTAGATGAAACCCACTAGCATGTGTAGGAGTTGATTGAGCCAATACATGTGTATGTGTGTTCCTACCATGCTATGCTTGCTATGCTTAGAGTTGTGTCAGGTCTGGCTCATCGGGATGATGATCCGGAGTGAAAGGTTGTATCGTTGTCAATGGTGTGGAAGTGTTGAACACGATTTGGTAAAGGAATTGATGAAAGGCCATGTAGGAGTACATGGTGGGTTGTTTCATTGAGGCCGTTCTTAAGAACTGAGATCTGTGTGTGTGATTTAAGACTCAGCTACTACCACTCATTGGGCCCGAAACCAATGGACCCTCTCGGCTTCTTGATCACGCTTGTCCTCTGTCCAGGAGTTGCAAAGTAGTTTCTGGTGTTTGTAGCATGCTGGGGGCCGCACGCGGCGCTGACCATCGGGGTGGGCTGTGTTGCGGTAGGCACGTGGCACGGTGTACCGACTCGCCCGTTTGGTGTCTCGGGAACCCTGTTCACATCGTTCGGGGCCGTTAGTGGAAACCTCGGCCGGACTCCCTGCGGATGGAACCCGAATAGGCGATAAACCTGGACTAGAGACTTGAGTGTTTAGGTAGGCCGTGGCTGACACCCTCGCTGGGCTTCCGCTTGAAGGTTGCCGAGTACATGTCGTGTAAACGGCGATAAGTGGTGAGAGCGTGTGTGAAGAAGTACACCCCTGCAGGGTATAAATCTATTCGAATAGCCGCGTCCGCGGTAAAGGACTACTTGGTCACCTATACAGTTCATAGACAAGTTAAATGGATACTACTAAAAATCTCAAGATAAGTGTGAGTACCGCGGATGGCCCTCTCGCAGGATGGCGAGAGAGGATCCACGGTGGAGTATTGTGTTGGTGTTAGTGGACTCGTGTGCGACAAATGATTTACAAGTGGTGTCTATCGTAGGATAGCTTAGCCAAGAGTCAAAGCTGGCTTGCTGCAATAACCCCACTACCTTCTTGAGAATGTGCATGTATAGTAGGTTCCTGTTGTAAGACTTGCTGAGTACCTCCGTGCTCATGTTGCTTTATTCATGTTTTTCAGACGACTGCACCAACCCCTCTGATGGGTTCTTTATAGACCTCGACGTTGACGAGTGACTTATCACCCAGGTGGTGATCCAAGACTTGTGAAGAGTCGTTGTAGATAGACAGGCTTCGTCAAGCCTTCTTTCTTTCTAGTGTCTGTACTCAGACTACTTTGCTTCCGCATGTGCTTGTATGTTTGTATGACTTGAGTGTTGGGTCATGAGACCCCTATCTGTATGGATGATATGTATGGCTCCTCGGAGCCTTCTAAGTAAAGTACTTGAGTCGTAGAGTACTGTTGTGTTGCCATGTTGTATTTACTCATATCGGGCATATTGTGTGTATGATTGAAATGCTTGGTATGAGTGGGATCCGACTATCTAGTTGTTTATCCTTGGCAGCCTTTCATATGGGGAAATGTAAGTCTTGTGCTTCTGAGCGATAGTAGTCCGCTACAGCCCGGATCACCGGAGTCCTGCTAGCCCAGCACTACAGCTTGGACACTTGACTGGCCGGCATGTGTCTCACGTCGTTCCTATGTCTGTCCCTTCGGGGAAATGTCACGCGATGTTATTCGGAGTCCTGCCTAGCCTGCTACAGCCCGGGTTACCGGAGTCCTGTTAGCCCAGTGCTACAGCCCGAATAGACACGTTGATGACCGACATGTTCGAAGTGATTCATGTATGCCTGTCCTCATAGGCTAGCGCCGCTTTGGGTTCACGACTAGCCATGTCGGCCCAGGTTCTCTGTCATATGGATGCTAGCGACACTATCATATACGTGAGCCAAAAGGCGCAAACGGTCCCGGGCCAGGTAAGGTGGCACCCGTGGGAGTACCGTGCATGAGGCCGCAAAGTGATATGATGTGTTACACGCTAGATCGATGTGGTTTAGAATCGGGGTCCTGACAATCTCCATAGCCCGTTGATACGCCTAGTTGATGTGAGACTATCTTCCCTCCTTTTGTCTTCTCCACAACCACCATTCTATTCCACATATAGTGCTATATCCATGGCTCACGCTCATGTATTGCATGAAGATCGAAAAAGTTTTGAAAATGTTGAAGTATGAAAAAATTGCTTGGCTTGTCATCGGGGTTGTGCATGATTTAAATGCTTTGTGTGGTGAAGATAGAGCATAGCCGGACTATATGACTTTGCAGGGATAACTTTCTTTGGCCATGTCATTTTAAGAAGACATAATTGCTTTGTTAGTATGCTTGAAGTATTATTATTTTTATGTCAACATGAACTTTTGTCTTGAACCTTTCGGATCTGAATATTCATACCACAATTAAGAAGATTTGCATTGAAATTATGCCAAGTAGCACTCCGCATCAAAAGTTCTCTTTTTATCATTTACCTACTCGAGGACGAGCAGAAATTAAGCTTGGGGATGCCTGATACGTCTCCAACGTATCTATAATTTTTGATTGCTCCATGCTATATTATCTACTGTTTTGGACTATATTGGGCTTTATTTTCCACTTTTATATTATTTTTGGGACTAACCTATTAACCGGAGGCCCAGCCCAGAATTGCTGTTTTTATGCCTATTTTAGTATTTCGGAGAAACAGAATATCAAACAGAGTCCAAACGGGATGAAACCTTCGGGAACGTGATTTTCTCACCAAACGTGATCCAGGAGACTTGGACCCTACTCCAAGGAACAAAAGAGGCGGTCACGAGGGCGGGGGGCGCCCCCCTAGGGCGCGCCCCCTGCCTCGTGGGCCCCTCGGAGCTCCACCGACATACTCCTTCCTCCTATATATACCTACGTACCCCCAAACGATCAGATACGGAGCCAAAAACATAATTCCACCGCCGCAACTTTCTGTATCCACGAGATCCCATCTTGGGGCCTGTTCTGGAGCTCCACCAGAGAGGGCCATCATCAAGGAGGGCTTCTACATCATCATAGCCTCTCCGATGAAGTGTGAGTAGTATACCTCAGACCTTCGGGTCCATAGTTATTAGCTAGATGGCTTCTTCTCTCTTTTTGGATCTCAATACAATGTTCTCCCCCTCTCTCGTGGAGATCTATTCGATGTAATCTTCTTTTTGCGGTGTGTTTGTTGAGACCGATGAATTATGGGTTTATGATCAAGTCTATCTATGAATAATATTTGAATCTTCTCTGAATTCTTTTATGTATGATTGGTTATCTTTGCAAGTCTCTTCGAATTATCAGTTTAGTTTGGCCTACTGGATTGGTTTTTCTTGCCATGGGGTAAGTGCTTAGCTTTGGGTTCAATCTTGCGGTGTCCTTTCCCAATGACAGAAGGGGCAGCAAGGCACGTATTGTTGCCATCGAGGATAACAAGATGGGGTTTTTATCA
Source organism: Aegilops umbellulata (assembly GCA_032464435.1). Classification (NCBI taxonomy): domain Eukaryota; kingdom Viridiplantae; phylum Streptophyta; class Magnoliopsida; order Poales; family Poaceae; genus Aegilops; species Aegilops umbellulata. Next base: position 222,034,788 of record CP136058.1, on the reverse strand, counting down.
TATTGCATGAAACTATCCCTCTACATCATGTCATCTTGCTTAAGGCGTTACTCTGTTTTTAACTTAATACTCTAGATGCATGCTGGATAGCGGTCGATGAGACTTGTCTCGGACGTGATGCCTATATACATGATCATACCTTGATATTCTCATAACTATGCTCAATTCTATTAATTGCTCAACAGTAATTTGTTCACCCACCGTAGAATACTCATGCTCTTGAGAGAAGCCACTAGTGAAACCTATGGCCCCCGGGTCTATTCTCATCATATCAATCTCCATCACTTCATTATTGCTTTGCTTTTTTACTTTGCCTTTTACTTTTCACTTTGCATCTCTATACCAAAAATACCAAAAATATTATCTATCATCTCTATCAGATCTCACTCCCGTAAGTGACCGTGAAGGGATTGACAACCCCTAATCGCGTTGGTTGCATTGAGCTATTGTTTTGTGTAGGTACATGGGACTTGCGTGTAGCCTCCTACTGGATTGATACCTTGGTTCTCCAAAACTGAGAGAAATACTTACGCTACTTTGCTGCATCATCCTCTCCTCTTCGGGGAAATCAAACACAGTGCTCAAGAGGTAGCAGCACCCCGCGAAGAACTTCGCAAGGAGAACTCGTGGACTCTATTCTCCAAATGACGAGTTTCCAAGCCATTAGTTATACTGACATGTGCGGCATTGCTTGTTGGGCACCATGGTCAAGGCCCATGTCCACCGGCCTAAGGTACCTTGACATCCCATTACCATACAACAACAATTTTGGGCACCCAATGCTCGCAAAGTTCATGGTAGCCTCACGCTAGGCCTACAACACTTTGAAGATGCCAGTGCCTGAGGTAATAATCACTATCACAACTGACAAGAATGATGCAGTGATGTGTTTGCAGAAGATGCACAACGACTTGGTCATTGCAACCACTTGTAGCCTTGAGACACTCATCGTATCCAAAGCATCCGGGGAAGAGCAGTAACCAATGTGCTCTCGGAGATAAGAACAAAGCTTCTAGGAAGCACACTGAACAATGTGCTTCCAAGAAAGAAGATGACTCGTCAAGAGTGACGAAATAGAAGCTAGCAGCCCGCGCTCTCACTAAGTAGGTTGGGGCCCAGCCGGATGGTCTGGTGCCTTCACCATGGCACCACTCTCTCTGATAAATAGGAATCACGCTCATTGCCTTCCTGCGGGAAAATGGTGGCGTGTTTGCTTGGCAACCGTCCGACTTCCCGATGTTCCCAGGGAGGTAATCAACCAGCACCTACCATATGCTCGTGCTCGCCCCATCAAGTAGAAAGTGAGGAAACAGGTTCAATGTCGGCAATAGTTCATCATTGACGAAGTCGAGAAGCTAAAGAAAGCCAGATTCATGAGAGTGGTGTTGTGTGGGCACAGAACCAGGACTTTCAACAGACTAAAGAAATGTGGTAGACGCTGGGCTGATGAAGTTCCAGTTGTTCCCTGGTCACTCGGAATGACACAAAATCGAGCAACAGGAGAAACACCCTTTGCTCTCGTCTATGGAGCTAAAGTGATACTCCAAATGGAACTCGTGTATGGATATCATTGAGTAAGATCTTATGATGAAGAGAATCAAGAGAAAGAAAGACATGACGATGTCGGATTGCTTGAGGAGAACTGATCCCGGGCAGCTGTACGTGTGGCACATTATCAGCAGTGTTTGCGCCGCTACCATGCCCATAATATCCATTCTCGAGGATTCGAGGAAGGTGACATTTATCTGTGCTGGATACAGCCGAGAAGGGACACAATAAGCTGACATCGAAGTGGGAAGGTCCTTTCATGGTGGTTCAAGTTACTAGACCTGCCTCTGTGCGGCTAGAAACTGAAGATGGCAAATCTATGCAAAATTCATGGAACATAGAAAATCTACAAGTGCCATCTTCGCAAGTTCTACCCTTAGGAAGCTAACCAAATTTGTTCCGGCTAGCAAGTATCATGGCAGTTGGATCCGCTCTAGGCAACAATATCATGTAAAAAAACATTAACTAGAGTTAAGTGCTTCGCAGCATTATGTAAATTATCATGCCAAATCTAGTCATGATTGTGGTTTACATTGTGTTCCATGTTGCATAGCATTATCTCTATGACTACCGGGTGTGTTGTGGAAGCACAACATAGCCAAATCTTTGTGCTTTTTTGTCTAAATCTTTAAGGCAGAAAAATACACCTTCACGGACAGGCCTCGAGAAGTGGAAGGTCACCCCATACGCTCAAAGGGGACACTCAAAGGACATTCAAGATAGAACTAAACCCGCAAGATAAGTAGAAACATCTTGATTTTACGGTTTGTTTCGGCCTGATCTTGAATGGTTTTTCAAAAAATTCTCTATGTGTTTAGCATGCTCGTGAAGGAGCATTTCATTGGGGCTTTCGATACGCCAATAAGGCTCTTGTCCGGTTCTCCGGCAACACTCTTATGGTTGCAATTGTTCTAAAATATGCAAATACCGAGGAAGGTGTGGTTCCACGGCCGTTGATTTGGGACAAAATAACCTATCGCGCCACAGTTGAAGCTTGCACAACCGGGTATGCTCTGATCGACAAAAGGCATATAAACACAGGAATGAAAACCGTTCGAAAAACAAGAAAGCACTACAGAGAGCATTTTAAGTAGCGTAATTTTCATAACTCAAAAGTGGGCCGACGCATACAACCAACTGCGCTCGACCCACGATCTACGGCACCCGGTGCCTCTTCTTTGTTTTGCCCTCCCGCAGGTACTAGGGGCGATCTACTACAAAAAATATAAACAAGATGAAAAGACGGTGACGGAGGGAGCCACGACAGGAGAAGAGCTCGCGTGTTCCCGAAGTTGCGCTCCTTATCCTGCTGCACCACCGCCTCAGCTACATCCATCACGGCATGCTCTGCCCTCCGCTAGTCCTCCATGTCAAGGTCATCTAGGAGGATCTCCACCAGGAAGTGGGAGAGGCATTTTGGATGCAGGCGAGGATGCGGGACACAACTTCCCGCGTCGCTTGGTCCACCTCTGCCTCCTGCTCTGCCTCCATCTGCCGACAGAGCTCTCCATACCTCGTCGCGAGATGCTAGAAGAAGAACATGAGCTGGTTCAACTTTGCCTCATCAAAGGCATTGTATGGGATGAACGGGTGGAGGCCAAGGACATCCATGGCCTCGTTTTGCCTATCGTACATGTCCCATAGCACCGCCATGCTGCCATAGTGATCGGCATGGAGGGTACCAAAGAGTACTCTGCCTCCTCGTGGTGGAGGAGCTCCATATCCAATCTCCCCCGTACCTCAGTGGTCTGGCTTTCCGGATGGAGAGCGGTACCACCATTGTTCAAGAATTCATCCGATTAATTAGTTAATTCGCTAGTTAATCACTACATATTGGGTGGCCGAATCGAATAACACCTATTCATCGTGTTAACTTGCCGGACTAATTAAATGGTCTGCTAACTGATTGATCGGTTGTTAGGCCGACTAATCATTGTTAGCCCGCTAACTCATCGGGAAACAAAGCCTGATTATTTGGCATATAACCCCTCCTAGCCCCTCCCACTCCAAAAGAGCTAGGGTTTATCCTCCACCCACTCCTCTCATCACCTCCCAACCTAGATGGCGACTGGCCAGGTCCTCGTTGGCGCATCGCCACTTCCCCTCCTCCCTTGTGTGTCACCGCTTTCTCTTCTCGCTTTTGCGTGCCGCTACTTCCCCTCCTCCTTTGCGACCTACCACCTATGACAATCGACCCGTCTAGATGCCCTGCATGGTCGTGGTCACCTTCCTGATGTAGGGTGGAACCCTATACGGTTGATCTTTCACGAAAAGGAGCGGATCCCATGATGAACACGAAGAACACAAGGGGAAATCATGGAGGGAAACACAAGATAATCACTCAAACCAACGAGATTAGGTCACACATATTGCTAGATCCTCGAAATACGAGAGGAGATACAAGATCCGTGATCAACAAAGGATGATACAAAGGTAACCGGTTCTTCTCCGAGAGGAGGTCTTGAAGTCTTCCCGTCAGGGGTCTTCAATCCAAGTGGATCTTCTTCGAATAGGTGTCGGTCCCTCGCGGTGGAGTAGATCTGGATGGATGAGAGAGGCTCTATCTCACATATGAGCTATCACAACGCTAACCCTAACTAGGAGGAGGAGGGGGTCTATATATAGTGTTAGCCCACGAAGAGGTAAGTGAGAGGGGGGATACATGGGCCCTTGGCCCGTTCACTGTGCGCAGACAGGCGCCGGATGTTCGGGCTGGGGGCCGGATGTCTGGCGGCTCACGCAGAGCCGGATGTCCGGGCCTCCAGCCGGATGTCCGGGCTGAACTTGGTCGGCTTCGGTTGCATTCTGTGATGAGGGGCTGGATTTCCGGGCGAAGGGGCTGGATGTCCAGGCCTTCGGGAGGAGACGGATATCTGGGGCATGGGACCGGATGTCCGGGCTGTCGGGGTCTCTTCCGGAGCTCTCTGGATAGGAAGAGGTCGGATTCACATGGGTCAGGCCGGATGTCCGGGATGGGACAGGATGTCCGGTTGCTGTAGCAGCTGGCTCTTCTTCCCTCTCTTTCCTTTGCTCCCGTGCACACTTGGCCTTGGTCCTTAGGCTCTCCATGGTATCCTCGGGTGTACCTAAGTATGCACAAGGTCCGCGCTTGAGGTAGCATCCATGTCTTACATGCAGAAAGGGAAGATTCGGAAAGGAGCGAGTTCACCTTAGGTCCAATGGCGTATGCTCGAGGTCTCAACATGTGGGCACTTGGGGATTGTGGAGTAGTCGTAGTGTACATGGGGATGATCGTAGGATGTTCCCCGTCATCTCCCCTCCCTTGGGAAAGATCTGACCTCGGATCTAAACCCTCATCACCATGGAAACGGTTGTCTTGGACGGACTTGTAGTTGGACGAAGTGGAAGACATGGCGCAACCCAAGTACTCCAAGGTGTCTCCGGAGTGGTACACATGCAAAACGAGCAAACACAGACGACACTTGAAAATACAATGGTTAGCGCACACAAGGTGTTCATCGTGTAAGAATGAGTCCTTGCAGCAAGATTGTTTGTGGCAAAGCGAATGAAGCTGATCAAGATGATATAGAATGATATGCAAAGCGTTCATAGGAGCAAACACATTCATTGTGCACAAAAATGTGTTGTGAATATGATCAATGCAACCACGGTGCAAAATGATGTCATAGTGAGACGGATTATCAATAGAATGAATGTGGCAATGGATTCACAATATGAATAAGTTATCATGCAATTGATGGTAGGCAATATGATCATGATGTATGAATATGCCATCAAGAAATATCACAACAAATTTGCTTAGGAAGTGCATAAGCTCATATATCATGGATGACATAGAAATGGAAGATGCAACAAGGCAATCATAATTTGAGTCAATCCATGCATAAGATGCAAATTCGTTATGGGTGGTGTTGTACCATAGCTCGATGTCGTGGTAATGGTGTTGGTCCAATGGTGCATCCACTAAGTCCGGGCACTCCTCAACTTGAAGGTCCATAGGGTCCATATCCAATGTAGGTTCTCCATCCAACATACGTATCATGTAGACAAGAAGAAGGAAACAACAATGAAAGTATGACCCATCCAATATGCATATGTGAAGATGGCTCAAAGGGAAGGAGTTCACCTTTAGTAGTTTCTTGAAAAGTTTGGTGGCGCACATCATGTACGCCTTCACATAACCAATATGTCTTGCGATGTTACCGCCTTGTGAATTCCTCCAAATGAAAGAACATGACAAACACTCAGAAAAACAAATGAGGTTAGTGCAAATGTAACACCTATTATTCGAGTGGTAAGATATCCAACAAGTGTTCTCATCATTCTTATCATAAGAAAGGACAAGGTGTGGTATGGTATGAAAGCATATGATGCAACTACAGCCAAAGACAATAGTCTCAAGTAAGCACGCATGCTTCACAAGTAATATGTCCAAGTCTCCATGATCAATAAGCATAGCAAGTTGGCACTCAATACAAGGTGATATGAGAGATGCAACTAATGGAGACAAGAGACAATTATCAAGACAAATTAAGTGAGAGGCATGAACATATATGTCATCAACCCAAGAAAGCGAGTAACTATGGAACATGGGTGATGCGACAAAGCAAGCAATCATAGTGATCAATTAAGATGCAACGTACTAGAAGGAATCAAGGCAAGCATTTCATGTGTGCAAATAATGGTCATGAATAATGCACATGACATATCACAAGCATGAAAGCAAGATATGAGAAATGTATCATAGGAATGGAGCATCATGGCTCTCCCAACACAAGAATCAACAATAGCATGTGGCACATGGTAAACATGGCAATAACAACAAGTATCTCCACCAAGTATGCAAATACTCATAGAAGTAGTATAATGGTGAATCATATGTAAGTGCAAGCAAGGGTCACAATTGCATGGCAAAGACATGGAAAGAGGCATAGCATGTAAAGTGAACACGAGAAAATGGGTATAACATAACAAGTAATATATAGTCCAAAGCTGTGTGAGAGCCAAGTAAAAGAAATGCGTGTGGTCCTTGCGCGAAGGGAACGTTGGTGAGGATAATCCACGGAATCCAAAATCAGCGTTGCTCTCAAGAGCTCGTTTCATCAACTCTTGGGATTGAGAGGTTGACGAGTATACGTGAGTACCTACACAAAACAAGGACAAAGGGAAAATTGTGTGTGCGTGTTATATGCACACATCATCCATCATGATGCATACGTGCATGTGTTGGTTAGCACAAAATATCCAATGCTCAAATAAATGAGATGCGTGATATAGAAACATGTCATCCATCATGAGAGGTTTGTTATTATGTATAGCATAATGGAGACTCAAATTGTGTAATGCATCAAGAGAAATATATAGAGCATTGTTATTTATGGAATGCATATGGTGCAAGCAATACTGGGCGGCTTCGTCATGACGGTCGAGTCGGCCCTTAAGTCGACGATGGCCTCTCAAGTCATCGAAAATCGCCTCAGTGTTGATCCCGAATACTCCGCCCGGATGGATCCAATGGAGTTATCATCGTTGAACGAACTCCTGGATCGCATGGCCGCCTTGGGGGTCGCTACAGACTACGATCGGGTTGGGCTTAAACCCGACCAGAGAGAAATTAAAACTCCGCCAATCACCCACCAGATAGCGGTAGTCGAGGAGCGGAGCAACTCTATTATATTGAAGACGGACTATGTCCGGATCTCTGATCTTGAAGGGCCGGATATTCTCCGGCAGAAAGCCATGCCCCGTCCCCCGAACATGGAGTTGGACGATGAGCCTAAAAAATCAGTCGATATCCCGGAACTCGAACTACCAGGGCCGGTAAATCTTCAAACTCCGGATCCAAAATTGGGTCAGGGTTCGGATTTCGTTCCACCCACCCACCCGGACATAGAGGCTCTCATGAGCATAAAACAACAGTCTCAGGAAAAGGTCCACCACTTCTGGGCCAGATTCCTCCTTGGCAAGGACAAGGTAAAAGATTGCCGTGACGAGGACGCAATATCGGCGTTCTGCAAAAATTGCACGGACGAAGGAATCCTCAACGCCATCAATCGCCGCCGCATACTGAAATTTGCTGACTTAGCAATCATCGTACAAAAGTACTGCGCGATGGAAAGCACTTGGGAAACTCGAGCAGCTCGCTGGGAACCACCAGCCCCAACCCAACTCCCCCTACAGGCGAAAAGGGCGTACCATCGTGGCACGCCCAGTCCCACAGTCAAAAAACACAAAGCCGCCATATGGCACGGCACCGTTCTGGAAGGGTGGCTCGATGGCCCACACAAAATACATGCAACAATAGCTACCGTGGAAACGCACAGCCTTACAGTATGTTGGATACTACGACAGGTAGCCAAGAGCGGCGAGGACATCCTTATAAAGGATTCCCCGGAACAGTACCCCCCAGAAGATGACGACCCAAGAGTATTCACAGTCTTTGAGACATTTGCTTCAAATAACAAGCGCAAAAGGGCACTTCGCGAACTCAATGAAGTTTGCCAAATTGCTATAATAAACCCATGGAACGACACGGCTATAACATTCAACGCCGGTGATGAACCAAAGTACAGAACAGCACGAGCACCAACCGTGTTAGTCCTCCGCCTCATCATGGACGAGTTTCGACTCACCAAGGTCCTCATGGACGGTGGCAGCGGACTAAAACTCATTTATGAGGACACACTCCATAAAATGGAAATAGACAGGAGCCGCATCAAACAAAGTAACACAACCTTCCAGGGAATTATTCCAAGTCGGGAGGCGCGGTGCGCGGGCAAAATCACACTTGACGTGGTATTCGCCATGCCGGAGAATTATCGGTCCGAAGAAATAACCTTCCAAGTGGCCCCTTTCAGCAGCGGATATCAAGCCTTATTGGGGCGGGATGCTTTCACACGCTTCCAAGCTATTCCTCAGTACGGATATATGAAGCTCAAAATGCCCGGACCAAACGGTATAATCACTCTCGTCAGTGTTCCGGACATAGCACTGCACACTGAAAACAAAACCGCATCCCTGGCCCTGGAAGCGCTATCTGAAGCCCTCACGGCAGAAGAATTAATTGCACTACGCTCCACAGTGGACAGGGACGATGTGGTCCTCGACAAACGCCCCAAATCTACCTCATTCAAACCAGCAGAAGAAATAGTCAAATTCCAAGTCCACCCAACGGACCCCAAGAAGACAGCATCTATCGGAGCTCAACTGACACCAACAGTTGACGCTGCACTACGAGAGTTCCTGCGCGAAAACTGGGACATATTTGCCTGGCACCCTTTAGATATGCCAGGGATCCCAAGCAAGTTGGCCGAACATAGCCTCAACATATTAAAAGGATTTAAACCAGTCAAGCAAACACTGCGGCGCTTTTCGGAACCCAATCGACAAGCCATGGGGGAGGAGCTGGCCAAGCTCATCAAGGTCGGATTCATTAGAGAAATCAAGCATCCGAACTGGCTAGCAAACCTAGTGATGGTACCAAAGCAAGATAAATCCTGGCGCCTGTGTGTCGATTTCAAGGATCTCAACAAGGCTTGCCCTAAGGATCCTTTTCCCCTTCCCTGCATTGATCAAATCATTGAGGCCACCGCAGGACACGACTCACTGTGTTTCCTTGATGCATATTCCGGATACCATCAAATCAAAATGAAGAAATCCGATCAAGCTACAACAACATTTATTACCCCATACGGGCCATTCTGCTTCAATACTATGCCCTTCGGGCTCAAGAACGCCGGCGCAACATACCAACGCATGATCCAAACATGCCTGGAGAAACAGATCGGCAAAACGGTAGAAGCTTTCGTTGATGACGTCGTCATTAAGACTAGGCACATTGAAACACTAATAGACGACTTACGTCTCACGTTTGAAAACATCCGGGTATATGAAATTAAGCTCAACCCGGAGAAGTGTGTCTTCCGCGTCCCCGCTAGAAAACTGCTGGGCTTCATAGTTTCTAATTGAGGAATCGAAGCAAATCCGGCTAAAATCCGATCTCTGTCACAGTTAGCCACACCAACAGACCTCAAACAGGTCCAAAATTGGCAGGATGCGTGGCAGCACTAAGCCGCTTTATCTCCAGACTAGGAGAAAAGGCACTCCCACTCTAACGCCTCTTACGACGCACAAATAACTTTGAATGGACAGACGCGGCGACTGCCGGACTAGAGGAAATAAAGACCCTCCTAGCAAGCAATACAATCTTGGCTCCACCAAACGCAGGTGAACCCATGTTGCTATACATATCGGCAACACATCAAGTGGTGAGCGTCGTACTCGTCGTCGAACAAGAACAGGATGGACAAAAATTCCCGCTCCAAAAGCTGGTATACTACGTATCCACCGTCCTCACACCATGCAAATCCCAGTACCCTCACTATCAAAAGATAACATATGCAGTCTTCATGGCATCTCGAAAATCGCGACACTACTTTCAGGAGTGCTCGATCACGGTGGCTTTCGAAGTGCCCCTCAATGATATAATCAACAACCGGGATGCAACGGGCCGGATTGCCAAATGGGCCATTGAGCTCCTGCCATTCGACATCATGTACAAACCACGTCGAGCCATCAAATCCCAGGTACTGGCTGACATCGTCGCCAAATGGACAGAGGACAAACTCCCTAAAGAGTACGGCGCATATTCCAACTGGGTGATGCATTTTGACGGCTCCAAAATGTTGGCAGGGCTAGGGGCGGGCATCATATTAATGTCCCCCACAGGAGATATCGTCCAGTACATACTCCAAATATTATACACAGACTCCAACAACGCAGCCGAACACGAGGCCTTGCTACATGGCCTTTGGATGGCCGTATCAGTGGGCATACAACGCCTGGAGGTGCGCGGGGACTTAAACCTCGCAATATCCCAAATTAATGGAGATTTTGATGCCAAAGATCCACAGATGGCAGCTTATCGCAATGCCGTCTTGAAGATGTCGGCTCGATTCGAGGGGCTCGAATTTCATCACGTCGCCCACGAAAGTAATCAGGCGACAAACGTCCTTGCTCGCATCGGCGCTAAGCGCAACCCCGTCCCACCTAACATCTTCCTTGAAAGGCTCTTTAAGCTATCTGTGGTGTGGCAAGGGGGAGACAGCAACGACAGTCCCGTTCCGAACACAAACACAAATAGCGAACATGTTGACTTCATCGGAGGCTCAGCCACCGGAATAATACCATCGGCCCACCTCATCATGGCAGTAATTGCCCCATGGACCAAACCATTCTTGGCCTACCTTAATAGGAAGGAGCTCCTAGAAGATCAGAACGAGACTCACCGCATCGTCCGGCGTTCGAAGGCCTATAAAGTTCACGAGGGAGAGATCTACAAGAAAAGCACCACCGGAGTCCTTCAAAGGTGTATCTCCGAGGAGGAGGGGCGGCAATTCTTGGCAGAAATTCACGCCGGTCTCGGTGGGCACCACGCCGCAGCCCGGGCACTTGTCAGCAAGGCCTTCCGGACAGGATTTTATTGGCCTACAGCCCGGGAAGACGCATAGGACCTCGTCCAACGCTGCGTTGGATGCCAACTCTTCGCCAACCAAAACCATATGTCCCCAACCACCCTACAAACAATCCCCATGTCACATCCTAGTTAGACCATGCATTACAGTGTTGCATCATGTCTACTTCAAAAGAAACTTGAAACGGGGAAGGCAGAACCCCCAGCACCCCCCCTGAAATCAACTAGGGTTTACTAAAAATATTTTCAATGAACCTGAAATGCCCTTCTAAAATGTTCACCCTCTTTGTCTTGGGTTAGAACCCCTGGCAAAATTGGTGCACAATTTTCTAGGTCATCAGAAGGTCACTGAATTAAATCATATGTATTTTGCCTTTGGACATTTAAATGCTAGTAAATATTTTAAATGTTCAAATAATTCTGGATTTAAGTGAGGGCTGTTGGGAATAATCCCAAAGGAGCCCACAATTAATTTCAGGATTTTAGAAAGTACCTAAGTATTTTTAATAAAGCCCTAAAGTTACAAAAAAATAGAAAAAGGAAAACAAATCAGGAAAAACTAACCTGGCCGCAGCCCATCAGCTGGCCCACCAGGCGGCCCAGCGCTGTGCTGGCCCAAGCCAGCCAGTTGCTTCATCCTCGCCAGGCAGGCAGCCAGGTGCTCGACGGTGAGCACCGCATGTGCGCCACGCAGCTGCCGCCACCTCGCCGCTCCCCTCGTCGAGCTGTCGACGTGGGACGAACTCCCTCGCTTCCCCGACCTCGCAGACACCGCACTTTCCCCCTGGTTCCTCTCCCTCGCTCTCCCTCCGCCATGGCTGACGCCGCCGTGCTCGCGCCACCGTGAAACCGCGCCCTCCGTCATCCCTGCACCGAGCCACCGTGTCCAACAACTCCGCCGTCGTCAACTCCGTCGAGCAGCCCGAGCCCCGAGCGCTCGCGAGCCCTGCTTCATCTTCTTCGACCTCATCTCTACCGAGCACCGCCGTAGATCCCCTTTGCCGTCGCCGCCGCATCAGCTCGTCCCCGACCGCGCCGTCTGGCTCTACGTGACCGCCCTGAGCTGCTGCACCTCCCCATCCTATCCGTTTGCCTTCTCGTGCACCATAGCAACTGCACGAAGCTCACCCGCACGCACCGCCGCGGAGCTCGTCGCCGACGTGACTCCGGCCAACCACCGGCCATGCCACGTTGTCCACTTACCTCACCACAACCCAAGGAGCTCAACGCACCTCACCACGCGCCTCGCCGTGCCCCGTAGCTCCGGGCTCATCTTCACCCGACTCCGGTGACCGCCAAGCTCATCGTCGGCGACGTTTCCAGCCACCCCGAGCCCAACCACCGCCACCAAACGCCGCGGCATGCTCCCAGCTACCCGTGGGTGGTCTCCGTCGTCCATTTGGTCGCCGGAACGTGCAAATGCACTTCCACCGTCGCGTCTGGCCTCGCCGGCAGCTAAACTCCGATGAGTTTGACCATTGACGTTGACTGGGTGGGCCCAGGTTGACTCCCCTGAGTCAATGACAAGTGGGCCCCCGTCTGCTAATTATCCAGATTAGTTTCTAACTAAAAACAATTAGTTTAATTAACTACTGTCACGCGGGACCCACTGGTCAGTTTGACCTGGACGACCCCGTTGACCCTGACGTCACTCTGACGCAATGCTGATGCAGTAATTAAATTACTGGAATTATTTCTATACAGGAAATTCCAGAAATTAGTCCAAACTTAAAAAATTCATAGAAATTAATCTGTAACTCCAAATGCAAAGATTTATATATGAAATTTGATCAGAAAAATTCAATCTATCCATTGGTACTGGTTTCATGCATGTCAGAACAAGTTAACCTTGCTGTTTAAGCAATACAAGATGATGCACTTAAATGGCTATGTTAAATGATCTAACACTTGAACCTTTGGTTCAAATAAGCACATTCCTTTCTATTTTAGCTTGCATTAGGCCAAGACACATTCATATTGCCATGTCATAGAATGCATCATATTGTTGCATATCGTCATGTGTTGATTGTGTTCCGATGTGTTCTTCGTGGTAGGTTCTGCCTCCGAGGATATTCACGAGTATCCAATTGAAGGGCAGTATTCCACTACCACTCCATCAGGCAAGCAACCCATTGATCATTATGATACAAACCCATGTTCTCGCTTCTGCTCTCGTTTACCGCATTAAGACAACGCGATTCAAACTGCTGTGTGTTGCGGTAGTTGAACCCACTTCCTTTGCATGACCTGTCATTGCCACAGTAACTAGATGAAACCCACTAGCATGTGCAGGAGTTGATTGAGCCATATGTGTGTGTTTCCTACCATGCTATGCTTGCTATGCTTAGAGTTGTGTCAGGTCTGGCTCATCGGGATGATGAACTAGAGTGAAAGGTTGTGTCGGTGTCGAGAGTGTGAAAGTGTTGAATACGATTTGGTAAAGGAATCGATGAGAGGCCATGTAGGAGTACATGGTGGGTTGTTTCATTGAGGCCGTCCCTAAGAACTGAGATCTATGTGTGTGATTTAAGATTCAACTACTACCACGCATTGGGATCCTTAATTGACTCTCTCGACTTATTAACCACTCTTGTCCTCTGTCCGGGAGTCGCAAAGTAGTTTCTGGTCTTTGTAGTATGCTGGGGGCCGCACGCAGCGCTGACCATAGGGGTGGGCTGTGTTGCGGTAGGCACGTGGCACGGTGTACCGATTCGCCCGTTTGGTGTCTCGGAAACCCTGCACACATCGTTTGGGGCCGTCAGTGGAAACCTCGGCCGGACTCCCTGTGGATGGAACCCGAATAGGCGATAAACCTGGACTAGGGACTCGTGTGTTTAGTCAGGTCGTGGCCGACACCCTCGCTGGGCTTCCGCTTGAAGGTTGCCGAGTACATGTCGTGTAAACGGCGATAAGTGGTGAGAGCGTGTGTGAAGAAGTACACCCCTGCAGGGTATGAAACTATTCGAATAGTCGCGTCCGCGATAAAGGACTACTTGGTCACCTATACAGTTCATAGACAAGTAAATGGATACTGCTAAAAGCCTCAAGATAAGTGTGAGTACCGTGGATGGCCCTCTCGTAGGATGACAAGAGAGGATCCACGGTGGAGTATTGTGTTGGTGATAGTGGACTCGTGTGCAACAAATGTTTTACAAGTTGTGTCTATCGTAGGATAGCTTAGCCATGAGTCAAAGCTGGCTTGCTGCAATAACTCCACTACCTTCTTGAGAATGTGCATGTATTATAGGATTCTGTTCTAAGACTTGCTGAGTACCTCCGTACTCATGTTGCTTTAATTAATGTTTTCAGATGACAACACCAACCCCTCCGATGGGTTCTATGTAGTCCTCGACGTTGACGAGTGACTTATCACCCAGGTGGTGATCCAAGACTTGTGAAGGGTCGATGTAGATAGACAGGCTTCGTCAAGACTTCTTTCTTTCTAGTGTCTGTACTCAAACTACTTTGCTTCCGCATGTGCTTGTATGGTTGTATGACTTGAGTGTCGGGTCATGTGACCCCTACCTCTATGAATGTTATGTATGGCTCTTCGGAGCCTTTTAAATAAAGTACTTGAGTTGTAGAGTTTTGTTGTGATGCAATGTTGTATTTACTCATATCGGGCATATTGTGTGTATGATTGAAATGCTTGGTATGAGTGGGATCCGACTATCTAGTTGTTTATCCTTGACAGCCTATCATATGGGGAAATGTAGTCTAGTGGTTCTGAGCGATAGTAGTACGCTATAGCCCGGTTCACCGGAGTCCTGCTAGCCCAGCACTACTGCTCGGAACACTTGACTGGCCGGCATGTCATTCACCTCGTTCCTATGTCTGTCCCTTTGGGGAAATGTCACGCGGTGACTTCCGGAGTCTTGCCTAGCCTGCTACAGCCCGGGTTACCGGAGTCCTATTAGCCCAGCGCTACAGCCCGGAATCACACGTTGTTGACCGACATGCTCGATGTGATTCATGTATGCCTGTCCTCATAGGTTAGCGCCACTTTGGGTTCACGACTAGCCATGTCGGCCCGGGTTCTTTGTCATATGGATGCTAGCGACACTATCATATACGTGAGCCAAAAGGCGCAAACGGTCCCGGGCCAGGTAAGGTGGCACCCGTGGGAGTACCGTGCGTGAGGCTGCAAAGTGATATGATGTGTTACATGCTAGATCGATGTGCCTTAGGATCGGGGTCCTGACACCCCATTACACGGCCCTTCGCGGTCTGGGGCTTGGACATGGTTGGACTCCTTAAAGGGGGAAGCCATAAGAAAAATATCTGCTAGTCATGGTGGATAAATTCACCAAGTGGATAGAGGTTGGACCAGTTAAAACGGCCGTGTCCGGACCGGTGATCGCATTTATATCCTATGTGGTGCACCGTTATGGGGCACCGCACAGCATCATCACTGATAACGGTTCCAATTTCACAGCTGATGAGGTGAAAACCTGGTGTGCCAATCTGGGCACTAAGCTCGATTGCGCCTCTGTCTACCACCCGCAAACAAACGATCAAGTCGAGCGAGCTAATGGTCTTATTATGAGCGGCATCAAACCCAGGCTAGTGCGGTCTTTGAAATAATCAGACAAACACTGGGTCAAGGAGCTTGATTCCATACTCTGGGGGCTGCGGACCACGCCCAATCGTACTACCGGACACACACCTTTCTTCATGGTGTACGGTGCAGAGGCTGTATTGCCCTGCGATATTATACATGACTCACCTTGAGTGCGTATGTATGAAGAGAAAGAGGCCGAGTTGGATCGGCAGGACATCCTAGACGCCCGGGAGGAGGAGCGCGACGTTGCCAAAGACCGTTCATCATTTTATCAGCAGCAGGCTCGAAGATATCAAAGCAGAGAAGTATGAGCCAAGACTTACAATGTTGGCGAACTTGTTCTACCCTTGCTGGAGAAGAAAAAGGACAAACTCAAGCCCAAATGGGAGGGTCCCTTCATAATTGACGAAGTTCTTATCATAGGATTGTACCGTCTTCATGACGCATCAGATAATCGCCTAGAGCCGAACCCCTGGAACACGGCCAGACTCCGAAGGCTCTATGCCTAGCGCCGAACTGTTTGTTGGTCTCCTTCTCCCCTATAGTTTCCATTACTCATTCTCCCTTTTACACAATTCTTCTTTCCGCTTTAAATCTCTCATTCAGCTTGACTGAACATTGCCGACGTACACGTTTTTACATATGTACACCCATCATACCTGGGGGCTTCTTTAACAGAAGTTTGTTAATACTATTTTTCGAGCATCAAGCTCATCACACACACGCGTTTTTCCCATGTGTCTTTTCTTCACCATTATATGCATTGATATGACTTAAGTTTTGGCCAAGCTGGGTTGCCTGGCTCCTGTGCTTACCCCTACGTTCTCGATTGTTCGTCTAGGTAGTAAAGGGAGCACCTTTGCGATTGTTACTGCCGGGTCATCCGGATGTGTACCTCAGACTGGATGAAGCTGAAAGCTAGCGTTCTTAAGGGAATATTCGGTCGGTGGATGAAAGATATTCTTTGTACTCACTCTATTGTGAACCCCCAGAAGTTATACACACAGTGATTTTTACATCACAATTTGGACATGTCTACTAATGCATGCACACCCAGGGAAAGGAACCCTTAACGGAACTATTCTCCCTGGAAGATGTTTCTTACAATCTCAATGTAATATAACATAACTAGCCGGATACAACTTGTCTGTTAAAGCAACTATGGCCCCTACGATTAGTTTTCCACGCATACCCCGGTCTGTTCGGCCGTGACGGTATTCGGAAACACTCCGCACCTTCGGGTCCGGAGGTTGAAGCGAAAAGGTCTACCATGACAAATGATAACAATTCAGCTAGAATTATACATGGTGAGGAAAGTACATAGTCACTTGGACTCAAACACTTCCTCCTCTATACCATATAATAGGCAGTCTAGCTTACAATCCTGTTGGGAATATTTTGCGGCCACCTCTACATGGACATATACTAAACTAACGATAATTTCTTCCTGATTTGACCCTAGTGGTCCGACCCTGGCCATATGATTCGGGTCCAGCTTGGTATATCGCGTTTTCACCATGGCCCAGGCTTCCCGCGCACCCTCTCGGCAGGCCGATATCTTCCATAGTCGGATACGCCACCGTGCTCCCTTGAACAGCTCTACAAGCCTCTCCATACTTCCTGGAGGGGAGTTGGACCGCATGGCTAGCCGAGCATGCTCGTGCACTTCTGACAGCCTCTGCAGCAGATCACTTGATGATCCAGACGCCTCCTCTTCAGGACGGCCCGTAAGTACACCTACAAACATGACTATATTAGTCTCATTTATCTCTGAGCTAATTTACAAACAGTTCGGACACATACCGAAGATACCGCCCCGCAGTTCTTTGTTCTCCTTCACGGAAGCGGCTAGCTGGGCTCGAACATCTTTCAACTCTTCACCCAACGCAGTGTTGGAATCCTGCAGCTTGTTTTTCTCACCTTTGACGCGGGTCAACACACGCTCGCCTGTGGCGTGTTGCCTTTTTTCCTCTCTCTCTCTCTCTCTCTCTCTCTCTCTCCCTCTTGGGCTACCTTCAGCTTCTCTTCAAGTTGATCAGACGACCCTATTATGAAATCGGCAGCAACATTAGCGCAGTAGGGACACAATTATCATTCCTTGATGGAAGGGAACAATACCAGAGGATGACTTCTTCAAGTCTCCCAGTTCTGCGGTAGCGGCTTTTAGCTGCGCCCGACATTGCTCCAGCTCTTGGGCTAGCAGACCATTCTTCTTCGCGTGGACCTGGTTGTTCAACGATCCTTAAATCAGTTATGCCAACTGCTTTCAGTCTCGGGGGCTATGGGTATATGGCTATCCTTTTTGACAAAGAAAACTTACCTGCACATCTGTCAGATATTGCCTCGTGGCTTTTCTAAGCCCATCTCGAGCAGCTCGGATGTATGCATCACCCAAGCTGAAGGCATTTAATGCCTCGTCCGAGAACTTCGGGTCCCGTAAAACAGCTCTGCAGCGCCGATGATTCATGGCGCTCTCTACTTCCGAGTTGGTAACGGACATATTGTCCGAACCCTCGGCCGAAGGGCACTCCGGCTTTGTTCCTACATCGGCCCCTGTCTCCCTGACTGGATCTAAATCCTGTTTGTTGGGAGCGCGGCCGGCCGGACCCCCGGATATAGTTCAGCGAACCTTTTTCCTGTAATCAAATAGGCGCATAAGTCACAGTCGAATACGCCCGCTGAAAAATATATTTATCCATACCTCCTTGATGAAGGCCCGGCGGTGCCTTCACCGGCCCTCCTCTTCGAAGGCCTGCCCGGCACAGGAACCAATTTCCTCGGTACCGTTGAACGCCTCCCCTGTAGAACGCGCGAGAATGCGGTGGGTGAGGACGAATAAGAGCACCTTTTCAGAGAAGGTGTTTCTTGATTACCTACCTGTGAAACAGGAAGAAGACCAGGGTAGTCAGCGATGATGGCCACTTCTCTGCCATCATAGCTCATCTGGTGAAACACCCCCTCCGCGAGCACCACAAATATATCCGGATCCTCTTCAAACCCGGGATCAAGCTCCCGGTTGTAGTCCTCCGGCTGCGGGGCAGGGCTATGAAATCCCTCGGTGACCTTTCGCCAGTGCTGCCATAAGCAAACAAACTAGAAATTTATCAAAGGCAATTCGGAGATGCAAGGAGTTAAAACAGAGGGGTTGGGCATTACCCAACTGGGAGAATTATACATAGAGTACCCGTCTCTAAGCTTGAGGCGAAGAAATTCCTTGTCCTCCCCTTTGAATAGTTCGGCTAATATCTTAGCCAAAGCGGCAGGGGTATCCGGGCCTTTCCGGCCGCAGCGAGAGGCGTCATCCTCCCCGTTGTAGTGCCACATTGGAAGCCCTTTGTATTGGAGCGGACGAACCCCTCGCGCTATGGAGATCGCCATAACCTCGATCACTGTGAGCCCGGACTGAGCAAGCTCTTTTATCTTGCTCATCAGCTGACGAACCTCCGTGCCGTCTTCTTCTTCAAGACTCCCGGGATGCCAACTATGGCATTTCTTCAGCGGGATGACCGCAAATTCGGGAAGACCCTTTCAAAACGGATAGGGAAGCGGGACGTCCTCAATATAGAACCATTCAGAGGGCCATCCATCAGGTGCTTTCCTTGGTGTGCCAGATGGATATCCGGTATCGGCGATGCGCCATACTTCGGCCCTGCCCACTTCAAATATAGACCCTTCATGATTGCACGGGATGAGGCAGAACAACTTCCTCCACAACTCGAAATGAGCCTCGACGCCCAGGAATAATTCGCACAAAGCGACGTAACCCGCAATGTGCACAATAGAGGTCGGAGTGAAGTTGTGCAGCTGGAGGCCGTAGTACTCCAGAAGCCCTCGGAGGAACGGATGGATTGGAAATCCAACGCCTCTTAGTAGGTAGCGGAAAAAACACACTCGCTCTCCCCCGGGCGGATTGGGAAAGTCCTCTGCCTGAGTCCCCTCATTGAAGGAAGCTAGCCCCGTCCGAACAAGGACTAGATCTGCAGGGGGAAGGAATCCCTGCGTTTGCAACTTTGTCAATTGGCTATGAGACACAGAACACCTCTCCCACTCTCCTTTCTCTGGGCCGGGACGAGCGGAGGATCTAGGAACGCGGGACATGCTGGAATGGTCTCTCCTAAGCAGTCTCTGGAGATTTCTTCTGCGTAGCGCAGAATGGATCTAGGATCCATCCCTTTAAATAGGCACTCTTCCTTACGTAGATGGGGTGTTATTCGCAAAAATACCCTAACTTTCCACATTCGCTTGACACGTGGAGGACGAAGATTATTTAAAACACGCAGAAGCCAAGGAGGCGACATTGGATCAATGGCCGAATACATTACTTGGAGATCATCGAAGGAGGAACCCGCCTTGCGATGCCGAAGACAATGTGTGTGCCGAACACCTCGCTATTGAAGACTGGTTCGGGGGCTATTGAGGGAGTCCCGGATTAAGGGGTCCTCGGGCGTCCGGCCTGATATCCATGGGCCGAACTGGTGGCCGTAAAGATACGAAGACCGAAGACTATAACCGTGTCCGGATTGGGCTTTCCTTGGCGTGGAAGGCAAGCTAGGCGATCAACTATGAAGATTCCTTCTTATGTAACCAACCCCATGTAACCCTAGATCTCTCTGGCGTCTATATAAACTGGAGAGCATAGTCCGGATAGCACACATTCATTACCGTATTCATGGGC
The DNA here is from genome assembly GCA_032464435.1 of Aegilops umbellulata. Lineage (NCBI taxonomy): Eukaryota > Viridiplantae > Streptophyta > Magnoliopsida > Poales > Poaceae > Aegilops > Aegilops umbellulata. The sequence goes on along the minus strand of CP136058.1, from coordinate 222,014,550 downwards.
TAGGCTTTTAGGGTTTAGCCATTACGATCTTGTGGTAGATCAACTCATGTAACACTCATATTCATCAAGATCAATCAAGCAGGAAGTAGGGTATTACCTCCATAGATAGGGCCCGATCCTGGGTAAACATCGTGTCCCCCGTCTCCTGTTACCATCGATCCTAGACGCATAGTTCGGGACCCCCTACCCGAGATCCGCCGGTTTTGACACCGACACACATCTTGTGGGAAGACGTCAGCGAACTCCTGCAAAATGTTAGTGACAGCAGGGGCAAAGAGGAAGGCACGTCCTCAAATGAAAATAATGCCTCTTTGCACACAAAAGCATAGCAAACAGACTTGCTAAAATCTAGCTCATCAATATCAGATTTGGTGGCAAGTAAACATGCATTTTTCAAATTAATTTCAGAAGCAACACTAGATGGTTTATTATTAGACTTCATTTGTTGCTCAAATTCTTTTGCCACAATCTGATTTTCACTCTTATTTTTCTCCTGTTTTTCTTTATTAGCTCTATTAATATCATCTTTCAAAATGGAATAGCAAAGTAATATTTTTATTCTTATGAACAAGAGTATACTGATTGTTTCTACCATGGTGTATAGATTTTTTATCAAATTGCCATGGTCTACCAAGTAATAAGGAACATGCTTGCATAGGTACCACATCACAATCAACATAATCAGCATATGTAGAGATACTAAAATGCACACGAACAGTACGTGTTACCTTAACCTTGTCGCCGTTGTTGAACCATTGGATGTAGTAAGGATGTGGATGTGGTCTTGTGGTGAGAGATAGCCTCTCCACCATCTCCATGCTAGCCAAGTTGTTGCAGCTCCCTCCATCTATGATGATGCAAATAGAACGTTCCTGCAGATAGTGGTGGTTGTGCCTGCTTTCATGTATCACGGTTGGAGGTGGCACCTGATGGAGGTGATGGTGCAGTGGAATTAGAGGATGCACGTGGTGTCCATGATAAAGGTCGACCTGCAGAATAGTTAGTTTGCGCCAATGCCTGTCGATCCTGCACTTCACGTTTAGCTTTACAAGCAAGATGGAATGAACGAGTGATATTATTATACTCCTTATACTCTAGAATAGTCTGAATCTTTCTATTTAATCCACCCATAAAACGTGCAAGCATAGCTTCATTATCCTCAACAATACAACATGTAATCATGCCAGTTTGTAATTCCTAATAATATTCCTCTACAGAATTTTTTCCTTGTCTTAAACGCTGTAATTTTTGAAGTAATTCATGTTGATAATATGGTGGAACCCAATGAGTATGCATAGCAGTTTTCAATGCAGCCCAAGTAGTTGGAATATTATTCGGATATGATCTACGATGTTCAGACCACCATACACAAGCAAAACTAGTGAAAGCACAAAGTGCAGCAGCAACACTTCTCTCCTCGGGATATTCTAAACATGTAAAACGTTGTTCCGTTTCTAACTCCCAAGTAAGATATATACCAGGAACATATCTACCCTCAAATAGTGGAACATTCAATTTCAGTTTAGCAAGATGGTCATGATCTCGTACCTGAGCTGGTAATGCATCCCTACCATTGCGATTATTTGCATGTGGACGACCGGGTGCTGGTGGTTGCACGTAGTTCTGATTTTGATCAACCTCATCCTCGTAATCCCCCGCATAAGCATCCTGCTCCTCATCAGCAGCAGGAGCCACAGAAGTATCAATAGGAGCACCAACAGGTTGGCCAAGCTCAAGAGGGACACGACTCGCTCGACGGAGGGCTGTTTAGCAACGTGGAGGTAGTCGTCGTCGTCGTTGTTGTTGTTGGACAGGTGCGGTCGGCGCAGCCAGTGGTGGAAGACGTGCAAGCAGTTCATTAAATCCGTTATCGAGCTTTGTTTCGAACGTCTTCTCAAGGCTAGTGATCTTATCCATGGCCTCTTCAAAATTGTTCAGCACATCTTGCACCTGTTCAATCATCATTTGTTGAAACTTATCATGAAGCTCCTTCTTCGTTAAGTTCTCCCATTCAATCTCGTTGGCTTGTGATCCTGGCATGGTTAGCGGAAACAGAAACACACTAGAATATGATCCTATAGACTACTAACAAGTGGTTGTGGTGGTGGATGTCACAAACCCGTCAAGCAAATCTCAAATTCTTACCAGTTCTTACCCAGTAGCAGGCGGTGATCGGCAACCGATGTAGTCAAAACTCCCAAAGCTTGGATAGAGCGATTACCAGGGAGAGTCAAACGCATGATGTAGATGTACGTGGAGCTAGGAAGGCTTATAATATGGTAGCAAAAAGGGTCAGCAATAATCAATTCAGAGATGCAAAGTTGAATAAACGCTCAACATCGATACTGTGCTGGTCCTAGGCTAGACCGTGCTAGAGACGCGAGCCTAGAACACTAACAAAATCACGGCGCTGCACGTAAACAAGGGAAAAGCACACTCTGGAAAAAAATCACTTTGTTTTTTTTGCGCTCTTTTTTTGAGCTCCTCTTATTTTTGCGAAAAATCACTATAATGGCGAGTGTCTCAAAACTCTTCCCAGGTCAAACTGACAGGATGGGCACGATTTGTTTTGACTTTTTTTTGAAAATCAGGGCAGCGACGATGAAAAAGTGTGACAAAAAATCACTATGATGGCGAGTGTCTCAAAAGACTCAGAAAAGCCTAAAAATAGGTATATATTTTCGGTCGCCGAAATTTTGGCCTAAAAACTGCCCGGGGGTCTCCAAACTTTTTTTTTCCGAAACCTACTCAGGCAAGGAAACACGAATCGGAAACTAGATGGATCTCGAAAACAAACCTAATATGAAAGGAACTCGGATTGGTGGTGGATATATGGTGGTGTTAGCGGTGGTAGTATATGGATAAGGATCGGTGGTGGCAAGGTTGTCAGAATCGTGATTCTGAATCGGATCGAAGCTTCGATGGTTGGATCGTAAATCGTAGAATCTTCACTATCAGGATCGTAGAAACGTAGATTCTAGAGACTAAAATCGTAGAATCAGAGGGGGTAGTTTGGATCGTAAAGTCGTAGAATCGTACAATATAATCGCGATTCTGACAACCTTGGTGGTATATGGATACAGATTGGTGGTGGTATATGGAAACAGATTCAGAGCAGTGGCGGATAAGCGGTGGTGGTAGGTGGCAGGGGCGATGATGATGGTGAGGTGGCGGCGTGACAACTTATGACCAGAACTCGAAACTCTAAAAGACTAGACGCTAAGACCAGCAACTTGACACGACGATGCAACCACAAATTCAACAAAGCAAAATACTGAAAAGACTATGCAAAGGCTCAGACTGATTCAGATAGGATGAACTAACCCTAATTTTTTTGGCTTTTTCATGGACTATAGGTATAAAGAACAGACTCGATCTAAACTACGAAAAACTGTAAAATCTCACCGAGCAACCTGGAAATCTGATACCACTTGATAGAGGTGAAGGTGTCCCGATGTTTCGATGAGATGTTGGCTATCATTTTTTGTGGGAGTCGACTTTGATGATCTGACTACGAACGTGCGAGACGTCGCGCCTTAGAAATTGCTAAACCAACTTCTGAGGGTTATTGACCATGCCGGAGCACGATCAACCTGACCACGAAGGTCTGTTTCCTGCGAACAAACGGAGAACAAGCAAGAAACTAAGATTGAAATCTGGATATTGTGAATATAAGAGGAAAGCTTTACTGATCAAGGTGGGGTTCTGTGACGCCTTTGTCTGGTCGTTGAACACAAACGAAGTACGCGAAGTTGCAGCTATGGTGAACTTTTAATCTAAACAAAAGCGAAAGTCTAAACGATGCCCTAAGGGCTGTATATATGGAGGAAGAGGTGGGAATTTCGTGGCCCTTGGGGAAGGGGTCCGAAACCAACCATATCTCTTGTTTCCCCACACATACGGACTCTAAAAACAGCCTATACTTATGTATTTTAAAATTACATGGGCCTGGCCCAATAATAAGGTGACGCAGCACCTAGAATAGCCTCTGGACGAAATTTATGAAGTGGCATCTTGTATATTTTGTCCAAGCATGCACTCATTATGGTGGCTTCAAAGTTCTGAAATCATCACTTGTAACTCTGATCTTGTTCCCCTTGCGCATGCCATCCTCTCCATGCTTGGTCTTGCTCCAGTGTTCATCCCTCTTATCCATGCCAGACCCTTCATTTGTAAGAAAAACAAATGTATCCAATTTAGGCAGCATCATATTCTCATGAACATTAGAATCATTTCCCAAAAACGAAAGTACCTGCAAATTTAATTGGCATGCGCGAGCTCTAGTAATTGGTCCAGTATCTGTAGCATTAGGGGTTGTGGGTGTAACAATGGTATTGATGTCCTCATCACCTATGATTCCTTGGATTGAGACATAGAACCACTATAAGAGAACAATGTTCTCTTTGCACAATCATTTAGAAACCATACTAAGTTCATAAATGAACCTTTGATTCATCACCCTCTATTGTTGCTTCTAAAGTGAGAATATACTTAGCCTTCTGTTATAGAAATCACCACAGTAAATTTCTTGGACCAATTCACTTACTGTGCCACCATAAATCATTTAATTAAAATCGAAATTCGCTTGGAGAACTGGCTGAAGATTTTTGTCGATGTATACTACTTACATCAAGCATGTATTGATGTAAAATCCTTACACCAATCTCTTCGTTTTCTCTGTAAGCGAGAAACATGTCGTCAGTACTCAACGATATTTTTACTGTTGTCCTATGGTCAACAATTTGACCTTTCCGGTAACTTTACTCACAACTTTCTTGGAGTACTGGACTTATCTGGTTATTTTACGTACCATGGAATTAACACACGTGAGACTTAAATCATGCATTTTACTCATCAGTATTTTCAAGACACTGATTCTTGTTGAGAACTCCTTCCATGTGATTTTGGCAAGAAAAATCTTCCTGACATTTTTCATACTAAACTACTTTAGTACTTTGTCAATATGTACTTTGGCTAAGCCCGATTAGACACTATCTCCATAGATTATTATGTCTAATACAAGGACTATATTGCCAAAGTCCTTTACTGAAAAACTAATTTTCAATAAAGTCTTAATCTGCGTCAAGAAATTTATATAATTTCCAATCAGCAATGTGTCATGTGATACGTCAATTTTATATCATGTTTTCCTACTATTATTTATAGTGTTTTTATTCAATATAACACTTTGTGGAGTAATTCTAATGCCTTTTCTCTCATAATATGCAAGGTTTGCACAAAGAGGGAGATTACCGGCAGCTGGGATTCTGGACCTGGAAAAGCGATGTCAGAAATACCTATTCTGCATATCTCCAAATGAGCTGAAAATTTATGAAGATTTATTTTGTAAAATATAAGAAATATTGGAGAAAAGAAATACCAGAGGGGGCCAACCAGGTGCCCACTAGGCACCAGGGCATGCCTGCCCCCCTCCCTAGCACGCCCTGATGGGTAGTGGGCACCCTGGCCAGCCTCATGTGCCGTCTTCTGGTATATAAGGTCATTTTCCTTAGAAAAAATAAAGATAGGACTTCCGGAACGGAGCACCATAGTCTCGAGGCGGAACTTGGCCAGGAGCACTTTTGCTCTCTGGTGGAGCGATTCCACCGGGGATACTTCCCTCCGGAGGCCGAAGCTATCGTCATCACCAACAACCCTCTCATAGTGGGAGAGACATCTTTATCAACATCTTCCAGAACACCATCTCAGCTCAAAACCTTAGTTCATCTCTTGTGTTCAATCTTTGTATCAAAACCTCAGATTGGTACATGTGGGTGACTAGTAGTGTTGATTACATCTTGTAGTTAATCCTATCAGATTTATTTGGTGGAAGATTATATGTTCAGATCTATTATGATATTCAATACCCCTCTGATCTTGAGTATAAATATGTTGTGTGAGTAGTTACTTTTGTTCTTGAGGACATGGGAGAAACCTTGTCATAGGTGATCATGTGAAAATTATATTCGTTTGATATTTTGATGACATGTATGTTGTGATTCCCTTAGTGGTGTTATGTGAATGTTGACTACATGACACTTTACCATCCTTGGGCCCGAGGGAATGCATTGTGGAGTAGTTATTAGATGATGGGTTGCTAGAGTGACAGAAGCTTAAACACTAGTTTATGCGCTATTCCGTAAGGGGCTGATTTGGATCCATATGTTTACTGCCATGGTTAGGTTTTGTCTTAATTGTTCTCTCGTAGTTGCGGATGCTTGCGAGAGGGGTTAATCATAAGTGGGAGGCTTTTTCGAGTAAGAACGACAGCCAGGCACCGGTCCAGCCACATATCAAATTATCAAAGTAGCGAACGCGAATAAAACCAACATGATGAAAGTGACTAGATGGAATTCCCATGTGTCCTCTAGAACACTTTGCTCACTATAAGAGATTGTTCCAGCCTGTCCTTTGCTATAAAAAGGATTGGGCTACCTTGCTGCACCTATTGTTACTATTGCTTGATAGAGGCAAAGGTGTCCCGTCTTTCGATGAGATGGTGGCTATCATTTTGGAGGAAGTCAAGTTCAACGATCCGACTACGAACGTGGGAGGACGTCACGCCTTAGCAATCGCTAAACCAACTCCAAGAGGTTATTGACCACGCCGGAGCATGACCAACCTGGCCACGAAGGTCTGTTTCTTGCAGGCAAACGAAGAACAAGCAAGAAACTAAGATTGCAATCTGGATATTGTGAATATAAGAGGAAAGCTTTATTGATCAAGGTGGGATTCTGTGACGCCTTTGTCTGGTCGTTGAACACAAACGAAGTACGTGAAGTTGCAGCTATGGCGAACTTTAATCTAAACAAAACCCAAAGTCTAAACGGTACCCTAAGGGCTGTATATATGGAGGAAAAGGGGGGAATTTCGTGGCCCTTGGAGAAGGGGTCCGAAACCAACCCTATCTCTTGTTTCCCCACACATACGGACTCTAAAAACAGCCTATACTTATGTACTTCGTAATTACATGGGACTGGCCCAATAATAAGGTGACGCAGCACCTAGAATAGCCAATCGACAAATATTATGAAGTGGCATCTTCTATATTTCGTCCAACGCTTCATGCACTCATTATGGTGGCTTTAAAGTCCTAAAATCATCACTTGTAACTCCGTTCTTGTTCCCCTCGCGCATGCCATCATCTCCATGCTTGGTCTTGCTCCAGTGTCATCCCTCTTATCCATGACAGACCCTTCATTTGTAAGCAAAACAAATGTATCCACTTTAGGCAGCATCATATTCTCATGAACATTTGAATCATTACCAAGGAACGAAAGTACCTGATAATTCAAATGGCGTGAGCGAGCTCTGGTAATTGGTCCAGTATGTATAGCAGCAGGGGCTGTGGGTGTAACAATGGTATTGATGTCCTCATCATCCTCCCCTTCTTGAAATGAAGCCGTCCTCGACGGAAGCTCATCTTCCTCACCCAAATAAGGCTTCAAATCTGCAATGTTAAAAGTGGGACTAACCCCAAAATCTGCAGGCAACTCAAGTTTATATGCATTATCATTTATTTTCTCTAACACCTTAAAAGGACCATCAGCATGTGGCATTAGCTTTGATTTGCGCAAATTAGGAAATCTATCCTTACGCAAATGTAACCAAACAAGATCTCCAGGTGCAAACACAACATGTTTTCTACCCTTATCTCCAGCAAGTTTATATTTAGCATTCATACGCTCAATGTTTTCCTTAGTTAACTCATGCATTTTTAAAATCAATTCAACACGTTGTTTAGACTCAAAATTAACCTTCTCCGAAGATGGAGGAGGCAACAAATCAATAGGTGCACGAGGTAGGAAACCAAACATAATTTCAAAAGGGCACATCTTAGTAGTAGAATGCAATGAACACAAGAAGAAGGAAACAACAATGAAAGAATGACCTATCCAATATACGTATGTGAGGATGGATCAAAGGAAGGAGTTCACCTTATGAATGTTCCCGAAGAGGTTGGAGTTGCACGTCATGTACGCCTTCACATAACCAATATGTCTCGTGATAGTGGTGCCTTGTGATTCCTTCAAAACGAAAGAACATGACAAACACTCAGAAAAACAAATGAGGTTAGCATGAAAGCAAAATCTATCAATCATGTGGTGAAATACCCAACAAGTATTCTCATCATTCTTGACATAAGAAAGGACATGGTGTGGCATTCTATGAAAGCATATGATGCGACTACAACCAAAGACATTAGGCTCAAGTAAACAAGCATGCATCACAAGTAAGTTGTCCAAGTCTCCATGATCAATAAGCATAGTATCGGTGCACGCACGACAAGTGGATATGAATGGTGCAACTAATGGAGATAAGAGACAATGATTAAGACAAATAAAGTGAGATGCATTAACATATATGTCATCAACCCAAACAAGCGATTAAGAATGGAACATGGGTGATGCGGTAAAGCGAGCAATCATAGTAAACAAGTCAAGTAAGCTAGTAGTGCGAAGATGCAACATACTAGAAGGAATCATGGCAAGCATGTCATGTGTGCAAATAGTGGTCATGAATGATGCACATGACATATCACAAGCATGAAATCAAGATATGAGGAAAATATCATCAATGTATTGGCGAGAGGCCATATGTAAATAGCAATGGGTCATCATGACACTCTCAACACAACAAGCATCAATAGCATGAGGTACAAGGAAAACATGGTAATGGCAACAAGGATCTCTACCAAAATGCAAATACAGATAGGAGTAGCATAATGGTGTATCATGTGTAAGTGCAAGCAAGGGTCACAATTGCATGGCAAAGACATAGAAATAGGCATAACATGCAAAGTGAACACGGTAGGATGGGCATAAGATGACAAATGGTATATAGCCCAAAGCCGTGTGAGAGCCAAGTAGAAGAGATGCGCGTAGTCCTTGCGCGAAGGGAAGAATGGTAAGGATAATCCACGGGATCCTAAGTCATCGTTGCTCTCAAGAGCTGATTTCGCCAACTCTTGGGATTGAGAGGTTGACGAGTATATGTGAGTACCTACACAAAATAAAGGCAAAGGGAAAATTGTGTGTGTGTGGTATATGTACACATCATCCATCATGATGCATACATGCTTGTGTTGGTTAGCACAAAGTAGCCAATGCTCAAATAAATGAGATGCATGATATAGAAACATATCATCCATTATGAGAGGTTTGTTATTATGTATAGCATAATGTAGACTCAAATCATGTAATGCATCATGAGAGATATGTAGAGCATTGTTATTCATATGCATATTATGCAATCAATTATGGGAATCATGCAAAGTATGGAATGCATCAAAATCTTCTAATATGTATGAGGAAACTATGGGGGTATCCTCGTGAGCATTTGTTGAAACATCACATGTAGAATATTGACAACGACCAAAACAAAAAATTATTTGGAACAATGTGATCATGACATGGCATAGTAGATGAATTGCGCAAATCATGTAAAGGAAGCATAGCAATATCATCACATGAAAAATAAAAGCCAATGACCATCATCTCATCATCTATGCCATAAGTGAAAATGGGATTTTTTAATGGGGCATGAATAGTTACTATGTTGAGATTGAAATGATTCAATATGGGAGATCTCACTCATAGCATATGACAAGTTTAAAGGGTTGTCAAACATGAAGTGACCAATAGAATTTTCACATGATATCCTATGGAGCATAACATCACAACTAGGCAATTAAACATGCTCATCATCATATTCATCATAAATGGGTTAGTCATGACTTGAAGAATGCACACTAGCATGAAGCATGGGTGGATCAACATCATACAATCAAACATTGGTGAGATAGTCCGCTAGTGGGACAAGAGAAGCACCATCACCTATGTTACCTTCGGTGCGTCGCTCATGTGTTGTAGGTAAGGTGTCGAAGACCAAGTCGTGGTTATTTTCATCTTGATGGAACCATGTGGGGGTGCATCATCGTCTTCCATGATGGCCATCGTCATCTCCATTGGAGGTATAGACTCGTCGAGGATAGGCATGTCGTCGTGTAAGAAATCTAGCACCAAAAGGGAAAACACACTCGGAGTTGAGGGTATGTCGTTGGAAATCATAGTGGCGTCACATCCATCTCAACTACCTCACTCACTAGGTGTTGTGGCTCACTCACTCCCGGTATGATTCTCTCACTCATATGGTTGGTGGAGTCACTCAAATGGCTCTCAACCTCACATAGGATGTGTGGTATGCGCTCAAGTGTGGGTGATAAGGACACCAATACCATTGTTACACCCACAACCCCTACTTCTACATATACAGGACCAATCACTAGAGCTCGCGCACGCCAATTAAATTTTCAGGTACTTTCGTTTCTTGGTAATGATACTAATGTTCATGCGAATATGATGTTGCCTAAATTGGATACATTTGTTTTACTTACAAATGAAGGGCCTGGCATGGATAAGAGGGACGAACACTGGAGCAAGACCAAGCATGGAGAGGATGGCATGCACAAGGGGAACAAGAACGGAGTTACAAGTGATGATTTCAGGACTTTGAAGCCACCATAATGAGTGCATGAAGCCTTGGACGAAATATACAAGATGCCACCTCATAAATTTCGTCCAAAGGCTATTCTAGGTGTTGCGTCACCTTATTATTGGGCCAGACCCATGTAATTTCGAAGTACATAAGTATAGGCTGTTTTTAGAGTCCGTATATGCGGGGAAACAAGAGATAGAGTTGGTTTCGGACCCCTTCCCCAAGGGCCATGAAATCCCCCCCCCCTCTTCATCCATATATACAGCCCTTAGGGCACCGTTTAGACTTTGGGTTTTGTTTAGATTAAAAGTTCACCATAGGTGCAACTTCGCGTACTTCGTTTGTGTTTAACGACTAGACAAAGGTGTCACAGAACCCCACCTTGATCAATAAAGCTTTCCTCTTATATTCGCCATATCGAAATTGCAATCTTAGTTTCTTGCTTGTTCTTTGTTTGCCTGCAGGAAACAGACCTTCATGGTCAATTTGATCGTGCTCTGGCATGGTCAATAACCTCTCGGAGTTTGTTTAGCGATTGCTAAGGCGCGACGTCCTCGCACGTTCGTAGTCAGATCGTCAAAGTCGACTTTCTCAAAAACGATAGCCACCATCTCATCGAAAGACGGTACACCTTTTCCTCTATCAAGTGGTATCATATTTCCAGGTTGCTCGATGAGATTTTACAGTTTTTCATAGTTTAGATCGAGTCTGTTCTTCATACATATTGTCGGGGCGGACGGCGTCCCCCGCGAGCACCTATGGGGCCGGAGCCCCTTTCGTTGTCCGGTGAGGGGGGCGGAGGGAGCACAGAGAGCAGATCGAGGCGAGCACACGGGCGGTTTACCCAGGTTCGGGCCGCGACGGACGCGTAAAACCCTACTCCTGCTTGGTTGTATTGAACTGGAGAGCTCGGGAGCTTGGAGAGCTAGCTACACCGAGCGTATAGCTGTCTGGATTCCCAATCTCCGAACCCCCGGAACCCGGCCCCCCTCTACGTTGCACACGGGCCTCCTTTTATAGCGCAAAGGGGTCACCGACAGGTGTCAACGTAAGAGAAAGGGGTAAAAGTGTAAAAGGGGTGGAAGTTGTAACAGTGCGGGAACAGTGGCGCTGCAGCGCGGCACAGTGTTATCATACCTACTTCTGACGGTAGGGGACAAGGGCATTAAATGCCCGTCACGGTCGCCTGGACAGCACCGAGGCGGACCGTTAGGTGCGCCACCGCTCGCCACGATGGTGGCTGCATGCCTCCGCATGCCCCAGGCTGCGCGGCGCCCCGCCACGTGCCCTTGGGGGGTGCCCCGGAGCGACGCGTGGGCGGGCGAGCTGGAGCGCAGTCCTGAGGTGGCGATTTGCCGCGGCAAGTGGCTTGCCGCGGGGGTCGTCTTCCTGTGCCTGATAGCTTGCCGGCTATCAGGCCTTGCCGGGGCGCATGGCGCGCCGTGGCGGGCTTCTCTCGTGGTGCCTGGGTTCGGCCTTCCCGACAAGCTCCTCTTGTCGGGGTCTCGATCTTCTGTCTCTTATACTTTGTTCTTGGATGGTATTGCATGGGCTTAGTCGTCCCGGCAAGCTCCTCTTGCCGGGGCCTTGTCTTCTTGGCCCGGCAAGCTCCTCTTGCCGGGGGCCTTGTCTTGAATGCTTGGTCTTCTCTTGGCGCTTCCTGGGCGGGCCTCGCCGCAGGGTGCTACAACTGCCCGTGCACAAGTCTGGGGTACTAAGGTACCCCTACTTTAGTACACCGACAGGAGCCCCCGGGCCTGGGCCACACACGGTGCCGAGCGTCGTTGGGCCAGGCCCCAACAGTGCACGGGCACGCGTGGCCTTGGTCGCGCTGCTCCTTAACTCCGCATCCGTCGCACCTTCCCCAGGCGGCGCGCGCTTATCGCGGCGTCGTGGGGGCGGGGCGTGCGGGGTGAGCGTGACGTGGGTGGCGTGCGCGGGGCTGAACCGCGCAGGCGCGCGTCACGTCGCGCACGATTCTTGATGGCAAGAACGGAGTGCCCGCCACTTCCCCATATAAGGCAGAGGAAACGGGAGCGGCTCCCCTCCTTCGCCTTTACTGCGTCCTCTCCCGTCTCCAGAGATCCCATCTGCGCTCCGCCTCCATATTTCCTCCGCCGCTCGCTCGCACTTGCGGTGCTACCGGATTCTTCGTCTCCCTTCCCTTGCCGCCTCCGCCATGGCCCCGAAGACCGAGAAGGCGAAGGCGGAGAGGACCAAGAAGGAGAAATCGGAGCACGCGGCGATGCTCACCTTGCTGCGGAAGCAGAACCTCGTCTTTTCGCCGAAGCTCAGCGCGCGGGAGCTCTGGAACAGGTACTACTTGTTCTGGGCCGAGGAGACCAAGGCGCATCCCCGCACCCGAGTCTATCCGGCCGCCGCCAAGGGCAACTACCCCGGCGGGTATTATTTCTTCGCAGCCTTCTTCCACTGCGGTCTCTGCCCTCCTTTTTCTGACTTCTTCTGCGACATAATGAACACCTTCGGCCTCCACCTTCTTGACTTCACTCCCAACGCCGTCCTCACGATGGCGGTTTTCGCGCATATGTGCGAAAACTATATTGGGGTATATCCAAGCGTCGCGCTTTTTAGGCACTTCTTCATCCCTAGAGTAGAGGCCGGCGCCCCCCTCGCCGGAGGGATATCTTGGGTCTTTCGCCTGAACAAGAAGGATTCCTACTTGCCGGGGGAGCTCCGCGGCAAATGGGAGGAGTGGCGCGCCGACTGGTGCTGGGTTGTCGAGGACCAGCCGCAACCTTTCACCGCGCCGCGCGCAACACCTATTATGCGCGGCAAGGATTGGAGCGAGCTGGATTCGGACGACTGCAAGCTCAACGTCGCCCTCATCAGGATTCTCCGTCTTCGGTCAGCGAGGCTGTCCGTCGGAGAGGTGGGCGCAGACTTCCTCCGCCGCCGCATCGCCCCTCTTCAAGATAGGAAGAGGCCAGCCTGGGAGTATAGCAACGCGGCGGACATAATGAGGCTGCGCCCCGGGCTCAACTTCAACTTCACGTCGGTGGAGCTGAAGGGGATGGTCCGGGAGCTATTCAAGCATGACCCGGCCCACCCAGAGTGGTTCAGGGAGCCCCGGGGAGTTGTGCCTCTTTGCAACAGCTCGGCCCGGGATTCCCTTCGCGCCATGATGCCCGCGTGCGACTCGCACGGCGTCGACCGCACGTGGATTCCGCCCAAGCCAGACGTCATCTTGAACTTCTTCGACAACCTGGCGGAGGTGGCGAAGAAGAAGGACGAGGCCCAGGGGCTGACGCGGGATACCACCGCGCGAGAGGCAGCATGCATAGCTTCTTGGGCTGAAGAGGCCACCGCAGCCGCAGCGGCCGGGGAGTTCGGCTTCTCGCCTAAGGAGGCGGAGGCCGCGGAGGCGTCCCGCCAAGCGGAGGTGGCGGAGATCTGCAGACTGCTGAAGCTGCCCCCCGACGAGCTCGCCGGGGTTCCCTCTCTGAGGCACTCTGGGATCCAGGGGATCTTGATCGAGGCCGCGGCGAGGGCCACCACCGCCGGAGGACAAGGGGCCACAACGCAGGACGCTGGGTCCAGCGGGCTTGCCGGGGCGGGGGAGGAGGGCGGTGGTGACGACGACTCCGACGGATCCTTGGAGCTCTACGCCGATGACCTTCCCTCAGCGTCGGAGACCTCCTCGTCCCGTGTAAGCCCCCGGCGTTCTCCAGCGAAGCGTCTCCGCAGGACGGCGATGGGGGCAAAGGCGCCGGCCCCCCGGCAACAACCACCCCGCCAAGCGGCACGAGCCTCTCGGGGGAGCCAGGTTGCGACGAGGGCGCCCGGCGCGTCAGCTACGTCAGGGGCGCCCCGTAAGGCAGCGCCGCACGGAAAGGAGCCTTTGGAGGGTGGAGCGGCGGCTCCGCCCGCTCCCCGGGCCCCGGCAACCGTCGGGTCCGCCAAGCGCCCGAGGGAGACCTCGCCTCCCGCTCCCCGCGTGACCGCGCGTCAGGTGGAGTTTGATTTCTCCGCCTTGAGCGACGACGACGACGAGGACGAATGGGAGTAAGAGCTTTGAGGTCTTGCATCTTCGTAAACTTTGCCTTGATTGTCGCAGGCTCTGATCTTGTTCCTTATCTTAGCTTCAGGACCTTGGCGGAGCGAGTGGCGAAGAAAGCCAAGGCGCCCGTGGTTGAGGTTGCGGACGACTCGCCCACCGCGGCAACTGGGGGCGTGCCGGAGCCCATCCTGCCGGATCCGAGCGCTGCCCCGAGGGGCAGCCCCCAGCGTAGCCCCCAGCGTAAGTCTGGGTTCCGTACTTTCGCTCGTCGGGCGCGCTTGAGGGATCGTCCCTGCGCTGGTATCTTGACAATACTATCTCGTGCAGAGGTGGAGCCGCAGCCGCAGGAGCGGCCAGAAACCGCCCCCGAGGAGCCGCGGGCCCCGCCGTCCCCGCCAAGGCCGAGCTCTCCGGTAAAGGAGGGCACCCCGCCAAGGGCGAGCACTCCGCCGAGGGCGAGTACCCCGCCAGGGGCGGTTAGCCCGGCGAGGGCGGTGACCCCGCCAAGGCAGAGCTCCCCGGCGAGGGAAACCGCCGCTGATGACGTCCGCCAAGGTAAGCTCTGTGACTTAGTCATCTTGGGTTCGTCTTTTTCTTTTGGATGTTCGCTTGAATTTCTTTTGCCCGCTATTCTCCTTCTTCTAGATTCCCCTCCCCCCGAGCAGATGGAGACGGAGGTCATCAACATCGAGGAGGAGGAGGGTGCGCGCGGCGGCAGCGGCGACGCCCCTGCCGCTGAGGACGCGGCGGGAGCTGCCGAGCCATCCGCGCAGGAGACCGCCCCGGCGGCGGCCGCAACGGCCGGGGAGGGGGACGGCGGCCGCACTGCCGACCCGGAGGCAGCAGGAGCATCAGGTGCTGCACCGGCCGCCGACCCCTCCGCCGAAAAGGAGCGGGTGGGTCATTACCTTGAAGCCCCCAATGGCATCTTCATCCAGGTGCCATGGGGCTCTTCTGCGCGGGCCCCCGCGGAGGGCGAGGCCTTTGACGGGGAGGTCCTCGCCTCCGCGGGCCTGAAGATTGTCGAGGCGCCCGGCGGGGCCGAAGAGCCCGAGGAGGAGAAGCTGCTTCGCCGGCTCCTGGCCCTTTACCGGGCCCGGCAAGCGAAGCTTGCTTCCCGGGAGGCCCTCGCTGCGGAGGCCGCCGTCGAGATGGAGAAGCGTGCGGCGGAGCTCCGCGCCGCCAACCAAGCTGCCCTCCGCGGCGTGGCGGAGGAGCGCGAGAGGCTCGCCGGGGAGTACCAGGAGTGGGTGCTGCAGAAGGCCGACGCCGAAGAGCAGCAGCGGCTCGCCGGGGAGGAGCTGTCCCGGCGAGAGGGAGCGCTTGCCCAGCTGCAGGCCAATCTCAACTCCCACGAGGAGGATCTTGCCGCTCGGGAGCGGGCCCTTGGCGAGGAGCTGGAAGAGGCGAAAGCCGCCGCGGCTGCCGCGAAGACCGCCAGGGAGGAGCTCGCCGCCAAGGTCGCGCAGCTAGAGGAATCGTTGAAGGCGAGCGCGGAGAGGGTCGGCGCGCTCAATGTGGAGCGGGAGAAGGACGCCCACGCCAACTCCGAACTCCAGGCGCGTCTCTCCAAGCAGGGCGACGAGCTGAAGGCCGCCAAGGACTCCGTCGAGGCCCTGGAGCTGAAGGTCTCCGCGCTGGAGGAGGGGCTCCGCAAGGAGCGAAGCTTGGCGGAGAGCGCCAACACTGCGGCCGAGGACTTCCGTCGGACCGTCGCGGTGTGGACCGAGGACCTGGTGTCTTCTGCGTCCAACATCGACCAGGAGTTGTTGGCGTTGAAGTTGGAACACCTCATCTACTCTCCGGACCCGGACCTCCCTCACAGCGCCAAGCTCAGCCTCTTCTTCAGAGGGGTCGCACCGGCTCTTGCGGATCTTCGGAAGAAGATCCCCGCGCAACTGGCCGAGGAGACGCGCCGGGCCTGCGCGGGAACCTTGGAGCGTGTGCTGACGAAGATTGTATACCGCAATCCTGGTATAAACCTCATCAACGTTCTTCGCAGCCTGCCGGCCGACGCTGACATGGAGGCGCTGAAGGAGCAGGTCGCCGACATCATCGCCAGAGTGGGCAAGATTTCCAGGATTGAGGGCGACCGCGTAGACTAGGCCTCCTTTATCTTATCTCTTTTTGTCGCTGCACACGGCGTTATGAGCTCATTAGTCACTGTGATAAGTTACGTAAGGTTTTTATCTTATCCGAACCAATCAGTGCATTGCTATCTTCCTTGTCCTGGCCCTTTACTTTGTATGCTTCTCACCCTACGCTCCCGGGGAACTTTCCGGCAAGGGGCCCTTGGGCTTATGGCAGCCTGCCGGCCAAGGCCTCACCGGGAAGCAACCTCGCCGCAGCCAGTCGCAATCGCGCTCAGCTTGTTGAGTGGGCTCGGAAACGAAGCAAGGGCGCGACGCTCATCGCAGCTCACTTAAATCGTTGAGCGTACTCGGAACAAGGTGAGGGTGCGGCTAGCCGCGGGTAGGTCCCTCCGCGCACAAGTTTTCCATACAAAGTGTGACCGTTCAAGGAAGACAATCGAAAATTAAGAATCTGAACTGCTCAAATTCTAATAACTTAGCTTATGTATAACGCTCGTTCTTCGACGAGGCTTCTTTTTCTCGGACAGCACTTGGTTCCTCTCCCATCTCCTTGAGGGAAGCAAGCACGTGGCCTTTCGGCGTGCTGATGCTTGCTGTACATGCATGTTACGCAGGATGCCAAATAATACATGCAAATAACGAGGAGGAGCATGTAAAAGGCAAAAAGCGCAAAGCATAGGTGCTTTCACTGATGCGCGGGGTCTGCGCCCGCCCCTGCGCCAAGGATCACATGCAACTGCGGCAAGACTTGGGCAGGGAGGTTGGTCGGCGGAACGGGTTCCGGCAACCGCGCTGGCGAAACTCCTCCCGCGGTTGGCGTCGACTCGTTTGGATCTTGGCGGACGAAACGCGCCGAAGAACGAGGTCGCCTTTTTCGCGGCTTCCGGCGCTAACCGCTGCGGCTACAGGAGCGGCGCAGGATTCGCTGGAGGCGAGCGGTTCGCCCAGCGGCCGGAAGGCGGTCCTCCTCAAGGAGCAGCTGCTTCTTGCCCGAACTCTGCGTGAGTGGGTACTCGAGGAGGGCCGTGCACGATTCCGTAGGGAGGAATGCCTCTGCCCCGCGGAGCGGGGCGGAAAGGTACCTGTTCATACCTGAACTTACCAGTGTTCGCCTGAATCAGATCCGCACAACCTCGACGCCGCCCCTACCTGGCGCGCCAAAGATGTCGGGGCGGACGGCGTCCCCCGCGAGCACCTATGGGGCCGGAGCCCCTTTCGTTGTCCGGTGAGGGGGGCGGAGGGAGCACAGAGAGCAGATCGAGGCGAGCACACGGGCGGTTTACCCAGGTTCGGGCCGCGACGGATGCGTAAAACCCTACTCCTGCTTGGTTGTATTGAACTGGAGAGCTCGGGAGCTTGGAGAGCTAGCTACACCGAGCGTATAGCTGTCTGGATTCCCAATCTCCGAACCCCCGGAACCCGGCCCCCCTCTACGTTGCACACGGGCCTCCTTTTATAGCGCAAAGGGGTCACCGACAGGTGTCAACGTAAGAGAAAGGGGTAAAAGTGTAAAAGGGGTGGAAGTTGTAATAGTGCGGGAACAGTGGCGCTGCAGCGCGGCACAGTGTTATCATACCTACTTCTGACGGTAGGGGACAAGGGCATTAAATGCCCGTCACGGTCGCCTGGACAGCACCGAGGCGGACCGTTAGGTGCGCCACCGCTCGCCACGATGGTGGCTGCATGCCTCCGCATGCCCCAGGCTGCGCGGCGCCCCGCCACGTGCCCTTGGGGGGTGCCCCAGAGCGACGCGTGGGCGGGCGAGCTGGAGCGCAGTCCTGAGGTGGCGATTTGCCGCGGCAAGTGGCTTGCCGCGGGGGTCGTCTTCCTGTGCCTGATAGCTTGCCGGCTATCAGGCCTTGCCAGGGCGCATGGCGCGCCGTGGCGGGCTTCTCTCGTGGTGCCTGGGTTCGGCCTTCCCGACAAGCTCCTCTTGTCGGGGTCTCGATCTTCTGTCTCTTATACTTTGTTCTTGGATGGTATTGCATGGGCTTAGTCTTCCCGGCAAGCTCCTCTTGCCGGGGCCTTGTCTTCTTGGCCCGGCAAGCTCCTCTTGCCGGGGGCCTTGTCTTGAATGCTTGGTCTTCTCTTGGCGCTTCCTGGGCGGGCCTCGCCGCAGGGTGCTACAACTGCCCGTGCACAAGTCTGGGGTACTAAGGTACCCCTACTTTAGTACACCGACACATATAGTCCAGGAAAAAGCCACAAAAAACATTAGGGTTAGTTCGTCATATCCGAACCAATCTGAGCCTTTGCATAATCTTTTTAGTGTTTTTGCTTTGCTGAATTTGCGGTTGCATCGTCGTGTCAAGTTGCTGGTCTTAGAGTCTAGTCTTTTAGAGTTTCGAGTTATGGTCATAATTTGTCATGCCGCCGCCGCACCATCATCATCGCCCCTGCCATCTACCACCACCACTCTGAATCCGTATCATTATACCACCACCAATCCGTATCCATATACCACCATCGATCTGTATCCATATACCACCACCACTACCATATACCACCACCGCTGCCATATCCTACCACCATATATCCACCACCAATCCGAGTTCTTTTCATATTAGGTTTGTTTTTGAGATCCATCTATTTTCCGTTTCGTGTGTCCGTGCCTGAGTAGGTCTCAGAAAAAAAGAAAAAAAGAGTTTGGAGATCCCCGTGCAGTTTTTAGGCCAAAATTTCGGCGACCAAAAATATTTTTCCTATCCTATTTTTAGGCTTTTCTGGGTCTTTTGAGTCACGTGCCATCATAGTGATTTTTTTTTCCGCACTTTTTTGTAGTTGTTGTCCTGATTTCCAAAATAAAATAGTCAAAAAATTCGTGCCCATCCTGTCATTTTGACCTGGGAAGAGTTTTGAGACACTCGCCATTATAGTGATTTTTTGCAAAAAAAGGGGAGCGCAAAAAAAAGAGCGCCAAAAAAACAGATCGAAAAAAAATCCAGAGTGTGCTTTTCCCTTGTTTACGTGCAGTGCCGTGATTTTGTTCGTGTTCTAGGCTCACGTCTTTAGTACGGTCTAGCCTGGGACCAGCACAGTACCGTCGTTGAGCGTTTGTTCAACTTTGCATCTCTGAATTGATTGTTGCTGACCCTATTTGCTACCATATTATAAGCCTTCCCAGCTCCACATACATCTACGTCGTGCAATTGACTCTCCATGGTAATCGCTCTATCCAAGCTTTGAGAGTTTTTACTACAACGGTTGCCGATCACCACCTGCTGCTTGGTAAGAACTGGTAAGCATTTGAGATTTGCTTGAAGGATTTGTGACGCCCCATCACCACCATTTTCTAGTAGTCTGTAGGATCATATTCTTGTGTGTTTCCATTGCTGCTAACCATGGGAGGATCACAAGTTGATGAGACTCACTAGGAGAACATGACGAATAAGGAGTTGCATGATAAATTTCAGCAAATGATGACTGAACAGGTGCAAGATGTGCTCAACAATTTTGAAGAGTCCATGGATAAGATAACTGGCTTTGAGAAGACGTTTGAAACAAAGCTCGATAACAAATTTAATGAAGTGCTTGCGCGTCTTCCACAACCACCACCGGCTGCACGTGCCGCACCTCTGCCACAACGACAACAACAACAACAACAACAACAACAACAACAACAACAACAACAACAACAACAACAACAACAACAACAACAACAACAACAACAACAACAACAACAACAACAACAACAACAACAACAACAACAACAACAACAACAACAACAACAACAACAACAACAACAACAACAACAACAACAACAACAACAACAACAACAACAACAACAACAACAACAACAACAACAACAACAACAACAACAACAACAACAACAACAACAACAACAACAACAACAACAACAACAACAACAACAACGACGACGACGACGACGACGACGACGACAACAACAATGACAACAACAACAACGACTACCTCCACGTCGTGAAACAGCCCTCCGGCGAGCAAGCCGTGTCCCTCTTGAGCCCGGCCAAACTGTTGGTGTTGCTGTTGATACTTATGTGGCTCCTGCTGCTGATGAGGAGGAGGATGATTATGCGGGAGATTACGAGGATGAAGTTGATCAAAATCAGAACTACGTGCAACCACCAGCACCCGGTCGTCTACATGCAAATAATCGCAATGATAGGGCTGCCATTACCAGCTCCGGTACGAGATCATGACCATCTTCCTAAACTGAAATTGAATATTCCACCATTTGAGGGTAGATATGTTCCTAATTTATATCCTACTTGGGAGTTAGAGACCAAACAGTGTTTTACATGTTTAGAATATCCCGAGGAGAGACGTGTTGCTGCTGCACTTTGTGCTTTCACTAGTTTTGCTTCTGTGTGGTGGTTTGAACATCGTAGATTATATCCGAATAATATTACAACTACTTGGGCTGCTTTGAAAACTGCTATGCGTACTCGTTGGGTTCCACCATATTATCAACATGAATTACTTCAAAAATTGCAGCGTTTAAGACAAGTAAAAAATTCTGTAGAGGAATATTATTAGGAATTACAAACTGGCATGATTACATGTGGTATTGTTGAGGATAATGAAGCTATGCTTGCACGTTTTATGGGTAGATTAAATAGAGAGATTCAGACCATTCTAGAGTGATAGAGGCAAAGGTGTCCCGATGTTTCGTTGAGATGGTGGCTATCATTTTCTGTGGGAGTCGACCCTGATGATCTGACTACGAATGTGTGAGATGTCGCGCCTTAGCAATCGCTAAACCAACTTCCGAGGGTTATTGACCACGCCGGAGCACGATCAACCTGACCACGAGGGCCTGTTTCCTGCGAGCAAAGGAAGAACAAGCAAGAAACTAAGATTGCAATCTGGATATTGCGAATATAAGAGGAAATCTTTATAAATGAAGGTGGGGTTGTGTGACGCCTTCGTCTGGTCGTTGAACACAAACGAAGTATGCGAAGTAGCAACTATGGTGAACTTTTGATCTAAACAAAACCCAAGGAAAAAGCTAGTAGATGGATCTACTTATATAGGAGCAAGGGGTGGCGGCCAATGAGGTGGGAGGACGTACCAAGGCAGCCTAAAACCAACCCTAGGTCGTACAAGGCTAATGGGCCCAAGTGGAGGTGATGCAACACCTTTGGACTTGTTGTTTGACTCGGATTCTGCTGCAGCGTCAGATTGTTTCGTCGATATCTCAATGCGGCAGACGAATTTAAAGGTGAATCCAATTGGTTTGGAAAGAGTACGAAATCTACTTTCCAACAAAAAAAGAATCACCCAATTCAGAGTCTGTATGAAAAAGATATTGGCGTTTTGAGTCAGGTATGTCTGTGTAGTCCAAATCTGAATCTAGAACGTGAGAGACTTGGACTCTATCTTCTCTTGGCCCAAAAGTGACGTGAGAGGACTTTTTGAACAGAAAATAAACTTATCCTTTTCCCCTATCTTCATATGTGGATTGTACAAATGTCCCATACACCTGCAATTAGACAAAACACAAAAGTGTGTGAAGTATTTTTGTTCTGGATAACATAAATAGATTATTGAATAGTTTGCACTAGAAATCACCTAACAAATGTGCATGTATGCAATATTTCTGGTCGTATCCAAGGTAGTCATGAGTCGACCTTGACGATCCGACTACGAACCTGCGAGACGTCGCGCCTTAACAATCGCTAAACAAACTTCCGAGGGTTATTGACCACGCCGGAGCACGATCAACATGACCACGAGGGCCTGTTTCCTGCGAGCAAATGAAGAACAAGCAAGAAACTAAGATTCAATCTGCATATTGCGAATATAAGAGGAAAGGTTTATTAATGAAGGTGGGGTTCTGTAATGTCTTGGTCTGTTCGTTGAACACAAACGAAGTACGCGAAGTTGCAACTATGACAAACTTTTGATCTAAACAAAACCCATGGAAAAATCTACTAGATGGATATACTTATATAGGAGCAAGGGGTGGCGGCCAAGGAGTGGGAGGATGTCCCAAGGCAGCCTAAAACCAACCCTATGTCGTACAAGGCTCATGGCCCAAGTGGAGATGATGCAACACCTTTGGACTTGTTGTTTGACTCGGATTCTGCTGCAGCGTCAGATTGTTTCGTCCATATCTCAACACTCCGGATGAATTCAAAGGTGAATCCAGTTGTGTTGGAAAAGAGGACGAAATCTACTTTCCAACAAAAAAGAATCACCCAATTCGGAGTCCGTATGTGTGTGCAGTCTGAATCTGAATCCAGAACGTGAGAGAGTTGGACTCGATCTTCTCTTGGCCCAAAATTGACGTGAGAGAACTTTTTTAACAGAACCTAAACTTATCCTTTTCCCCTATCTTCATATGTGGATTGTACAAATGTCCCATACGCCTGCAATTAGACAAAACACAAAAATGTGTGAAGTATTTTTTCTTCTGGATAACATAAATAGATTATTGAATAGTTTGCACTAGAAATCACATGACAAATATGCATGTATGCAATATTTTTTGTCGTATCCAAGGTAGTCATGAGTCGACCTTGACGATCCGACTACTAACGTGCGAGACGTCGCGCCTTAACAATCGCTAAACCAACTTCTAAGGGTTATTGACCACGCCGGAGAACGATCAACATGACCACGAGGGCCTGTTTACTACGAGCAAACGAAGAACAAGCAAGAAACTAAGATTGCAATCTGGATATTGCGAATATAAGAGGAAAGCTTTATTAATGAAGGTGGGGTTCTTTAATGTCTTGGTCTGTTCGTTGAACACAAACGAAGTACGCGAAGTTGCAACTATGGCAAACTTTTGATGTAAACAAAACCCATGGAAAAAGCTACTAGATGAATCTACTTATATAGGAGCAAGGGGTGGCGGCCAAGGAGTTGTAGGATGTCCCAAGGCAGCCTAAAACCAACCCTAGGTCGTACAAGGCTCATGGGCCCAAGTGGAGGTGATGCAACACCTTTGGACTTATTGTTTGACTCGGATTCTGCTGCAGCGTCAGATTATTTCGTCCATACCTCAATGCTCCGGAAGAATTTAAAGGTGAATCATATTGGCTTGGAAAGAGGACAAAATCTACTTTCGAACAAAAAAGAATCACCCAATTCGGACTCCATACGAAAAAGATATTAGCGTTTTGAGTCAGGTTTGTCTGTGTAGTCCGAATCTGAATGCAGAACGTAAGAGACTTGGACTATATCTTCTCTTAGCCCAAAAGTGACGTGAGAGGACTTTTTGAACAGAACCTAAACTTCTCCTTTTCCCCTATCTTCATATGTGGATTGTACAAATGTCCCATACGCCTGCAATTAGACAAAACACAAAAGTGTGTGAAGTATTTTTGTTCTGGATAACATAAATAGATTATTGAATAGTTTGCACTAGAAATCACCTGACAAATATGCATGTATGCAATACTTTTGGTCGTATCCAAGGTAGTCATGAGTCGACCTTGACGATCCGATGACGAACGTGTGAGACGTCGCGCCTTAATAATCGCTAAACCAACTTCCGAGGGTTATTGACCATGCCGGATCATGATCGACCTGACCACGAGGGCCTGTTTCCTGCGAGCAAGTGAAGAACAAGCAAGAAACTAAGATTATGATCTGTATATTGCGAATATAAGAGGAAAACTTTATTAATGAAGATGGGGTTCTGTGACGTCTTGGTCTGGTCGTTGAACATAAACGAAGTACGCAAAATTGCAACTATGGCGAACTTTTGATCTAAACAAAACCCAAGGATAAAGCTACTAGATGGATCTACTTATATAGTAGCAAGGGGTGGCGGCCAAGGAGGTGGGAGGACGTACCAAGGCAGCCTAAAACCAACCCTAGGTCGTACAAGGCTCATGGGCCCAAGTGGAGGTGATGCAACACCTTTGGACTTGTTGTTTCACTCGGATTCTGCTGCAGCGTCAGATTGTTTCATCCATATCTCAATGCTCAGGAAAAATTTAAAGGTGAATCCAACTGGGTTGCAAAGAGGACGAAATCTAATTTCCAAGAAAAAAAAGAATCACCCAATTTGGTGTCCGTATGAAAAAGATGTTGGCGATTTGATTCAGGTATGTCTGTGTAGTCCGAATCTGAATCCAGGACGTGAGAAACTTGGACTCTATCTTCTTTTGGCCCAAAAGTGACGTGAGAGAACTTTTTTAACAGAACCTAAACTTCTCCGTTTCCCCTATCTTCATATGTGGATTGTACAACTGTCCCATACACCAGCAATTAGACAAAACACAAAAGTGTGTGAAGTATTTTTTTCTGGATAACATAAATAGATTATTGAATAGTTTGCAATAGAAATCACCTGACAAATATGCATGTATGCAATATATTTGTCGTA
Source organism: Aegilops umbellulata (assembly GCA_032464435.1). Classification (NCBI taxonomy): domain Eukaryota; kingdom Viridiplantae; phylum Streptophyta; class Magnoliopsida; order Poales; family Poaceae; genus Aegilops; species Aegilops umbellulata. The sequence continues at coordinate 221,989,622 of CP136058.1, read as the reverse complement.
TCCAAGGTAGTCATGATTCGACCTTGATATTCCGACTATGAACGTCCGAGACGTCGCGCCTTAGCAATCGCTAAACCAACTTCCGAGGGTTATTGATCACGCCGGAGCACGATCAACCTGACCACGAGGGCCTGTTTCCTGCGAGCAAACAAAGAACAAGCAAGAAAGTAAGATTGCAATCTAGATAATACGAATATAAGAAGAAATCTTTATTAATGAAGGTGGGGTTCTGTGACGTCTTGGTCTGGTCGTTGAACACAAACGAAGTACGCGAAGTTGAAACTATGGCGAACTTTTGATCTAAACAAAACCCAAGGAAAAAGCTACTAGATGGATCTACTTATATAGGAGCAAGGGGTGGCGGCCAAGGAGGTGGGAGGATGTTCCAAGGCAGCCTAAAACCAACCTTAGGTCGTACAAGGCTCATGGGCCCAAGTGGAGGTGATGCAACACCTTTGGACTTGTTGTTTGACTCGGATTCTGCTGTCGCGTCAGATGTTTCGTCCATATCTCAATGCTCCAAACGAATTTAAAGGTGAATCCAGTTGGGTTGGAGAAAGGACGAAATCTACTTTCCAATAAAAAAGAATCACCCAATTCGTAGTCCGTATGAAAAAGATGTTGGCGTTTTGAGTCAGGTATGTCTGTGCAGTCCGAATCTGAATCCAGAAGGTGAGAGACTTGGACACTATCTTCTCTTGGCCCAAAAGTGGCGTGAGAGAACTTTTGGAACAGACATAAACTTCTCCTTTTCCTCTATATTCATATGTGTATTGTACAAATGTCCCATATACCTGCAATTAGACAAAACACAAAAGTGTGTGAAGTATTTTTGTTCTGGGTAACATAAATAGATTATTGAATAGTTTGCACTATCACCTGACAAATATGCATTTATGCAATATTTTTGGTCATATCCAAGGTAGTTATGAGTCGACCTTGACGATCCGATGACGAACGTGCGAGACGTCGAGCCTTAACAATCGCTAAGCCAACGTCTAAGGGTTATTGACCATGCCGGAGCACGATCAACCTGACCACGAGGGCCTGTTTCATGCGAGCAAATGAAGAACAAGCAAGAAACTAAGATTGCAATCTATATATTGTGAATATAAGAGGAAAAATCTATTAATGAAGGTGCGGTTCTGTGAAGTCTTGGTCTGGTTGTTGAACACAAACGAAGTACGCAAAATTGCAACTATGGCGAACTTTTGATCTAAACAAAACCCAAGGAAAAAGCTACTAGATGGATCTACTTATATAGTAGCAAGGGGTGGCGGCCAAGGAGGCGGGAGGACGTACCAAGGCAGCCTAAAACAAACCCTAGGTCATACAAGGCTCATGGGCCCAAGTGGAGGTGATGCAACACCTTTGGACTTGTTGTTTCACTCGGATTCTGCTGCAGCGTCAGATGTTTCATCCATATCTCAATGCTGAGGACGAATTTAAAGGTGAATCCAATTGGGTTGGAAAGAGGACGAAATCTCATTTCCAACAAAAAGAATCACCCAATTTGGTGTCCGTATGAAAAAGATGTTGGCGTTTTGAGTCAGGTATGTCTGTGCAGTCCGAATGTGAATCCAGCACGTGAGAGACTTGGACTCTATTTTCTCTTGGCCCAAAAGTGACGTGAAAGAACTTTTTGAACAGAACCAACTTCTCCTTTTCCCCTATCTTGATATGTGGATTGTACAAATGTCCCATACACCTGCAATTATACAAAACACAAAAGTGTGTGGAGTATTTTTGTTCTTGCCGGGGAAAAGCTGGCTCCACGAGCACCTATGGGGACGGAGCCCCTTTCGGTTCGGTGGGGGGGCGGAGGTCGCACGAAGAGCAGATCCAGGCGGGGCACGCGAGCGGTTTTTACCCAGCTTCGGAGCTCTCCGGGGAGATAATATTCCTACTGCTGCTTTGTGGTTTGTATTGAGTTCTTGCTCGGGAGCGCTGAGTGCTACAGTACACTCAGGCAGCTAACGAGACCGAGCATTTCTCTTTCCGTCCTCCCTTTCACGTTATGCATGGGCCTCCTTTTATATTCTCAAGGGGTCTCCAACAGGTGGCAACATGGGCAAGGGCAAAAATGGAAAGGTGCTGCGGTAGGTACAGCTACCTACACAGTGTATCATACCTAACCCTGACGGCAGGGGACAAGGGCATTAAATGCCTATCTACGTCACCCAAACAGTGCAGAAAAGGGACCGTTAGGGACGCCACCGTTCGCCACGATGGCGATCTTGTCAGCGCTGTTTGCCACGGTGCACCCCTGGCTGCACAGCCTCCCGCCACGTGCGCCTGGAAGGGTCCCAGAGCGACACGTTGATGGATGTGCTGGAGCGCGGGTACAGAGTAGTTGCTTGCCGCGGCAAGCACCTTGTCGCTGTCGTTGTCTTGTCGCGTCCGGAAGCTTGTCGCTCGCCGGGTTCTGCCAGGACGCGTGGAGGGTCGCGGCAAGTTCCTTGAGATGCCTTGGTTGGCCTTCCCGGCAAGCTCCTCTTGCCGGGGCTTGGTGCCTTGAGTGACCTTCCCGGCAAGCTCCTCTTGCTGGGGCCTTGTCTCCTTGGCTTAAATACTTCGTTCTTGAATGGCTCGAAAGGAACCAAGTAGGTCCTTGGCGGTAACCTAGCAGGCCTTGCCGCGGGACGCTGCGATTGTCCGTGCACAAGTTCGGGATACTAGGGTACCCCTACTCTAGTACACCGACAGGAGCCCCCGGGCCTGGGCCATACACGGTGCCGAGCGCTGTTGGGCCAGGCCCAAAACAGGACACGGGCACGCGTGGCCAGGGTCACGTCGCATCTGACTCCGTATCCACCGCGCCCTCCCCGAACAGCACGCGTCAATCGCGGCGTCGTGGGAGTAATCGTGGGTGGCTTCTTCGTATGGAAAGGCGGAACGTCCGCCCCCTCCTTCCTTATAAGTAGGGGAAACAGGGGCAGACCGCCCATCCGCCCGTTGCTACTCCAGACTCGAAAACCTCCGCCGTTCCCCTTCTTCTCAAAGCCGAAAGAGAGCAGCGCTCCGCCCCCATCGCCACCAGCACCACCAACGCCGTCGCCCTCCCTCACCACTCTCGCCATGGCTCCGAAAGCCGAGAAGGTGAAGTCGGCCGAGGCGCAGCGGCTCACGGTGCTGCGAAAGGAGCGGGCAGTCTTCCCTCCTAGGCTTGCCGCGGCGGAGCTGAAGGAGTTCTACTACCTCTTCTGGTCAACGGGGACGCGAGCGCACCCGCGCACGAAGGTATTCCCAGCCACTGCTCGGGAGAAGGCACTCACGGGGTACCCTTTCTTTGCCTTGTTCTTCTACTGCGGGCTCTGCCCGCCCTTTTCTGAATTCTTCTGTGACATCATGAACACCTACGGGCTCCGCCTCCTTGACTTCACCCCCAATGCTGTCCTGACCATGACAGTTTTCGCACATCTCTGCGAGAACTTTGTCGGAGTCCACCCAAATGTAGCCCTCTTCCGCCACTTCTTTTCGCCTCGAGTTGAGAAAGGAGAGCCTCTATCCGGCGGAATCGCCTGGATCTCAAAGGTCGGCAAGAAGGATGCTTATCTGGATGGAGAGTTCCGCAGCAAGTGGGAGGAGTGAAGGGCGGACTGGTGCCTGATTATCGAGGAGAACCAGCAGCCGTTTACCGCCCAGCGCAAAACTCCAGTAGTGCGCGACAGTGATTGGAGTAGCCTGGCCCCGGAAGACGACAGACTGAAGATTGCCATCGCCAGGATCCTACGCCTCAGGGTTGCCGGGCTTACTGTAGGAGCGGTTGGCGCAGACTTCCTTCGCCGCCGCATCGCCCCCCTGCAGGAGAGGAGGAGACCTGCCTGGGAGTTCCAGAACGCGGCGGATATCATGAGGTTGCGGCCAGGCCTCAACTTCAACTTCACTGTCCTGGAGCTCACCGCGATGCTTCAGGAGCTGTTCAGGTACGAACCTCAGCATCCCGAAGTGTTCAGGTTGCCGAGGGGCGTCGTTCCGCTGTGTAACAACTCCTCGTTCGACCGCATCCGTGCAGTGATGCCGCTGTGCGACTCGCATGGAATTGACCCAGCCTGGATAGAGCCTACAGACGATGTCGTGCGGGCGTTCTTCGATAACTTGGTAGAAGTGCCGGTCGACGCCGATGAGCAGAGGGGCCTCACCCGGGACACCACCGACGACGAGCTCAAGCGCATCGCCACCAGGCTGGAAGAGGCGGCGGCAGCCGCAGCTGCGGGCGAGTTTGGGTTCATCGTGGAGGAGCCGGAGGCAGCGGAGGCGGCAAGCCTTGCCGAGCGAGAAGAACTCGACGGCGAGGAGAGGTCCGCCAAGCATGACGTCGGGCCGAGTGGGCCCGCCGAGGATTCGAGCAGCTCGTTGGAGATCGGCTCCTCCTCTTCTTCGTCCTCGGGCAGCTTGCCGCAAGCAGATCCCCCGGCTCCACAAGCAGAGCCCCCGGCTCCACCAAGAAGGCGTCTTCGCAAGGCCGGGGACGTAGTGGAGCGGCGAACGGGTCAACCCCCGCCGCGCCGCACGACGCGCTCCACCGCGGCAAGTTCTGTCGCCGCGGAAGCGCCTCCCGCTGCAGCGTCAACTGGAGCGGGGTCCTCCCGGTCCGCTGCTCCAGCTCCCGCCAAGCGGCCAAGGGATCCTACTCCTCCTCCTCCTCGCGCCGGAGGTGGGCTAGGCTTCGACTTCTCCGCGCTCAGCTCCGACGAGGAAGACGAAGAGTAAGATTCTTGTTGTACTTTTATGTCTTGTCTTGTATCTCATTTGCTCTACTCTGAACTTATTCCTTTTTTTAGGACTCTGGCCCAGAGAGCGGCAAAGAAAGCCAAGGTCCCAGTGATAGTCATCAAGGACGATCCCACCATGTCAGCAGGGGATGCGCCCGAGACAAACTTGCCGGACCCGGCAGCTGCTCTTCATAGCAGCCCCCAGCGCAGCCCCCAGCGTAAGTATACGGTTTGCTTCCCGCTGTTGGTCGCGCATGGATATTCTTTGTTTGCTGATATCTGACTGTTGACTGGTGCAGGAGCAGAGCAGTTCCACCAGGAGCACCCAGAGGCCACCCCTGACGTGCCACCTGCTTCGACTACGCCGCCAAGGGAGAGTTCTCCGGCAAGGGAGGATCCTCCGACAAAGGAGAGCTCTCCGGCAAGGGGGAACTCTCCGGCAAGGGAGGAGTCTCCGGCAAGGGACAGCACTAGCGGTCCTCCGGTGGGGGAGACCACAACTGCAGAGCCCAGTGCAGGTAAACCTCTTGCTTCGAACTTCCTCTGGGTTCTTCTTTTTGGACATCAGCTTGATTTTTCTTCCTTTTCCGGCCGTCAGATCCATCTGTTGCGGAGCCGATGGAGATCGAGGTTGTTATTGATGATGCCGCCGCCACCGAAGAGGCGGCCGGCGCTGATGATCCCGCCGGCGAAGAGGCCGCCAAGGCCGCCGCCGTAGCAGCTGACGAGGGGTCCGGCGATCGTACTGACGACCCTGAGGCCGCAGGAGCGATAGGCGCTACACCGACCGCCGATCCTCCCGCCGCTGCCGCAGCGTCAGGCTCCGAAGAGCCCCAACCAGGCGTCTACTTGAAGGCCGGTGAGGGCGTCTTCATCAACCTCCCCCGGGCGTCAACGTCCAGGGTGCCAGTCGAAGGAGAAAGCTTTGACGCGGAGGTGCTTGCCTCCGCTCGGCTGACGCTGGTTGACGCGCTAAGCAGCAACAGCGACGAGCCTGAGGAGGAGTGACTGCTGCGGAAGCTGCTGTCGCATTACCGCGCTCGACAAGCCAAACTGGAGTCCTGCGAAGCGCTTGTCGCGAAGGCGGGGGTGGACATGGAGAAGCGTGTGGAGGAGCTCCGGGGTCTCAACCAGGCAGCTCTCCAATCGCTGGCGGCGGAGCGTGAGCAGCTCGATGACGCGCAGAATGCCTTCATCCTTGAGAAGGCAGAAGTTGCAGAGCAACAGCGGCTTGCCGCCGAGGAGCTGTCTGCACGGGAGGGCGAGTTGGTGCAGCTGAAGGCCAGCCTGGACAGCCACGAAGAGGAGCTTGCTGCGCGCGAGCAAACACTCGGCGGAGCCCCCAAGGAAGCAAAGGACGCTGCCGCAGCTGCCGAGGCCGCCAAGGAGGAGCTGGAGACGAAGGTGGCGCAGCTGGAGGCTGATCTCAAGGCAAGCGGTGAAGAGCTTGCCGCGCTCAAGCGTGAGCGTGAGAAGGACGCCTACACCTTCGGCGAGCTGCAGGGTCGTCTCGCCGAGAAGATCAAGGAGCTTGCCGCCGCCAAGGACTCCAACGCCGATCTTGAGCTGAAGCTGGCTGCTCTGACCAAGACGCTGGATGGCGCCAGGGAGAAGGAGGCGGCCTTGAAGAAGGAGATCAAGGCCGACAAGGCACTGCTGGAGAACATTGCCGCCACCCAGAACGATTTTAGAGGGACTGTGGAGCGATGGACGGAGGGTCTCGTGAATGCTGCCGCAGACATCGACAAGGAGCTGGCGCAGCTGGGGATGGAGGATCTCGGGTATCCCTCCGATGAGACCCTCCCATCCAGCGCCAAGCTCACCCTGTTCTTCAAAAGCGTGGCGACGGCCCTCCAGCGACTCCGGGAGAGGATCCCAAGGCAGTTGGCCGACGAGTCGCGCAAGATCTGCGCAGGAGCTCTTCAGAAGGTGTTGGTGAAGGTGGCCTTCCGCAACCCGGGTCTCAACCTCACCAATGTCCTCAGATCCCTGCCGGCGGAAGCTGATCTGGAGGCGCTCAAGGACCTTGTCGCACCCATTGTGGACAAGGTGAGCGGGATCAAGAGGGTTGAGGGCGATCGCGTGGACTAGGCCGCCCGTTTTCTTCTTTTCCTATCACCGCTGATTATGAAAATAGTCTATTAGAGTCGCGACAAGCTATCTTGTAATATAACTCTATTTGGGGTCATGATTGCAATGTTATTCCCTTTACTTGATTCCTTCCTTTGCATGTTTTTGCCCTACGCTTTTAAGGAACTTGCCGGCGTAGGCACCTTTGCCGCGAGCGCTGAGTGCGGGACGTCAGCAGCCTGCTGGCCGTGCCGTTACCGACAAGAAACCTTGTCGCGACTAGTCGCAGCTCGCTTAAGTTGTTGCGCGAACTCGAAACAAAGTAAGGGCGCGACTCTAGTCGCAGCACGCTTAAACTGTCGAGTGAACTCGAAACAAAGTAAGGGCGCAACTAGCCACGAGCTGGTTCCTTCGTGCACAGGTTTTCCATACAAAGCATGGTTGTTCAAGGGAGATAACTTCAAAAAATCTGATTGCTCAAACTTTGGCGACTTAGCTTTTCTGTTGTTTGCTCTCCGGCAAGGCGAAACTTTCTTGAACGACGCCTGGTCCACACCATTATCTTCTCCTTCCCCCCGGCAAACTTGTGGGCGAGAGGAACCTTCCTTTCCTTGAGAAAAGAGAGAAGAGAAAACAATGATATGGAGCCTTATGGCTCGTTATTGCTTACCGGGGTTTGGCGTTGCACAAAGTGTCAGATAACTCATGCAAAAAATAAAAAGCATGAAATTGACAAGATGTGCGGAGCACATGAGCTTTATTTATGCACAGGGTCTGCGCCTGGCTTTGTACAAAGGATCACATGCAACAGCGGCAAGACTTGTGCAAAAGGTGGTTGCCGGAACAAGGTCCGACAACCGTGCCTTATGGGTAAAACTTACGAAGATGCTCGATGTTCCAGGAGTTGCTCACCGGAATGCCATCTGCGGTCTCAAGGCGGACAGCGCCAGTCCCAGTGACTCGTTTCACCCGATAAGGGCCTTCCCACTTCGGCGTCAACTTGTTGGAATTCTTGGCGGAATGAATGCGCCGAAGAACAAGGTCGCCTTCCTCGAGACTTCTGGCGTTAACTTTGTGGCTATGGTAGCGGCGCAAAGCTTGCTGGTAGCGAGCAGCTCGCACAGCAGCCTGAAGACGGTCTTCCTCAAGGAGCAGCGCGTCATCTTCCCGCAGCTGCTCTTGCTCGAGCTCATCATAAGCGATCACTCGAGGTGACCCGTATACGAGTTCCGTGGGGATAACTGCCTCTGCTCCATAGACTAGAGCGAAAGGTGTCTGGCCAGTGGCTCGATTTGGCGTCGTCCTGATCGACCAAAGAACCACCGGCAGCTCCTCAATCCAGTTTCTTCCGCACTTGTGCAGCCTGTCGAAAGTCCTGGTCTTGAGTCCACGCAGCACTTCAGCATTTTCCCTCTCCGCTTGACCGTTGCTCCTGGGGTGAGCAACAGAAGCGAAGCAGACCTTGGCACCAAGGTCTTGGACGTACTGCATGAAGGTGCGACTCGTGAATTGCGTACCGTTGTCGGTGATGATCCTGTTAGGGATCCCGAAGCGGCAAACAATCGACCTGAAGAACTTGACTGCTGACTGTGCTGTCACCTTCCTCACTGCTTCCACTTCCGGCCACTTTGTGAACTTGTCAATTGCAACGTACAAGAACTCAAAGCCCCCGACTGCTCGGGGGAAGGGGCCGAGGATGTCGAGCCCCCAGACCGAAAATGGCCAGGATAAATGGATCGTCTGGAGAGCTTGAGCTAGCTGGTGTATCTGCTTGGAATGGAACTGGCACGCTTCACACTTGGTTACTTGTGCAGTTGCATCCTGGAGGGCTGTCGGCCAAAAGAAACCTTGCCGGAACGCTTTGCCAGCAAGTGCTATGGCGCCAATGTGGTGACCACATATGCCTCCATGTATCTCCGCCAACAGCTTCTGTCCATCTTCCCGTTGAATACACTTCCATTTCACACCGTTGAGTCTTCTTCTGTACAGTTCGTTGTCGACGAACTGGTACATACTAGACTGCCGGGCTACTCTTTCCGCTTCTGCTTGCACTTCGGGAAGTTCTCCTGTCTGAAGGAAACGGACGATCTGTTGTGCCCATGCTGGAGCTTGTGGCTCGACAACAAGGACTAAAGGCATATCTGCTGCTGCGGGAACATCCGCTTCTACGGCGAGAACCTGCTGCTCAGCCGGAGCTTGACGTTCCCCGGCAAGCTTGCCGGAGCAAAACTTGTCGGGAGCGTCTGCTTCAACGAAACAAATCCTAGGACTTGTCGGAGCAGACTGCTCCACAGCACTCTTGGTGTTGATCTTGGGGACCTTTTTGGCGGCGGCTTCGGGAAGCTCTGCCGGAAAATATTCACCAGAAATCAACTTCCTCTTCTTGCACTGTCCAGTTGATGGCGTAACAGACGGTTGAGTTAGCTTGAGCAGAAAGATCCCTGGTTCCACAGGTAACTTAAATGCTGCGCACTTTGACAGACCGTCGGCGATGTCGTTCTGAGCTCTGGGAACATGTTCAATCTGTAGGCCAACAAAGCGTTCTTCTAGCTTCCTCACCTCATCAACATAAGCTTCCATCAACGGACTCTGTTAATTCTTGTTCACTTGGCGGACGACAAGCTGCGAGTCACCCCTGACAATGAGCTTCTTGATCCCAAGGTCTGCTGCGATCCTGAGGCCGGCAAGCAATCCTTCATATTCTGCGGTATTATTTGTTACTTGCTCCTTGGGAAAGTGCATCTGGACTACGTACTTGAGGTGCTCTCCAGTGGGTGCGACAAGCAGCACACCAGCACCGACGCCTTGCAGCGAGAAGGCACCATCAAAGTACATCAGCCACTCTTTGCTTGCTTCTTCGACGGGGATGCTCGTCTCTGGAATTTCTTCATCTGGTGTTGGCGTCCACTCTGCTATGAATTCTGCCAATGCTCTGCTTTGGATAGTTGAAGTGCTCTCAAACTTGAGGCCAAAGCTTGACAGTTCTAGTGCCCACTCAACAATCTTGCCTGTTGCTTCTGAATTCTGTAGTATCCTCTTCAATGGAAAGCGAGTGAAAACTGTGATCTCATGTGCTTGGAAGTAATGGCGCAGCTTTCTCGAGGCCATGAGAAGGCCGAAAAGCAATTTCTGCACACCAGAGTACCTTGACCTAGCCCCCTGCAGAAGGGAACTGACAAAGTAGATTGGGCGCTGCACTATTTTCTTCTGCTCAATGGCCTTGATCTTGTCGGGATTGGCTTCAATCCCCCGCTAAGACACGAAGAACCCGAGAAGCTTGCCGGAAGGGACTCCAAACACGCACTTCTCGGGGTTGAGCTTGAGGCTGATGTTGCGTAGATTTGCAAAAGTCTCTTCTAAATCTTGGATCAGGGTTGCTTTGTCCCTGCTCTTGAGCACTATATCATCCATGTAGGCTTCCACATTTCTGTCTATTTGTGGCTCAAAAGCAGTGTGGACTACCCTTGCAAATGTTGAACCAGCATTCTTCAAACCGAAAGGCATCCGTATGAAACAGTACGTGCCAAATGGAGTGATGAACGCGGTTTTCTCCTCATCCTCTTCTGCCATGAAGATCTGATGATATCCTGAGTATGCGTCAAGAAATGAAAGCAAGTCACATCCGGCCGTGGACTCAACAATCTGGTCAATGCGTGGCAAGGGAAATGGGTCTTTGGGACAAGCTTTATTGACATCGGTGAAGTCGATACAAAGCCTCCATTTCCCGTTCGCCTTGCGCACGACTACAGGATTGGCCAACCACGTGGGATGGAGCACTCCTCTGACGAGGCCTGCTGCTTCCAACTTCTTGATCTCTTCCGCGATGAACTCTTGGCGCTCCACTGCTTGCTTCCTGACTTTTTGCTTGACGGGCCGCGCATGAGGACAGACGGCAAGGTGATGCTCAATTACTTTCCTGGGAACACCGGGGATGTCAGATGGTTGCCATGCAAACACATCGACGTTCGCCCGCAGGAAAGCAACAAGCGCGCTTTCCTATTTAGGGTCGAGAGTGGCACTGATGGTGAAGGTACCACCAGTGCCGTCCTCCTTGGCAGACACCTTCTCGGTTGCTGGCGGAGCTGCCATTGTCTTCTTACACTTGCCGGTGGAGCTCGATGGTGCGTCCTCGACGGTAGCGCAACACTCCGAAGAGGTGCGCTTGCCGGAGTGGGCATCAGAGCTCTTGCCGGACTTGGTCTTCTTCTTCCCCCCGGGAGCTTCAGCGGCAAGTGTCTCGTGATCTGTTGCGGCTGCTGCTTCCCGGTAGATCTTGTCGGCACAGATAAGAGCATCTTTCTTGTCACCAGGGACAGTGATGACACTTATCGGGCCTGGCATCTTCAGCATATTGTACGCGTAGTGAGAGGCCGCCATGAACTTGGCGAGCGCTGGGCAGCCGAGAATTCCGTTGTAAGGCAATGGAAAATCGGCAACGTCAAAAGTGATCCTCTCAGTCCTGAAGTTCAACTCGCTGCCAAATGTCACCGGCAGCGTGATCTTCCCCTTCGGCTTGCTCCTTCCCGGGTTGATTCCTTGGAATGTGTCGGTCTCTTCGAGCTCGCTGTCAGGGACTTGGAGTTTTCGGAGCACAGCTGAGGAGATCAGGTTCAAGCCGGCCCCGCCGTCAACTAGCATCTTAGTGACCTTGAGGTTGCGGATAGTTGGTGAGACCAACATCGGCAAACACCCGACATCAGTTGTGCGATCAGGGTGGTCCTCAATATCAAAGATGATAGGCATGCTGGACCATTTCAGAAGCTTGCGTGACTCGACGGGTGGTTCTGCCGCATTGACTTCCCGCACCCACTGCTTGAGTTGACGGTGCGAAGTATGCAGAGAAGCACCGCCGTCAACGCACAAGACCTCTGTGGCATTCTGGAAGTCCTGCTCGCTGGTCTCGGCATCGTTCATGTCTTCGTCGTCGTCGTCATCTTCATCCTTGTCGCGGCCGCGGGGAGGTCTGTCGCCTTGCCGCTGCTTGGTGTTGCCGCGGCGTCCTCCCCGGCCGGTGCGCTTCGTATCGGATCCTCCAGCACCTCCTTGGGATTTCTCCTTGTTGCGTCGCTCGTATTCGGCCTTTTGCAGCTCGACAAGCTGCTCGACCTTCTTGCAGCTCTGGAGGTCATGGCCCTTGGTGCGGTGGATCTTGCAGTACTGTTTGTTGGTGCCGTCCTGCGTGTCGGCGGCCGCCACAGCCTGGTAGTTGGTGCATGTGGCAACCTCCTTGCAGGAGCTATCAGTCTTGGCTGTCTTGGCGCCACCTTCGTTGCCGGACTGCTCAACAACTAGCACATCTTTGCCTTTCCTCTTCCTGTTGTTCCGCCGCCGGTTTTTGTTTGCCGGGGCAGCATCATCGCTGTCAGATCCTCCTGTTCCTATATTCTCTCCGGGGAGTTTCCTCCCTTCCTCAGCACGTGCACATCTGTCGGCCAGGGCATACAGCTCACTGACGTCTCTGATCTTGCACATCGCCATCTCCTCCCACATCCTGCGGTTACGCACGTTCTGGTGGAACACACTGATGACCGCGGCAGGGTGGACGTCTGGGATGTTGTGTTGCACTTGGCTGAATCTCTGGATGTACTTGCGCAAGGGCTCTCCTTCCTTCTGGGCAAGCAGATGAAGATCACTCTCATGGCCATGAGGTTTGTGGCCGCCTGTAAAGGCACCGAAAAACTGATGGCACAGGTCTGCCCAGGAAGATATGGAGTTTTTCGGCAAGTGCATGAGCCAGGACCTGACGTTGGGCTTGAGCACCAGCGGGAAGTAGTTGGCAAGGATCTTGTCGTCGCGCCCCCAGCAGCTTGCCACCGCGATGGTGTATATGCTGAGGAAATCCGACGGATGCAACTTGCCATCGTATTTCTCGGGTACGTCTGGCTTGAAGTTCTTCGTGCTGGGCCACTGGACTTGCCGCAGCTCACGAGTGAACGCAGGGCAACCTACCGCGTACGGCAGGTCGCCTGGTTCCCTTGGCGCATGCATGTCGACAGTGGGCCCAGCGCGCTTGTCTGACTGACGCCGCACTTCTCTTCGGCGCTCGATGCGAGTACGAGCGTCTTCTTGCTGTCGTTCCTGAAGAACTTGGCGTTGATCGCGGCGAGCTCGCGGATCTGATGAAGCAGTGGATTCGCTGTCGTGGCGGACCCGGCGAGTCAGCGATCTTGGCCTTCGGGGCGGAGAGTGCACGGTGGTTGCACCCCCACCGGTTTTGTCGCCATCGGCTCGCACCTGGCTGGGTTGACGCGGCTGCGATGTGGTCGCCTGCCGTGGAGTGTCGCCGTTGGTGAAGCCGATGAGACTCTGAATGGTGGCCCTCCAGTCGTCGATCTTGTCTGGCGTTGGAGTGAAGTCTAGGAGCAGTTGAGCTCGCGCTAAAGCTTCTACTGGAGTGGCGGGAAGCGGTGGCGAACGGTGCGAGGAGCGGGATATGCTCGGACTTCCAACTACATTAGAAGGAGCAGTATTCCGTCCAGGCAACCGTGCCTCGCTCGTGCCAGCACGTTGGCGCGTATGCTGGCCTGGAGCGTCCCGAGATCCGCCAGCTCGATCCGGGTCCAGCGAGCGTATGGTACCGTGAGTACCACGGCGCTGCCGGTCCTGCGCCTCCTGAGATGGGCGCGGTGCGTCTACGAACGCCCGGTCGTCGTGGGAGCCGGCTACGCCGCCGACGGGCAGCGCAGTCTTGTCCTTGGACTTGGTGACACCATGGGCTCCCTCGTCGACGCCCGTTCTTCCGCCGGCGTCTTCCCCACCAGCCGTTTGCTCCGGCGGCGGTGGATTCGACGTGGACGGAGCAGCCGCTTCCGAAGCCTTCTTGTTCAGATCAGGTTCACACAGCCTCGACGCCCCCTACCTGTCGCGCCAAAGATGCTGGGGAAAAGCTGGCTCCACGAGCACCTATGGGGACGGAGCCCCTTTCGGTTCGGCGGGGGGCGGACGTCGCTCGAAGAGCAGATCAAGGGGAAGCACGCGAGCGGTTTTTACCCAGCTTCGGAGCTCTCCGGGGAGATAATACTCCTACTGCTGCTTTGTGGTTTGTATTGAGTTCTTGCTCGGGAGCGCTGAGTGCTACAGTACACTCAGGCAGCTAACGAGACCGAGCGTTTCTCTGTTCGTCCTCCCTTCCACGTTGTGCATGGGCCTCCTTTTATATGCTCAAGGGGTCTCCAACAGGTGGCAACGTGGGCAAGGGCAAAAATGGAAAGGTGCTGCGGTAGGTACAGCTACCTACACAGTGTATCATACCTAACCCTGACGGCAGGGGACAAGGGCATTAAATGCCTATCTATGTCGCCCAAACAGTGCAGAAAAGGGACCGTTAGGGACGCCACCGTTCGCCACGATGGCGATCTTGTCAGCGTTGTTTGCCACGGTGCACCCCTGGCTGGACTGCCTCCCGCCACGTGCGCCTGGAAGGGTCCCAGAGCGACACGTTGATGGATGTGCTGGAGCGCGGGTATAGAGTGGTTGCTTGCCGCGGCAAGCACCTTGTCGCTGTCGTTGTCTTGTCGCGTCCGGAAGCTTGTCGCTCGCCGGGTTCTGCCAGGACGCGTGGCGCGTCACGGCAAGTTCCTTGAGATGCCTTGGTTGGCCTTCCCGGCAAGCTCCTCTTGCCGGGGCTTGGTGCCTTGAGTGACCTTCCCGGCAAGCTCCTCTTGCCGGGGACTTGTCTCCTTGGCTTAAGTACTTCGTTCTTGAATGGCTCGAAAGGAACCAAGTAGGTCCTTGGCGGTAACCTGGCAGGCCTTGCCGCGGGACGCTGCGACTGCCCGTGCACAAGTTCGGGATACTAGGGTACCCCTACTCTAGTACACCGACAGTTCTGGATAACATAAATAGATTGTTGAATAGTTTGCACTAGAAATCACCTGACAAATATGTATGTATGCAATATTTTTGGTCGTATCCAAGGTATTCATGAGTCGACCTTGACGATCCGACAACGAACGTGCCAGACGTCGCGCCTTAACAATCGATAAACCAACTTCCGAGGGTTATTGACCACGCCGGAGCACGATCAACATGACCACGAGGGCCTGTTTCCTGCGAGCAAACGAAGAACAAGGAAGAAACTAAGATTGCAATCTGGATATTGAGAATATAAGAGAAAAGATTTATTAATTAAGGTGGGGTTCTATGACGTCATGGTCTGGTCGTTGAACACAAACGCAGTACGTGAAGTTGCAACTATGGTGAACTTTTGATCTAAACAAAACCCATGGAAAAAGCTACTAGATGGATCTACTTATATAGGAGCAATGGGTGGCGACCAAGGAGGTGGGAGGACGTTCCAAGGCATCCTAAAACCAACCTTAGGTCGTACAAGGCTCATGGGTCCAAGTGGAAGTGATGCAACACCTTTGGACTTGTTGTTTCATTCGGATTCTCCTGCAGCGTTAGATTGTTTCGTCCATATCTCAACGCTCAAGACGAATTTAAAGGTGAATCCAATTGGGTTGGAAAAAGGACGAAATCTACTTTCGAACAAAAAAAGAATCACCCAATTCGGAGTTCGTATGAAAAAGATGTTGGCGTTTTGAGTCAGGTATGTCTGTGCAGTCTGAATCTGATTGCAGAACGTGAGAGACTTGGACTCTATCTTCTCTTGGCCCGAAAGTGACGTGAGAGGACTTTTTGAACAGAACCAAAACTTCTCCTTTCCCCTATCTTCGTATATGGATTGTACAAATGTCCATTACGCCTGCAATTAGAGAAAACACAAAAGTGTGTGAAGTATTTTTGTTCTGGATAACATAAATAGATTGTTGAATAGTTTGCACTAGAAATCACCTGACAAATATGCACGTATGCAATATTTTTGGCCGTATCCAAGGTAGTCATGAGTCGACCTTGACGATCCGACGACGAACGTGCGAGACGTCGCGCCTTAGCTGTCACATCCCTAGTTCTGGTATGCTCAAGGCTAGCTAGTCATGTGTGCATCATGTTTAAATTCCATTTAATTTTGAAATGGGGATTTGTGAAACCCTCAGTTTTTATTTCTAGAAATGACCCAGATAAAAAGTGCTCCAAAAAGGTCCAAGAAAATGTTCATGTTACTCTCTGAAAATATTGGGCAGAGATAAAAATCAAACCAATATTTTTGGGAGATCATAGGTATTTATTTTGGGCATCTGGAATTAATGCAATAATTATTTGCATTGGATATATATAAATGATATATATGTTTGATATATCCAAAAATTGTGCCATTTGTTGAGGAGCTCTGGAATAATACCATTAGCCCCTACAAAAAAATGGCACAAGAAAATAAATTGATTTAGTACTTTTACTAAATCAAAACAAATGTCAGAAAATAGAAAAGAAAACCAAATTTGCAAACTTACCCGTGCTTACCTGCGGCCCAGCTCCTGTGCGGCCCAGCTGGGCCAGCCCACCCGCGCCATCGTCCTCCTGGCGCCAGTCGGCCAGGCGTGTGGCCGGCGCGCGCGCACGGCCGTGCCGCCACGCCACCAGCCTGCCTGGCTCCCCTCCCCCGACGCCTGGACGTCCCGCGCGTCGCCACGCGACGCCCACCGCTCTCTCACTCTCCCTGGCTTTCTCTCCTCTCTCCCTCGCTCTCTCTCCCGCGAACGCCGAGCACCCCCGTCGCCGCTGCTCGCTGTTGCCGCACTCCCCGCCGTCCCCTCGCTCTTCCGATGAGCCCAGAAGCTCCGCCGCGTCGTCCTCGACCTCCTCGCTGAGCTATGCGACGCCGGATGCCCTGAAGCCCCCCCAACGCCGCCGTTTCCAACCTCGGTTGCCGGAGATCCCCGTCGTCGTTTCGCCGGACCCCGTGCACTCCCTGCCTCGCCAGAAGCACCAGAAGAACCGCGGTGAGCCTCTGTACCTTTCTCCCCATGAACCGCCGTCTATCTCGCTCTCTAACCGCATCAGCCACCGGAGCCGAACGCTCCCCGCCGCCGGCCATGTCGCCGCCGCGGTTATAACACCCGCAAGTAGCAACAGAGCACGCAGGCGTGCTCAGCCCTTCCTCGGGAAGCTGCAGAACCCACCGGTTCGTCTCGAAACACACCGTAGCGCCTAACCACCGATGCCCGAACTCCGGCCGCCGCCGCGAGCTCGCTTCCGACGAGCTCGGTCCACCCCAGCTGCTCCCGCTTGCCCCGTTGGTTGCGCGCGATCGTCAGCTCCCCGTAGAGCCTCTCCGCCGCTCATTTGGTCGCCTGAGCTGCGATTCCGAGCACCTCCGCCGTCTCTGGTGTCGCCGGCGATGAGCCGTGGACCAAGTCCGGCGAGGTTGACTCGTTTGACCCGGGATTTGACCCCCCAGGGTCACTGACGTGCGGGCCCGTCTCTGTTAACTTTTAGTTAGTTTTAGATTAGTGCTAATTAACCTAGATTAGTGCTAATGTAACACTAACTAACCCTGTTAGTTAGCTGCTACACTGACATGTGGGCCCAGCCGTCAGGTTTGACCCCAGTCAGCGTTGTTGACTTGCTGACGCAAGCATGACGCAATGCTGACGCAGTTATTCATTTTTCTGGATTTAATTTTAAACAGGAAATTCCAGAAAATGATTCAAACTTCAAAAATTCATATCAATTCAACCGTAGCTCGGATTGAAATGATTTATATATGAAAAATTATCAGAAAAATGCAATCTATCCATCTGTACCAGTTTCATGCATGAAAAAATAACTTATACCTGCTGAATAGGTGAAATCATATAAATGGCATTTATAAGAGCTTAATTAGGAGTTGCATTTGAACCTTTGGTTCAAATGGACTTCATTCAGTTTGAATGCTAGTTGCATTAGGTCAAACAACATCACATTCTCATGCCATGTTCATGCATCATATTGTTGCATATGATTGTGTATTGATTGCCGACACCGTTCCTTCTCGATAGGTTCTGCTCCGGAGACCGTTCCAGAGTACCTGTCAGAGGAGCAGTGCCCCCCTGTTGATCTACCAGGCAAGCAAACCCCCCTTGTTCATTCCGATATGGTCCCACTCTCGCTCCTGCTCTCTTTTATTGCATTAGGACAACAACGAATCAACTGCTACTTTATGCTGCGGTAGTTGAACCCATTCCTCTGCATGACCTGTCATTGCCACAGTAATTAGATGAAACCCACTAGCATGTGTAGGAGTTGATTGAGCCATGTTGTGCTTCTACCATGCCATGCCTGCTATTGCTTAGAGTTGTGTCAGGTCTGATTCATTGGGAATGGATTGGAGTGATATGATATGTTCTGATGCTGAGAGTTAAGTGTGTGAACACGATTTGGTAAAGGTAGCGGTGAGAGGCCATGTAGGAGTACATGGTGGGTTGTCTCACTGGAACCGTCCTTAAGCACCGAGTTCTGTGTATGTTGTCCAATGACTAGCTACTACCACACATTGGAATGCTTAAGTGCCCCTCTCGACTTATTAACCAACTTGGTCTCTGTCCAGGAGTCGCAACTAGTTTCTGGTGTTTGTAGGTAGTGTTAGTAGTCTACCAAGTGGCACCCGGCCAGGTGGGCTTGGGACAGACTAGGCACAAGTGGCATGGTGTACCAAGCGTAGATCCACCCGGCGAGGTGGGCTTGGGAACCCTGCACACATCGTTTGGGGCCGTGAGCGACACCCCGGCCGGATCTCCTTGCGGATGGAACCCGAATAGGCGATAAACCTGGACTAGAGTCTTGTGTGGTTAGTCAGGTCGTGGCCGACTCCCTCGCCCGACTTCCGCTTGAAGGTTGCCGAGGTACGTGACGTGTACAGGGCGGTAAGTGGCGAGAGCGTGTGTGAAGAAGTACACCCCTGCAGGGTTATCATGATCTATTCGAATAGCCGCGTCCTCGGTTATGGACTTCTTGGATGCTTACGTGGTACATAGACAACTTGAAGTGGATACCATAAAATGCTCAAGATAAGTGTGAGTGCTATGGATGGCCTTCTCGTAGTGAGACGGGGATGAATCCATAGTAGTGTATTGATGTGGTGATTAGTGGACTCGTGTGCGCCTTTTCAAAAGAGTTACCAGCAGTCGTAGAACAGGATAGCCACAGAGTCAAAGCTGGCTTGCTGCAACTAAACCCCACATTACCTCCTTGATACTAATGCATGTATGATAGGATCTGATGTAAGTCTTGCTGAGTACCTTTGTACTCACGTTTGCTTTATTTATGTTTTGCAGATGAGACATCTGTCTCACTAGTAGTTCCGCTTGGACTTCGATAGGTAGCTTGTACCTCAGCTACGATCTTGATCGGAGGTTGTAGATAGTCAGGCTTTTCAGCCTTTTTCTTTTGTAGTTGTCTGTACTCAGACATGTAATGCTTCTGCTTGTTGCTTGTATGCTCTGAATGATGGGTCATGTGACCCCTGTTTGTATTTAATGCTATGTGGCTCTTCTGGGCCTTATCTATATAAGTTTGCGTTATGTTGTGATGCCATGTTGTACAGCACATACTTGCATGTTATGCGTACGTGTAACGTGTATTGCTATGTGTGGGATCCGACTATCTAGTTGTTTATCCTTGGCAGCCTTTCATATGGGGAAATGTAAGTCTAGTGCTTCTGAGCGATAGTAGTCCGCTACAGCCCGGTTCACCGGAGTCCTGCTAGCCCAGCACTACTTCTCGGAACACTTGACTGGCCGGCATGTGTTTCACCTCGTTCCTGTGTCTGTCCCCTTTGGGGAAATGTCACGCGATGTTATCCGGAGTCCTGCCTAGCCTGCTACAGCCCGGGTTACCGGAGTCCTGTTAGCCCAGTGCTACAGCCCGGATTTATACGTTGTTGACCGACATGCTCGATGTGATTCATGTATGCCTGTCATCATAGGTTGGCGCCGCCTTGGGTTCACGACCAGCCATGTCGGCCCGGGTTCTCTGTCATATGGATGCTAGCGACACTATCATATACGTGAGCCAAAAGGCGCAAACGGTCCCGGGCCAGGTAAGGTGGCACCCGTGGGAATACCGTGCGTGAGGCCGCAAAGTAATATGAGGTGTTACGTGCTAGATCGGTGTGACTTAGGATCGGGGTCCCGACAGCGTTGGTATCAGAGCCTGACTGCCTGTAGGATTTCCAAGCCAACCTGTTCGAAGTTGAGTCTAGAAATTCTTTAGTTATATAAGGGAATTGATTGTGGAAGGGAACGTAAGGCTCTTTTTACTCCTTATATCTCATGCCCTTCTGATCTGAGTCATCCTATCTTTCCAACGGGGTTAAGGAACTAAGCTTCCTCTTCTATCTATCAGGATCACGTGTTACTACTCCGTAGTCTCTTAGGATTGGTTGATGAGAGTCATATCCCAGTTCAAGTACCTCCGGTGTAGTCTGTTTAGTAATATTTCAGAACCTTGTGTGATGATGTTGATTATGGTGCTACCCCGTCTTTTGCAGAATGTCTCATATTGAGCATTTTACTGCCGTTATGCTGCCGGAATTATCCTAGGAGTTTGAGAGATACTAAATTCTTGTGCTACCTTCTGCATCCTATAGTTGATGCTGAATCCATCCTTGTTTTTCTTGGTTTCGTTCTTCAGGATGTCATCAGTTAAACGAAGTTCTGTTGCTCGTAGCCAGAACCACGGAGGTGGTAGGGATGAGGATCCTCCCGATCAGTCTTCGTTGGCAAAGTTCATGTTAGAGGTTGAGATGAACAAGCGTGAGACCAACCGCTTGTTGGCACGTATCGAGGAGAACACCACACCTCAGTTCAAAGGGTCTGCAACCATTCATGACTTCATTCGCTTGCACCCACCCACTTTTCATCATTCTATTGAGCCACTCGATGCAGATGACTGGCTTCGTAGTATCACACACAAGCTGCGTTCTGCGAACGTAGCTGAAGGTGACAAGGTCATCTATGCTGCATACCTTCTGGAGGATCCTGCTAGTCTTTGGTGGCAAAACTATGAGGCTATGCTTCCAGCTGGTCAGATACCTACCTGGAGAGGTTTCACTGAGGCTTTTCGCGAGCATCACATTCCTGAAGCCCTCATCGATCGCAAGAGAGAAGAGTTCTGTAGTTTCACCCAGGGTAAGATGGCTGTTGATGCTTATAGTAGAGAGTTTGAGAATCTCGCCCGCTATGCTACAGAAGAAGTGTCTACAGACGCCAAGAAGCAGGCTAGGTTCCGGAAGGGTCTCAACCCCAAGTTGCGTCGTGATCTCCATTTGCACCAATGCAATACATTCCAGGCTCTTGTGAACAAGGCCATTAACGCAGAGACAGCTCAGCTCACTTACGAGGAGTCTCGTAAGCACACCCGTGATTTGGTTTCTTCCTCCGGTTCTAGTTCTCAGAAGCGCCGGATTTGGATTCCGAACTCCGCTCTTCCACCCGGTTATTCACCGAGGCCATCTTATGTGGCACCTCACCCAGTTCAGCCATATGCTCCACCCAGGCCTATTGGTGGACCGCCTGTCAATGCGGGTCCACGTCCTACCTCCAAGATTTGTTACAAGTGCGGAGAGCCAGGTCACATTGCCCGTATTTGCACTCAGACCAATGTTGCTCCACCTCAGCCCGAGAAGTTTGTTGGCCGTGGAAGTAAGACATCACACAAGATGATTAACGCCAAGTCAGCTCCCACTGAACGTGGACGTGTGCATCACGTCTTAGCTGAAGACGCTTATGATGATCCGGATGTCGTTCTTGGTACACTCCTTGTAAACTGTCATCCAGCATCGGTTCTATTCGATACTGGAGCATCTCATTCCTTCATTTCCGAAAGTTATGCTCGCTTGCACGACATGTCATTTTGTGATATGCCCTCCCCACTACTCATTCAGACTCCTGGATCCAAATGGCAAACCTCTAGGATAAGTTATGGCAATGAAATCCTTGTTGACAGACTTGTATTCCTTGCATCACTTGTAGCCCTCAAGTCTTCAGATATTAACATCATCTTGGGTATGGACTGGATGAAAGCTCATTATGCCAAGATTGACTGTTACACCAGGTCTGTTCAACTTACACATCCATCTGGCAAGACAGTCACTGTCTCTACTAGAGTTGCCAAGCGTCAACTCTATTCTCTTAACGCCAACCCTCTCCCAGACCTTGAAGATATCCCGGTAGTCCGTGACTTTCCGGATGTTTTTCCAGAAGAACTGCCAGGTGTTCCACCTGACAGAGATGTAGAATTTGTCATAGATCTTATCCCAGGAACCACCCCAATTTCTAGGAGACCTTACAAGATGGCACCCTTAGAGCTAGCCGAGCTTAAGAAACAACTCGATGAGTCCTTGCAAAAGGGTTTCATCCGTCCTAGTTCTTCTCCCTGGGCTTGCCCCGTCCTCTTCGTCAAGAAGAAGGATGGTACGGACCGGATGGTTGTAGATTATCGTCCCGTTAATTTGGTCACGATAAAGAACAAGTATCCGCTTCCCAGGATCAACGACCTGTATGATCAGCTCGCTAGATCCTCAGTCTTTTCCAAGATGGATTTGAGGTTAGGCTACCATCAAATCAAGATCAGAAACGGGGACATTCCTAAGACGGCTTTTGTCACTCGTTATGGCCAGTACGAGTACACCGTCATGTCCTTTGGTCTAACCAATGCTCCAGCTACCTTTTCCCGCTTGATGAACTCGATCTTCATGGAGTACTTAGATAAGTTCGTCGTGGTTTACCTCGATGATATCCTTATTTACTCGAAGAACGAGGAAGAGCATGCCGAACATCTTAGACTTGTGCTAGAAAAACTCAGAGAGCACCGCCTTTATGCCAAGTTCTCCAAGTGCGAATTTTGGTTGCCAGAAGTGACCTACCTAGGCCACGTGATCTCTGGTAAGGGCATTGCTGTCAATCCCGAAAGAGTTCAGGCCGTTCTTGATTGGACTCCACCTGAAACAGTTAAACAAGTTAGGAGTTTCCTTGGTCTAGCCAGCTATTGTCGCCGCTTTGTTGAAAACTTCTCCAAAGTAGCCAAACCCCTCACGGAACTTCTCAAGAAAGATAAAAAGTTTGAGTGGTCCCCACAGTGTGAGTACAGTTTTCAGGAACTGAAAAGACGCCTGACTTCTGCTCCCATACTTGTGCCACCGGATTTCACTAAGGACTTTGTTATCTACTGTGATGCCTCACGACAGGGACTAGGTTGCATTCTTATGCAGGATCGTCATGTGATTGCCTATGCATCTCGACAGTTGCATCCACATGAGGAGAATTATCCTACACATGACCTAGAGCTTGCAGCCGTAGTCTATGCACTTAAGACATGGAGACATTACCTTCTCGGTAAACGTTGTGAGATATACACCGATCACCAGAGTCTCAAGTATATCTTCACCCAACCAGACTTGAACCTTAGGCAAAGACGTTGGTTGGAGTTGATCTCAGATTACGACTTAGGGATTACCTACACCCCAGGCAAGGGCAATGTCATGGCTGATGCGCTAAGTCGTAAGTCCTATTGCAACAATCTTATGTTGCAGCAGGGCCAACCCCTTCTCCATGAGGAATTCTGTAAGCTTAATCTTCACATTGCTCCTCACGGATTCCTTTCTACCTTGGTGGCGAAACCTACCCTTGAAGATCAGATCATTTCTAACCAGAAGTTTGATAGGGGTGTTATCCGCATGAAGAGAAACATTAAGAAGGGAGTTGGTGGATGTTTCTCCATGGATGATCGAGGTGTTGTTTTCTTTGAGAATCGCTTGGTGGTTCCCAAGAATCAACATCTGCGACAATTGATTCTTAAGGAGGCGCATGAATCTCCTCTCACGATTCATCCCGGTAGTACTAAGATGTATCAGGACCTACGCCAGAGGTTCTGGTGGACTAGGATGAAGAGAGAAATCGCTGAGTTCATTGCTAACTGTGACGTTTGTCGTCGCGTTAAGGCAGAGCATCAAAGGCCTGCTGGCACCCTTCAGCCTTTAGCTATTCCTGAATGGAAATGGGATAAGGTTGGTATGGACTTCATCACCGGCTTTCCCAGGACCAAGAAAGGGAATAATGCTATCTTCGTAGTCATTGATCGCCTTTCCAAAGTGGCTCACTTCCTACCTGTTCGAGAGAATATCACCGCTAGTCAGCTCGCTGACTTATATATTTCTCGAATAGTTTCACTTCATGGTGTTCCACTAGAAATCAATTCAGACCGTGGTAGTCTTTTCACTTCTTATTTCTGGGAGAGTTTCCAAACTGCCATGGGCACCCATCTTTCCTTCAGTACCGCTTTCCACCATCAATCAAGTGGTCAGGTGGAAAGGGTCAACCAAATTCTCGAAGACATGCTTAGAGCTTGCGTTATCTCATTCGGTATGGATTGGGAGAAGTGTCTTCCTTTCGCCGAGTTTGCTTATAACAATAGCTACCAATCCAGTCTCAAGAAAGCTCCTTTTGAGATTCTGTATGGACGAAGATGTCGGACACCTTTGAACTGGTCAGAAACCGGTGAAAGACAATTCTTTGGACCGGATATGATCCAGGAGGCACAAGAGCAAGTTCGCATCATTCGTGAGAATTTGAAAACAGCCCAATCTCGTCAAAAGAGCCAGTATGACCGTCGTCATAAGGAAGTGGCTTATGAAGTTGGCGACAAGGCTTACCTTCAGGTTACTCCTTTGAAGGGTACCCATCGATTCGGTATCAAGGGCAAATTGGCTCCTCGTTACATTGGTCCTTTTCGCATTCTCGCTAAACGAGGAGAGGTTGCCTACCAGTTGGAACTACCGCCACACCTTTCTCGAGTACATGATGTCTTCCACGTCTCTCAACTCAGGCGTTGCTTCTCGGATCCCCTCCGCGGAGTGGACCACGAAACGCTTGATCTCCAAGATAACCTCACATATCGAGAGTACCCTGTTCGCATTCTTGATAAAGCAGAGCGTGTTACTCGACGTCAGAACATCAAGTTTCTCAAGGTTCAGTGGTCTCATCATTCCGAGATAGAAGCTACCTGGGAGCGTGAAGATCGTCTTCGACTGGAGTACCCCACTTTCTTTCCGACAACCCCTGAATCTCGGGACGAGATTCTTTCGAGTGGGGGCGAGTTGTCACATCCCTAGTTCTGGTATGCTCAAGGCTAGCTAGTCATGTGTGCATCATGTTTAAATTCCATTTAATTTTGAAATGGGGATTTGTGAAACCCTCAGTTTTTATTTCTGGAAATGACCCAGATAAAAAGTGCTCCAAAAAGGTCCAAGAAAATGTTCATGTTACTCTCTGAAAATATTGGGCAGAGATAAAAATCAAACCAATATTTTTGGGAGATCATAGGTATTTATTTTGGGCATTTGGAATTAATGCAATAATTATTTGCATTGGATATATATAAATGATATATATGTTTGATATATCCAAAAATTGTGCCATTTGTTGAGGAGCTCTGGAATAATACCATTAGCCCCTACAAAAAAATGGCACAAGAAAATAAATTGATTTAGTACTTTTACTAAATCAAAACAAATGTCAGAAAATAGAAAAGAAAACCAAATTTGCAAACTTACCCGTGCTTACCTGCGGCCCAGCTCCTGTGCGGCCCAGCTGGGCCAGCCCACCCGCGCCATCGTCCTCCTGGCGCCAGTCGGCCAGGCGTGTGGCCGGCGCGCGCGCACGGCCGTTCCGCCACGCCACCAGCCTGCCTGGCTCCCCTCCCCCGACGCCTGGACGTCCCGCGCGTCGCCACGCGACGCCCACCGCTCTCTCACTCTCCCTGGCTTTCTCTCCTCTCTCCCTCGCTCTCTCTCCCGTGAACGCCGAGCACCCCCGTCGCCGCTGCTCGCTGTTGCCGCACTCCCCGCCGTCCCCTCGCTCTTCTGATGAGCCCAGAAGCTCCGCCGCGTCGTCCTCGACCTCCTCACTGAGCTATGCGACGCCGGATGCCCTGAAGCCCCCCCAACGCCGCCGTTTCCGACCTCGGTTGCCGGAGATCCCCGTCGTCGTTTCGCCGGACCCCGTGCCCTCCCTGCCTCGCCAGAAGCACCAGAAGAACCGCGGTGAGCCGCTGTACCTTTCTCCCCATGAACCGCCGTCTATCTCGCTCTCTAACCGCATCAGCCACCGGAGCCGAACGCTCCCCGCCGCCGGCCATGTCGCCGCCGCGGTTATAACACCCGCAAGTAGCAACAGAGCACGCAGGCGTGCTCAGCCCTTCCTCGGGAAGCTGCAGAACCCACCGGTTCGTCTCGAAACACACCGTAGCGCCTAACCACCGATGCCCGAACTCCGGCCGCCGCCGCGAGCTCGCTTCCGACGAGCTCGGTCCACCCCAGCTGCTCCCGCTTGCCCCGTTGGTTGCGCGCGATCGTCAGCTCCCCGTAGAGCCTCTCCGCCGCTCATTTGGTCGCCTGAGCTGCGATTCCGAGCACCTCCGCCGTCTCTGGTGTCGCCGGCGATGAGCCGTGGACCAAGTCCGGCGAGGTTGACTCGTTTGACCTGGGATTTGACCCCCCAGGGTCACTGACGTGCGGGCCCGTCTCTGTTAACTTTTAGTTAGTTTTAGATTAGTGCTAATTAACCTAGATTAGTGCTAACGTAACACTAACTAACCCTGTTAGTTAGCTGCTACACTGACATGTGGGCCCAGCCGTCAGGTTTGACCCCAGTCAGCGTTGTTGACTTGCTGACGCAAGCATGACGCAATGCTGACGCAGTTATTCATTTTTCTGGATTTAATTTTAAACAGGAAATTCCAGAAAATGATTCAAACTTCAAAAATTCATATCAATTCAACCGTAGCTCGGATTGAAATGATTTATATATGAAAAATTATCAGAAAAATGCAATCTATCCATCTCTACCAGTTTCATGCATGAAAAAATAACTTATACCTGCTTAATAGGTGAAATCATATAAATGGCATTTATAAGAGCTTAATTAGGAGTTGCATTTGAACCTTTGGTTCAAATGGACTTCATTCAGTTTGAATGCTAGTTGCATTAGGTCAAACAACATCACATTCTCATGCCATGTTCATGCATCATATTGTTGCATATGATTGTGTATTGATTGCCGACACCGTTCCTTCTCGATAGGTTCTGCTCCGGAGACCGTTCCAGAGTACCTGTCAGAGGAGCAGTGCCCCCCTGTTGATCTACCAGGCAAGCAAACCCCCCTTGTTCATTCCGATATGGTCCCACTCTCGCTCCTGCTCTCTTTTATTGCATTAGGACAACAACGAATCAACTGCTACTTTATGCTGCGGTAGTTGAACCCATTCCTCTGCATGACCTGTCATTGCCACAGTAATTAGATGAAACCCACTAGCATGTGTAGGAGTTGATTGAGCCATGTTGTGCTTCTACCATGCCATGCCTGCTATTGCTTAGAGTTGTGTCAGGTCTGATTCATTGGGAATGGATTGGAGTGATATGATATGTTCTGATGCTGAGAGTTAAGTGTGTGAACATGATTTGGTAAAGGTAGCGGTGAGAGGCCATGTAGGAGTACATGGTGGGTTGTCTCACTGGAACCGTCCTTAAGCACCGAGTTCTGTGTATGTTGTCCAATGACTAGCTACTACCACACATTGGAATGCTTAAGTGCCCCTCTCGACTTATTAACCAACTTGGTCTCTGTCCAGGAGTCGCAACTAGTTTCTGGTGTTTGTAGGTAGTGTTAGTAGTCTACCAAGTGGCACCCGGCCAGGTGGGCTTGGGACAGACTAGGCACAAGTGGCACGGTGTACCAAGCGTAGATCCACCCGGCGAGGTGGGCTTGGGAACCCTGCACACATCGGTTGGGGCCGTGAGCGACACCCCGGCCGGATCTCCTTGCGGATGGAACCCGAATAGGCGATAAACCTGGACTAGAGTCTTGTGTGGTTAGTCAGGTCGTGGCCGACTCCCTCGCCCGGCTTCCGCTTGAAGGTTGCCGAGGTACGTGACGTGTACAGGGCGGTAAGTGGCGAGAGCGTGTGTGAAGAAGTACACCCCTGCAGGGTTATCATGATCTATTCGAATAGCCGCGTCCTCGGTTATGGACTTCTTGGATGCTTACGTGGTACATAGACAACTTGAAGTGGATACCATAAAATGCTCAAGATAAGTGTGAGTGCTATGGATGGCCTTCTTGTAGTGAGACGGGGATGAATCCATAGTAGTGTATTGATGTGGTGATTAGTGGACTCGTGTGCGCCTTTTCAAAAGAGTTACCAGCAGTCGTAGAACAGGATAGCCACAGAGTCAAAGCTGGCTTGCTGCAACTAAACCCCACATTACCTCCTTGATACTAATGCATGTATGATAGGATCTGATGTAAGTCTTGCTGAGTACCTTTGTACTCACGTTTGCTTTATTTATGTTTTGCAGATGAGACATCTGTCTCACTAGTAGTTCCGCTTGGACTTCGATAGGTAGCTTGTACCTCAGCTACGATCTTGATCGGAGGTTGTAGATAGTCAGGCTTTTCAGCCTTTTTGTTTTGTAGTTGTCTGTACTCAGACATGTAATGCTTCTGCTTGTTGCTTGTATGCTCTGAATGATGGGTCATGTGACCCCTGTTTGTATTTAATGCTATGTGGCTCTTCTGGGCCTTATCTATATAAGTTTGCGTTATGTTGTGATGCCATGTTGTACAGCACATACTTGCATGTTATGCGTACGTGTAACGTGTATTGCTATGTGTGGGATCCGACTATCTAGTTGTTTATCCTTGGCAGCCTTTCATATGGGGAAATGTAAGTCTAGTGCTTCTGAGCGATAGTAGTCCGCTACAGCCCGGTTCACCGGAGTCCTGCTAGCCCAGCACTACTTCTCGGAACACTTGACTGGCCGGCATGTGTTTCACCTCGTTCCTGTGTCTGTCCCCTTTGGGGAAATGTCACGCGATGTTATCCGGAGTCCTCCCTAGCCTGCTACAGCCCGGGTTACCGGAGTCCTATTAGCCCAGTGCTACAGCCCGGATTTATACGTTGTTGACCGACATGCTCGATGTGATTCATGTATGCCTGTCCTCATAGGTTGGCGCCGCCTTGGGTTCACGACTAGCCATGTCGGCCCGGGTTCTCTGTCATATGGATGCTAGCGACACTATCATATACGTGAGCCAAAAGGCGCAAACGGTCCCGGGCCAGGTAAGGTGGCACCCGTGGGAATACCGTGCGTGAGGCCGCAAAGTAATATGAGGTGTTACGTGCTAGATCGGTGTGACTTAGGATCGGGGTCCCGACATTAGCAATCGCTAAACCAACTTCCGCGGGTTATTGACCACGCCGGAGCACGATCAACCTGACCACGAGGGCCTGTTTCCTGCGAGGAAACAAAGAACAAGCAAGAAACTAAGATCGCAATCTGGATATTGTGAATATAAGAGGAAATATTTATTAATGAAGGTGGGGTTCTGTGACGTCTTGGTCTGGTTGTTGAACACAAATGAAGTACGCAAAATTGCAACTATGGCGAACTTTTGATCTAAACAAAACCCAAGGAAAAAGCTACTAGATGAATCTACTTATATAGGAGCAAGGGGTGGCGGCCAAGGAGGTGGAAGGATGTACCAAGGCAGCCTAAAATCAATCCTAGGTCGTACAAGGCTCATGGGACCAAGTGGAGGTGATGCAACACCTTTGGACTTGTTGTTTCACTCGGATTCTGCTGCAGCGTCAGATTGTTTTGTCCATATCTCAACGCTCAGCACGAATTTAAAGGTGAATCCAATTGGGTTGGAAAAAGGACGAAATCTACTTTCCAACAAAAAAAGAATCACCCAATTCGGTGTCCGTATTAAAAATATGTTGCCGTTATGAGTCAGGTATGTCTGTGCATTCCGAATCTGAATGCAGAACGTGAGAGACTTGGACTCTATCTTCTCTTGGCCCAAAAGTGGCGTGAGAGAAATTTTTAAACAGAACCTAAACTTCTCCTTTTCCCCTAACTTCATATGTGTATTGTACAAATGTCCCATACATCTGCAATTAGACAAAGAACAACAGTGCGTGAAGTATTTTTGTTCTGGATAACATAAATAGATTATTGAATAGTTTGCACTAGAAATCACCTGATAAATATGCATGTATGCAATATTTTCAGTCGTATCCAAGGTAGTCATGAGTCGACCTTGACGATCCGATGATCAACGTGCGAGACGTCGTGCCTTAGCAATCGCTAAACCAACTTCCGAGGGTTATTGACCACACCGGAGCACGATCAACCTGACCACGGGGGCCTACTTCCTGCGAGCAAACGAGCAACAAGCAAGAAACTAAGATTGCAATCTGGATATTGCGAATATAAGAGGCAAACTTTATTAATGAAGGTGGGGTTCTGTGACGTCTTGGTCTGGTCGTTGAACACAAACGAAGTACGCAAAATTGCAAATATGGTGAACTTTTGATCTAAACAAAACCCAAGGAAAAAGCAACTAGATGGATCTACATATATAGGAGCAAGGGGTGGTGGACAAGGACGTGGCAGGACGTCCCAAGGCAGCCAAAAACCAATCCTAGGTCGTACAAGGCTCATGGCCCCAAGTGGAGGTGATGCAACACCTTTGGACTTGTTGTTTGACTCGGATTCTGCTGCAGCGTCAGATTGTTTCGTCCATATCTCAACGCTCCGGACGAATTTATAGGTGAATCCAATTTGGTTGGAAAGAGGACGAAATCTACATTCCAACAAAAAATAAGTCACCAAATTCGGAGTCCGTATGGAAAAGATTTTGACGTTTTGAGTCAGGTATGTCTGTGTAGTCCGAATCTGAATGCAGAACGTGAGAGACTTGGACTCTATCTTCTCTTGGCCCAAAAGTGACGTGAGAGGACTTTTTGAACAGAACCAAAACTTCTCTTTTTCCTCTATTTTCATATGTGGATTGTACAAATGTCTCATACGCCTGCAATTGGACAAAACACAAAAGTGAGTGAAGTATTTTTGTTCTGGACAACATCAATAGATTATTGAATAGTTTGCACTAGAAATCACCTGACAAATATACATGTATGCAATATTTTTGGTCGTATCCCAGGTAGTCATGAGTCGACCTTGACGATCCGACGACGAACGTGCGAGACATCACGCCTTAGCAATCGCTAAACCAACTTCTGAGGGTTATTGACCACGCCGGAGCACGATCAACCTGACCACGAGGGCATGTTTCCTGCGAGCAAACGAAGAGCAAGCAACAAACTAAGACTGCAATCTGGATATTGTGAATATAAGAGGAAATCTTTATTAGTAAAGGTGGGGTTCTGTGACATCTTGGTCTGGTCGTTGAACACAAACGAAGTACGCAAAATTGCAACAATGGCGAACTTTTGATCTAAACAAAACCCAAGGAAAAAGCTACTAGATGGACCTACTTATATAGGAGCAAGGGGTGGCGGCCAAGGAGCTGGAAGGACGTCCCATGGAAGCCTAAAACCAACCCTAGGTCGTACAAGGCTCATGGGCCCAAGTGGAGGTGATGCAACACCTTTGGACTTGTTGTTTGACTCGGATTCTGCTACAGCGTCAGATTGTTTCGTCCATATCTCAAAGCTGCGGATAATTTAAAGGTGAATCCAATTGGGTTGGAAAAAGGACAAAATCTACATTCCAAAAAAAGAAACACCCAATTCGGAGTCCGTATGAAAAAGATGTTGGCGTTTTGAGTCAGGTATGTCTGTGTAGTCCGAATCTGAATCCAGAACGTGAGAGACTTGGACTCTATCTTCTCTTGAACCAAAATTGGCGGGAGAGAACTTTTTGAACAGAACCTAAACTTCTCTTTTTCCCCTATCTTCATATGTGTATTGTACAAATGTCCCATACACCTGCTATTAGACAAAACACAAAAGTGTGTGAAGTATTTTTGTTCTGGATAAAATAAATAGATTATTGAATAGTTTGCAATAGAAATCACCTGAAAAATATGCATGTATGCAATATTTTCGGTCGTATCCAAGGTAGTCATGAGTCGACCTTGACGATCCGATGACGAACGTGCGAGACGTCGTGCCTTAGCAATCGCTAAACCAACTTCCGAGGGTTATTGACCACACCGGAGCACGATCAACCTGACCACGAGGGCCTGTTTCCTGCGAGCAAACGAGCAACAAGCAAGAAACTAAGATTGCAATCTGGATATTGCAAATATAAGAGGAAAGCTTTATTAGTGAAGGTGGGGTTCTGTGACGTCTTGGTCTGGTCGTTGAACACAAACGAAGTACGTAAAATTGCAACTATGGCGAACTTTTGATCTAAACAAAATCGAAGGAAAAAGCAACTAGATGGATCTACATATATAGGAGCAAGTGGTGGCGGCCAAGGACGTGGCAGGACGTCCCAAGGCAGCCTAAAACCAACCATAGGTCGTACAAGGCTCATGGCCCCAAGTGGAGGTGATGCAACACCTTTGGACTTGTTGTTTGACTCGGATTCTGCTGCAGCGTCTGATTGTTTCGTCCATATCTCAATGCTCCGGACGAATTTAAAGGTGAATCCAATTTGGCTGCAAAGAGGACTGTATCTACTTTCCAACAAAAAATAAATCACCCAATTCGGAGTCCGTATGGAAAAGATTTTCATGTTTTGAGTCAGGTATGTCTGTGCAGTCCGAATCAGAATGCAGAACGTGTGAGACTTGGACTCTATCTTCTCTTGGCCCAAAAGTGACGTGAGAGGACTTTTTGAACAGAACCTAAACTTCTCTTTTTCCTCTATCTTCATATGTCGATTGTACAAATATCTCATACGCCTGCAATTAGACACAACACAAAAGTGTGTGAAGTATTTTTGTTCTGGACAACATAAATAGATTATTGAATAATTTGCACTAGAAATCACCTGACAAATATACATGTATGCAATATTTTTGGTCGTATCCAAGGTAGCCATGAGTCGACCTTGACGATCCGACGACAAACGTGCGATACGTCGTGCCTTAGCAATCGCTAAACCAACTTCCGAGGGTTATTGACCACGCAAGAGCATGATCAACCTGACCACGAGGGCATGTTTCCTGCGAGCAAACAAAGAACAAGCAAGAAACTAAGACTGCAATTTGGATATTTCGAATATAAGAGGAAATCTTTATTAATAAAGGTGGGGTTCTGTGACAACTTGGTCTGGTCGTTGAACACAAACGAAGTACGCAAAATTGCAACAATGGCGAACTTTTGATCTAAACAAAACCCAAGGAAAAATCTACTAGATGGATCTACTTATATAGGAACAAGGGGTGGCGGCCAAGGAGGTGGAAGGACGTACCAAGGCAGCCTAAAACCAAACCTAGGTCGTATAAGGCTCATGGGCCCAAGTGGAGGTGATGCAACACCTTTGGACTTGTTGTTTCACTCAGATTCTGCTGCAGCGTCAGATTGTTTCGTCCACAACGCTCAGGACGAATTTAAAGGTGAATCCAATTGGGTTGGAAAGAGGACGAAATCTACTTTCCAACAAAAAATAAATCACCCAATTTAGAGTCCGTATGAAAAAGATTTTGGCGTTTTGAGTCAGGTATGTCTGTGCAGTCCGAATCTGAATGCAGAACGTGAGAGACTTGGACTCTATCTTCTCTTGGCCCAAAAGTGACGTGAGAGGACTTTTTGAACAGAACCTAAATTTCTCCTTTTCCTCTATCTTCATATGTGGATTGTATAAATGTCTCATACACCTCAAATTAGACAAAACACAAAAGTGTGTGAAGTATTTTTGTTCTGGACAACATAAATAGATTATTGAATAGTTTGCACTAGAAATCACCTGACAAATATACATGTATGCAATATTGTTGGTCGTATCCAAGGTAGTCATGAGTCGACCTTGACGATCCGACGATGAACGTGCGAGACGTCGTGCCTTAGCAATCGCTAAACCAACTTCCGAGGGTTATTGACCACGCCGGAGCACGATCAACCTGACCACGAGGACCTGTTTCCTGCGAGCAAACGAAGAACAAGCAAGAAACTTAGATTGCAAGCTCGATATTGTGAATATAAGAGTAAAAATCTTTATTAATGAAGGTGGGGTTCTGTGAAGTCTTGGTCTTGTCGTTGAACACAAACGAAGTACGCAAAATTGCAACTACGGCGAACTTTTGATCTAAACAAAACCCAAGGAAAAAAGCTACTAGATGAATCTACTTATATAGGAGCAAAGGGTGGTGGCCAAGGAGGTGGAAGGACATACTAAGGCAGCCTAAAACCAATCCTAGGTCGTACAAGGCTCATGGGCCCAAGTGGAGGTGATGCAACACCTTTGTACTTGTTGTTTCACTCGGATTCTGCTGCGGCGTCAGATTGTTTCGTCCATATATCAAAGCTCAGGACGAATTTAAAGGTGAATCCAATTGGGTTGGAAAGCGGACGAAATCTACTTTCCAACGTAAAAAGAATCACCCAATTCGGAGTCCATATGAAAAAGATGTTGCCGTTATGAGTCAGGTATGTCTGTGCATTCCGAATGTGAATGCAGAACGTGAGAGACTTGGACTCTATCTTCTCTTGGCCCAAAAGTGACGCGAGAGGACTTTTTGAACATAACCTAAACTTCTCCTTTTCCCCTATCTTTATATGTGGATTGTACAAATGTCCCATACACCTACAATTAGACAAAACACAAAAGTGTGTGAAGTATTTTTTCTGGATAACATAAATAGATTATTGAATAGTTCGCACTAGAAATCACCTGACAAATATGCATGTATGCAATATTTTTTGGTCGTATCCAAGGTAGTCATGAGTCGACCTTGACGATCCGACGACGAACGTGCGGGACGTCGCGCCTTAGCAATCGCTAAACCAACTTCCGAGGGTTGTTGACCACGCAAGAGCACGATCAACCTGACCACGAGGGCATGTTTCCTATGAGCAAACGAAAAACAAGCAAGAAACTAAGAATGCAATCTGGATATTGCGAATATAAGAGGAAATCTTTATTAATAAAGGTGGGGTTCTGTGACATCTTGGTCTGGTCGTTGAACACAAACGAAGTACGCAAAATTGCAACAATGGCGAACTTTTGATCTAAACAAAACCCAAGGAAAAAGCTACTAGATCGATCTACTTATATAGGAGCAAGGGGTGGCGGCCAAGGAGGTGGAAGGACGTACCAAGGCAGCCTAAAATCAACCCTAGGTCGTATAAGGCTCATGGGCCCAAGTGGAGGTGATGCAACACCTTTGGACTTGTTGTTTCACTCAGATTCTGCTGCAGCGTCAGATTGTTTCGTCCATATCTCAACGCTCCGGACGAATTTAAAGGTGAATCCAATTTGGTTGGAAAGAGGACGAAATCTGCTTTCCAACAAAAAATAAATCACCAAATTCGGAGTCCGTATGGAAAATATTTTGATGTTTTGAGTCAGGTATGTCTGTGCAGTCCGAATCTGAATGCAGAACGTGAGAGACTTGGACTCTATCTTCTCTTGGCCCAAAAGAGACGTGAGAGGACTTTTTGAACAGAACCTAAACTTCTCTTTTTCCTCTATCTTCATATGTGGATTTTACAAATGTCTCATACGTCTGCAATTAGACAAAACACAAAAGTGTGTGAAGTATTTTTGTTCTGGACAACATAAATAGATTATTGAATAGTTTGCACTAGAAATCACCTGACAAATATACATGTATGCAATATTTTTGGTCGTATACAAGGTAGTCATGAGTCGACCTTGACGATCCTGTCACAGCCCTAGAATTTCTAGTAGTTAGTTGCATCAGTGAGCATGCCATCATGTTTTAATTCCAAAGAAACTTGAAATGGGGATTGTTGAAACCCTAGCACCAAATGAAATTCAACTAGGTTCACCTAAAATATTTTCAGTAATCCAAATGGCTTTTAAAAATGTTCATCATTTCTGGAAAATGCTAAAACCATAACCAGAAGTGTTGCACATTTTTCTATGACATAATTGGTCACTGAATTAAATCATACCTTATTTGCATTTGGGCATTTAAATTTTATGTATTATTTTAAATGTCCAAATATTCATGAACTGAATTGCTGGTTATTGGAAATAATCCAAACAGTGGCCACAAGCAGTCTCATGATTTTTGAAAGTGCTTAGCTATTTTTAATAAAGCCCTCAAATTTACAGTATAATAGAAAACTAAAATAAATAGAATAAGGAGAGAGAGAAAGGTTCTTACCTGGCCTCACCTGCGTAGCCCACCAACCGGCCCAGCACTGTAGCTGGCCGGCCCAGCCCACCACCGCCACCTCCCCTGTCGTCTTCCTCCTCTGCCAGGAGGACGGAGACGCGTGCCCGCCCCGCGCCGGCCACCTCCTCCCTGCCTGGCTGCCTCCTCCTCCCCCTGGACGTCTCCCGCGGCGCCACGACCCCCCCCCCTCCGGACCTCTGCACCGCTCCCCTCTCTCCCTGTGCTCCTCCCCCCTCCTCTGTTTCTTTCTCCCGAACACACCGAGCGGAGCTCGTCGCCGCCGACAAGCCCCACCGCGGCCACTTCCTCCCCCTCGCCCCCTGGACATGCCTGCGAGCTCCGACTCGACGTCCCCGACCTCCTCGACGACCCACGAGGCCCCGGACGCGCTACAACTCCGCCACCGAGGCTTTCCCCCTCCTCGGTCGCCGGAGATCGACCTCGCTGCCCCGGCCGCTCCGGTGCTTCCCCGAGCTCGCCGAAGTCTCCATCGGAACCGCAGTGAGCTCCAGCCCCGTTCCCCTCCCTCTGTTTAGCCGCCTGCACGCCGTAGCCCTTTTCCCCGCCGTGGCCGTAGCCTCTCGCCGCCGTTCATGTCGCCACCACGGCTACGGCCGTGCAAGCTCGCAACCGAGCGCGCCACCGTGCTCAGCACGTTCCAGGAGTCGACCGCGACCACCCGCGGCTCCTGCCGTTCCCTGCAACGCCGACCCGCTCAACTACCGAACTCCGGCCGCCGCGCAAGTCGCCGCCGCCGGCGCTTTAGGCCACTAGAGCAGCTGCTGTGAGCACCACTGGACGCGGACGAGTCTCCTCGTCACGTAGAGCCTCTCCGCCGTGCAAATGGTCGCCTGTGGGCGATTCCCGAAGCCTCCGCCGTCTCTGTCGTCGCCGGCGGCGAGCCGTGGACCAAGTCCGGCGGGTTTTGACCCCGGGTGGGCCCAGTTGACCCCTCTGGGTCGATGACAAATGGGACCCAGCCCTGCTAATTTTTAGGATTAGTACTAATTAAATTTAGTTAGTCTAATGACACTGACACGCGGGCCCCACCGTTCAGGTTTGACCTGGACCGCGCCCCGTTGACCTGCTGACGTCATGATGATGTCAGGCTGACGCAGTAATCATTTCTGGAATTTAAATAAATCTTAAATGATTTGTTTAATTCAGAAAATATCCAAAACTTTGAAAATCATAGGAAATAATCTATAGCTCAGAATGAAATAATTTATATATGAAAAATTATCAGAAAAATTCAAGGAATCCATCTGTACCATTTTCATGCATGTTTTAACAATGTTTGTCCTCTGTTTTGGACAAAACACATAAAGGGCATTTAAATAATCATATATGGAGTTGGAATTTGAATCATGTATTCAAACCAACTTCATTTAAATCATAGCTAGATGCATTAGCTCAAATCACAGCATATTGCCATGTCATGATCATGCATCATATTGTTGCATTGCACTGATGTGTCCATCTCTATGTTGCCGGTACTTGTCCCCTCTCGATAGACGTGTGCCGACGATGAGATCGATGACACTGATGAAGAACTATATTATCTTCAGAAGTGCCAGGCAAGCAAAACCCCCTTGTTCATTCCGATACAATCCCACTCTCTCGCTCCTGCTCTCTTTTACTGCATTAGGACAACAACGATTCATGTGTTACTTGCTGCGGTAGCTGAACCCCTTTATCCTTTGCATGACCTGTCATTCCACAGTAAATAGATGAAACCCACTAGCATGAGTAGGAGTTGTTTGAGCCCATGTTGTGCCTACTCATTCATGCTTGCTTGTCATGCCTGCTACTGCTTAGAGTTGAGTCGGGTCTGATTCATCGGGAATGAATTAGAATGGTGATGAACATGTCCTACTGTGTGTGAGCTAAGTGTGTGAATACGATTTGGTAAAGGTATTGGTGAGAGGCCATGTAGGAGTACATGGTGGGTTGTCTCATTGAAGCCGTCCTCAGGAACTGAGTTCTGTGTTTGTGATCCATGAAACAGCTACTACCATGCATTGGGCCCTGAAATATGACCCCGCTCGACTTCTTAATCACCCTTGTCCTCTGTCCAGGAGTTGCAAGTAGTTTCTGGTGTTTGTAGTATGCTGGGGGCCGCACGCAGCGCTGACCGTAGGGGTGGGCTGTGTTGCGGTAGGCACGTGGCCGGGCAGCCGGGCGCCCGTTTGGTGTCTCGGACCCTGTACACATCGTTCGGGGCCGTTAGTGGAAACCTCGGCCGGACTCCCTGCGGATGGAACCCGAATAGGCGATAAACCTGGACTAGAGACTTGAGTGTTTAGGTAGGTCGTGGTCTACACCCACGTCGGCTTTCGCTTGAAGTCTGCCGAGCACATGTCGTGTGCAGACGCTAAGTGGTGGAAACATGTATGAAGAAGTACACCCCTGCAGGGTTAACATCATCTATTCGAATAGCCGTGTCCGCGGTAATGGACTTCTGGGTTGCCTATAACAGTTCATAGACAAGTGAAAGTGGATACTCTAAAATACGCAAGATAAGCGTGAGTGCTATGGATGGCCTTCTCGTAGGGAGACGGAAGTGGATCCATAGTGGTGTATTGATATGGTGAATATGTGGACTCGTGTGCGCCACCTCAAAGAGTTACTTGCAGTCGTAGTTCAGGATAGCCACTGAGTCAAAGCTGGCTTGCTGCAGTCAAACTCCACCACCCCCTTTATTGATACTGATGCATATGTAGTTAGTTCTGACGTAAGTCTTGCTGAGTACAATTGTACTCACGTTTGCCTATTTTATGTTTTGCAGAGAGACGTCAGTCTCGCTAGTAGTACCGCTTGGACTTCGACGTTTAGCTTGATACCTCAGCTACGATCTTGTGCCCTCGGCAGGATCTGGTAGATAGTCAGGCTTCTCAGCCTTTTTCATTTGTAGATGTCTGTACTCAGACATGTTAAGCTTCCGCATGTGCTTTGATTTGTATGCTCTGATTGTTGGGTCATGAGACCCATGTTTGTAATATCTCGCTCCTTGGAGCCTAATGAATAAATACTTGAGTCGTAGAGTCTTGTTGTGATGCCATGTTGTATTTACACATATCGAGCATATTGTGTGTATGATTGAAATGCTTGGTATGTGTGGGATCCGACTATCTAGTTGTTTATCCTTGGCAGCCTATCATATGGGGAAATGTAGTCTAGTGCTTCTGAGCGATAGTAGTCCGCTACAGCCCGGTTCACCGGAGTCCTGCTAGCCCAGCACTACTGCTTGGAACACTTGACTGGCCGGCATGTGTTTCACTTCGTTCCTATGTCTGTCCCTTCGGGGAAATGTCACACAGTGTTATCCGGAGTCCTGCCTAGCCTGCTACAGCCCGGGTCACCGGAGTCCTGTTAGCCCAGTGCTACAGCCCGGATTCACACGTTGATGACCGACATGCTCGATGTGATTCATGTATGCCTGTCCTCATAGGTTAGCGCCGCTTTGGGTTCACGACTAGCCATGTCGGCCCGGGTTCTCTGTCATATGGATGCTAGCGACACTATCATATACGTGAGCCAACAGGCGCAAACGGTCCCGGGCCAGGTAAGGTGGCACCCGTGGGAAT
The DNA here is from genome assembly GCA_032464435.1 of Aegilops umbellulata. Taxonomy (NCBI): domain Eukaryota; kingdom Viridiplantae; phylum Streptophyta; class Magnoliopsida; order Poales; family Poaceae; genus Aegilops; species Aegilops umbellulata. The sequence continues at coordinate 221,950,250 of CP136058.1, read as the reverse complement.
ACCGTGCGTGAGGACGCAAAGTGATATGATGTGTTACATGCTAGGTCGGTGTGACTTAGGATCGGGGTCCTGACAGCGTTGGTATCAGAGCCTGACTGCCTGTAGGATTACCAAGCCAAACTGGTCGAAGTTGAGTCTAGAAATGCTTTAGTTATGTAGGGGAATTGATTGTGGAAGGGAACGTAAGGCTCTTTTTACTCCTTATACCTCATGCCCTTCTGATCTGAGTCAACCTCTTCCTTTCTACGGGGATTAAGAAATAGGCTTCTCATCTATCTCTTAGGATGACGTGTTACTAAACCATAGTTGCCTAGGATTGTTGAGATCAAGCCTCAGTTCTGTTTCTACTACTTCCATGTGTTCTTGGTTGATCTCAGAACATTAATATTGTGATGTTGAGTGGCTATGCCACCATTGTTGCAGGATGTCTCAAATATTTTTGAGCATTTACAGCCGTTATGCTGTCCGAGTCATCCCAGGTTTCTAACTAGTCTGATGCGTTTGCAAATCCTTTCCTTCCATTCCGATGTCCTTTTGGCCAGATTAAGCACACTAATCGGTCTGTTGAGGTACTCCGATGCCTTGACATATATGTTGGAGCTACTACTATGACCCTAGGTGTCTTATGAAACCATCTAGTAATCTGTCCATGTTTTGTGTTCCCGGTGTGATGATTCTGGCCACCATTCTCGAAAGCATCCCATGATGCCGTTTAGTAGTAGGTATTCTACTCCTGGGTTCTCTAACCCGAGATTCACTCTACTCACTTCTTGTTGATAGTGTTTGCTAGTTCCATTAGGATAGTAGTAACCTTTGCATTAGTCCTCGAGGTCCATGGTAAATCCTTCTTCCAATACCATGAACTACTTATGGCAGAAGTTCATTGTTGAACCAAAAATCTTAACTAGAGTGCTCTTGATGAGTTCTTCATTCTATATTGTGACTCTGCCAATTCTTCCTCTTCTGCATGGGTTATCCGGAAGAAATGTTGAGCTTTGCTCGATATACTAATCTATGCATCCACAAACTCAGAAAGTGATATGTTCCTTTGAGTTGTTCTCCTTAGTTGTTTCTGACCTTCGTCTGTCAATTGTCGGTCAAGAGTAGTTGAGCATTCGTGTTATCGATGCCTATTATTCTTATGGTCCGTCCAGCCATTCTATTCTAGAATGACTAGGAGAAACAAACTCCAGTGCCTCATCCATTTCTAGGATTGGGTCAAAGTAATTGTATCCCGCAGATCGAAATGCCAATCCAGCTTCTGCTCTGTTCTACCTTGGAGTGTTACCATCTTTATGTCAAGAGTGTCATGAGAATTGCACCACCTCTTATGAATTCTTGACGCAGTAATACTTCTTGCCATCATTGCTCATTCCTCGGTTTCCATGTTGCCACAGCCGGAATGCCGGGAAGTGAACCATGATGTGTGAAATCAATACTCCTAGCAACCGTGTTGCCTGGTAGTTAATGGACAATATTCTCATTCTTAGCGTGTTGGTTATTAAATCATCATCCTAAGATTGAACGTGCTACCTAGTCCTTATTCTGGTGCACTCTTCGATCAATGAGTGAGGATTATTCAATCCCTTGCTTATTTGATCATATCATCTTGCTCTGAAAGGCAAGATTGATCTCAAGCCTAGAGACATATCGGTGGTTCGTGATTTTTCCGAATATCTTCTCGGAAGTATTACCAGGTTGTCCCCAGACTGTTATGTTGAGCTCGTGATCAAGTTGGTTCCTTGTGAACCACCCTTTCTCCAAGAATCTGTGTTAGATATCCCTGAGCTAGTTGGTTGAGCTAGACAATAACTTGGAGAGTTGGAAGATAAAGCTTGTCTGACTTAGTTCATGTTAAGGGATATCTTTTGTGGTGTGTGTTGAAGAAAGATGATATCTTCACCAATTGGTCCTCGTGATCAGTTGTTGGATGTATTGTCTTGTCAAAACTTTGACTTGAGTATGGGCTATCGTCAAGTCAAATCAGAACCAACGATGTTCGTAATGTTGTCTTACTCGTGGTTGATCCCTCGAGCATATACCATTACATCTTTTGGTCTGACCAATGCTATCACCATGTTCACATGATGGTGGAAGTCCAGTGATATGGTAATTCCGATGAGTTGTTGTTGAGCCCATCAGCAGCATTTTGTCTCCCCCATGATTCCTGTTGAACATTACACTAGTATTGGAAATTTTGTAAACAATGCCTTCATGTTCCGTTCATGAAGTAACCGTTTGGATGAAAGGAGTGACTTCCTCTAATTCACGTGCAATTGATGAAAGTGGCCGCCGTGAATTCGAGAAAGCTTGTTTTTGTTTCCTCTGGTACCATCCCAAGTCAGTCATGCATGTGCGAAGTATGCGATGGTTTGACAGGCTCGCAACCTTCCTTCCATATGTATCCCTAGCACACCAAGCCACTGATTGATTTGTTCAGGGAGAAGGAGTTCCTTCATAACAACTAGTCATGACTTATGTTAGGACTTCGTTATCCTCGATGATGGTTCCCAATCTGAACTCGGTAGTGTTTCATTGTAAGACTACCATGTGGTCATGCTTGTCTTGGGCAGCATGTTCACAGGTTTGTAGCAGAACCAGCTCATGTTTTGGAGCTTGCTATCGTAGTTCATTCCCGAGAATCTAGCAACGTCATCTCGTCGAATTGTGTTGCAAACTTTCCTTTCAGACATGTTGAGTCTGAAGTATCCTATTACCAACTAGATCTGAATCTCAGGCAGATATGATGGTTGGAACTTTTCCAAGATCTATGATGTAGGTCCCGACAAGGTTGATGTCTGGCCGACACATCTAGCCGGAAGATCTACCATTATAGTATCTTGATTGAACTATTTGACCATCTTCTCCATGAGGATTTCGTGCGGCTTATTCTAGAAGTTGCTCCCTAGGGATCCTTGTGCTCTCAGTTTTCTCGACTATACCATAACCATTCAAACAGTGGAATTGCTCTCGACTGTTGAGTTATCTCCCAGTTACCAGAATCATTCCCAACATTTGCATTTTGTTCCCAGCTTGCACCGCTGTTGTGCCATTCTACCTTGGGTCCCATGCATTTTCGATGATAAGCAAAAGTCATCCATTGCGTTGTCTTCAACAAGGTAGTCCACATCATCCAACCTAGTCCGAGTATGCCATTTTTTTTTCTCTCTCGAGCTCTTCCAAACGATCGATCGTAAATTACCTCAGGCTGGTGAAAAGAGTTCCAGTGATCGATGGATCAAAAGTAATTCTTTTTGCCACTTAAGGGAATAGTTCTTCGAGTCACCTCCTCTAGGGTGCCCCTATATGGGATCGTGGTAATTATCTCCTCGCACCTTGACACCATCCACCATCTCTCTAAGCATGGAATTGTTGCCACCAAATCAAACCTCGTTGTTGGTTCTTCCGTCCCTCTCGATATGTTTTGTGTCTCAACTCGAGATGTTTCAACATCTAACTCCGTTAGTTGATCTTGTATAGCTCGATCTTCGAGAAGATCAATCCTAGTATAGTTTCTTTCCGTCGTCATCGTGTGGATGAAGATCTCAAAAGCGAGGATGTCAAGATCAACATATGCAACGAATCAACAACCTCGAGGAGACAGTTGGATCGAGAAGATCGTGTTAGCTTGTGCCCCCTCTGTCTTCTTACCTCACGTCTTGAATCTCGGGGCGAGATTCTTGTTTAGTGGGGGTGAGTTGTCACAGCCCTAGAATTGCTAGTAGTTAGTTGCATCAGTGAGCATGCCATCATGTTTTAATTCCAAAGAAACTTGAAATGGGGATTGTTGAAACCCTAGCACCAAATGAAATTCAACTAGGTTCACCTAAAATATTTTCAGTAATCCAAATGGCTTTTAAAAATGTTCATCATTTCTGGAAAATGCTAAAACCATAACCAGAAGTGTTGCACATTTTTCTATGACATAATTGGTCACTGAATTAAATCATACCTTATTTGCATTTGGGCATTTAAATTTTATGTATTATTTTAAATGTCCAAATATTCATGAACTGAATTGCTGGTTATTGGAAATAATCCAAACAGTGGCCACAAGCAGTCTCATGATTTTTGAAAGTGCTTAGCTATTTTTAATAAAGCCCTCAAATTTACAGTATAATAGAAAACTGAAATAAATAGAATAAGGAGAGAGAGAAAGGTTCTTACCTGGCCTCACCTGCGTAGCCCACCAACCGGCCCAGCACTGTAGCTGGCCGGCCCAGCCCACCACCGCCACCTCCCCTGTCGTCTTCCTCCTCTGCCAGGAGGACGGAGACGCGTGCCCGCCCCGCGCCGGCCACCTCCTCCCTGCCTGGCTGCCTCCTCCTCCCCCTGGACGTCTCCTGCGGCACCACGACCCCCCCCCTCCGGACCTCTGCACCGCTCCCCTCTCTCCCTGTGCTCCTCCCCCCTCCTCTGTTTCTTTCTCCCGAACACACCGAGCGGAGCTCGTCGCCGCCGACAAGCCCCACCGCGGCCACTTCCTCCCCCTCGCCCCCTGGACATGCCTGCGAGCTCCGACTCGACGTCCCCGACCTCCTCGACGACCCACGAGGCCCCGGACGCGCTGCAACTCCGCCACCGAGGCTTTCCCCCTCCTCGGTCGCCGGAGATCGACCTCGCTGCCCCGGCCGCTCCGGTGCTTCCCCGAGCTCGCCGAAGTCTCCATCGGAACCGCAGTGAGCTCCAGCCCCGTTCCCCTCCCTCTGTTTAGCCGCCTGCACGCCGTAGCCCTTTTCCCCGCAGTGGCCGTAGCCTCTCGCCGCCGTTCATGTCGCCACCACGGCTACGGCCGTGCAAGCTCGCAACCGAGCGCGCCACCGTGCTCAGCACGTTCCAGGAGTCGACCGCGACCACCCGCGGCTCCTGCCGTTCCCTGCAACGCCGACCCGCTCAACTACCGAACTCCGGCCGCCGCGCAAGTCGCCGCCGCCGGCGCTTTAGGCCACTAGAGCAGCTGCTGTGAGCACCACTGGACGCGGACGAGTCTCCTCGTCACGTAGAGCCTCTCCGCCGTGCAAATGGTCGCCTGTGGGCGATTCCCGAAGCCTCCGCCGTCTCTGTCGTCGCCGGCGGCGAGCCGTGGACCAAGTCCGGCGGGTTTTGACCCCGGGTGGGCCCAGTTGACCCCTCTGGGTTGATGACAAATGGGACCCAGCCCTGCTAATTTTTAGGATTAGTACTAATTAAATTTAGTTAGTCTAATGACACTGACACGCGGGCCCCACCGTTCAGGTTTGACCTGGACCGCGCCCCGTTGACCTGCTGACGTCATGATGATGTCAGGCTGACGCAGTAATCCTTTTCTGGAATTTAAATAAATCTTAAATGATTTGTTTAATTCAGAAAATATCCAAAACTTTGAAAATCATAGGAAATAATCTATAGCTCAGAATGAAATAATTTATATATGAAAAATTATCAGAAAAATTCAAGGAATCCATCTGTACCATTTTCATGCATGTTTTAACAATGTTTGTCCTCTGTTTTGGACAAAACACATAAAGGGCATTTAAATAATCATATATGGAGTTGGAATTTGAATCATGTATTCAAACCAACTTCATTTAAATCATAGCTAGATGCATTAGCTCAAATCACAGCATATTGCCATGTCATGATCATGCATCATATTGTTGCATTGCACTGATGTGTCCATCTCTATGTTGCCGGTACTTGTCCCCTCTCGATAGACGTGTGCCGACGATGAGATCGATGACACTGATGAAGAACTATATTATCTTCAGAAGTGTCAGGCAAGCAAAACCCCCTTGTTCATTCCGATACAATCCCACTCTCTCGCTCCTGCTCTCTTTTACTGCATTAGGACAACAACGATTCATGTGTTACTTGCTGCGGTAGCTGAACCCCTTTATCCTTTGCATGACCTGTCATTCCACAGTAAATAGATGAAACCAACTAGCATGAGTAGGAGTTGTTTGAGCCCATGTTGTGCCTACTCATTCATGCTTGCTTGTCATGCCTGCTACTGCTTAGAGTTGAGTCGGGTCTGATTCATCGGGAATGAATTAGAATGGTGATGAACATGTCCTACTGTGTGTGAGCTAAGTGTGTGAATACGATTTGGTAAAGGTATTGGTGAGAGGCCATGTAGGAGTACATGGTGGGTTGTCTCATTGAAGCCGTCCTCAGGAACTGAGTTCTGTGTTTGTGATCCATGAAACAGCTACTACCATGCATTGGGCCCTGAAATATGACCCCGCTCGACTTCTTAATCACCCTTGTCCTCTGTCCAGGAGTTGCAAGTAGTTTCTGGTGTTTGTAGTATGCTGGGGGCCGCACGCAGCGCTGACCGTAGGGGTGGGCTGTGTTGCGGTAGGCACGTGGCCGGGCAGCCGGGCGCCCGTTTGGTGTCTCGGACCCTGTACACATCGTTCGGGGCCGTTAGTGGAAACCTCGGCTGGACTCCCTGCGGATGGAACCCGAATAGGCGATAAACCTGGACTAGAGACTTGAGTGTTTAGGTAGGTCGTGGTCTACACCCACGTCGGCTTTCGCTTGAAGTCTGCCGAGCACATGTCGTGTGCAGACGCTAAGTGGTGGAAACATGTATGAAGAAGTACACCCCTGCAGGGTTAACATCATCTATTCGAATAGCCGTGTCCGCGGTAATGGACTTCTGGGTTGCCTATAACAGTTCATAGACAAGTGAAAGTGGATACTCTAAAATACGCAAGATAAGCGTGAGTGCTATGGATGGCCTTCTCGTAGGGAGACGGAAGTGGATCCATAGTGGTGTATTGATATGGTGAATATGTGGACTCGTGTGCGCCACCTCAAAGAGTTACTTGCAGTCGTAGTTCAGGATAGCCACTGAGTCAAAGCTGGCTTGCTGCAGTCAAACTCCACCACCCCCTTTATTGATACTGATGCATATGTAGTTAGTTCTGACGTAAGTCTTGCTGAGTACAATTGTACTCACGTTTGCCTATTTTATGTTTTGCAGAGAGACGTCAGTCTCGCTAGTAGTACCGCTTGGACTTCGACGTTTAGCTTGATACCTCAGCTACGATCTTGTGCCCTCGGCAGGATCTGGTAGATAGTCAGGCTTCTCAGCCTTTTTCATTTGTAGATGTCTGTACTCAGACATGTTAAGCTTCCGCATGTGCTTTGATTTGTATGCTCTGATTGTTGGGTCATGAGACCCATGTTTGTAATATCTCGCTCCTCGGAGCCTAATGAATAAATACTTGAGTCGTAGAGTCTTGTTGTGATGCCATGTTGTATTTACACATATCGAGCATATTGTGTGTATGATTGAAATGCTTGGTATGTGTGGGATCCGACTATCTAGTTGTTTATCCTTGGCAGCCTATCATATTGGGAAATGTAGTCTAGTGCTTCTGAGCGATAGTAGTCCGCTACAGCCCGGTTCACCGGAGTCCTGCTAGCCCAGCACTACTGCTTGGAACACTTGACTGGCCGGCATGTGTTTCACTTCGTTCCTATGTCTGTCCCTTCGGGGAAATGTCACACAGTGTTATCCGGAGTCCTGCCTAGCCTGCTACAGCCCGGGTCACCGGAGTCCTGTTAGCCCAGTGCTACAGCCCGGATTCACACGTTGATGACCGACATGCTCGATGTGATTCATGTATGCCTGTCCTCATAGGTTAGCGCCGCTTTGGGTTCACGACTAGCCATGTCGGCCCGGGTTCTCTGTCATATGGATGCTAGCGACACTATCATATACGTGAGCCAACAGGCGCAAACGGTCCCGGGCCAGGTAAGGTGGCACCCGTGGGAATACCGTGCGTGAGGCCGCAAAGTGATATGATGTGTTACATGCTAGGTCGGTGTGACTTAGGATCGGGGTCCTGAACAGAACCTAAACTTCTCTTTTTCCTCTATCTTCATATGTGGATTTTACAAATGTCTCATACGCCTGCAATTAGACAAAACACAAAAGTGTGTGAAGTATTTTTGTTCTGGACAACATAAATAGATTATTGAATAGTTTGCACTAGAAATCACCTGACAAATATACATGTATGCAATATTGTTGGTCGTATCCAAGGTAGTCATGAGTCGACCTTGACGATCCGATGATGAACGTGCGAGAAATCGCGCCTTAGCAATCGCTAAACCAACTTCCGAGGGTTATTGACCACGCCGGAGCACGATCAACCTGACCACGAGGGCCTGTTTCCTGCGAGCAAACGAAGAACAAGCAACAAACTAAGATTGCAATCTGGATATTACGAATATAAAAGGAAATCTTTATCAATAAAGGTGGGGTTCTGTGACATCTTGGTCTGGTCGTTAAACACAAACGAAGTACGCAAAATTGCAACTATGGCGAACTTTTGATCTAAACAAAACTCAAGGAAAAAGCTACTAGATGGATCTACTTATATAGGAGCAAGGGGTGGCGACCAAGGAGGTGGAAGGACGTACCAAGGCAGCCTAAAACCAACCCTAGGTCGTACAAGGCTCATGGGCCCAAGTGGAGGTGATGCAACACCTTTGGACTTGTTGTTTCACTCGGATTCTGCTGCAGCGTCAGATTGTTTCGTCCATATCTCAACGCTCAGGACGAATTTAAAGGTGAATCCAATTGGGTTGGAAAGAGGAAAAAATCTACTTTCCAACAAAAAATAAATCACCCAATTCGGAATCCGTATGAAAATCATTTTGGCATTTTGAGTCAGGTATGTCTGTGCAGTCCGATTCTGAATGCAAAACGTGAGATACTTGGACTCTATCTTCTCTTGGCCCAAAAGTGACGTGAGAGGACTTTTTGAACAGAACCTAAACTTCTCCTTTTCCTCTATCTTCATATGTGGATTGTAGAAATGTCTCGTACGCCTGCAATTAGACAAAACACAAAAGTGTGTGAAGTATTTTTGTTCTGGATAACATAAATAGATTATTGAATAGATTGCACTAGAAATCACCTGACAAATATGCATGTATGCAATATTTTTTGGTCGTATCCAAGGTAGTCATGAGTCGACCTTGACGATCCGACGACAAACGTGGGAGACGTCGTGCCTTAGCAATCGCTAAACCAACTTCCGAGGGTTATTGACCCCACCGGAGCATGATCAATCTGACCACGAGAGACTGTTTCCTGTGAGCAAATGTAGAACAAGCAAGAAACTAAGATTGCAATCTGGGTATTGCGAATATAAGAGGAACGCTTTATTAATGAAGTTGGAGTTCTGTGACGTCTTGGTCTGGTTGTTGAAGACAGACGAAGTACGCGAAGTTACAACTATGGCGAACTTTTGATCTAAACAAAACCCAAGGAAAAAGCTACTAGATGGATCTACTTATGTAGGAGCAAGGGGTGGTGGCCAAGGAGGTGGAAGGACGTACCAAGGCAGCCTAAAACCAACCCTAGGTCGTACAAGGCTCATGGGCCCAAGTGGAGGTGATGCAACACCTTTGGACTTGTTGTTTGACTCGGATTCTGTTGCAGTGTCTGATTGTTTCGTCCATATCTCAAAGTTGGAGACCAATTTAAAGGACGAAATCTACTTTCCAAAAAAATTAGCCAATTCGGAGTCCATATGAAAAAGATGTTGGCGTTTTGAGTCACGTATGTCTGTGTAGTCCGAATCTGAATGCAGAACGTGAGAGACTTGGACTCTATCTTCTGTTGGCCCAAAAGTGGCGTGAGAGAACTTTTTGAACAGAACCTAAACTTCTCCTTTTCCCCTATCTTCATATGTGTATTGTACAAATGTCCCATACACCTGCAATTAGACAAAACACAAAAGTGTGTGAAGTATTTTTGTTCTGGATAATATAAATAGATTATTGCATAGTTTGCAATAGAAATCACCTGACAATTATGCATGCATGCAATATTTTTGGTCGTATCCATGGTAGTCATGAGTCGACCTTGACGATCCGACGATGAAAGTGCGAGACGTCGCACCTTAGAAATCGCTAAACCAAGTTCCGAGGGTTATTGACCATGCCGGAGCACGATCAACCTAACCATGAGGACCTGTTTCCTGCGAGCAGACAAAGAACAAGCAAGAAACTAAGATTGCAATCTGGATATTGCGAATATAAGAGGAAAAATCTTTATTAATGAAGGTGGGGTTCTGTGATGTCTTGGTCTGGTCGTTGAACACAAACAAAGTACGCAAAATTGCAACTATGGCGAACTTTTGATCTAAACAAAATGTCGGAGTAATGGGCAACGGGTAGGCTAACCCGGGGTCCAGAACTTTTTAAGACATCGGAGCAGGCTATGCCCCACAAAGGATCCCAAGACAAAGGGCCGACTCTAGGAGTCGGCTATAGCCCGCCCACTGCCGAATCTCGAAGACGGCTTCGACATAAGCCGACTCCCAGTTGGCGACTCCAGGAATGCCGACTATGGGGAGTCGGCCCACGACTTCGCCACCTTCAGCCTTCTAGAAGAAGGACAGGACTAGGGATGGCCGGAGTACGGCCCTCCCCTACCCTGGTTACCAAGGGCGGGTATGGCTACAGTGCAACGTACCGGAGGAGATCTTCGGTACGGCGCGGCACTATGGCCATACCGGCCCTGACGTCCATCCCAGCGGCGGAACCCTGTTCCCACGTTGGCCCGCCAGCACGGCCTGGAGACGGTGGGCCCCGCCAGTCAGCGGGAGAGATAGAAGACGGCGAGAGCGCCCGAAGACGGCCCCCGTGGGAGTCGGCCTCCGAGAGTCGGCCAGCTACTCCCACGGGTCCCACGCGCCATTAACCAGATAAGGCGGGGAGTGGCGACAGTGATTGCCCGCCAGGCGGCGGCACTGTTGCCACGGCCCCACGACCAGCCAACGTCATCAGAGGCGCGGCTACAGTGGCCAGGTCAGTCGGCGGGGCCCACCAGAGGTGGCCCCCAGGAGTCGGCGGAAAGGACGGCGGCCTAAGAGATAGACGACTGGGACCCGCACCCAGTCAGATTACCATTGTACCCCCCGGGGGTAGGCCTATATAAACACCCGGAGCACCCATGCAAAGGGTTCGATCCTTTTTCCACCAGACCAACAGCATAGAGGAGGGGAGAGCTAGCCTCGCCCTCTCCTACCTCTAGAACACAGATCGAGGAGCAACTTTGTATAGATATCTCCATAGTGACCATGCGGAGACCCCGCAGAGCAGCAGTAGGGGTATTATCTCCTCGGAGAGCCCCGAAGCTGGGTAAGATCCGCCGGCGAGCATGTTTACGCCTCATCCCGCTTCCAGGCACCGGCGACGTTCTACTCGCCCCCACCATGATAAGCCATCCTTAGGCATATGTCGCACATAACCCCCGACATTTGGCGCCCACCGTGGGGTGAGGTGCACCGTCGTCCGGAGATCTGTTCTGGACGGGAACCCTTTTTCTCCCTGGCGAGCGTAGCCATCCCGGCACGCCAGAAGGAGTTCACACCGACGCGCTGCGTGACGTTGAGACCGTCTGCGCGGCCAGCTGCCTCGCCGATCTTGTCGGCGAGGTTAGCCTCTCCGACGAGCCTGCGTCCGACGCAGGCACCAGCGGCCCCGCGAACTTTCTCGCGGGCCTCCTCGACGACCTCCACGTTGCTGGCGAGCCCGCCACTGACCTGGAGTCCGTAGGCTCCACCGACCCGATGCTGGTCGATTCCGACACCGCGTCGCTCGACGCCTTCCCCACCAACGTGGTGGTCTACGACGAGCCGCTCCCTCGCGCGGAGGGCAGCGGGAGCACCGTTACAGAGGTGCTCGTCATCGACCATGGTGAGCACCCCGACGGGAGAGCTCGCGACCCGCTTGACGCGGCACTTCAAGACCTGGGTGCGCCCATTCCAGAGGACGCCGACGCCGAAGCACTGGAGGCACGCCGCCTCCAGCTCGTCAAAGGCGCGAAGAAGCTGGCCAGCATGAGACGCTTGTCAGAGGCCTACCAGCGCGAGATGGATCGCGCCGTGGGCGGCTCGCCGGCCCCGATGGGGCCGAGCCGCCTGGGCGCGGTCTGCCAGCGTGGCGCGGACATCGCCAGCATGTTCGGAGCCAACCGCCCCGTATACGCTACGCCCGCCGAGAACATTCGAGCTGCCCAGGCGGCGGCAGACGAGTTAGATGGACTCGAAGGCGAAAGAGCGCCGACTGATGACGGAGCGAGTCCAGCAACTCCTCGACGCGGCTGGCGTGCAGAACGCGGCCGGCTGCCGAACCGAGGGGCCGCAGCAGCAGAAAGATGACCTGCCACCCCGCCGAGATCAAGGCGCAACATCTCGGGCGCCGACTGGCGGCGTCCGCGGAAGAAAAGACAAGGAGCCGGCTGCAAGCCGCAGTCGGACTCATATCACCATCGAGCGCGACCAAGACGGCCGCCCGAGAGCAGTAGAGCGGTGGGACGACTATGTGCCTCCGCCACCCCGCAAGGAAAGGCGAGTCTCTCCACCGCCCATTGAACATCCGACTCTCGGAGGTCGCCTAGGCCGCCGAGAGGGAGTCGGAGAGAACGATGCCCGCCTTCGGATCGACCGACTCCATCGATCTCTGGTACTGGAAGAAGAAGATTAGCTGGGGCCGCCGTGTTTTGGTCCCCGCATCCGAGATGAGCCCTTCCCCAAAGGATTCACTCTCCCCAGAGATACCCCCAAGTACACCGGCTCCGTGAAGCCAGAGGACTGGCTGGTTGACTACTCCACAGCCGTCAGCATAGCGAACGGCAACAAGCGCGTTGCCGTGAAGTATGTTCCGCTCATGCTCCAGGGCACGGCCCGGACATGGCTGAACAGCCTGAAGCCCCGCAGCATCAACAGTTGGTTTTACTTCACCGAGGCTTTCATCCGCAACTTTACGAGCACATACAAGCGACCTCCCAAGCCTCGCCAGCTCTCCTTGTGCGTGCAAGGCCCCAACGAATCAACTCGCGACTACCTCACGTGTTGGGCCGAGCTCCGAAACTCCTGGGAGGGCGTGCACGAGGTGCAAGCCATTGAGTACTTCACCGCCGGGTGCAGAGAAGGCACCCTCCTCAAGCATAAGCTCCTCTGTGACGAGCCGGAGACCCTGGATGAGCTGCTGATCATAGCAGACAAGTACGCCATGGCCGACTCTTCTATGGAGACGGAGATCCAAGTCAGCGCAACAAGCAATGTCGCCCCACAGGCTCCGAGAACCCCGGCTGGAGACGCCAGCCGGCGGCAGCAACAGAACAATCACAAGCGCAATGGCCCACAGCCGGCTTCCAATAGCTGGCAGGTCGCAACGGTCGACGATCAGCAACCAGAAGGGCAGCCTCCACCCAAGCGGCAGAAGGGCGGCAAGCCCAATTGGCTGCCGGCTTTCTCCTACGAGCAGACTCTGGATGGCCCCTGCAAGTTTCACAGTGGCGCGAAGCCATCAAACCACACCACCAGAAAGTGCCACTGGCTGACTAGGATTGCCAAGGGAGACGACTTGGTGCCTCCTCCACCTGCAGGACAGCCGCCTCCGCCTCCGCCCCCGCAGCCGGCTGCCAGGCCAGTCGGCGCAGTACAAGATGAGTACCCCTAAGAGCACGGGGCCTACGTGGTGTTAACCAGCGTGGCAGATGACAGACGCAGCAGGCGGCTGCAGCAGCAAGAAGTCAACGCAGTGGTGTCAGACACTCCAGAGTTCATGGACTGGTCCGAGAGGCCTATCAGTTGGAGCAGGGCTGATCACCCCGAGGTGATGCCGAATCCAGGGTCCTATGCCCTGGTCCTGGAGGCCACCTTTCCCACTAATAGGCGGGCAGCTCGCTTTTCGCGAGTTCTGATAGATGGAGGTAGCAGTATCAACATCCTGTATAAGGATACAATGGAGAAGCTGGGAATCAAGCAAAGACAACTCCAGAACAGCCGGACTATATTCCATGGGATCGTCCCTGGCCTTTCCTGCTCCCCAATCGGCAAGATTTTGATAGATGTCCTTTTCGGAGATAAGGATCACTTCCGCCGAGAGCCAGTCTGGTTTGAAGTGGTGGACCTCCGGAGCCCATACCATGCACTACTTGGCCGACCTGCCTTGGCCAAGTTCATGGCGGTCCCCCACTACGCCTACCTCAAGATGAAGATGCCGAGTTCCAAGGGAATCCTGACTGTAGTCGGCGACTACAGGAAGTCGTCCGCTTGTGCGGCCGAGAGTAGCCGGCTGGCCGAGTCCCTGGTTATTGCAGCGGAGAAGCGGCTTCTTGACCGGGTTGTGGCGATGGCCAGCAAGCAGCCTGGGTTGTCGCCCAACCCCAAGGAGTCGGAAGCTGAGGGCTCGTTCAAGCCGGCGAAGGAAACGAAGAAGATACCTTTGGACCCAGAGCACCCAGAGAGGTACGCAGTCATAGGTGCAAACCTTGACAACAAATAGGAAGGCGAGCTCGTCGATTTCCTCCGTGAGAATCGGGACATCTTCGCATGGTCCCCCAAAGACATGCCAGGTGTATCGACGGAATTCGCCGAGCACAAGTTACATGTCCGGTCTGATGCGAAGCCCGTCAGGCAGCCCTTGCGCCGCCTGTCAGAAGAGAAAAGAAGAGTTGTTGGTGAAGAGATAGCCCGGCTCCTTGCAGCCGGCTTTAACATGGAAGTATTTTTCCCAGAATGGTTAGCGAACCCAGTTTTAGTGCTGAAGAAGAACAAGCAGTGGCGAATGTGTATCGACTACACAAGCCTGAACAAAGCCTGCCCCAAGGACCCGTTTGCTCTGCTGAGGATCGATCAGGTGATAGACTCCACAGCCGGATGCGAGCTGTTGAGCTTCTTAGATGCCTATTCAAGATATCATCAGATCAAGCTGAACCCGGCAGACAGACTGAAGACCGCCTTCATCACGCCGTTCGGAGCCTTCTGCTACCTGACCATGACGTTCGGCTTGAGGAATGCCGACGCCACCTTTCAGCGTTGAATGCAGAAGTGCCTCCTCAAGCAACTCGGCAGGAATGCCCACGTCTACGTGGATGATGTGGTGGTGAAGACGGAGAAGCGCGAAACCTTACAGGGAGACCTCAAAGAGACCTTTGAGAACCTGCGCCGATTTCGGATCAAGCTGAACCCCGAGAAGTGCGTTTTCGGAGTACCAGTCGGCCAGCTACTCGGCTTCCTGGTCTCCGAACGGCATAGAGTGCTACCCTTTGAAGATCAAGGCCATCGAGAGGATGGAGGTACCCAGCCGACTGTTGGATGTGCAGAAGTTCACTGGCTGCCTGGCATCCATCAGCCGTTTCATCAGTCGGCTGGGCGAGAAAGCTCTCCCGTTGTACCAACTCATGAAGAAGACCAATTTTTTCGAGTGGAACCACAAGGCGGATGAGGCCTTTCTGCAGCTGAAGAAGATGTTGGTTACTCCCCCTGTGTTGGCGGCTCTGACTCCCAAAAAGCCCATGCTCCTGTACATCGCCGCCACCAGTCGAGTAGTCAGCACGGTTATCGTAGTCGAGCGCAAGGAGGAAGGCAAGGCACTGCCGGTCCAGAGGCCCGTCTATTATCTGAGTGAAGTACTGTCAACCTCCAAGCAGAACTACCCCCACTACCAGAAGATGTGTTATGGCGTGCACTTCGCCGCCAAGAAGCTGAAGCCTTACTTCCAAGAACATCCAATCACAGTGGTCTGCACAGCCCCATTGGCTGAGATAATTGGAAGCCGAGATGCGTCTGGCCGAGTGGCCAAATGGGCCATAGAGTTGGCGCCCTACACGATCTACTATCAACCCCGCACCGCCATCAAGTCGCAAGCACTGGCCGACTTCCTCGTCGACTGGGCCGAGACCCAGTACCTGCCACCGGCGCCCGACTCCACCCATTGGCGGATGCATTTCAATGGCTCCAAGATGCGCACCGGCTTGGGAGCCGGCGTCGTCCTCACTTATCCCAAGGGCGACATGCTCAAGTATGCACTACAGATTCACTTCGCCGCCTCCAACAACGTCGCCGAGTACGAGGCGCTCGTTCACGGGCTCCGGCTTGCCAAAGAGCTTGGCATCCGCCGGATCCTTGTTACAGCGACTCCGACTTGGTGGTACAGCAGTCGTCGGGCGACTGGGACGCCAAGGATGCAAACATGGCAAGCTACCACTTCCTCGTGTAGCAACTCAGCGGATATTTCGAGGGGTGCGAGTTCCTCCACGTGCCGAGGAACGACAATAACCAAGCAGATACTTCGGCACGAATCGGCTCCACCCGCCAAGCAATACCTTCAGGCGTCGCCCTCCAGCGCCTCCTCAAGCCGTCGATCAAGCCCTCACCAGAGTCAGATTCAATTTTTGTGCCGACTCCCCCTGAAGAAGCCGGATCCGGCCTGAGAGCCCAAGCAAACAGCACAAGACCCGTTGCAGATGATCTCAAGAGTGCCGCAGTTGCAGCCGGCCCGGGGACTTCGGAACTCGGCCCGGGGACTGCGGCGGCCAGAGAGAAGACTCCAGAACTCGGCCCGGGGACTGCTCCAGTCGGCCCAGGGACTTCGTTAATCCAGCAAGCGGCTGCGGACTCCAGCCCGCCGACTCCCAGCCCGGCCGCTCGCGTCCAAGTCGCAGTTTTGACAATAGAAGAGATAGCAACACCCTCATGGGCCCAACCCATACTCCAATTCCTGGTGAACAAGGAGCTGCCAACCGATGAAACCTTGGCTCGGCAAATACAACGCCGAGCGGCAGCATACACCATAATCAATAGAGAGTTGGTCAGACGCAGCGTCACAGGCGTCTACCAGCGCTGCGTCGAGCCAGAGCAAGGCCAAGCAATTCTCAGAGACATCCATCAAGGCGAGTGCGGCCACCATGCGGCCTCAAGAGCGCTTGTCGCCAAAGCCTTCCGACACGGTTTCTTCTGGCCGACTGCCCTCAAAGAGGCCAAAGAGTTGGTCCAAAAATGCAAGGGGTGCCAGAAGTTCCGATCCAAGCCGCATCAGCCGGCTTCAGCACTCAAGACTATCCCCATCGCCTGGCCCTTTGTAGTTTGGGGCCTGGATATGGTGGGACCCTTCAAGACGGCACGAGGTGGCCTAACTCATCTACTTGTCGTGGTGGACAAGTTCACCAAGTGGATAGAAGTGAAGCCCATCAAAAAATTGAATGGTCCGACTGTCGTGACTTTCATCTCAGACATCACAATTCGGTATGGCATACCGCACAGCATCATCACCGACAACGGCACCAACTTTGCCAAAGGCGCATTGGCCCGTTTCTGCGCAACGCAGGGCATCCGACTGGACCTAGCGTCCGTTGCCCATCCGCAGTCGAACGGCCAGGTTGAGCGAGCGAATGGCCTTATCCTGTCCGGCATCAAGCCTCGGTTGGTCGAACCGCTGGAGCGTTCGGCTGGCTGTTGGCTTGACGAGTTACCGGCCGTCCTCTAGAGTCTGCGTACGACTCCAAACAAGTCGAACGGCTTCACGCCCTTCTTCCTCGTCTACGGTGCTAAAGCCGTCATCCCAACGGATATAGAGTTCGACTCCCCACGAGTCACGATGTACACCGCGGAGGAAGCAGAAGAAGCACGACAAGACGGTGTCGATCTACTGGAAGAGGGCCGGCTGTTGGCACTCAGCCGGTCCAGCATCTACCTGCAGAGCCTACGTCGCTACTACAACAGGAAGGTCAGGCCGAGATCCTTCCAAGAGGGTGACCTTGTGCTCCGGCTGATCCAGTGAACAGCCGGCCAGCACAAGTTGTCGGCTCCATGGGAAGGCCCCTTCATCATCAGCAAGGTGCTGGGCAACGACTCCTACTACCTGATCGACGCTCAGAAGCCCCGAGCACGCAAGAGGGACGACTCCGGTAAAGAGACGGAGCGACCATGGAACGCGAATCTTCTTTGAAGATTTTACAGCTGATGCAGTATGTATCACGCCCCTTTTTGTATTTTAAGTACCAAGACTCTGGGGCCCCCGAGACGGACTCGGGGACTGCCCCTTTTGTTATCTGTATGATAAGAGTTATGCTTCCGAGTACGACACTCTTTATGCCGCTTGACCCCGGGCTCGACCAGTTGGCCCGGGGACTTGCCGTCTCGCGCTATGAAAACGCTTCCTGCGGTCAGACAAGTAGTGCGCGGTGCCTAAGCCGACTCCCGCCAAAGCCACAGCTCACGGAGCGACTGACTGGTGGGCCGGAGTAAGGTAGAATAGGCGCCCGCACAAAAAAAGGCTAAGGATTCAAAGCATAAAAACATAGCCCGAGCCGGCTTTTCAGCTGATCCTCGCAAAACCGACTCCGAGTAGTCGGCTTGCCGTCTTTCTGTCTGACTTGCTACAAAAACTCTCGAACGGCTAAGTACTTGCCTTCCCAAGGCGGCCAGGTATTTGGTCCAGCGGTAGTCCGCGGAGCGGCTGTCCGACTGGCAAAGACGGCACCCAAGGGAAGGCGGCAAAAGGAAAAAAGCCTAAAGAGCAACAAGCAAGAAACGATAGAATATAGACAAATATTTACACCACAAAGGCCATTGGCCGAATCCATGAATAGATGTTCGAAATACACCCAGTGGGTGGAAATGTGCGAATTAACAAAGTCTTCGAGGAATTACTAAGCACATAAGTAAAGCAAGACGGCGGCTTATGAAGCGGCAGACGGGTTTGGGGGCTCGGCGGAGATGGCGGTGTCGGACGTCGGGGCAGCCGGCGGGGTAGACTCGGCTTGATCACCTCCAGCAGCAGTCGGCGCAGTTGGGCGCGGCTCGTTGTTGGAGGCTCGGTCGAGCTGAGGCTGGTCGCCCGCTCCGGCTTCTGGCGCCTCCGTCTCGTCGCCGGCTTCCATCTCGTCTTCTTCCTCGACGCTGGAGCCAATCACCTCCGCCGAGTCCTCGCCGTAGTTCGGGTTCATCCCAAACCACTCCTGCGGCGCCTCCTCGCCGTTGTCAGCACGCTCAGGAACGAAGACGCTGGTGTCGACGTACTCGACGATCGCCGCGGCGCGCTTGACGAAGTCATCCTCCATGGTTGCCAGTTCCGGCTTGGCCTCAGCTCGGACCGCGGCCAGCTGGTCCAGACTCAGGTCTGGATACCACGCCTTGACGAACTCCAAGGCACAATGTGCCCCGGCACGTGCCGAGGAGCCCTTCCAAGCCTCCAAACGGCCTGCTGCGACCTCCAGCCTGTCGGCAGTCGGACTGGGAGTGCGCAGAACCGGCATCTCCGGCCACAAGCCAGCAATCGCCTGGGCGCCGACTCGTTGAAGCCGGCGCAGCATCCGGTGAGCCGGCCGTAGACGAGCCTCGATGCTCAGAAGCTATTCGTCAAGAGACCGAGGGCGTTGACAGCAACCTCCTCGCCGGCCGCCCTCCGCGCCTCACGGTCGGCCTCGATGGCTTGAACGTCAGCTTGTGCGTAACCCGGGAAGAAGTCTGCCAAAGACGAAAAAAGAAGCAAGTCAGAAAAAGCAAGAGTCGGCCCGACCGACAGTCGGCCGCTCAAAGAAAGCAAGCAAAGAAAACTTACCATCAACGATATCTTCAATCTCGTGGAAGCTGGAGGTCAGCATCGCCTCCTTGTCGGTCCAGGAGGAGCGTTCGACCTCGAACTCGGCCTGGAGCTCAGCCTCCTTGTCCTTCACCTCCTCCTGCGCCTTCTTGAGCAGCTCCTTCTGCTCCGCCAGCTGCGTGGCCAGCAGGTCGCGCTCCGTGACGAGCTTGCCACACTCCACTTCATTGGCGCGCAAGGCGGTGTTGGCTTAGCCCAGCTGCTGCTGAAGAACGGCGTTGGCCTCTGAAGAAAGAAGAAAAAAGGACACAAGTCATCAGAAAAGGTCGCCAGGAAGATCCGTCCCGACTGCGCAACAGTCGGCCCGAATCTCGGGGACTACAGCCCGCGGGTGCGCCAGCGCGCCCCCGCGAAGAAGCAAACTTACTCCGGCTCTCCGACAAGTCGGCAGTCCGCTTGCCCAGCTCTTCAACATTTCGAATGAAGACGGTCGCTCGGAGGTTGTGGTAGTCCTACAGTGAGCATTTCAAAAAAGAATAAGCGTTTGGAATTCGCCATTAGAGTTCCAACCCGCCTGCTCAGCAGCCGACCTGGAACTCGGGGTCTACACCCAGTGGGTGCGCTGGCGCGCCCCCACAGAGAAGAACAAGAAAAAACAAGTCAGAAGGAACATACCCGGACGGCCACTCGTGTCGCTAGGTGCGCCTTTGAGCAGTGCTGGATGGCGTCGCTTTCAGCTCGCAGCTTTGCCTGGACGTCCAGGAGAGCCTGGTTCAGCGGGCCCGTGCCGCCTCCTCGCGCCCACCCGACGGGCGCGGAACTCGTCACCTCGACCTCTGGCGTGGCTGAGCTGGCCGCTCCGGTCTCCAGAGGGCGTGACGCCGAAGTCGCCTTCTCCAGCCGGCGACGAGTTGGTAGGGCGACTTGAAGAAGGAAGTTCGCCGTGGCTTCGTCTGAAGTCGGCGGTACTGGCGGGTCCGCCGACTGTTTACCCTTTGCGCCCCCCGATGGCGGGCGGGGGCGGTGGTGGCGGCGCCACCGGGTCTCGCCTAGGGATCTCGCCGCCCTCCCTCTCCACAATGGCATGTCCCCCGCCGGCCTCCCCAGAATGCTCCATAGGATCCGGAGGCGGCGCCGAGCGCAACAGAACGACGAGCAGTGCCGATTGGCGGCGCGCAGCTTCTTCGGCCCGCTCTTGGGCCACGGCGGCGGCTCCGGCTCCCTCAAGACCCTGCTGGGCGGGGGCGGCCGTCTTCTCGGCCTCCGCCTTCTTCCGACGGGCGGCTTCGTCCTCGTCGCGTTTTTCCTGCGCGTTCCACTCCGTCGCCTCCTGGAGGTCGGCGGCTGGGTCAATGCGCCGAGTCGTGGAGGACGACTCCACTGGCCCCCTGATGGAGGCGGCGGCGACCCTCCCTAGGGTGAGAGGAGCTCCGAAGCGAGGAGCACATGTAAAAACTCAGACTAAACACACCAAAAGACAAAAACAAGACAGAGAAGTAGGGGCACTCACGCAGAGGATAGCGGCGGCTTCTTCACTTCCTTACGGAAGAGCTGGGCCTTCGCGGCCGCATCTTCCCGTTTGGTCGCGGCGACTGCCCCCTTAAACTTCTTCTCCCGGCCTCCGAGGGAACTCGGCCTGGCCCGGCGCTTCCTCGCGCCGTCTTGCCTCGGCTGGTGGTGCGGGGCGACTTCCCCCTCTTCGCCGACGGGCCAGTCGGCGAAGGTGGCCGAGGGCCTCGGGCCGCCTTCTTCTCCTTTGCCGCCTCCTTCGGCGTCGGCCTCCAATGCCGCCGCCCCCAAGTCGGGGTCGTCGACATCGCTCTCTGCTCGATCAGAGGCGAACTGGCGAGGCGGCCCCGTGGCGCCAGATGAGGGCTGGAGAAGAGAGTTCTGGTTCAAGGGTTAAGAGAAATAGAGAGCAGAAGCCGGATTTGGCTGAAAAAGAGAAAGAGAAGAAAAGAGCAACTTACCACCGGCGGGGGGTTGGCGCGCGAGTATGGCTCCATGCCAAACTGCCAGTCCCCCGAGAGGCCACAGTTCATGATGAAGTTCACCGTGTCCGCAACCTCCGCGTGAGGAAGATCTTTGGTGCACGTCCGACTGGGGTCCCGGTGGCCGCTCATCTGACACATCAGATGAGGCCGGCTTTGGAGCGGCAGAACTCGGCGCGCGACGAAGGCGGCCAGCAAGTCGGCCCCAGTCAGGCCGGCTGACTGCGTCAACACCCGAAGTCGCTGCACGGCGGCGGCTCCAGCTGGAGTCAGCGTCTTGGCGCGGTAAGACCAGCTGGGCTGCCTCCCAGCCAGCGCGCCAGCTTCGAAGGCCGGCAGGTTGACCCAGTCACCGTCTGCGGCGACGTTCTTTACATAGAAGTAAGAACGCTGCCACATCTTCACCGACTTGATCAGCTAGATGGCGGGGAATGGGTTGTCGGCAGTCGACCTCCGCAGCGCGATGAAGGCGCCGCACTGGGCTGGCACGCCGGCGACGTGTGTACCGAGCTTAGAATGGAAGAACTCCCCCCACAGCTCGATGGTGGGGAGAACACCGAGGAATCCCTCGCAGAGCGAGGCGAAGGCCGCCAACAGCACCACCGTGTTTGGAGTAAGGTGGTGCGGTTGGAGGCCGTGAAACTCCAGGAACGAGCGGAAGAATCCGCTCGCCGGCAGCCCCAGGCCGCGCGACAGGTGGGAGCGGAACACGACACGCTCGCCCTCCGCTGGCACCGGCGACACCTCCCCCGGCGGCGGGGCGCAGGCCTGCACGAGGTGTGCGCCGGGGATGCGGCGCGTCTTGCGAAGAAACTCGATGATGTCGTCGTAAACTTCAGAACCGTCCCACACGCCGGAGCGGACGGCGGCGGGCGCGGCGGCGGAAGAAGAGCTCATCGCCGGGAGCAGGGCATGGTCCGGCACGGCAGCAGTGAGGAGAAGAAGGAACGGGAGGAAGCAGAGGAGAGCAGGCGCGCGTGCTTCGCCGCCCCGCTCCCTCTGCCTACTTATAGACCTACGAGCTAAGGAGCCGAGGGGGCGTCGTGGAATTAACTGCGCCCACGCCCCCACGACCCCCACGATCTACCACGCGGAGTTACCGCGCGCATTTACTGCGCCAAAGCCCAACCGCCCGCGCGGCCGCTGCGGATCCGCTCGAGGGTCGAGGCGCGGTAGTGGCGGGCCCCGCCCGCGGGCCTGTCCCGTCGTGCGCGTGGGCTGGCAGGCTTGCCCGACCACGTGGCGCCATGGAATGGTCCGCGGCGGGCGACGGCCATGTAGCTTCTCAAGCACGCAGTTTGCGTCCCGCCACGATCTTCAAACTACCTAAAAAAGAGCGAGGCGACTTGAAGGCAAGTCCGGCCTCTGAGAGACGGCTCGACGAAGACGGCCGGGGCAGAATCGCCTCCTGATAATCGGCACGAAGGGAGACGGCAGGCGAGCTACGGCACCAACTCCTCGAAGGAAGAAACTGTTGAGGCCCCTTGGTGCATCCCTCGGCGCCTCACCAGCTTCGGGGACTACTGTCGGAGTAATGGGCCACAGGTAGGCTAACCCGGGGCCCAGAACCTTTTAAGACATCGGGGCAGGCTACGCCCCACAAAGGATCCCAAGACAAAGGGCTGACTCTAGGAGTCGGCTATAGCCCGCCCACAGCCGAATCTCGAAGACAGCTTCGACATAAGCCGACTCCCAGTTGGCGACTCCAGGAATGCCGACTATGGGGAGTCCGCCCACGACTTCGCCACCTTCAGCCTTCTAGAAGAAGGACAGGACTGGGGATGGCCGGAGTACGGCCCCTACCCTGGTTACCAAGGGCGGGTATGGCTACAGTGCGACGTACCAGAGCAGATCTTCGGTACGGCGCGGCACTGTGGCCATACCGGCCCTGACGTCCGCCCCAGCGGCGGAACCCTGTTCCCACGTTTGCCCGCCAGCACGGCCTAGAGACGGTGGGCCCCGCCAGTCAGCGGGAGAGATAGAAGACGGCGAGAGCGCCCGAAGACGGCCCCCGTGGGAGTCGGCCTCCGAGAGTCGGCTAGCTCCTCCCACGGGTCCCACGCGCCATTAACCAGATAAGACGGGGAGTGGCGACAGTGATCACCCGCCAAGCGGCGGCACTGTTGCCACGCCCCCACGACCAGCCAACGTCATCAGAGGCGCGGCTACAGTGGCCAGGTCAGTCGGCGGGGCCCACCAGAGGTGGCCCCCAGGAGTCGGCGGAAAGTACGACGGCCTAAGAGACAGACGGCTGGGACCCGCACCCAGTCAAATTACCATTGTACCCCCGGGGGGTAGGCCTATATAAACCCCCCCGGAGCACCCATGCAAAGGGTTCGATTCTTTTTCCACCAGACCAACAGCATAGAGGAGGGGAGAGCTAGCCTCGCCCTCTCCTACCTCTAGAACACAGCTCGAGGACCAACTTTGTACACATATCTCCATAGTGACCATGCGGAGACCCCGCAGAGCAGCAGTAGGGGTATTATCTCCTCGGAGAGCCCCGAAGCTGGGTAGGATCCGCCGGCGAGCATGTTTACGCCTCATCCCGCTTCCAGGCACCGGCGACGTTCTACTCGCCCCCACCATGATAAGCCATCCTTTGGCATATGTCGCACATAACCCCCGACACAAAACCCAAGGAAAATGCTACTAGATGAATCTACTTATATAGGAGCAAGGGGTTGCGGCCAACGGGGTGGAAGGACGTACCAAGGCAGCGTAAAAACCAATCCTAGGTCGTACAAGGCTCATGGGCCCAAGTGGAGGTGATGCAACATCTTTGGACTTGTTGTTTCACTCGGATTCTGCTACAGCGTCAGATTGTTTCGTCCATATCTCAACGCTCAGACGAATTTAAAGGTCAATCAAATTGGGTTGGAAAGAGGACGAAATCTACTTTCCAACAAAGAAAGAATCACCCAATTCGGAGTCCGTATGAAAAAGATGTTGCCGTTATGAGTGAGGTATGTCTGTGCATTCCGAATCTGAATGCAGAACGTGAGTGACTTGGACTCTATCTTCTCTTGGCCCAAAGGTGACGTGAGAGGACTTTTTGAACAGAACCTAAACTTCTCCTTTTCCCCTATCTTCATATGTGGATTGTACAAATGTCCCATACACCTGCCATTAGACAAAACATAAAAGTGTGTGAAGTATTTTTGTTCTGGATAACGTAAATAGATTATTGAATAGTTTGCACTAGAAATCACCTGACAAATATGCATGTATGCAATATTTTTGGTCGTATCCAAGGTAGTCATGAGTCGACCTTGACGATCAACCTAACGTGCGAGACGTCACGCCTTTGCAATCCCTAAACCAACTTCCGAGGGTTATTGACCACGCCGGAGCACGATCAACCTAACCACGAGCGCCTATTTCCTGCGAGCAAACGAAGAACAATCAAGAAACTAAGATTGCAATCTGGATATTGCGAATATAAGACGAAACATTTATTAATAAAGGTGGGGTTCTGTGACATCTTGTTCTGGTCGTTGAACACAAACGAAGTACGCAAAATTGCAACTATGGCGAACTTTTGATCTAAACAAAACCCAAGGAAAAAGCATCTAGATGGATCTACTTATATAGGAGCAAGGGGTGGAGGCCAAGGAGGTGGGAGGACGTTCCAATGCAGCCTGAAACCAACCCTAGGTCGTACAAGGCTCATGGGCCCAAGTGGAGGTGATGCAACACCTTTGGACTTGTTGTTTGACTCGGATTCTGCTGCAGCATTAGATTGTTTCGTCCATATCTCAAAGCGACGGACGAATTTAAAGGTGAATCCAATTGGGTTGGCAAAAGGACGAAATCTACTTTCGAACAAAAAGAATCACCCAATTCGGAGTCCGTATGAAAAAGATGTTGGCGTTTTGAGTCAGGTATGTCTGTGTACTTCGAATCTAAATCCAGAACGTTAGAGACTAGGACTCTATCTTCTCTTGGCCTAAAAGTGGCGTGAGCGAACTTTTTTAACAGAACCTAAACTTCTCCTTGTCCCCTGTCTTCATATTTGTATTTTAAATATGTCCCATACACCTGCAATTAGACAAAACACAAAAGTGTGTGAAGTATTTTTGTTCTGGATAACATGAATAGATTATTGAATAGTTTGCACTAGAAATCACCTGACAAATATGCATGTATGCAATATTTTTGGTCGTATTCAAGGTAGTCATGAGTCAACCTTGACGATCCGACTACGGACGTGCGAGATGTCGCGCCTTTGCAATCGCTAAACCAACTTCCGAGGGTTATTGACCACGTCGGAGCACGATCAACCTGACCATGAGGGCCTGTTTCCTAAGAGCAAACGAAGAACAAGCAAGAAACTAAGATTGCAATCTGGATATTGTGAATATAAGAGGAAATCATTATTAATAAAGGTGGGGTTCTGTGACGCCTTGGTCTGGTCGTTGAACACAAATGAAGTACGCAAAATTGCAACTATGGCGAACTTTTGATCTAAACAAAACCCAAGGAAAAAGCTACTAGATGGATCTACTTATATAGGAGCAAGGGGTGGCGGCCAAGGAGGTGGAAGGACGTACCAAGGCAGCCTAAAACCAACCCTAGGTCGTACAAGGCTCATGGGCCCAAGTGGAGGTGATGCAACACCTTTGGACTTGTTGTTTGACTCGGATTCTACAACAGCGTCAGATTGTTTCATCCATATCTCAACGCTCCGGACGAATTTAAAGGTGAATCCAAGTGGGTTGGAAAAAGGACGAAATCTACTTTCCAAAAAAAAGAATCACCCAATTCAGAGTCCATACGAAAAAGATGTTGGCGTTTTGTGTCAGGTATGTATGTGTACTCCAAATCTGAATCCAGAACGTGAGAGACGTGGACTCTATCTTCTCTTGGCCTAAACGTCTTGGTCTGGTCGTCGAACACAAACGAAGTACGTAAAATGGCAACTATGGCGAACTTTTGATCTAAACAAAACCCAAGGAAAAAGCAACTAGATGGATCTACATATATAGGAGCAAGGGGTGGCGGCCAAGGAGTGGTAGGATGTCCCCAGGCAACCTTAAACCAACCCTAGGTCGTACAAGGCTCATGGGCCCAAGTGGAGGTGATGCAACACCTTTGGACTTGTTGCTTCACTCGGATTCTGCTACATCGTCAGATTGTTTCGTCCATATCTCAACGCTCAGGACGAATTTAAAGGTGAATCCAATTGGCTAGGAAAGAGGACGAAATGTACTTTCCAACAAAAAAAGAATCACCCAATTCGTAGTCCGTATGAAAAAGATGTTGGCGTTTTGAGTCAGGTATGTCTGTGTAGTCCGAATCTGAATGCAGAACATGAGAGACTTGGACTCTATCTTCTCCTGGCCCAAAAGTGACATGAGAGGACTTTTTGAACAGAACCTAAACTTCTCCTTTTCCCATATCTCCATATGTGGATTGTACAAATGTCCCATATACCTGCAATTAGACAAAACACAAAAGTGTGTGAAGTATTTTTGTTCTGGATAATATAAATAGATTATTGAATAGTTTGCACTAGAAATCACCTGACAAATATGCATGTATGCAATATTTTTGGTTGTATCCAACGTAGTCATCAGTCGACCTTGATGATCTGACTACGAACGTGCGAGACGTCGTGCCTTAGCAATCGCTAAACCAACTTCCGAGGGTTATTGATCACACCGGAGCACGATCAACCTGACCACGAGGGTCTGTTTCCTGCGAGCAAACGAAGAACAAGCAAGAAACGAAGATTGTAATCTTTATGTTGTGAATATAAGAGGAAAACTTTATTAATGAAGGTGGGGTTCTGTGACATCTTGTTCTGGTTGTTGAACACAAACGAAGTACGCAAAATTGCAACTATGGCGAACTTTTAATCTAAACAAAACCCAAGGAAAAAGCATCTAGATGGATCTACTTATATAGGAGCAAGGGGTGGCGTCCAAGGAGGTGGGAGGACGTTCCAATGCAGCCTGAAACCAACCCTAGGTCGTACAAGGCTCATGGGCCCAAGTGGAGGTGATGCAACACCTTTGGACTTGTTGTTTGACTCGGATTCTGCTGCAGCATTAGATTGTTTCGTCCATATCTCAAAGCGACGGACGAATTTAAAGGTGAATCTAATTGGGTTGGCAAAAGGACGAAATCTACTTTCGAAAAAAAAAGAATCACCCAATTCGGAGTCCGTATGAAAAAGATGTTGGCGTTTTGAGTCAGGTATGTCTGTGTACTTCGAATCTAAATCCAGAACGTGAGAGACTAGGACTCTATCTTCTCTTGGCCTAAAAGTGGCGTGAGAGAACTTTTTTAACAGAACCTAAACTTCTCCTTGTCCCCTGTCTTCATATTTGTATTTTAAATATGTCCCATACACCTGCAATTAGACAAAACACAAAAGTGTGTGAAGTATTTTTGTTCTGGATAACATGAATAGATTATTGAATAGTTTGCACTAGAAATCACCTGACAAATATGCATGTATGCAATATTTTTGGTCGTATTCAAGGTAGTCATGAGTCGACCTTGACGATCCGACTATGGACGTGCGAGATGTCGCGCCTTTGCAATCGCTAAACCAACTTCGAGGGTTATTGACCACGTCGGAGCACGATCAACCTGACCATGAGGGCCTGTTTCCTAAGAGCAAACGAAGAACAAGCAAGAAACTAAGATTGCAATCTGGATATTGTGAATATAAGAGGAAATCATTATTAATAAAGGTGGGGTTCTGTGACGTCTTGGTCTGGTCGTTGAACACAAATGAAGTACGCAAAATTGCAACTATGGCGAACTTTAGATCTAAACAAAACCCAAGGAAAAAGCTACTAGATGGATCTACTTATATAGGAGCAAGGGGTGGCGGCCAAGGAGGTGGAAGGACGTACCAAGGCAGCCTAAAACCAACCCTAGGTCATACAAGGCTCATGGGCCCAAGTGGAGGTGATGCAACACCTTTGGACTTGTTGTTTGACTCGGATTCTACAACAGCGTCAGATTGTTTCATCCATATCTCAACGCTCCGGACGAATTTAAAGGTGAATCCAAGTGGGTTGGAAAAAGGACGAAATCTACTTTCCAAAAAAAAGAATCACCCAATTCGGAGTCCATACGAAAAAGATGTTGGCGTTTTGTGTCAGGTATGTATGTGTACTCCAAATCTGAATCCAGAACGTGAGAGACATGGACTCTATCTTCTCTTGGCCTAAACGTCTTGGTCTGGTCGTCGAACACAAATGAAGTACGTAAAATGGCAACTATGGCGAACTTTTGATCTAAACAAAACCCAAGGAAAAAGCAACTAGATGGATCTACATATATAGGAGCAAGGGGTGGCGGCCAAGGAGTGGTAGGATGTCCCCAGGCAGCCTAAAACCAACCCTAGGTCGTACAAGGCTCATGGGCCCAAGTGGAGGTGATGCAACACCTTTGGACTTGTTGCTTCACTCGGATTCTGCTACATCGTCAGATTGTTTCGTCCATATCTCAACGCTCAGGACGAATTTAAAGGTGAATCCAATTGGCTAGGAAAGAGGACGAAATGTACTTTCCAACAAAAAAAGAATCACCCAATTCGGAGTCCGTATGAAAAAGATGTTGGCGTTTTGAGTCAGGTATGTCTGTGCAGTCCAAATCTGAATGCAGAATGTGAGAGACTTGGACTCTATCTTCTCCTGGCCCAAAACTGACGTGAGAGGACTTTTTGAACAGAACCTAAACTTCTCCTTTTCCCATATCTCCATATGTGGATTGTACAAATGTCCCATATACCTGCAATTAGACAAAACACAAAAGTGTGTGAAGTATTTTTGTTCTGGATAATATAAATAGATTATTGAATAGTTTGCACTAGAAATCACCTGACAAATATGCATGTATACAATATTTTTGGTTGTATCCAACGTAGTCATCAGTCGACCTTGATGATCTGACTACGAACGTGCGAGACGTCGCGCCTTAGCAATCGCTAAACCAACTTCCGAGGGTTATTGATCACACCGGAGCACGATCAACCTGACCACGAGGGTCTGTTTCCTGCGAGCAAACGAAGAACAAGCAAGAAACGAAGATTGTAATCTTTATGTTGTGAATATAAGAGGAAAACTTTATTAATGAAGGTGGGGTTCTGTGACATCTTGTTCTGGGTGTTGAACAAAAACGAAGTACGCAAAATTGCAACTATGGCGAACTTTTGATCTAAACAAAACCCAAGGAAAAAGCTACTAGATGGATCTACTTATATAGGAGCAAGGGGTGGCGGCCAAGGAGGTGGAAGGACGTACCAAGGCAGCCTAAAACCAACCCTAGGTCGTACAAGGCTCATGGGCCCAAGTGGAGGTGATGCAACACCTTTGGACTTGTTGTTTGACTCGGATTCTACAACAGCGTCAGATTGTTTCATCCATATCTCAACGCTCCGGACGAATTTAAAGGTGAATCCAAGTGGGTTGGAAAAAGGACGAAATCTACTTTCCAAAAAAAAGAATCACCCAATTCAGAGTCCATACGAAAAAGATGTTGGCGTTTTGTGTTAGGTATGTATGTGTACTCCAAATCTGAATCCAGAACGTGAGAGACGTGGACTCTATCTTCTCTTGGCCTAAACGTCTTGGTCTGGTCGTCGAACACAAACGAAGTATGTAAAATGGCAACTATGGCGAACTTTTGATCTAAACAAAACCCAAGGAAAAAGCAACTAGATGGATCTACATATATAGGAGCAAGGGGTGGCGGCCAAGGAGTGGTAGGATGTCCCCAGGCAACCTTAAACCAACCCTAGGTCGTACAAGGCTCATGGGCCCAAGTGGAGGTGATGCAACACCTTTGGACTTGTTGCTTCACTCGGATTCTGCTACATCGTCAGATTGTTTCGTCCATATCTCAACGCTCAGGACGAATTTAAAGGTGAATCCAATTGGCTAGGAAAGAGGACGAAATGTACTTTCCAACAAAAAAAGAATCACCCAATTCGTAGTCCGTATGAAAAAGATGTTGGCGTTTTGAGTCAGGTATGTCTGTGTAGTCCGAATCTGAATGCAGAACATGAGAGACTTGGACTCTATCTTCTCCTGGCCCAAAAGTGACATGAGAGGACTTTTTGAACAGAACCTAAACTTCTCCTTTTCCCATATCTCCATATGTGGATTGTACAAATGTCCCATATACCTGCAATTAGACAAAACACAAAAGTGTGTGAAGTATTTTTGTTCTGGATAATATAAATAGATTATTGAATAGTTTGCACTAGAAATCACCTGACAAATATGCATGTATGCAATATTTTTGGTTGTATCCAACGTAGTCATCAGTCAACCTTGATGATCTGACTACGAACGTGCGAGACGTCGTGCCTTAGCAATCGCTAAACCAACTTCCGAGGGTTATTGATCACACCGGAGCACGATCAACCTGACCACGAGGGTCTGTTTCCTGCGAGCAAACGAAGAACAAGCAAGAAACGAAGATTGTAATCTTTATGTTGTGAATATAAGAGGAAAACTTTATTAATGAAGGTGGGGTTCTGTGACATCTTGTTCTGGTTGTTGAACACAAACGAAGTACGCAAAATTGCAACTATGGCGAACTTTTAATCTAAACAAAACCCAAGGAAAAAGCATCTAGATGGATCTACTTTTATAGGAGCAAGGGGTGGCGTCCAAGGAGGTGGGAGGACGTTCCAATGCAGCCTGAAACCAACCCTAGGTCGTACAAGGCTCATGGGCCCAAGTGGAGGTGATGCAACACCTTTGGACTTGTTGTTTGACTCGGATTCTGCTGCAGCATTAGATTGTTTCGTCCATATCTCAAAGCGACGGACGAATTTAAAGGTGAATCTAATTGGGTTGGCAAAAGGACGAAATCTACTTTCGAAAAAAAAAGAATCACCCAATTCGGAGTCCGTATGAAAAAGATGTTGGCGTTTTGAGTCAGGTATGTCTGTGTACTTCGAATCTAAATCCAGAACGTGAGAGACTAGGACTCTATCTTCTCTTGGCCTAAAAGTGGCGTGAGAGAACTTTTTTAACAGAACCTAAACTTCTCCTTGTCCCCTGTCTTCATATTTGTATTTTAAATATGTCCCATACACCTGCAATTAGACAAAACACAAAAGTGTGTGAAGTATTTTTGTTCTGGATAACATGAATAGATTATTGAATAGTTTGCACTAGAAATCACCTGACAAATATGCATGTATGCAATATTTTTGGTCGTATTCAAGGTAGTCATGAGTCGACCTTGACGATCCGACTATGGACGTGCGAGATGTCGCGCCTTTGCAATCGCTAAACCAACTTCGAGGGTTATTGACCACGTCGGAGCACGATCAACCTGACCATGAGGGCCTGTTTCCTAAGAGCAAACGAAGAACAAGCAAGAAACTAAGATTGCAATCTGGATATTGTGAATATAAGAGGAAATCATTATTAATAAAGGTGGGGTTCTGTGACGTCTTGGTCTGGTCGTTGAACACAAATGAAGTACGCAAAATTGCAACTATGGCGAACTTTTGATCTAAACAAAACCCAAGGAAAAAGCTACTAGATGGATCTACTTATATAGGAGCAAGGGGTGGCGGCCAAGGAGGTGGAAGGACGTACCAAGGCAGCCTAAAACCAACCCTAGGTCGTACAAGGCTCATGGGCCCAAGTGGAGGTGATGCAACACCTTTGGACTTGTTGTTTGACTCGGATTCTACAACAGCGTCAGATTGTTTCATCCATATCTCAACGCTCCGGACGAATTTAAAGGTGAATCCAAGTGGGTTGGAAAAAGGACGAAATCTACTTTCCAAAAAAAAGAATCACCCAATTCGGAGTCCATACGAAAAAGATGTTGGCGTTTTGTGTCAGGTATGTATGTGTACTCCAAATCTGAATCCAGAACGTGAGAGACATGGACTCTATCTTCTCTTGGCCTAAACGTCTTGGTCTGGTCGTCGAACACAAATGAAGTACGTAAAATGGCAACTATGGCGAACTTTTGATCTAAACAAAACCCAAGGAAAAAGCAACTAGATGGATCTACATATATAGGAGCAAGGGGTGGCGGCCAAGGAGTGGTAGGATGTCCCCAGGCAGCCTAAAACCAACCCTAGGTCGTACAAGGCTCATGGGCCCAAGTGGAGGTGATGCAACACCTTTGGACTTGTTGCTTCACTCGGATTCTGCTACATCGTCAGATTGTTTCGTCCATATCTCAACGCTCAGGACGAATTTAAAGGTGAATCCAATTGGCTAGGAAAGAGGACGAAATGTACTTTCCAACAAAAAAAGAATCACCCAATTCGGAGTCCGTATGAAAAAGATGTTGGCGTTTTGAGTCAGGTATGTCTGTGCAGTCCGAATCTGAATGCAGAATGTGAGAGACTTGGACTCTATCTTCTCCTGGCCCAAAACTGACGTGAGAGGACTTTTTGAACAGAACCTAAACTTCTCCTTTTCCCATATCTCCATATGTGGATTGTACAAATGTCCCATATACCTGCAATTAGACAAAACACAAAAGTGTGTGAAGTATTTTTGTTCTGGATAATATAAATAGATTATTGAATAGTTTGCACTAGAAATCACCTGACAAATATGCATGTATACAATATTTTTGGTTGTATCCAACGTAGTCATCAGTCGACCTTGATGATCTGACTACGAACGTGCGAGACGTCGCGCCTTAGCAATCGCTAAACCAACTTCTGAGGGTTATTGATCACACCGGAGCACGATCAACCTGACCACGAGGGTCTGTTTCCTGCGAGCAAACGAAGAACAAGCAAGAAACGAAGATTGTAATCTTTATGTTGTGAATATAAGAGGAAAACTTTATTAATGAAGGTGGGGTTCTGTGACATCTTGTTCTGGGTGTTGAACACAAACGAAGTACGCAAAATTGCAACTATGGCGAACTTTTGATCTAAACAAAACCCAAGGAAAAAGCATCTAGATGGATCTACTTATATAGGAGCAAGGGGTGGCGGCCAAGGAGGTGGGAGGACGTTCCAATGCAGCCTGAAACCAACCCTAGGTCGTACAAGGCTCATGGGCCCAAGTGGAGCTGATGCAACACCTTTGGACTTGTTGTTTGACTCGGATTCTGCTGCAGCATTAGATTGTTTCGTCCATATCTCAAAGCGACGGACGAATTTAAAGGTGAATCCAATTGGGTTGGCAAAAGGACGAAATCTACTTTTGAAAAAAAAGAATCACCCAATTCGGAGTCCGTACGAAAAAGATGTTGGCATTTTGAGTCAGGTATGTCTGTGTACTTCGAATCTAAATCCAGAACGTGAGAGACTAGGACTCTATCTTCTCTTGGCCTAAAAGTGGCGTGAGAGAACTTTTTTAATAGAACCTAAACTTCTCCTTGTCCCCTGTCTTCATATTTGTATTTTAAATATGTCCCATACACCTGCAATTAGACAAAACACAAAAGTGTGTGAAGTATTTTTGTTCTGGATAACATGAATAGATTATTGAATAGTTTGCACTAGAAATCACCTGACAAATATGCATGTATGCAATATTTTTGGTCGTATTCAAGGTAGTCATGAGTCGACCTTGACGATCCGACTACGGACGTGCGAGATGTCGCGCCTTTGCAATCGCTAAACCAACTTCGAGGGTTATTGACCACGTCGGAGCACGATCAACCTGACCATGAGGGCCTGTTTCCTAAGAGCAAACGAAGAACAAGCAAGAAACTAAGATTGCAATCTGGATATTGTGAATATAAGAGGAAATCATTATTAATAAAGGTGGGGTTCTGTGATGTCTTGGTCTGGTCGTTGAACACAAATGAAGTACGCAAAATTGCAACTATGGCGAACTTTTGATCTAAACAAAACCCAAGGAAAAAGCTACTAGATGGATCTACTTATATAGGAGCAAGGGGTGGCGGCCAAGGAGGTGGAAGGACGTACCAAGGCAGCCTAAAACCAACCCTAGGTCGTACAAGGCTCATGGGCCCAAGTGGAGGTGATGCAACACCTTTGGACTTGTTGTTTGACTCGGATTCTACAACAGCGTCAGATTGTTTCATCCATATCTCAACGCTCCGGACGAATTTAAAGGTGAATCCAAGTGGGTTGGAAAAAGGACGAAATCTACTTTCCGAAAAAAAGAATCACCCAATACGGAGTCCATACGAAAAAGATGTTGGCGTTTTGTGTCAGGTATGTATGTGTACTCCAAATCTGAATCCAGAACGTGAGAGACATGGACTCTATCTTCTCTTGGCCTAAACGTCTTGGTCTGGTCGTCGAACACAAATGAAGTACGTAAAATGGCAACTATGGCGAACTTTTGATCTAAACAAAACCCAAGGAAAAAGCAACTAGATGGATCTACATATATAGGAGCAAGGGGTGGCGGCCAAGGAGTGGTAGGATGTCCCCAGGCAGCCTAAAACCAACCCTAGGTCGTACAAGGCTCATGGGCCCAAGTGGAGGTGATGCAACACCTTTGGACTTGTTGCTTCACTCGGATTCTGCTACATCGTCAGATTGTTTCGTCCATATCTCAACGCTCAGGACGAATTTAAAGGTGAATCCAATTGGCTAGGAAAGAGGACGAAATGTACTTTCCAACAAAAAAAGAATCACCCAATTCGGAGTCCGTATGAAAAAGATGTTGGCGTTTTGAGTCAGGTATGTCTGTGCAGTCCGAATCTGAATGCAGAATGTGAGAGACTTGGACTCTATCTTCTCCTGGCCCAAAACTGACGTGAGAGGACTTTTTGAACAGAACCTAAACTTCTCCTTTTCCCATATCTCCATATGTGGTTTGTACAAATGTCCCATATACCTGCAATTAGACAAAACACAAAAGTGTGTGAAGTATTTTTGTTCTGGATAATATAAATAGATTATTGAATAGTTTGCACTAGAAATCACCTGACAAATATGCATGTATACAATATTTTTGGTTGTATCCAACGTAGTCATCAGTCGACCTTGATGATCTGACTACGAACGTGCGAGACGTCGCACCTTAGCAATCGCTAAACCAACTTCTGAGGGTTATTGATCACACCGGAGCACGATCAACCTGACCACGAGGGTCTGTTTCCTGCGAGCAAACGAAGAACAAGCAAGAAACGAAGATTGTAATCTTTATGTTGTGAATATAAGAGGAAAACTTTATTAATGAAGGTGGGGTTCTGTGACATCTTGTTCTGGGTGTTGAACACAAACGAAGTACGCAAAATTGCAACTATGGCGAACTTTTGATCTAAACAAAACCCAAGGAAAAAGCATCTAGATGGATCTACTTATATAGGAGCAAGGGGTGGCGGCCAAGGAGGTGGGAGGACGTTCCAATGCAGCCTGAAACCAACCCTAGGTCGTACAAGGCTCATGGGCCCAAGTGGAGCTGATGCAACACCTTTGGACTTGTTGTTTGACTCGGATTCTGCTGCAGCATTAGATTGTTTCGTCCATATCTCAAAGCGACGGACGAATTTAAAGGTGAATCCAATTGGGTTGGCAAAAGGACGAAATCTACTTTTGAAAAAAAAGAATCACCCAATTCGGAGTCCGTATGAAAAAGATGTTGGCATTTTGAGTCAGGTATGTCTGTGTACTTCGAATCTAAATCCAGAACGTGAGAGACTAGGACTCTATCTTCTCTTGGCCTAAAAGTGGCGTGAGAGAACTTTTTTAATAGAACCTAAACTTCTCCTTGTCCCCTGTCTTCATATTTGTATTTTAAATATGTCCCATACACCTGCAATTAGACAAAACACAAAAGTGTGTGAAGTATTTTTGTTCTGGATAACATGAATAGATTATTGAATAGTTTGCACTAGAAATCACCTGACAAATATGCATGTATGCAATATTTTTGGTCGTATTCAAGGTAGTCATGAGTCGACCTTGACGATCCGACTACGGACGTGCGAGATGTCGCGCCTTTGCAATCGCTAAACCAACTTCGAGGGTTATTGACCACGTCGGAGCACGATCAACCTGACCATGAGGGCCTGTTTCCTAAGAGCAAACGAAGAACAAGCAAGAAACTAAGATTGCAATCTGGATATTGTGAATATAAGAGGAAATCATTATTAATAAAGGTGGGGTTCTGTGACGTCTTGGTCTGGTCGTTGAACACAAATGAAGTATGCAAAATTGCAACTATGGCGATCTTTTGATCTAAACAAAACCCAAGGAAAAAGCTACTAGATGGATCTACTTATATAGGAGCAAGGGGTGGCGGCCAAGGAGGTGGAAGGACGTACCAAGGCAGCCTAAAACCAACCCTAGGTCGTACAAGGCTCATGGGCCCAAGTGGAGGTGATGCAACACCTTTGGACTTGTTGCTTCACTCGGATTCTGCTACATCGTCAGATTGTTTCGTCCATATCTCAATGCTCAGGACGAATTTAAAGGTGAATCCAATTGGCTAGGAAAGAGGACGAAATGTACTTTCCAACAAAAAAAGAATCACCCAATTCGGAGTCCGTATGAAAAAGATGTTGGCGTTTTGAGTCAGGTATGTCTGTGCAGTCCGAATCTGAATGCAGAATGTGAGAGACTTGGACTCTATCTTCTCCTGGCCCAAAACTGACGTGAGAGGACTTTTTGAACAGAACCTAAACTTCTCCTTTTCCCATATCTCCATATGTGGATTGTACAAATGTCCCATATACCTGCAATTAGACAAAACACAAAAGTGTGTGAAGTATTTTTGTTCTGGATAATATAAATAGATTATTGAATAGTTTGCACTAGAAATCACCTGACAAATATGCATGTATACAATATTTTTGGTTGTATCCAACGTAGTCATCAGTCAACCTTGATGATCTGACTACGAACGTGCGAGACGTCGCGCCTTAGCAATCGCTAAACCAACTTCTGAGGGTTATTGATCACACCGGAGCACGATCAACCTGACCACGAGGGTCTGTTTCCTGCGAGCAAACGAAGAACAAGCAAGAAACGAAGATTGTAATCTTTATGTTGTGAATATAAGAGGAAAACTTTATTAATGAAGGTGGGGTTCTGTGACATCTTGTTCTGGGTGTTGAACACAAACGAAGTACGCAAAATTGCAACTATGGCGAACTTTTGATATAAACAAAACCCAAGGAAAAAGCATCTAGATGGATCTACTTATATAGGAGCAAGGGGTGGCGGCCAAGGAGGTGGGAGGACATTCCAATGCAGCCTGAAACCAACCCTAGGTCGTACAAGGCTCATGGGCCCAAGTGGAGGTGATGCAACACCTTTGGACTTGTTGTTTGACTCGGATTCTGCTGCAGCATTAGATTGTTTCGTCCATATCTCAAAGCGACGGACGAATTTAAAGGTGAATCCAATTGGGTTGGCAAAAGGACGAAATCTACTTTCGAAAAAAAAGAATCACCCAATTCGGAGTCCGTATGAAAAAGATGTTGGCATTTTGAGTCAGGTATGTCTGTGTACTTCGAATCTAAATCCAGAACGTGAGAGACTAGGACTCTATCTTCTCTTGGCCTAAAAGTGGCGTGAGAGAACTTTTTTAATAGAACCTAAACTTCTCCTTGTCCCCTGTCTTCATATTTGTATTTTAAATATGTCCCATACACCTGCAATTAGACAAAACACAAAAGTGTGTGAAGTATTTTTGTTCTGGATAACATGAATAGATTATTGAATAGTTTGCACTAGAAATCACCTCACAAATATGCATGTATGCAATATTTTTGGTCGTATTCAAGGTAGTCATGAGTCGACCTTGACGATCCGACTACGGACGTGCGAGATGTCGCGCCTTTGCAATCGCTAAACCAACTTCGAGGGTTATTGACCACGTCGGAGCACGATCAACCTGACCATGAGGGCCTGTTTCCTAAGAGCAAACGAAGAACAAGCAAGAAACTAAGATTGCAATCTGGATATTGTGAATATAAGAGGAAATCATTATTAATAAAGGTGGGGTTCTGTGACGTCTTGGTCTGGTCGTTGAACACAAATGAAGTATGCAAAATTGCAACTATGGTGAACTTTTGATCTAAACAAAACCCAAGGAAAAAGCTACTAGATGGATCTACTTATATAGGAGCAACGGGTGGCGGCCAAGGAGGTGGAAGGACGTACCAAGGCAGCCTAAAACCAACCCTAGGTCGTACAAGGCTCATGGGCCCAAGTGGAGGTGATGCAACACCTTTGGACTTGTTGTTTGACTCGGATTCTACAACAGCGTCAGATTGTTTCATCCATATCTCAACGCTCCGGACGAATTTAAAGGTGAATCCAAGTGGGTTGGAAAAAGGACGAAATCTACTTTCCAAAAAAAAGAATCACCCAATTCGGAGTCCATACGAAAAAGATGTTGGCGTTTTGTGTCAGGTATGTATGTGTACTCCAAATCTGAATCCAGAACGTGAGAGACATGGACTCTATCTTCTCTTGGCCTAAACGTCTTGGTCTGGTCATCGAACAAAAACGAAGTACGTAAAATGGCAACTATGGCGAACTTTTGGTCTAAACAAAACCCAAGGAAAAAGCAACTAGATGGATCTACATATATAGGAGCAAGGGGTGGCGGCCAAGGAGTGGTAGGATGTCCCCAGGCAGCCTAAAACCAACCCTAGGTCGTACAAGGCTCATGGGCCCAAGTGGAGGTGATGCAACACCTTTGGACTTGTTGCTTCACTCGGATTCTGCTACATCGTCAGATTGTTTCGACCATATCTCAATGCTCAGGACGAATTTAAAGGTGAATCCAATTGGCTAGGAAAGAGGACGAAATGTACTTTCCAACAAAAAAAGAATCACCCAATTCGGAGTCCGTATGAAAAAGATGTTGGCGTTTTGAGTCAGGTATGTCTGTGCAGTCCGAATCTGAATGCAGAACGTGAGAGACTTGGACTCTATCTTCTCCTGGCCCAAAACTGACGTGAGAGGACTTTTTGAACAGAACCTAAACTTCTCCTTTTCCCATATCTCCATATGTGGATTGTACAAATGTCCCATATACCTGCAATTAGACAAAACACAAAAGTGTGTGAAGTATTTTTGTTCTGGATAATATAAATAGATTATTGAATAGTTTGCACTAGAAATCACCTAACAAATATGTATGTATGCAATATTTTTGGTTGTATCCAACGTAGTCATCAGTCGACCTTGATGATCTGACTATGAACATGCGAGACGTCGTGCCTTAGCAATCGCTAAACCAACTTCCGAGGGTTATTGATCACACTGGAGCACGATCAACCTGACCACGAGGATCTGTTTCCTGCGAGCAAACGAAGAACAAGCAAGAAACGAAGATTGTAATCTTTATGTTGTGAATATAAGAGGAAAACTTTATTATAGAAGGTGGGGTTCTGTGATGTCTTGGTCTGGTCGTTG
This sequence comes from Aegilops umbellulata, assembly GCA_032464435.1. Lineage (NCBI taxonomy): Eukaryota > Viridiplantae > Streptophyta > Magnoliopsida > Poales > Poaceae > Aegilops > Aegilops umbellulata. The sequence continues at coordinate 221,910,602 of CP136058.1, read as the reverse complement.
AACACAAACGAAGTACGCAAAATTGCAACTATGGCGAACTTTTGATCTAAACAAAACCCAAAGAAAAAGCTACTAGATGGATCTACTTATATAGGAGTAAGGGGTGGTGGCCAAGGAGGTGGAAGGACGTACCAAGGCAGCCTAAAACCAACCCTAGGTCGTACAAGGCTCATGGAACCAAGTGGAGGTGATGCAACACCTTTGGACTTGTTGTTTCACTCGGATTCTGCTGCAGCGTCAGATTGTTTCGTCCATATCTCAACACTCAGGTCGAATTTAAAGGTGAATCCAATTGGGTTGGAAAGAGGAAGAAATCTACTTTCCAACAAAAAAAGAATCATCCAATTCGGAGTCCGTATGAAAAAGATGTTGGCATTTTGAGTGAGGTATGTCTGTGTAGTCTGAATCTGAATGCAGAACGTGAGAGACTTGGACTCTATCTTCTCTTGGCCCAAAAGTGGCGTGAGAGAACTTTTTGAACAGAACCTAAACTTGTCCTTTTCCCCTATCTTCATATGTGGATTGTACAAATGTCACATACACCTGCAATTAGACAAAACACAAAAGTGTGTGAAGTATTTTTGTTCTGGATAACATAAATAAATTATTGAATAGTTTGCACTAGAAATCACCGGACAAATATGCATGTATGCAATATTTTTTGGTCGTATCCAAGGCCTTGTCGATCCGACGACGAACATGCGAGACGTCGCGCCTTAGCAATCGCTAAACCAAATTCCGAGGGTTATTGACCACGCCGGAGCACAATCAACCTGACCACGTGGGCCTGTTTCCTGCGAGCAAATGTAGAACAAGCAAGAAACTAAGATTGCAATCTGGATATTGCAAATATAAGAGGAAAGCTTTCTTAATGAAGGTGGAGTTCTGTGACGTCTTGGTCTGGTCATTGAATACAGACGAAGTATGCGAAGTTGCAACTATGGCGAACTTTTGATCTAAACAAAACCCAAGGAAACAGCTACTAGATGGATCTACTTATATAGGAGCAAGGGGTGGCGGCCAAGGAGGTGGAAGGACGTACCAAGGCAGCCTAAAACCAAACCTAGGTCGTACAAGGCTCATGGGCCCAAGTGGAGGTGATGCAACACCTTTGGACTTGTTGTTTCACTCGGATTCTGCTACAGCGTTAGATTGTTTCGTCCATATCTCAACACTTAGGACGAATTTAAAGGTGAATCCAATTGGTTTGGAAAAAGGACGAAATCTACTTTCCAACAAAAAAAGAATCACCCAATTCGGAGTCCGTATGAAAAATATGGTTGCGTTTTGAGTCAGGTATGTCTGTGTAGTTCGAATCTGAATGCAGAACGTGAGAGACTTGGACTCTATCTTCTTTTAGCCCAAAAGTGATGTGAGAGGACTTTTTGAACAGAACCTAAACTTCTCCTTTTCCCCTATCTTCATATGTGGATTGTACAAATGTCCCATACGCCTACAATTACACAAAACACAAAAGTGTGCGAAGTATTTTTGTTCTGGATAACATAAATAGATTATTGAATAGTTTGCACTAGAAATCACCTGACAAATATGCATGTATGCAATATTTTCGGTCGTATCCAAGGTAGTAATGACTCGACCTTGACGATCCGACTATGAACGTGCGAGACATCGCGCCTTAGCAATCGCTAAACCAACTTCCGAGGGTTATTGATCACGCCGGAGCACGATCAACCTGACCACGAGGGCCTGTTTCCTGTGAGCAAACAAAGAACAAGCAAGAAACTAAGATTGCAATATGGCTATTGCGAATATAAGAGGAAAGCTTTATTAATGAAGGTTGAGTTCTGTGACGTCTTGGTCTGGTCGTTGAACACAAACGAAGTACGCGAAGTTGCAACTAGGGCGAACTTTTGATCTAAACAAAACCGAAGGAAAAGCTACTAGATGGATCTACTTATATAGGAGCAAGGTGTGGAGGCCAAGGAGGTGGAAGGACGTACCAAGGCAGCCTAAAAGCAAACCGAGGTCGTACAAGGCTCATGTGCCCAAGTGGAGGTGATGCAACACCTTTGGACTTGTTGTTTCACTCGGATTCTGCTGAAGCGTCAGATTGTTCCGTCCATATCTCAAAGCTCCGGACGAATTTAAATGTGAATCCAATTGGTTTGGAAAAAGGACGAAATCTACTTTCCAAAAAAAGAATCACCCTATTTAGAGTCCGTATGAAAAAGATGTTGGTGTTTTGAGTCAGGTATGTCTGTGTAGTCCGAATCTGAATCCAGAACGTGAGAGACTTGGACTCTATCTTCTCTTGACCTAAAAATGGCGTGAGAGAACTTTTTGAACAGAACCTAAACTTCTCCTTTCCCCTATCTTCATATGCAGATTGTACAAATGTCTCATACGCCCGCAATTAGACAAAACACAAAAGTGTGTGAAGTATTTTTATTTTGGATAATATAAATAGATTATTGAATAGTTTGCACCGAGGGTTATTGGCCACACCGGAGCACGATCAACCTGACCACGAGGGCCTGTTTCCTGCGAGCAAATGAGCAACAAGCAAGAAACTAAGATTGCAATCTGGATATTGCGAATATAAGAGGAAAGCTTTATTAAATAAGGTGGGGTTCTGTGACGTCTTGGTCTGGTCGTTGAACACAAACGAAGTATGCAAAATTGCAACTATGGCGAACTTTTGATCTAAACAAAACCAGAGGAAAAAGCTACTAGATGGATCTACTTATATAGGAGCAAGGGGTGGCGGCCAAGGACGTGGCAGGACGTCCCAAGGCAGCCTAAAACCAACCCTAGGTCGTACAAGGCTTATGGCCCCAAGTGGAGGTGATGCAACACCTTTGGACTTGTTGTTTGACTCGGATTCTGCTGCAGTGTCAGATTGTTTCGTCTATATCTGAACGCTCCGCACGAATTTAAAGGTGAATACAATTTGGTTGGAAAGAGGACGAAATCTACTTTCCAACAAAAAATAAATCACCCAATTCGGAGTCCGTATGGAAAAGATTTTGACGTTTTGAGCCAGGTATGTCTATGCAGTCCGAATCTGAATGCAGAACGTGAGAGACTTGGACTCTATCTTCTCTTGGCCCAAAAGTGACGTGAGAGGACTTTTTGAACAGAACCTAAACTTCTCTTTTTCCTCTATTTTCATATGTGGATTGTACAAATGTCTCATACGCCTGCAATTAGACAAAACACAAAAGTGTGTGAAGTATTGTTGTTCTGGACAACATAAATAGATTATTGAATAGTTTGCACTAGAAATCACCTGACAAATATACGTGTATGCAATATTTTTGGTCGTATCCAAGGTAGTCATGAGTCGACCTTGACGATCCGACGACGAACGTGCGAGACGTCGCGCCTTAGCAATTGCTAAACCAACTTCTGAGGGTTATTGACCCCGCCGGAGCATGATCAACATGACCACGAGGGCATGTTTCCTGCGAGCAAACGAAGAACAAGCAAGAAACTAAGACTGTAATCTGGATATTGCGAATATAAGAGGAAATCTTTACTAATAAAGGTGGGGTTCTATGACATCTTGGTCTGGTCGTTGAACACAAATGAATTACGCAAAATTGCAACAATGGCGAACTTTTGATCTAAACAAAACCCAAGGAAAAAGCTACTAGATGGATCTACTTATATAGGAGCAAGGGGTGGCGGCCAAGGAGGTGGCAGGACGTCCCATGGCAGGCCAAAGCCAACCCTAGGTCATACAAGGCTTATGGCCCCAAGTGGAGGTGATACAACACCTTTGGACTTGTTGTTTGACTCGGATTCTGCTGCAGCGTCAGATTGTTTCGTCCATATCTCAACGCTCTGGATGAATTTAAAGGTGAATCCAATTTGGTTGGAAAGAGGTCAAAATCTACTTTCCAAAAAAAAATCACCCAATTCGGAGTCCGTATGGAAAAGATTTTGACGTTTTGAGTCAGGTATGTCTGTGCAGTCTGAATCTGAATGCAGAACGTGAGAGACTTGGACTCTATCTTCTCTTGGCCCAAAAGTGACGTGAGAGGACTTTTTGAATAGAACCTCAACTTCTCTTTTTCCTCTATCTTCATATGTGGATTGTACAAATGTCTCATATGCCTGCAATTAGACAAAACACAAAAGTGTGTGAATTATTTTTGTTCTGGACAACATAAATAGATTATTGAATAGTTTGCACTAGAAATCACCTGACAAATATACATGTATGCAATATTTTTGGTCGTATCCAAGGTATTCATGAGTCGACGTTAACGATCCAACGACGAACGTGCGAGACGTCGTGCCTTAGCAATCGCTAAACCAACTTCTGAGGGTTATTGACCACGCCGGATCACGATCAGCCTGATCACGAGGGCATGTTTCCTACGAGCAAACGAAGAACAAGCAAGAAACTAAGACTGCAATCTGGATATTGCGAATATAAGAGGAAATCTTTATTAATAAAGGTGCGGTTCTGTGACATCTTGGTCTGGTCGTTGAACACAAACGAAGTACCCAAAATTGCAACAATGGCGAACTTTTGATCTAAACAAAACCCAAGGAAAAAGCTACTAGATGGATCTACTTATACAGGAGCAAGGGCTGGCGGCCAAGGAGGTGGCAGGACGTCCCATGGCAGCCTAAAACCAACCCTAGGTCATACAAGGCTCATGGGCCCAAGTGGAGGTGATGCAACGCCTTTGGACTTGTTGTTTCACTCAGATTCTGCTGCAGTGTTAGATTGTTTCGTCCATATCTCAAAGCTCCGGACGAATTTAAAGGTGAATCCAATTGGTTTGGAAAAAGGATGAAATCTACTTTGCAAAAAAAGAATCACCCAATTCGGAGTCCGTATGGAAAAGATGTTGGCGTTTTTAGTCAGGTATGTCTGTGTAGTTCGAATCTGAATCCAGAACGTGAGAGACTTGGACTCTATCTTCTCTTGGCCCAAAAGTATCTTGAGAGGACTTTTTGAACAGAACCTAAACTTCTCTTTTTCCTCTATCTTCATATGTGGATTGTACAAATGTCTCATACGCCTGCAATTAGACAAAACAAAAAAGTGTGTGAAGTATTTTTGTTCTGGACAACATAAATAGATTATTGAATAGTTTGCACTAGAAATCACCTGACAAATGTACATGTATGCAATATTTTTGGTCGTATCCAAGGTAGTCATGAGTGGACCTTGACGATCCGACGACGAACGGCGAGACGTCGCGCCTTAGCAATCGCTAAACGAACTTCCGAGGGTTATTGACCACGCCGGAGCACGATCAACCTGACCATGAGGGAATGTTTCCTGCGAGCAAAGGAAGAACAAGCAAGAAACTAAGACTGCAATCTGGATATTGGGAATATAAGAGGAAATCTTTATTAATAAAGGTGGGGTTCTGTGACATCTTGGTCTAGTCGTTGAACACAAACGAAGTACGCAAAATTGCAACAATGGCGAACTTTTTATCTAAACAAAACCCAAGGAAAAATCACTAGATGGATCTACTTATATAGGAGCAAGGGGTGGCAGCCAAGGAGGTGGAAGGACGTACCAAGGCAGCCTAAAACCAACCGTAGGTCGTACAAGGCTCATGGGCCCAAGTGGAGGTGATGCAACACCTTTGGACTTGTTGTTTCACTCGGATTCTGCTGCAGCGTCAGATTGCTTCGTCCACAACGCTCAGGACGAATTTAAAGGTGAATCCAATTGGGTTGGAAAGAGGACGAAATCTACTTTCCAAAAAAAAATCACCCAATTCAGAGTCCGTTTGAAAAAGATTTTGGCGTTTTGAGTCAGGTATGTCTGTGCAGTCCGAATCTGAATGCAGAACGTGAGAAACTTGGACTCTATCTTCTCTTGGCCCAAAACTGATGTGAGAGGACTTTTTGAACAGAACCTAAATTTCTCCTTTTCCTCTATCTTCATATGTGGATTGTACAAATGTCTCATACACCTGAAATTAGACAAAACACAAAAGTGTGGGACGTATTTTTGTTCTGGACAACATAAATAGATTATTGAATAGTTTGCACTAGAAATCACCTGACAAATATACATGTATGCAATATTGTTGGTCGTATCCAAGGTAGTCATGAGCCGACCTTGACGATCCGACTATGAACGTGCGAGACGTCGCGCCTTAGCAATCGCTAAACCAACTTCCGAGGGTTATTGACCACGCCGGAGCACGATCAACCTGACCACAAGGACCTGTTTCCTGCGAGCAAATGAAGAACAAGCAAGAAAAAACCCAAGGAAAAAGCTACTTGATGGATCTACTTATATAGGAGCAAGGGGTGGCGGCCAAGGAGGTGGCAGGACATACCAAGGCAGCATAAACCCAACCCTAGGTCGTACAAGGCTTATGGGCACAAGTCGAGGTGATGCCACACCTTTGAACTTGTTGTTTGACTCGGATTCTGCTGCAGCGTCTGATTGTTTCGTCCATATCTCAACGCTCCGGACGAATTTAAAGGTGAATCCAATATGGGTGGAAAGAGTATGAAATCTACTCTCCAAGAAAAAATAAATCACCCAATTCGGAGTCCGTATGGAAAAGATTTTGATGTTTTGAGTCAGGTATGTCTGTGCAGTCCGAATCTGAATGCAGAACGTGAGAGACTTAGACTCTATCTTCTCTTGGCCCAAAAGTGACATGAGAGGACTTTTTGAAAAGAACCTAAACTTCTCTTTTTCCTCTCTCTTCATATGCGGATTGTACAAATGTCTCATACGCCTGCAATTAGACAAAACACAAGAGTGTGTGTAATATTTTTGTTCTGGACAACATAAATAGATTATTGGATAGTTTGCACTAGAAATCACCTGACAAATATTTAGTCATGAGTCGACCTTGAAGATCCTATGACGAACGTGCGAGAAATCGCGCCTTAGCAATCGCTAAACCAACTTCCGAGGGTTATTGACCACGCCGGAGCACGATCAACCTAACCACGAGGGCCTGTTTCCTGCGAGCAAACAAAGAACAAGCAAGAAACTAAGATTGCAATCTTGATATTGCGAATATAAGAGGAAATATATATTAATAAAGATGGGGTTCTGTGACATCTTGGTCTGGTCGTTGAAAACAAACGAAGTACGCAAAATTGCAACTATGGCGAACTTTTGATCTAAACAAAACTCAAGGAAAAAGCTACTAGATGGATCTACTTATATAGGAGCAAGGGGTGGCGTCCAAGGAGGTGGAAGGACATACCAAGGCAGACTAAAACCAACCCTAGGTCGTACAAGGCTCATCGGCCCAAGTGGAGGTGATGCAAGACCTTCGGACTTGTTGTTTCAATTGGATTCTGGTGCAGCTTCAGATTGTTTCGTCCATATCTCAACACTCAGGACGAATTTAAAGGTGAATACAATTGGGTTGGAAAGAGGAAGAAATCTACTTTCGAACAAAAAATAAATCACCCAATTCGGAGTCCGCATGAAAAAGGTTTTGGCGTTTTGAGTCAGGTATGTCTGTGAAGTCCGAATATGAATGCAAAACCTGAGAGACTTGGACTCTATCTTCTCTTGGCCCAAAAGTGACGTGAGAGGACTTTTTTAACAGAACCTAAACTTCTCTTTTTCCTCTATCTTCATATGTGGATTGTACAAATGTCTCATACGCCTGCAATTAGACAAAACACAAAAGTGTGTGAAGTATTTTTGTTCTGGACAACATAAATAGATTATTGAATAGTTTGCACTAGAAATCACCTGACAAATATACATGTATGCAATATTTTTTGGTCGTATCCAAGGTAGTCATGAGTCGACCTTGACGATCTGACAACGAACGTGCGAGACGTCGCGCCTTAGCAATCGCTAAACCAACTTCCGAGGGTTATTGACCCCACCGGAGCACGATCAACCTAACCATGAGAGACTGTTTCCCGAGAGCAAATGTAGAACAAGCATGAAACTAAGATTGCAATATGGATATTGCGAATATAAGAGGAAAGCTTTATTAATGAAGGTGGAGTTCTGTAACGTCTTGGTCTGGTCGTTGAACACAAACGAAGTACGCGAAGTTGCAACTATGGCGAACTTTTGATCTAAACAAAACCCAAGGAAAAAGCTACTAGATGGATCTACTTATATAGGAGCAAGAGGTGGCGGCAAGGAGGTGGAAGGACGTACCAAGGCAGCCTAAAACCAACCCTAGGTCGTACAAGCCTCATGGGCCCAAGTGGAGGTGACGCAACACCTTCGGACTTGTTGTTTGACTCGGATTCTGCTGCAGCGTTAGATTGTTTCGACCATATCTCAAAGCTACAGACGAATTTAAAGGACGAAATCTACTTTCCAAAAAAAAGAATCACCCAATTCGGAGTCAGTATGAAAAAGATGTTGGCGTTTTGAGTCAGGTATGTCTGTGTAGTCCGAATCTGAATCCAGAACGTGAGAGACTTGGACTCTATCTTCTCGTGGCCCAAAAGTGGCGTGAGAGAACTTTCTGAACAGAACCTAAACTTCTCCTTTCCCCCTATCTTCATATGTGTATTATACAAATGTCCCATACACCTGCAATTAGACAAAGCACAAAAGTGTGTGAAGTATTTTTGTTCTGGATAATATAAATAGATTATTGCATAGTTTGCAATAGAAATCACCTGACAGATATGCATGTATGCAATATTTTTGGTCGTATCCATGGTATTCATGAGTCGACCTTGACGATCCGACGATGAACCTGCGAGACGTCGCACCTTAGAAATCGCTAATCCAACTTCCGAGGGTTATTGACCACGCCGGAGCACGATCAACCTGACCACGAGGACCCGTTTCCTGCGAGCAAACGAAGAACAAGCAAGAAACTAAGATTGCAATCTGGATATTGCGAATATAAGAGGGAATATATTTTTTAATGAAGGTGGGGTTCTGTGACGTCTTGGTCTGGTCGTTGAACACAAACGAAGTACGCAAAATTGCAACTATGGTGAGCTTTTGATCTAAACAAAACCCAAGGAAAATGCTACTAGATGAATCTACTTATATAGGAGCAAGGGGTTGCGGCCAAGGAGGTGGAAGGACGTACCAAGGCAGCCTAAAATCAATCCTAGGTCGTACAAGGCTCATGGGCCCAAGTGGAGGTGATGCAACACCTTTGGACTTGTTGTTTGACTCGGATTCTGCTGCAGCGTCAGATTGTTTCGTCCATATCTCAACGCTCAGACGAATTTAAAGGTCAATCCAATTGGGTTGGAAAGAGGAAGAAATCTCGTTTCCAACAAAAAAAGAATCACGCAATTCGGAGTCTGTATTGAAGTACGCGAAGTTGCAACTATGGCGAACTTTTGATCTAAACAAAACCCAAGGAAACAGCTACTAGATGGATCTACTTATATAGGAGCAAGGGTTGGCGGCCAAGGAGGTGGCAGGACATACCAAGGCAGCCTAAAACCAAACCTAGGTCGTACAAGGCTTGTGGGCCCAAGTGGAGGTGATGCAACACCTTTGGACTTGTTGTTTCACTCAGATTCTGCTGCAGCGTTAGATTGTTTCGTCCATATCTCAAAGCTCCGGACGAATTTAAAGGTGAATCCAATTGGTTTGGAAAAAGGATGAAATCTACTTTCCAAAAAAAGAATCACCCAATTCAGAGTCCATATGGAAAAGATGTTGGCGTTTTGAGTCAGGTATGTCTGTGTAGTTCGAATCTGAATCCAGAACGTGAGAGACTTGGACTCTATCTTCTCTTGGCCTAAAAGTGGCGTGAGAAAACTTTTTGAACAGAACCTAAACTTCTCCTTTTCCCCTATCTTCATATGTGGATTGTACAAATGTCTCATACGCCTGCAATTAGACAAAACACAAAAGTGTGTGAAGTATTTTTGTTCTGGATAATATAAATAGATTATTGAATAGTTTGCACTAGAAATCACCTGACAAATATCCATGTATGCAATAATTTTGGTCGTATCCAAGTTAGTCATGAGTTGACCTTGACGATCCAACGACGAACGTGCAAGACGTCGCGCCTTAGCAATCGCTAAACCTACTTCCGAGGGTTATTGACCACGCCGGAGCACGATCAACCTGACCACGAGGGCCTGTTTCCTGCTAGTAAATTAAGAACAAACAAGAAACTAAGATTGCAATCTGGATATTGCGAATATAAGAGGAAATCTTTATTAATGAAGGTGGAGTTCTGTGATGTCTTGGTCTCGTCGTTGAACACAAACGAAGTACGCCAAGTTGCAAGTATGGCGAACTTTTGATCTAAACAAAACCCAAGGAAAAAGCTACTAGATGGATCTACTTATATAGGAGCAAGGGGTGGTGGCCAAGGAGGTGGGAGGACGTCCCAAGGCAGCCTAAAACCAACCCTTGGTCGTACAAGGCTCATGGGCCCAAGTGGAGGTGATGCAACACCTTTGGACTTGTTGTTTGACTCGGATTCTGCTGCAGCATCAGATTGTTTCGTCCATATCTCAAAGCTCCGGACGAATTTAAAGGTCAATACAAGTGGGTTGGAAAAAGGACGAAATCTACTTTCCAAAAAAAGAATCACCCAATTCGGAGTCCGTGCAAAAAAGATGTTGGCGTTTTGAGTCAGGTATGTATGTGTTGTCCAAATATGAATCCAGAACGTGAGAGACATGGACTCTATCTTCTCTTGGCCTAAAAATGGCGTGAGAGAACTTTTTGAACAGAACCTAAACTTCTCCTTCCCCTATCTTCATGTGCAGATTGTACAAATGTCTCATACGCCAGCAATTAGACAAAACACAAAAGTGTGTGAAGTATTTTTGTTCTGGATAATATAAATAGATTATTGAATAGTTTGCACTAGAAATCACCTGACAAATATGCATGTATGCAATATTATTGGTCGTATCCTAGGTAGTCATGAGTCGACGTTGACGATCCAACGACGAACGTGTGAGACGTCGCACCTTAGCAATCGCTAAAACAACTTCCGAGGGTTATTGACCACGCCGGAGCACGATCAACCTGACCACGAGGGCCTGTTTCCTGCGAGCAAACGAAGAACTAGCAAGAAACTAAGATTGCAATCTGGATATTGCGAATATAAGAGGAAATCTTTATTAATGAAGGTGGGGTTCTGTGACGTCTTGGTCTGGTCGTTGAACACAAACGAAGTACGCGAAGTTGCAAGTATGGCGAACTTTTGATCAAAACGAAACCCAAGGAAAAAGCTACTAGATGGATCTACTTATATAGGAGTAAGGGGTGGCGGCCAAGGAGGTGGGAGTATGTCCCAAGGCAGCCTAAAACCAACCCTAGGTCGTACAAGGCTCATGGGCCCAAGTGGAGGTGATGCAACACCTTTGGACTTGTTGTTTCAGTCGGATTCTCTTGTAGCGTCAGATTGCTTCGTCCATATCTCAACGCTCAGGACGAATTTAAAGGTGAATCCAATTGGGTTGGAAAGAGGATGAAATCTACTTTCCAAAAAAGAAAGAATCAACCAATTCAGAGTCCGTATGAAAAAGGTGTTCGCAATTTCAGTCAGGTATGTCTGTGCAGTCCGAATCTGAATGCAGAACGTGAGAGACTTGGACTCTATCTTCTCTTGGCCCAAAAGTGACGTGGGAGGACTTTTTGAACAGAACCTAAACTTCTCTTTTTCCTCTATCTTCATATGTGGATTGTACAAATGTCTCATACGCCTGCAATTAGACAAAACACAAAAGTGTGTGAAGTATTTTTGTTCTGGATAACATAAATAGATTATTTAATAGTTTGCACTAGAAATCACCTGAAAAATATGCATGTATGCAATATTTTTGGTTGTATCCAAGGTAGTCATGAGTCGACCTTGACGATCTGACTACGAATGTGCGAGACGTCGCGCCTTAGCAATCGCTAAACCAATTTCCGAGGGTTATTGACCACACCGGAGCACGATCAACCTGACCACGAGGGCCTGTTTCCTGCGAGCAAACGAAGAACAAGCAAGAAACGAAGATTGTAATCTGTATATTGCGAATATAAGAGGAAAACTTTATTAATGAAGGTGGGGTTATGTGATGTCTTTGTCTGGTCGTTGAACACAAACGAAGTACGCAAAATTGCAACTATGGCAAACTTTTGATCTAAACAAAACCCAAGGAGAAAGCTACTAGATGGATCTACTTATATAGGAGTAAGGGGTGGCGGCCAAGGAGGTGGAAGGACGTACCAAGGCAGGCTGAAACCAACCCTAGGTCGTACTAGGCTCATGGGCCCAAGTGGAGGTGATGCAACACCTTTGGACTTGTTGTTTCACTCGGATTCTCCTGGAGCGTCAGATTGTTTCATCCATATCTCAACACTTAGGATGAATTTAAAGGTGAATCCAATTGTCTTAGAAAGAGGACGAAATCTAGTTTCCAACAAAAAAAGAATCACCCAATTTGGAGTCCGTATGAAAAATATGGTTGCGTTTTGAGTCAGGTATGTCTGTGTAGTCTGAATCTGAATGCAGAACGTGAGAGACTTGGACTCTATCTTCTTTTAGCCCAAAAGTGATGTGAGAGGACTTTTTGAACATAACCTAAACTTCTCCTTTTCCCTTATCTTGATATGCGGATTGTACAAATGTCTCATACGCCTGCAATTAGACAAAACACAAAAGTGTGTGAAGTATTTTTGTTCTGGATAATATAAATAGATTATTGAATAGTTTGCACTAGAAATCACCTGACAAATATGCATGTATACAATATTTTTGGTCGCATTCAAGGTAGTAATGACTCGACCTTGACGATCCGACTACGAACGTGCGAGACGTCGCGCCCTAGCAATTGCTAAACTAACTTCCGAGGGTTATTGATCACGCCGGAGCACGATCAATCTAACCACGAGGGCCTGTTTCCTGTGAGCAAACAAAGAACAAGAAAGAAACTAAGATTGCAATCTGGATATTGAGAATATAAGAGGAAAGCTTTATTAATGAAGGTGGAGTTCTGTGACGTCTTGGTCTGGTCGTTGAGCACAAACGAAGTACGCGAAGTTGCAACTATTGCGAACTTTTGATCTAAACAAAACCCATGGAAACAGCTACTAGATGGATCTACTTATATAGGAGCAAGGCGTGGCGGCCAAGGAGGTGGAAGGACGTACCAAGGCAGCCTAAAACCAAACCTAGGTCGTAAAAGGCTCATGTGACCAAGTGGAGGTGATGCAACACCTTTGGACTTGTTGTTTCACTCGGATTGTGCTGCAGCGTCAAATTGTTTCGTCCCTATCTCAAAGCTCCGGACGAATTTAAATGTGAATCCAATTGGTTAGGAAAAAGGACGAAATCTACTTTCCAAAAAAATGAATCACCCAATTCGGAGTCCGTATGAAAAAGATGTTGATGTTTTGAGTGATGTATGTCTGTGTAGTCCGAATCTAAATCCAGAACGTGAGAGACTTGGACTCTATCTTCTCTTGGCCTAAAAGTGGCGTGAGAGAACTTTTTGAACAGAACCTAACCTTCCCCTTTTACCCTATCTTCATATGTGGATTGTACAAATGTCTCATACGCCTGCAATTAGACAAAACACAACAGTTTGTGAAGTATTTTTGTTCTAGATAATATAAATAGATTATAGAATAGTTTGCGGAAGAAATCACCTGACAAATATGCATGTATGCAATATTTTTGGTCGTATCCAAGGTAGTCAGGAGTCGACCTTGACGATTCGACGACGAACGTGCGAGACGTCGCGCCTTAGCAATCGCTAAACCAACTTTCGAGGGTTATTGACCACGCCGTAGCACGATCAACCTGACCACGAGGGCCTGTTTCCTGCGAGCAAACGAAGAACAAGTAAGAAACTAAGATTGCAATCTGGATATTGCGAATATAAGAGGAAATCTTTATTAATGAAGGTGGGGATCTGTGACGTATTGGTCTGGTCGTTGAACACAAATGAAGTACGCGAAGTTGCAAGTATGGCGAACTTTTGATCTAAACAAAACCAAAGGAAAAAGCTACTAGATGGATCTACTTATATAGGAGCAAGGGGTGGTGGCCAAGGAGGTGGGAGGACATCCCAAGGCAGCCTAAAACCAACCCTAGGTCATACAAGGCTTATGGGCCCAAGTGGAGGTGATGCAACAACTTTGGACTTGTTGTTTGACTCGGATTCTGCTGCAGCGTCAGATTGCTTCGTCCATATCTCAAAGCTCCAGACGAATTTAAAGGTGAATCCAAGTGGGTTGGGAAAAGGACGAAATCTACTTCCAAAAAAAAGAATCACCCAATTCAGAGGCCGTAGGAAAAAGATGTTGGCGTTTTGAGTCAGGTATGTATGTGTAGTCCAAATCTGAATCCAGAACGTGAGAGACATCGACTCTATCTTCTCATGGCCTAAAATTGGCGTGAGAGAAGTTTTTGAGCAGAATCTAAGCTTCTCCTTTCCCCTATCTTCATATGCGGATTGTACAAATGTCTCATACGCCTGCAATTAGACAAAACACAAAAGTGTGTGAAGTATTTTTGTTATGGATAATATAAATAGATTATTGAATAGTTTGCACTAGAAATCACCTGACAAATATGCATGTATGCAATATTTTGGTCGTATCCAAGGTAGTAATGACTCGACCTTGACGATCCGACTACGAACGTGCGAGACGTCGCGCCTTAGCAATCGCTAAACCAACTTCCGAGGGTTATTGATCATGCCGAAGCACGATCAACCTAACCACGAGGGCCTGTTTCCTGTGAGCAAACAAAGAACAAGAAAGAAACTAAGATTGCAATCTGGATATTGCGCATATAAGAGGAAAGCTTTATTAATGAAGGTGGAGTTCTGTGACGTCTTGGTCTGGTCGTTGAACACAAACGAAGTACGCGAAGTTGCAACTATGGCGAACTTTTGATCTAAACAAACCCCATGGAAACAGCTACTAGATGGATCTACTTATATAGGAGCAAGGTGTGGCGGCCAAGGAGGTGGAAGGATGTAGCAAGGCAGCCTAAAACCAAACCTAGGTCGTACAAGGCTCATGTGCCCAAGTGGATGTGATGCAACACCTTTGGACTTGTTGTTTCACTCGGATTGTGCTGCAGCGTCAAATTGTTTCGTCCATATCTCAAAGCTCTGGACAAATTTAAATGTGAATCCAATTTGTTTGGAAAAAGGACGAAATCTACTTTCCAAAAAAAGAATCACCCAATTTGGAGTCCGTATGAAAAAGATGTTGGTGTTTTGAGTCACGTATGTCTGTGTAGTCCGAATCTAAATCCAGAACGTGAGAGACTTGGACTCTATCTTCTCTTGGCCTAAAAGTGGCGTGAGAGAACTTTTTGAAGAGAACCTAAACTTCCCCTTTTCCCCTATCTTCATATGTGGATTGTACAAATGTCTCATACGCCTGCAATTAGACAAAACACAAAAGTTTGCGAAGTATTTTTGTTCTAGATAATATAAATAGATTATAGAATAGTTTGCACAAGAAATCACCTGACAAATATGCATCTATGCAATATTTTTGGTCGTATCCAAGGTAGTCAGGAGTCGACCTTGACGATCCGACGACGAACGTGCGAGACTTCGCGCCTTAGCAATCGCTAAACCAACTTTCGAGGGTTATTGACCACGCCGGAGCACGATCAACCTGACCACAAGGGCCTGTTTCCTGCGAGCAAACGAAGAACAAGCAGGACACTAAGATTGCAATATGGATATTGCGAATATAAGAGGAGATCTTTATTAATGAAGGTGGGGATCTGTGACGTCTTGGTCTGGTCGTTGAACACAAACGAATTACGCGAAGTTGCAAGTAAGGCGAACTTTTGATCTAAACAAAACCCAAGGAAAAAGCTACTAGATGGATCTACTTATATAGGAGCAAGGGGTGGTGGCCAAGGAGGTGGGAGGACGTCCCAAGGCAGCCTAAAACCAACCCTAGGTCGTACAAGGCTCATGGGCCCAAGTGGAGGTGATGCAACACCTTTGGCCTTGTTGTTTGACTCGGATTCTGCTGCAGCGTCAGATTTTTCGTCCATATCTCAAAGCTCCGGACGAATTTAAAGGTGAATCCAAGTGGGTTGGAAAAAGGACGAAATCTACTTTCCAAAAAAAGAATCACCCAATTCGGAGTCCGTATGAAAAAGATGTTGGCGTTTTGTGTCAGGTATGTATGTGTAGTCCAAATCTGAATCCAGAATGTGAGAGACATGGACTCTACCTTCTCTTGGCCTAAAAGTGGCGTGAGAGAAGTTTTTGAGCAGAATCTAAACTTCAGCTTTCCCCTATCTTCGTATGACGATTGTACAAATGTCTCATACGCCTGCAATTAGACAAAACACAAAAGTGTGTGAAGTATTTTTGTTCTGGATAATATAAATAGATTATTGAATAGTTTGCACTAGAAATCACCTGACAAATATGCATGTCTGCAATATTTTTGGTCGTATCCAAGGTAGTCATGATTCGACCTTGACGATCCGACTACGAACGTACGAGACGTCGCACCTTAGCAATCGCTAAACCAACTTCCGAGGGTTATTGACCACACCGGAGCACGATCAACCTAACCACAAGGGCCTGTTTCCTGCGAGCAAACGAAGAACAAGCAAGAAACTAAGATTGTAATCTGTATATTGCGAATATAAGATGAAAGCTTTATTAATGAAGGTGGGGTTCTGTGACGTCTTGGTCTGGTCGTTGAACACAAACGAAGTACACGAAGTTGCAACTATGGCAAACTTTTGATCTAAACAAAACCCAAGGAAAAAGCTACTAGATGGATCTACTTATATAGGAGTAAGGGGTGGCGGCCAAGGAGGTGGGAGGACGTCCCAACGCAGCCTAAAACCAACCCTAGGTCGTACAAGGCTCATGGGCCCAAGTGGAGGTGATGCAACACCTTTGGACTTGTTATTTCACTCGGATTCTGCTACAGCTTCAGATTATTTCGTCCATATCTCAACGCTCCGGACGAATTTAAAGGTGAATCCAATTGGGTTGGAAAGAGGACAAAATCTACTTTCCAACAAAAAAATCACCCAATTCGGAGTAAGTATTAAAAATATATTGGCGTTTTGAGTCAGGTATGTATGTGCAGTGCGAATATGAATGCAGAACGTGAGAGACTTGGACTCTATCTTCTCTTGACCCAAAAGTGATGTGAGAGGACTTTTTGAACAGAACCTAAACTTCTCCTTTTCCCCTATCTTCATATGTGGATTGTAAAAATGTCCCATATACCTGCAATTAGAAAAACACAAAAGTGTGTGAAGTATTTTTGTTCTGGATAACATAAATAGATTATTGAATAGTTTGCAGTAGAAATCACCTGACAAATATGCATGTATGCAATATTTTTGGTCGTATCCAAGGTAGTCATGAGTCGACCTTGACAATCTGACTACGAACGTGCGAGACGTCGCGCCTTACCAATCGCTAAACCAACTTCGGAGGGTTATTGACCACACCGGAGCACGATCAACCTGACCACAAGGGCCTGTTTCCTGCGAGCAAACGAAGAACAAGCAAGAAACTAAGATTGCAATCTGTATATTGCGAATATAATAGGAAAGCATTATTAATGAAGGTGGGGTTTTGCGACGTCTTGGTCTGGTCGTTGAACACAAACGAAGTACGCAAAATTGCAACTATGGTGAAATTTTGATATAAACAAAACCCAAGGAAAAAACTACTAGATGGATCTACTTATATAGGAGCAGGGGGTGGCGGCCAAGGAGGTGGAACAACGTACCAAGACAGCATAGAACCAACCCTAGGTCGTACAGGGCTCATGGGCCCAAGTGGAGGTGATGCAACACCTTTGGACTTGTTGTTTCACTCGGATTATGCTGTAGCGTCAGATTGCTTCGTCCATATCTCAACGCTCAGGACGAATTTAAAGGTTAATCTAATTGGATTAGAAAGAGGACAAAATATAGTTTGCAACAAAAGAAGAATCACCCAATTTGGAGTCCGTATGAAAAAGATATTGGAGTTTTGAGTCAGGTATGTCTGTGCAGTCCGAATCTGAATGCAGAACGTGAGAGACTTGGACTCTATCTTCTCTTAGCCCAAAAGTGATGTGAGAGGACTTTTTGAACAGAACCTAAACTTCTCCTTTTCCCCGATCTTCATATGTGGATTGTACAAATGTCCCATAGACCTGCAATTAGACAAAACACAAAAGTGTGTGAAGTATTTTTGTTCTGGATAACATAAATAGATTATTGAATAGTTTGCAGTAGAAATCACCTGACAAATATGCATGTATGCAATATTTTTGGTCGTATCCAAGGTAGTCATGAGTCGACCTTGACAATCTGACTACGAACGTGCGAGACGTCGCGCCTTACCAATCGCTAAACCAACTTCGGAGGGTTATTGACCACACCGGAGCACGATCAACCTGACCACAAGGGCCTGTTTCCTGCGAGCAAACGAAGAACAAGCAAGAAACTAAGATTGCAATCTGTATATTGCGAATATAAGAGGAAAGCATTATTAATGAAGGTGGGGTTTTGCGACGTCTTGGTCTGGTCGTTGAACACAAACGAAGTACGCAAAATTGCAACTATGGTGAAATTTTGATATAAACAAAACCCAAGGAAAAAGCTACTAGATGGATCTACTTATATAGGAGCAGGGGGTGGCGGCCAAGGAGGTGGAACAACGTACCAAGACAGCATAGAACCAACCCTAGGTCGTACAGGGCTCATGGGCCCAAGTGGAGGTGATGCAACACCTTTGGACTTGTTGTTTCACTCGGATTATGCTGTAGCGTCAGATTGCTTCGTCCATATCTCAACGCTCAGGACGAATTTAAAGGTTAATCTAATTGGATTAGAAAGAGGACAAAATATAGTTTGCAACAAAAGAAGAATCACCCAATTTGGAGTCCGTATGAAAAAGATATTGGAGTTTTGAGTCAGGTATGTCTGTGCAGTCCGAATCTGAATGCAGAACGTGAGAGACTTGGACTCTATCTTCTCTTAGCCCAAAAGTGATGTGAGAGGACTTTTTGAACAGAACCTAAACTTCTCCTTTTCCCCGATCTTCATATGTGGATTGTACAAATGTCCCATAGACCTGCAATTAGACAAAACACAAAAGTGTGTGAAGTATTTTTGTTCTGTATAACATAAATAGATTATTGAATAGTTTGCACTAGAAATCACCTAACAAATATGCATGTATGCAATATTTTTGGTCGTATCCAAGGTATTCATGAGTCGACCTTGACGATCCGATGACGAACGTGCGAGACGTCGCTCCTTAGCAATCGCTAAACCAACTTCCGAGGGTTATTGATCACGCTGGAGCACGATCAACCTGACCACGAGGGCATGTTTCCTACGAGCAAACGAAGAACAAGCAAGAACTAAGATTGCAATCTGGATATTGTGAATATAAGTGGAGAGCTTTATTAATGAAGGTGGAGTTCTGTGACTTCTTGGTCTGGTCGTTGAACACAAACGAAGTACGCGAAGTTGCAACTATGGCGAACTTTTGATCTAAACAAAATCCAAGGAAAAATCTACTAGATGGATCTACTTATATAGGAGCAAGGGGTGGCGGCCAATGAGGTCGGAGGATGTTCCAAGGCGGCCTACAACCAACCCTAGGTCATACAAGGCTCATGGGCCCAAGTGGAGGTGATGCAACACCTTTGGACTTGTTGTTTGACTCGGATTCTGCTGCAGCGTCAGATTGTTTCGTCCATATCTCAAAGCTGCGGACGAATTTAAAGGTGAATCCAACTGGGTTGGAAAAAGGACGAAATCAACTTTCCAAAAAAAGAATCACCCAATTCGGAGTCTGTATGAAAAAGATGTTGGCGTTTTGAGTCAGGTATGTCTGTTTAGTTTGAATCTGAATCCAGAACGTGAGAGACTTGGACTCTATCTTCTCTTGGCCTAAAAGTGGCATGAGAGAACTTTTTGGACATAACCGAAACTTCTCCTTTTCCCCTATCTTCATATGTGGATTGTACAAATGTCACATACACCTGCAATTAGACAAAACACAAAAGTCTGTGAAGTATTTATGTTCTGGATAACACAAATAGATTATTGAATAGTTTGCACTAGAAATCACCCAACAAATATGCATGTATGCAATATTTTTGGTCGTATCCAAGGTAGTCATGAGTCGACCTTGCGATCCGACTACGAACGTGCGAGACGTCGTGCCTTAGCAATCGTTAAACCAACTTCCGAGGGTTCTTGACCACGCCGGAGCACGATCAACCTGACCACGAGGGCCTGTTTCCTGCGAGCAAACGAAGAACAAGCAAGAAACTAAGATTGCAATCTGGGGCTCTGTGACGTCTTGGTCTGGTCGTTGAACACAATCGAAGTACGCAAAATTGCAACTATGGCAAACTTTTGATCTAAACAAAACCCAAGGAAAAAGCTACTAGATGGATCTACTTATATAGGAGCAAGGGGTGGCGGCCAAGGAGGTGGGAGGACGTAGCAAGGCAGCCTAAAACCAACCCTAGGTCGTACAAGGCTCATGGGCCCAAGTGGAGGTGATGCAACACCTTTGGACATGTTGTTTCACTCGGATTCTGCTGTAGCGTCAGATTGTTTCGTCCATATCTCAATGCTCAGGACGAATTTAAATATGAATCCAATTGGGTTGGAAAGAGGACGAAATCTACCCTCCAACAAAAAAAGAATCACCCAATTTAGAGTCTGTATGAAAAAGATGTTGGCATTTTGAGTCAGGTATGTCTGTGTAGTCCGAATCTGAATGCAGGACGTGAGAGACTTGCAATCTATCTTCTCTTGGCCCAAAAGTGACGTGAGAGGACTTTTTGAACATAACCTAAACTTCTCCTTTTCCCCTATCTTCATATGTGGATTGTACAAATGTCCCATAAGCCTGCAATTAGACAAAACACAAAAGTGTCTAAAGTATTTTTGTTCTGGATAACAAAAATAGATTATTGAATAGTTTGCACTAGAAATCACCTCACAAATATGCATGTATGCAATATTTTTGGTCGTATCCAAGGTAGTCATGATTCGATCTTGACGATCCGACGATGAACGTGTGAGGCGTCGCGCCTTCGTAATCGCTAAACCAACTTTCGAGGGTTATTGACCACGCTGGAGCACGATCAACCTGACCACGAGGGCCTGTTTCCTGCGAGCAAACGAAGAACAAGCAAGAAACTAAGACTGCAATCTGGATATTGCGAATATAAGGGGGAAAATCTTTATTAATGAAGGTGGGGTTCTGTGACGTCTTGGTCTGGTCGTTGAACACAAACGAAGTACGCAAAATTGCAATTATGGCGAACTTTTGATCTAAACAAAACCCAAGGAAAATGCTACTAGATGAATCTACATATATAGGAGCAAGGGTGGCGGCCAAGGAGGTGGGAAGACGTCCCAAGGCAGCCTAAAACCAACCCTAGGTCGTACAAGGCTCATGGACCCAAGTGGAGGTGATGCTACACCTTTGGACTTGTTGTTTAACTCGGATTCTGCTGCAGCTTCAGATTATTTCGTTCATATCTCAACGCTCCGGACGAATTTAAAGGTGAATCCAATTTGGTTGGAAAGAGGACGAAATTTACATTCCAACAAAAAAAGAATCACCCAATTCGGAGTCCGTATGAAAAAGATTTTGGCATTTTGAGTCGTGTATGTCTGTGTAGTCTGAATCTGAATGCAGAACGTGAGAGACTTGGACTCTATCTTCTCTTTGTCAAAAAGTGACGTGAGAGGACTTTTTGAATAGAACCTAAGCTTATCATTTTCCCCTATCTTCATATGTGGATTGTACAAATGTCTCATACGCCTGCAATTAGACAAAACACAAAAGTGTGTGAAGTGTTTTTGTTCTGGATAACACAAATAGATTATTGAATAGTTTGCACTAGAAATCACCTGGCAAATATGCATGTATGCAATATTTTTGGTCGTATCCAAGGTAGTCATGAGTCGACCTTGACGATCCGACTACGAACGTGTGAGACGTCGCGACTTAGCAATCGCTAAACCAACTTCCGAGGGTTATTGATCACGCCGGAGCACGATTAGCCTGACCACGAGGGCCTGTTTCCTGCGAGCAAACGAAGAACAAGCAAGAAACTAAGATTGCAATCTGGATATTGCGAATATAAAAGGAAAGCTTTATTAATGAAGGTGGAGTTCTGTGACATCTTGGTCTGGTCGTTGAACACAAACGAAGTACGCGAAGTTGCAACTATGGCGAACTTTTGATCTAAACAAAATCCAAGGAAAAAGCTACTAGATGGATCTACTTATATAGAAGCAAGGGGTGGCGGCCAAGGAGGTGGGAGGATGTCCCAAGGCAGCCTAAAACGAACCTTAGGTCGTACAAGGCTCATCGGCCCAAGTGGAGGTGATGCAACACATTTGGACCTGTTGTTTGACTCGGAATTTGCTGCAGCGTCAGATTGTTTCGTCCATATCTCAACGCTCCAGACGAATTTAAAGGTGAATCCAATTAGGTTGGAAATAGTACAAAATCTAATTTCCACCAAAAAAAGAATCACCCAATTCGGAATCCGTATGAAAAAGATATTGGCGTTTTGAGTCAGGTATGTTTGTGCAGTCCGAATCTGAATGCAGAACGTGGTAGACTTGGACTTTATCTTCTCTTGGCCCAAAAGTGATGTGAAAGGACTTTTTGAACAGAACTTTAACTTCTCCTTTTCCCTATCTTCATATGTGGATTGTACCAATGTCCCATACGCCCGCAATTAGACAAAACACAAAAGTGTGTGAAGTGTTTTTGTTCTGGATAACATAAATAAATTATTGAATAGTTTGCACTAGAAATCACCTGACAAATATGCATGTATGCAATATTTTTTGTCGTATCCAAGGTAGTCATGAGTTGACCTTGACGATCCGACTACGAACGTGCGAGACGTCGCGCCTTACCAATCGCTAAACCAACTTCCGAGGGTTATTGATCACGCCGGAGCACGATCAAGCTGACCTCGAGGGCCTGTTTCCTGCGAGCAAACGAAGAACAAGTAAGAAACCTAGATTGCAATCTGGATATTGCAAATATAAGAGGAAAGCTTTATTATTGAAGGTGGAGTTCTGTGACGTCTTGGTCTGGTCGTTGAACACAAATGAAGTACGCGAAGTTGCAACTATGGCGAAATTTTGATCTAAACAAAACCCAAGGAAAAAGCTACTAGATGGATCTACTTATATAGAAGCAAGGGGTGTCGGCCAAGGAGGTGGGAGGACGCCCCAAGGCAGCCTAAAACCAACCCTAGATCATACAAGGCTCATGGGCCCAAGTGGAGGTGATGGAATACCTTTGGACTTGTTGTTTGACTCGGATTATGCTGCAGCATCATGTTGTTTCGTCCAGATCTCAAACCTCCGGACGAATTTAAAGGTGAATTCAATTGGGTTGGAAAGAGGACGAAATCTACTTTCCAACAAAAAGAGAATCACCCAATTCGGAGTCCGTATAAAAAAGATTTTGGCGTTTTGAATCAGGTATGTCTGTGCAGTCCGAATCTGAATGCAGAACGTGAGGGACTTGGACTCTATCTTCTCTTGGCCCAAAAGTGACGTGAGAGGACTTTTTGAATAGAACCTAAACTTCTCCTTTTCCCCTATCTTCATATGTGGATTGTACAAATGTTTCATACGCCTGCAATTAGACAGAACACAAAAGAGTGTGATGTATTTTTGTTCTGAATGACATAAATAGATTATTGAATACTTTGCACTAGAAATCACCTGACAAATATGCATGTATGAAATATTTTTGGTCGTATCCAAGGTAGTCATGATTCGACCTTGACGATCCGACGACGAATGTGCGAGACGTCGCGCCTTAACAATCGCTAAACCAACTTCCGAGGGTTATTGACCACGCCCGAGCACGATCAACGTGACCACGAGGGCCTGTTTCCTGCGAGCAAATGTAGAACAAAGCAAGAAACTAAGATTGCAATCTGTATATTGTGAATATAAGAGGAAAGCTTTATTAATAAAGCTGGGGCTCTGTGACGTCTTGGTCTGGTCGTTGAACACAATCGAAGTATGCAAAATTGCAACTATGGCAAACTTTTGATCTAAACAAAACCCAAGGAAAAAGCTACTAGATGGATCTACTTATATAGGAGCAAGGGGTGGCGGCCAAGGAGGTGGGAGGACGTATCAAGGCAGCCTAAAACCAACCCTAGGTCGTACAAGTCTCATGGGCACAAGTGGAGGTGATGCAACACCTTTGGACTTGTTGTTTCACTCGGATTCTGCTGCAGCGTCAGATTGTTTCGTGCATATCTCAATGCTCAGGACAAATTTAAAGGTGAGTCCAATTGAGTACGAAATCTACTTTCCACCAAAAAAGAATCACCCATTTCGGAGTCCGTATGAAAAAGATATTGGCGTTTTGAGTCAGGTATATCTGTGCAGTCCGAATCTGAATGCAGAACGTGAGAGACTTGGACTCCATCTTCTCTTGGCCCAAAAGTGATGTGAGAGGAATTTTTGAACATAACTTAAACTTCTCGTTTTCCCTATCTTCATATGTGGGTTGTACAAATGCCCAATACGCCCACAATTAGACAAAACACAAAAGTGTGTGAAGTATTTTTGTTCTGGATAACATAAATAGATTATTGAATAGTTTGAACTAGAAATGACCTGACAAACATGCATGTACAAGGCTCATGGACCCAAGTGGAGGTGATGCAACACCTTTGAACTTGTTGTTTCACTCTGATCCTGCTGCAGCGTCAGATTGTTTCGTCCATATCTCAATGCTCAGGACGAATTTAAAGGTGAATCCAATTGCATTGGAAAGATGACGAAATCTACTTTCCAACAAAAAAAGAATCACCCAATTTGGAGTACGTATGAAAATGATGTTGGCGTTTTGAATTAGGTATGTCTGTGCAGTCCGAATCTGAATCCAGAACGTGAGAGACTTGGACTCTATCTTCTCTTGGCTCAAAAGTGACGTGAGAGAACTTTTTGAACAGAACCTAAACTTCTCCTTTTCCCCTATCTTTATATGTGGATTGTACAAATGTCCCACACACCTGCAATTAGACAAAACACAAAAGTGTGTGAAGTATTTTTGTTCTGTATAACATAAATAGATTATTGAATAGTTTGCACTAGAAATCACCTGACAAATATGCATGTATGCAATATTTTTGGTCGTATCCAATGTAGTCATGATTCGACCTTGACAATCCGATGATGAACGTGCGAGACGTCGCTCCTGAACAATCGCTAAACCAACTTCCGAGGGTTATTGACCACGCCGGAGCACGATCAACCTGACCACGAGGGCATGTTTCCTGCGAGCAATTGACGAACAGGCAAGAAACTAAGATTGCAATCTGTATATTGTGAATATAAGAGGAAATCTTTATTAATGAAGGCGGGGTTCTGTGATGTCTTGGTCTGGTCATTGAACACAAATGAAGTACGCAAAATTGCAACTATGGCGAACTTTTGATCTAAACAAAACCCATGGAAAAAGATACTAGATGAATCTACTTATATAGGAGCAAGGGGTGGTGGCCAAGGAGGTGGGAGAATGTACCAAGGCAGACTAAAACCAACCCTAGGTCGTACAAGGCTCATGGGCCCAAGTGGAGGTGATGCAACACCTTTGGACTTGTTGTTTCGTCCATATCTCAACGCTCAGGACGAATTTAAAGGTGAATCCAATTGGGTTGGAAAGAGGACGAAATCTACTTCCCAACAAAAAACGAATCACCCAATTCAGAGTCCGTATGAAAAAGATGTTGGCGTGTTAAGTCCGGTATGTCTGTGCAGTCCGAATCTGAATGCAGAACGTGAGAGACTTGGACTCTATCTTCTCTTGGCCGAAAAGTGACGTGAGAGTACTTTTTGAACAGAACCTAAACTTTTCCTATTCCCCTATCTTCATATGTGGATTGTACAAATTTCCCATACACCTGCAATTAGACAAAACACAAAAAAGTGTGAAGTATTTTTGTTCTGGATAACATAAATAGATTATTGACCACGCCGGAGCACGATCAACCTGACCACGAGGGCATGTTTCCTGCGAGCAATTGACGAACAAGCAAGAAACTAAGATTGCAATCTGTATATTGTGAATATAAGAGGAAATCTTTAATAATGAAGGCGGGGTTCTGTGACGTCTTGGTCTGGTCATTGAACACAAATGAAGTACGCAAAATTGCAACCATGGCGAACTTTTGATCTAAACAAAACCCATGTAAAAAGATACTAGATGAATCTACTTATATAGGAGCAAGGGGTGGTGGCCAAGGAGGTGGGAGAATGTACCAAGGCAGCCTAAAACCAACCCTAGGTCGTACAAGGCTCATGGGCCCAAGTGGAGGTGATGCAACACCTTTGGACTTGTTGTTTCGTCCATATCTGAACGCTCAGGACGAATTTAAAGGTGAATCCAATTGGGTTGGAAAGAGGACGAAATCTACTTCCCAACAAAAAACGAATCACCCAATTCAGAGTCCGTATGAAAAAGATGTTGGCGTGTTAAGTCAGGTGTGTCTGTGCAGTCCGAATCTGAATGCAGAACGTGAGAGACTTGGACTCTATCTTCTCTTGGCCCAAAAGTGACGTGAGAGTACTTTTTGAACAGAACCTAAACTTTTCCTATTCCCCTATCTTCATATGTGGATTGTACAAATTTCCCATACACCTGCAATTAGACAAAACACAAAAATGTGTGAAGTATTTTTGTTCTGGATAACATAAATAGATTATTGACCACGCCGGAGCACGATCAACCTGACCACGAGGGCCTGTTTCCTGCGAGCAAACGAAGAACAAGCAAGAAACTAAGATTGTAATCCGTATATTGCGAATATAAGAGGAAATCTTTATTAATGAAGGTGGCGTTCGGTGACGTCTTGGTCTGGTCGTTGAACACAAACGAAGTACGCGAAGTTGCAACTATGGAAAACTTTTGATCTAAACAAAACCCAAGGAAAAAGCTACTAGATGGATCTAATTATATAGGAGCAAGGTGTGGCGGCCAAGGAGGTGGGAGGACGTCCCAAGGCAGCCTAAAACTAACCTTAGGTCGTACAAGGCTCATGGGCCCATGTGGAGGTGATGCAACACCTTTGAACTTGTTATTTGACTCGGATTCTGCTGCTGCTTCAGATTATTTCATCCATATCTCAACACTCCGGACGAATTTAAAGGTGAATCCAATTGGGTTGGAAAGAGGACAAAACTTACTTTCCAACAAAAAAAGAATCACCCAATTCGGAGTCCGTATGAAAAATATTTTGGCATTTTGAGTCATGTATGTCTGTGTAGTCTGAATCTGAATGCAGAACGTGAGAGACTTGGACTCTATCTTCTCTTTGTCCAAAAGTGACGTGAGAGGACTTTTTGAATAGAACCTAAAATTATCCTTTACCCCTATCTTGATATGTGGATTGTACAAATGTCTCATATGCCTGCAATTAGACAAAACACAAAAGTGTGTGTAGTATTTTTGTTCCGGATAACATAAATAGATTATTGAATAGTTTGCACTAGAAATCACCTGACAAATATGAATTTATGCAATATTTTTTATCGTATCCAAGGTAGTTATGAGTCCACCTTGACGATCCGACAACGAACATGCGAGACGTCGCGCCTTAAAAATCGCTAAACCAACTTCCGAGTGTTATTGATCATGGCGGAGCACGATCAACCTGACCACGAGGGACTGTTTCCTGCGAGCAAACGAAGAACAAGCAAGAAACTAAGATTGCAATCTGGATATTGTGAATATAAGAGGAAATCTTTATTAATGAAGGTGGGGTTCTGTGACATCTTGGTCTGGTCGTTGAACACAAACGAAGTACGCGAAGTTGCAACTATGGCGAATTTTTGATTTAAAAAAAACCTAAGGAAAAAGCTACTAGATGGATCTACTTATATAGGAGCAAGGGGTGGCGGCCAAGGAGGTGGGAGGACGTTCCAAGGCAGCCTAAAACCAACCCTAGGTCATACAAGGCTCATGGGCCCAAGTGGAGGTGATGCAACACCTTTGGCCTTGTTGTTTGACTCGGATTCTGCTGCAACGTCAGATTATTTCGTCCATATTTCTATGCTCTGGACGAATTTAAAGGTGACTGCAATTGGGTTAGAATTCCTAGAAAAAAAGAATCACCCAATTCGGGGTCCGTATGAAAAACATGTTGGCGTTTTGAGTCAGGTATGTCTCTGAAGTCAAATCTGAATCCAGAACATGAGAGACTTGGCCTCTATCTTCTCTTGGCCCAAAAGTGACGTGAGAGGACTTTTTGAACAGAACCTAAACTTCTCCTTTTTCCCTATCTTCATATGCGGATTGTACAAATGTCTCATACGCCTGCAATTAGACAAAACACAAAAGTGTGTGAAGTATTTTTGTTCTGGATAACATAAATTGATTATTGAATAGTTTGCAATAGAAAACACCTGACAAATATGCATGTATGCAATATTTTTGGTCGTATCCATGGTAGTCATGAGTCGACCTTGACGATCCGACGATGAACGTGCGAAATGTCGCGCCTTAACAATCGCTAAACCAACTTCCGAGGGTTATTGGCCACGCCGGAGCACGATCAACCTGACTACGAGGGCCTGTTTCCTAGGAGCAAATGAAGAACAAGCAAGAAACTAAGATTGCAATATGTATATTGCGAATACAAGACGAAAGCTTTATTAATGAAGGTTGGGTTCTGTGACATCTTGGTCTGGTTGTTGAACACAAACGAAGTACGTGAAGTTGCAACTATGGCAAACTTTTGATCTAAACAAAACCCAAGTAAAAAGCTACTAGATGGATATAGTTATATAGGAGCATGGGGTGGCGGCAAAAGAGGTGGGAGGACGTCCCAAGGCAGCCTAAAACCAACCCTAGGTCGTACAAGGCTCATGGGCCCAAGTGGAAGTGATGCAACTCCTTTGGACTTGTTGTTTGACTCGGATTCTGCTGCAGCGTCAGATTGTTTCATCCATATCTCAACGCTCCGGACGAATTTAAAGGTGAATCCAATTGGGTTGGAAACATGACGAAATCTACTTTCCAACAACAAAAGAATCACCCAATTCGGAGTCCGTATGAAAAAGATGTTGGCATTTTGAGTTAGGTATGTCTGTGCAGTCCGAATCTGAATCCAGAATGTAAGAGACTTGGACTCTATCTTCTCTTGGCCCAAAATTGACGTGAGAGAACTTTTTGAACATAATCTAAACTTCTCCATTTCCCCTATCTTCGTATGTGGATTGTACAAATGTCCCATACACCTGCAATTAGACAAAACACAAAAGTGTGTGAAGTATTTTTGTTCTGGAAAACATAAATAGATTATTGAATAGTTTTGAATAGAAATCACCTGACAAATATGCATGTATGCAATATTTTTGGTCGTATCCAAGGTAGTCATGAGTCGACCTTGACGATCCGACGACGAACGTGCGAGACGTCGCGCCTTAGCAATCGCTAAACGAACTTCCGAGGGTTATTGACCACGCCGGAGCACGATCAACCTGACCATGAGGGAATGTTTCCTGCGAGCAAACGAAGAACAAGCAAGAAACTAAGACTGCAATCTGGATATTGGGAATATAAGAGGAAATCTTTATTAATAAAGGTGGGGTTCTGTGACATCTTGGTCTAGTCGTTGAACACAAACGAAGTACGCAAAATTGCAACAATGGCGAACTTTTTATCTAAACAAAACCCAAGGAAAAAGCACTAGATGGATCTACTTATATAGGAGCAAGGGGTGGCAGCCAAGGAGGTGGAAGGACGTACCAAGGCAGCCTAAAACCAACCCTAGGTCGTACAAGGCTCATGGGCCCAAGTGGAGGTGATGCAACACCTTTGGACTTGTTGTTTGACTCGAATTCTACTGCAGCGTCAGATTGTTTCGTCCATATATCAACGCTCCGGAAGAATTTAAAGGTGAATCCAATTGGGTTGGAAAGAGGACAAAATCTACTTTTAAAAAAAGAGAATCACCCAATTCGGAGTCCGTATGAAAAAGATGTTGCCGTTTTCAGTCAGGTATGTCTGTGCAGTCCGAATCGGAATCGAGAACGTGATAGACTTGGACTCTATCTTCACTTGGCCCAAAAGTGACGTGAGAGACCTTTTTGAATAGAACCTAAACTTCTCCTTTTCCCCTATCTTCATATGTGGATTTTACAAATGTCCCATATACCTGCAATTAGACAAAACATGAAAGTGTGTGAAGTATTTTTGTTCTGGATAACATAAATAGATTATTGAATAGTTTGCACTAGAAATCACCTGACAAATATGCATGTATGCAATACGTTTGGTCGTATAAAAGGTAGTCATGAGTCTACCTTGACGATCCGACTACGAACGTGCGAGACGTCGCGCCTTAGCAATCGCTAAAACAACTTCCGAGGGTTATTGACCACGCAGGAGCACGATCAACCTAACCACGAGGGCATGTTTCCTGCGAGCAGACGAAGAACAAGCAAGAAACTAAGATTACAATATGGATATTGCGAATATAAGAGGAAAGATTTATTAATGAAGGTGGGGTTCTGTGACGTCTTGGTCTGGTCGTTGAACACAAACGAAATACACGAAGTTGCAACTATGACGAACTTTTGATCTAAACATAACCCAAGGAAAAAGCTACTAGATGGATCTACTTATATACGAGCAAGGTGTGGTGGCCAAGGATGTGGGAGGACGTCCCAAGGCAGCCTAAAACCAACCCTGGGTCGTACAAGGCTCATGGGCCCAAGTGGAGGTGATGCAACACCTTTGCACATGTTGTTTGACTCGGATTCTGCTACAGCATCAGATTGTTTCGTCCGTATCTCAATGCTCCAGACTAACTTAAAGGTGCCTCCAATTGGGTTCGAAAGAGGACGAAATCTACTTTCCAGCAAAAAAAGAATCACCCAATTCGAAGTCCGTATGAAAAAGATGTTGCCGTTTTGAGTCAGGTATGTGTGTGTGCAGTCCAAATCTGAATCCAGAACATGAGAGACTTGGACCCTATCTTCTCTTGGCCCAAAAGTGACGTGAGAGAACTTTTTAACAGAACCTAAACTTCTCCTTTGCCCCTATCTTCATATGTGGATTATACAAATGTCCCATATACCTGCAATTAGACAAAACACAAAAGTGTGTGAAGTACTTTTCTTCTAGATAACATAAATAGATTATTGAATAGTTTTCACTAGAAATCACCTGACAAATATGCATGTATGCAATATTTTTGGTCGTATCCAAGGTAGTTATGAGTCAACCTTGACGATCCGTACGAACATGCGAGACGTCGCGCCTTAGCAATCGCTAAACCATACTTCCGAGGGTTATTGACCACGCCGGAGCACGATCGACCTGACCACGAGGGCCTGTTTCCTGCGAGCAAACAAAGAACAAGCAAGAAACTAAGATTGCAATCTAGATATTGCGAATATAAGAGGAATGCATTATTAATGAAGGTGGGTTCTGTGACGTCTTGGTCTGGTCGTTGAACACAAACGAAGTACGCGAAGTTGCAACTATGACGAACTTTTGATCTAAACAAAACCCAAGGAAAAAGCTACTAGATGGATCTACTTATATAGGAGCAAGGGGTGGTGTCCAAGGAGGTGGGAGGACGTCCCAAGGCAGCCTAAAACCAACCCTAGGTCGTACAAGGCTCATGGGCCCAAGTGGAGGTGATGCAACACCTTTGGACTTGTTGTTTGACTCGGATTCTGCTGCAGCGTCAGATTGTTTCATCCGTTTCTCAACGCTCCAGACTAATTTAAAGATGACTCCAATTGGGTTGGAAAGAGTACAAAATCTACTTTCCAACAAAAAAAGAATCACCCAATTTGGAGTCCGTATGAAATAGTTGTTGGTGTTTTGAGTCAGGTATGTCTGTGAAGTCCGAATCTGAATTCAGAACATGAGAGACTTGGACTCTATCTTCTCTTGGCCCAATGGTGACGTGAGAGGACTTTTTGAACAGAACTTAAACTTCTCCTTTTCCCCTATCTTCATTTGTGGATTGTACAAATGTCCCATACACCTGCAATTAGACAAAACATAAAAGTGTGTGAAGTATTTTTGTTCTGGATAACATAAATACATTATTGAATAGTTTGCACTAGAAATCACCTGACAAATATGCATGTATGCAATATTTTTGATCGTATCCAAGGTAGTCATGTCCTCATTATAGAGTATAAGGAGTTTAATAATATCACTCGTTTATTCCATCTTGCTAGTAAAGCTGGACGTGACGTGCAGGATCGACAAACATTGGCGCGAACTAACTTTTCTGCAGGTCGACCTTCATCACGGACATCATGTGCATCCTCTACTTCCATTGCACCATCACCTCCATCCGGTGCCACCTCCCACCGTGATACAAGAAAGCAGGCACAACCACCACTATCTGCCAAGAGCACACCTGCCGGGCCTTCACAGAGCTCTTATTCTTCCATGGCATCAACAGGCCACACAAGTGATATTATTTGTCGTCGTTGTAAGGGAATTGGTCATTATGCGAGAGAATGCAAATCTCAGTGTGTGATGATTGCTACTGAGGATGGTGGGTATGAGTCCGCTAGTGACTACGATGAGGAGACTTTGGCTCTTATTACACGTGAACAACACGGTGGAGATGATTCTGATCACGAGACGCAATACATGGCTCCTGAAGATGCTGACGGTATGAATGTTTGGCTGCTCAACGTGTTTTGAGTGTGCATGTTACACAAGCTGAGCAAAATCAGAGACATAATTTGTTCCATACAAAGGGAGTTGTGAAGGAACGTTCTATTCGTGTCATCATAGATGGAGGGAGCTGCAACAACTTGGCTAGCATGGAGATGGTGGAGAAGCTATCTCTCACCACAAGACCACATCCACATCCATACTACATCCAATGGTTCAACAATAGCGGCAAGTGATAGAGGCAAAGGTGTCCCGTCTTTCGATGAGATGGTGGCTATCGTTTTGGAAGAAGTTGACTTTGATGATCCGACTACGAACGTGCGAGGACGTCACGCCTTAGCAATCGCTAAACCAACTCCGAGAGGGTATTGACCACGCCGGAGCACGATCAACCTGACCATGAAGGTCTGTTTCCTACAGGCAAACAAAGAACAAGCAAGAAACTAAGAATGCAATCTAGATATTGCGAATATAAAAGGAAAGCTTTATTGATCAAGGCGGGGTTCTGTGACGCCTTTGTTTGGTCGTTGAACACAAACAAAGTATGCGAAGTTGCAGTTATGGCGAACTTTTAATCTAAACAAAACCCAGAGTCTAAACGATGCCGTAGGGGCTGTATATATGGAGGAAGAGGGGCGAATTTCGTGGCCCTTGGAGGAGGGGTCCGAAACCCACCCTAACTCTTGTTTCCCCACACATACGGACTCTAAAAACAGCCTATATTGAAGTATTTCGAAATTACATGGGCCTGGCCCAAAAAGAAGGTGAAGCAGCACCTAGAATAGCCTCTGGACGAAAATTATGAAGTGGCATCTTGTATATTTCGTCCAAGGCTTCATGCACTCATTATGGTGGCTTCAAAGTCCTGAAATTATCACTTGAAACTCTGTTCTTGTCTCCCTTGCGCATGCCATCAACTCCATGCTTATTCTTGCTCCAATGATCATCCTTCTCCAAGCTAGGCCCTTCATTTGTAAGCAAAACAAATGTATGCAATTTAGGCAGCATCATATTCTCATAAACATTAGAATCATTACCAAGAAACGAAAGTACCTGATAATTCAATTGGCGTGCGCGAGCTCTAGTAATTGGTCCAGTATGTATAGCAGCAGGGGCTGTGGGTGTAACAATGGTATTGATGTCCTCATCATTCTCCCCTTCTTGAAATGAAGTCGTCCTCGACGGAAGCTCATCTTCCTCACCCAAATAAGGCTTCAAATCTGCAATGTTAAAAGTGGGACTAACCCCAAAATCTGCAGGCAACTCAAGTTTATATGCATTATCATTTATTTTCTCTAACACCTTAAAAGGACCATCAGCACGTGGCATTAGCTTTGATTTGCGCAAATTAGGAAATCTATCCTTACGCAAATGTAACCAAACAAGATCTCCAGGTGCAAACACAACATGTTTTCTACCCTTATCTCCAGCAAGTTTATATTTAGCATTCATACGCTCAATGTTTTCCTTAGTTAACTCATGCATTTTTAAAATCAATTTAGCACGTTCTTTAGCATCAAAATTAACCTTCTCCGAAGATGGAAGAGGCAACAAATCAATAGGTGCACGAGGTAGGAAACCATATACAATTTCAAAAGGGCACATCTTAGTAGTAGAATGCAATGAACGATTATAAGCAAATTCAATATGAGGCAAGCATTCTTCCCACATTTTCTTATTATTCTTCAAAATAGCCCTAAGCATAGTAGACAATGTTCTATTGACTACTTCAGTTTGTTCATCAGTTTGGGGGTGACAAGTAGTACTAAAAAGCAGTTTAGTCCCCAACTTAGCCCATAAACATCTCCAAAAGTGGCTAAGAAATTTAGTATCACGATCTGAAACAATAGTATTTGGCACACCATGCAAGCGAATAATTTCACGAAAGAACAAATCAATAACATTAACAACATCATCGCTTTTATGACATGGTATAAAGTGTGCCATTTTCGAGAATCTATCCACGACAACAAATATACTATCCCTCCCCTTCTTTGTTCGAGGTAAACCTAAAACAGTCCATAGATATATCCTCCCAAGGAACACTAGGTACAGGCAAAGGCATATATAAACCATGAGGATTGAGTCGTGACTTAGCTTTTTGACATGTAGTGCAGCGAGCAACAAAACGCTCAACATCCCGTCTCATCTTTGGCCAAAAGAAATGTGTAGCAAGTATATCCTCCGTCTTCTTCACGCCAAAGTGTCCCATTAGTCCTCCTCCATGCGCCTCCTGCAACAACAAAAGACGAACGGAGCTAGCTGGAATGCATAGATTGTTAGCACGAAACACAAATCCATCGTTAACGACGAACTTGTTCCATGTTCTTCCTTCTTTACAATTCTGCAATACATCTTTGAATTCAGCATCATGCACATATTGATCTTTGATGGTCTCCAAACCAAATATTTTAAAGTCAAGTTGTGAAATCATAGTATAACGACGAGACAATGAATCAGCAATAACATTTTCTTTACCCTTCTTGTGTTTAATGACATAAGGGAAAGTCTCAATGAATTCAACCCATTTAGCATGTCTACGGTTCAGTTTAGCTTGACTTTTAATGTGTTTCAAAGACTCATGATCAGAATGTATAACAAATTCTTTGGGCCATAAATAATGTTGCCATGTTTCTAAGGTCCGAGCAAGAGCATATAATTCTTTATCATAAGTAGAATAGTTTAGACTAGGCCCACTCAATTTTTCAGAAAAGTATGCAACAGGTTTGCCATCTTGTAATAACACAACTCCTAATCCAATTCCACTAGCATCACATTCAAGCTCAAAAGTCTTATTAAAATCAGGAAGTTGAAGTAAAGGAGCATGTGTCAACTTATCTTTCAATACCGTGAAGGCTTCTTCCTGTGCGGTACCCCAAACAAAAGGCACATCTTTCGTTGTAAGCTCATTGAGAGGTGCAGCAATGGTGCTAAAGTCTCTCACAAAACGCCTATAGAAACCAGCGAGTCCAAGAAAACTCCTCACTTGTGTGACCGTTTTGGGCTGCGACCAACTCTCAATAGCTTCAATCTTGGCTTTATCAACTTCAATTCCCTGTGGAGTAACAACATAGCCAAGAAAAGACACTCGGTCGGTGCAAAAGGTGCACTTCCCAAGGTTACCAAACAAACGTGCATCACGTAGAGCATTAAAAATAGCACATAAATGTTCCAAATGTTCTTCCAAAGATTTTCTATAAATCAGTATATCATCAAAATAGACTACCACAAATCGTCCAATGAAAGCACGTAAAACTTCGTTCATTAGTCTCATGAAAGTACTAGGTGCATTAGTTAACCCAAAAGGCATGACTAACCACTCATATAAACCAAACTTAGTTTTAAATGCTGTTTTCCATTCATCTCCCAATTTCATACGAATTTGATGGTATCCACTACGCAAATCAACTTTGGAGAATATTGTAGAGCCACTCAATTCATCAAGCATATCATCTAGTCTAGGAATAGGATGACGATAACGAATACTAATATTATTAATGCCTCTACAATCAACACACATACGCGATGTACCATCGTTTTTAGGCACTAGTATAATAGGAACAGCACAAGGACTAAGAGATTCGCGTATATAACCTTTGTCGAGCAGCCCCTATACTTGACGCATAATTTCCTTCGTCTCCTCTGGATTGGTACGGTATGGTGCACGGTTGGGTAGCGATGCACCGGGAATTAAGTCAATTTGATGCTCAATCCCTCGAATAGGTGGTAATCCCGGTGGCACGTCTTGTGGGAAGACGTCAGTGAACTCCTGCAAAATGTTAGTGACAGTAGGGGGCAAAGAGGAAGGCACGTCCTCGAATGAAAATAATGCCTCTTTGCACACAAAAGCATAGCAAACAGATTTGCTAGAATCTAGCTCATCAATATCAGATTTGGTGGCAAGTAAACATGCACTTTTCAATTTAATTTCAGAAGCAACACTAGATGGTTTATTAGGAGGCTTCATTTGTTGCTCAAATTCTTTTGCCATAACCTGATGTTCACTCTTATTTTTCTCCTGTTTTGCTTTATTAGCTCTATTAATATCATCTTTCAAAATGGAATCAGGAGTCATTGGAAGCAAAGTAATATTTTTATCCTTATGAACAAGAGTATACTGATTGTTTCTACCATGGTGTACAGAATTTTTATCAAATTGCCATTGTCTACCAAGTAATAAGGAACATGCTTGCATAGGTACCACATCACAATCAACATAATCAGCATATGTAGAGATACTAAAATGCACACGAACAATACGTGTTACCTTAACCTTGCCGCTGTTGTTGAACCATTGGATGTAGTAAGGATGTGGATGTGGTCTTGTGGTGAGAGATAGCTTCTCCACCATCTCCATGCTAGCCAAGTTGTTGCAGCTCCCTCCATCTATGATGACGCGAATAGAACGTTCCTTCACAACTCCCTTTGTATGGAACAAATTATGCCTCTGATTTTGCTCAGCTTGTGTAACCTGCACACTCAAAACACGTTGAGCAACTAAACATTCATACCTGTCAGCATCTTCGGCAGCCATGTATTGCATCTCATGATCAGAATCATCTCCACCGTGTTCTTCATTAGTAATA
Organism: Aegilops umbellulata; assembly: GCA_032464435.1. Lineage (NCBI taxonomy): Eukaryota > Viridiplantae > Streptophyta > Magnoliopsida > Poales > Poaceae > Aegilops > Aegilops umbellulata. The sequence continues at coordinate 221,873,445 of CP136058.1, read as the reverse complement.
AGAGCCAAAGTCTCCTCATCATAGTCACTAGCTGACTCATACCCACCATCCTCAGTAACAATCATCACACGCTTAGATGGGCATTCTCTCGCATAATGACCTCCACCCTTGCAACGTCGACAAATAATACCATGTGTTTGCCCTATTGATGCCATGGATGAAGAAGAGCTCTTTGCAGGCCCAGAAGGTGTGCTCTTGGCAGATAGTGGTGATTGTACCTACTTTACTGTATCACGGTTGGAGGTGGCAGCCGACGGAGGTGCCGGTGTAGCAGAATGTGTGGAAGTAGATGATGCACGTGGTGCCCATGATGAAGGTCGACCTGCAGAAAAGTCAGTTCGCGCCAATGCCTGTCGATCCTGCACTTCACGTTTAGCTTTACAAGCAAGATGGAATAAATGAATGATATTATTATAATCCTTATAGTCTAGAATGGTCTGAATCTCTCTATTTAATCCACCCAGAAAACGTGCAAGCATAGCTTCATTCTCCTCAACAATACCACATCTAATCAAGCCAGTTTGTAACTCCTGATAATATTCTTCAACCAAATTTTTGCCTTGTCTTAAGCGCTGCAATTTTTGAAGTAATTCACGTTGATAATATGGTGGAACCCCACGAGTACGCATAGCAGTTTTCAAAGCAGTCCAAGTAGCTGGAACAGGATATAATCTACAATGTTCAGACCACCAAACACATGCAAAGCTAGTGAAAGCACAAACAGCAGCAGGAACACGTCTCTCCTCAGGATATTGTAAACATGTAAATCGTTGTTCAGTTTCTAACTCCCAAGTAAGATATATATCAGGAACATATCTACCCTCAAATGGTGAAATATTCAATTTCAGTTTAGGGAGATGGTCATGATCTCGTACCTGAGGGGGAGCCCTAACATTGCCATTATTTGCATGTGGACGACCTGGTGGTTGTGGTGCTGGTGGTGGCACGTAGTTCTGATGTTGATCAACCTCATCCTCGTAATCTCCCACATAATCATCCTCCCCCACATCAGCAGCTGGAGCCACAGAAGTATCAACAGCAACACCAGCAGCTTGGCCAGGCTGAAGAGGAACACAAGTCGCTCGGCGGAGGGCTGTTTCGCGATGTGGAGGTAGTCGTTGTTGCTATTGTAGAGGTGCGTTAGGTGCACCCAGTGGTGGTGGTGGTAGACGCGCGAGCAATTCATTAAACTTGTTATCGAGCTTTGTTCCGAACGCCTTCTCAATGCCATCTATCTTCTCCATGGCCTCTTCAAATCTATTTAGCACATCTTCCACCTGTCCACTCATCATTTGTTGAAACTTATCAGGTAACGCTTTGTTTGTCATGTTCTCCCAGTCAGTCTCGTCGGCTTGTGATCCTGGCATGGTTAGCAGCAATAGAAACACACAAGAATATGATCCTACAGACTACTAACAAGTGGTGGTGGTGGCGGGTGTGACAAATCCGTCAAGAAAATCTCAAATTCTTACCAGTTCTTACCCAGCAGCAGGCGGTGATCGGCAACCGATGTAGTCAAAACTCTCAAAGTTTGGATAGAACGATTACCAGGGAGAGTCAAATGCACGATGTAGATGTATGTGGAGCTGGGAAGGCTTTTAATATGGTAGCAAAAAGGGTCAGCAATAATCAATTCAGAGATGCAAAGTTGAATAGACGCTCAACGACGGTACTGTGTTGGTCCTAGGCTAGACCGTGCTAGAGACGCGAGCCTAGAACACTAACAAGATCACGGCGCTGCACGTAAACAAGGGAGGAGCACACTCTGAATTTTTTCTCTCTTTTTTTTCTTTTTTTTTTGCACTTTTTCCTCTTTTTTTTGCTCCACAACAATTTTTTTTCGAAAAAGTCTACAAATGGTCTAAAAACTGCCTAGCCAGAATTTTCCAGACTTAGTTTTTTTTTGAAACTGTCAGGACCCCGATTCTAAACCACATCGATCTAGCGTGTAACACATCATATCACTTTGCGGCCTCACGCACGGTACTCCCACGGGTGCCACCTTACCTGGCCCGGGACCGTTTGCGCCTTTTGGCTCACGTATATGATAGTGTCGCTAGCATCCATATGACAGAGAACCTGGGCCGACATGGCTAGTCGTGAACCCAAAGCGGCGCTAGCCTATGAGGACAGGCATACATGAATCACTTCGAACATGTCGGTCATCAACGTGTCTATTCGGGCTGTAGCACTGGGCTAACAGGACTCCGGTAACCCGGGCTGTAGCAGGCTAGGCAGGACTCCGAATAACATCGCGTGACATTTCCCCGAAGGGACAGACATAGGAACTACGTGAGACACATGCCGGCCAGTCAAGTGTCCAAGCAGTAGTGCTGGGCTAGCAGGACTCCGGTGATCCGGGCTGTAGCGGACTACTATCGCTCAGAAGCACAAGACTTACATTTCCCCATATGAAAGGCTGCCAAGGATAAACAACTAGATAGTCGGATCCCACTCATACCAAGCATTTCAATCATACACACAATATGCCCGATATGAGTAAATACAACATGGCAACACAACAGTACTCTACGACTCAAGTACTTTATTTAGAAGGCTCCGAGGAGCCATACATATCATCCATACAGATAGGGGTCACATGACCCAACACTCAAGTCATACAAACATACAAGCACATGCGGAAGCAAAGTAGTCTGAGTACAGACACTAGAAAGAAAGAAGGCTTGACGAAGCCTGTCTATCTACAACGACTCTTCACAAGTCTTGGATCACCACCTGGGTGATAAGTCACTCGTCAACGTCGAGGTCTATAAAGAACCCATCAGAGGGGTTGGTGCAGTCGTCTGAAAAACATGATTAAAGCAACATGAGCACGGAGGTACTCAGCAAGTCTTACAACAGGAACCTACTATACATGCACATTCTCAAGAAGGTAGTGGGGTTATTGCAGCAAGCCAGCTTTGACTCTTGGCTAAGCTATCCTACGATAGACACCACTTGTAAATCATTTGTCGCACACGAGTCCACTAACACCAACACAATACTCCACCGTGGATCCTCTCTCGCCATCCTGCGAGAGGGCCATCCGCGGTACTCACACTTATCTTGAGATTTTTAGTAGTATCCATTTAACTTGTCTATGAACTGTATAGGTGACCAAGTAGTCCTTTACCGCGGACGCGGCTATTCGAATAGATTTATACCCTGCAGGGGTGTACTTCTTCACACACGCTCTCACCACTTATCGCCGTTTACACGACATGTACTCGGCAACCTTCAAGCGGAAGCCCAGCGAGGGTGTCAGCCACGGCCTACCTAAACACTCAAGTCTCTAGTCCAGGTTTATCGCCTATTCGGGTTCCATCCGCAGGGAGTCCGGCCGAGGTTTCCACTAACGGCCCCGAACGATGTGAACAGGGTTCCCGAGACACCAAACGGGCGAGTCGGTACACCGTGCCACGTGCCTACCGCAACACAGCCCACCCCGATGGTCAGCGCCGCGTGCGGCCCCCAGCATGCTACAAACACCAGAAACTACTTTGCAACTCCTGGACAGAGGACAAGCGTGATCAAGAAGCTGAGAGGGTCCATTGGTTTCGGGCCCAATGAGTGGTAGTAGCTGAGTCTTAAATCACACACACAGATCTCAGTTCTTAAGAACGGCCTCAATGAAACAACCCACCATGTACTCCTACATGGCCTTTCATCAATTCCTTTACCAAATCGTGTTCAACACTTCCACACCATTGACAACGATACAACCTTTCACTCCGGATCATCATCCCGATGAGCCAGACCTGACACAACTCTAAGCATAGCAAGCATAGCATGGTAGGAACACACATACACATGTATTGGCTCAATCAACTCCTACACATGCTAGTGGGTTTCATCTAGTTACTGTGGCAATGACAGGTCATGCAAAGGAAGTGGGTTCAACTACCGCAACACACAGCAGTTTGAAACGCGTTGTCTTAATGCAGTAAACAAGGGCAGAAGCGAGAACATGGGTTTGTATCGGAATGATCAACGAGTTGCTTGCCTGATGGAGTGGTGGTGGGATACTGCCCTTCAACTGGATACTCGGAGATATCCTCGGAGGCAGAACCTACCACGAATGACACATTGCAACACAATCAATACATGACGATATGCAACAATATGATGCATGCAATGACATGGCAATATGAATGTGTCCTGGTCTTGTGCAAGTTAAACTAGAAGGAAATGACCCCATTTGAATCAAGAATTCAAATGGTAGTGCATTTATAAGATCATATTAGTGCAATATCTTATAATGCCTAAACAGTGGGTTTAACTTGTTTTAACATGCATGAAACCAGTTCCATTGGATAGATTGGATTTTTCTGAGAGATTTTCATATATAAAACTTTGCATTTGGAGTTACAGATAATTTTCTATGAATTTTTGAAGTTTGAACTATTTTCTGGATTTTCCTGTATAAAAATAAATCCAGCAAAATAGATTACTGCGTCAGCATGAAGTCATGCTGACCTCAGCAGGTCAACAGACCGGTCCAAGTCAAACCTGACGCGTGGGTCCCGCGTGTCAGGGTCATTAACTTAAACAGATTAGATTATTTTTTTAATCCTGGATTAATTAGCAGTCGGGGCCCACATGTCATAGACTCAGAGGAGTCAAACTGGGTCCACAAGTCAACGGTTAGGGTCAACTCGCCGGCGTCTAGCCGCCGGCGAGGTCAGACGCGGCGGAGCAAGTGATTTTGCTCGTTTTGGCCACCAAACAAGGCGCGGAGGCCATCTACGGGTAGCTGAGATCCTTCCGCGGCGTTCGGTGGCAACGGCTGGGCTCGGGGTGGCCGGAAACATCGCCGGCGACGGGTTTGGCGGCGCCGGGGCTCGGGTGGAGGTGGTTTTGGCGCTACGGTGCGTTAGGGGGTCGGCTGGTGGCTGTTTTGGCCTCCTGGAGGCTCCAGGAGCACGTTGACGCGCTCTGGCCCGGGTGGCAGGGGCTATGGCCGCGGTGGCGCCATGGCCGGCGGAGCCAAGCTCTCGGGCTCGTTGGGGACGGGCGCTACGGCGAGCTAGCAGGCATGGGAGGAGGGGGAGAAGGTGCGGGAGCTCACAGGGAGGTCGACGAGCAGCTCAGCGGGCTCGGGGGCGAACGGAGCGGCGCGAATCGAAGAACGGCGGCCGGCGGGCACCGGGGTCGGAGACGAGCTGATGGCGGCGATGCAGGGCCTCCGGCGAGGCGTGGCTCGGTGGGGAGGGCGAGGGCGAAGTGGCGGAGCCTCTGGGCAGGTCAGCGGGGCGAGGGGGCAACGGTGGGCGCGGCTATGGCGGCGAGACGGCGACGGGTGCTGCGGCCATGGCGCTGGAGAGCGAGAGAGAGAGACAGGGGGAGAAGTGAGGTGTCCACGGGGTCGAGGGCGCGACGTGGGGGACGTCCAGCGCGTCGGGCGGTGAAGCGGCGAGCAGGTGACGCCGTGGCGAGCTCGCGCTCGCCGGCGTCACCACCCTGCCTGCCTGGCGGGGACGAAGCAGCTGGCTGGCTCGGGCCAGCACAGCGCTGGGCCGCCAGGTGGGCCGGCTGGTGGGTTTGGCCAGGTTAGATTTCTTCTGTTTAACTGTTTTATTTTTCTATTATTTCTGCAACTTTGTGGACTTATTTAAAATACTTAAACAACTCCAAAAATCCCCAACTGCTCATGCATACTATTTAAAGTATAGACAACAAGAAACATTTCTGTTTGAGAATATTTGAACATTTAAATATTTTTTTTAAATTTTAAATGCCCAAATTCAAATACTTATGTGTTAATTCAATAACCTTCTGTTGACCTAGAAAAATGTGCACTATTTTTGCCAGGGGGTTTAATCCAAGACAAAGAGGGTGAACATTTTAGAAGGGCATTTCAAGTTCATTGAAAAAGATTTTAGTAAACCCTAGTTATTTCCAGGGGGGGGGGGAAGTGTGTGTTGGGGGTTCTGGCATTTCCCATTTCAGAATTAATAGAATTTAAACATGATGCACACTCTAATGCATGGCCTAGCTAGGGATGTGACAACTCACCCCCACTCAAAAGAATCTCGTCCCGAGATTTAGGTTCCTCCGGAAAGAAGGCGGGGTACTCAAGTCGAAGACGATCCTCCCTTTCCCAAGTAGCTTCTTGCTCAGAATGGTGTGACCATTGAACCTTGAGAAACTTGATATTGTGGCGTCGAGTGGTACGCTCGGCTTGATCAAGGATACGAACGGGGTATTCCCGATAAGTGAGGTTATCTTGGAGATCAAGTGTTTCGTGGTCCACTCCGCGGATAGGGTCCGAGAAGCAACGCCTGAGTTGAGAAACGTGGAAGACATCATGAACTCTGGAGAGATGCGAAGGTAGTTCCAGTTGGTAGGCAACTTCCCCTCGTTTGGCAAGAATGCGAAAAGGTCCAATGTAACGAGGAGCCAATTTGCCTTTGATACCGAATCGATGGGTTCCCTTTAAAGGTGTAACCCCAAGGTAAGCCATCTCACCGACTTCATAAGCCATGGGCTTATGCTTGCGGTCATACTGACTCTTTTGACGGGATTGAGCGGTTTTCAACTTCTCACGAATAATGCGAACCTGCTCTTCTGCATCCTGGATCATGTCCGGGCCAAAGAGTTGTCTCTCGCCGGTTTCTGACCAGTTAAGAGGCGTTCGACATTTTCGTCCATAAAGAATTTCGAAAGGAGCTTTGCCCAAGCTAGCTTGATAACTATTGTTATAAGCGAACTCGGCAAATGGTAGGCACTTCTCCCAATCCATACCGAAAGAGATGACAGAAGCTCGGAGCATATCCTCCAGAATTTGATTGACTCGTTCTACTTGACCACTTGATTGAGGATGGAAGGCGGTGCTAAAGGAGAGACGAGTCCCCATAGCATTTTGGAAACTCTCCCAAAATCGAGAGGTGAAAAGACTTCCACGGTCCGAATTAATTTCCAATGGAACACCATGAAGAGACACTATTCGAGAGATGTATAAGTCAGCTAGCTGGCTAGCGGTTATACTCTCGCGAACGGGTAAAAAGTGGGCTACTTTGGAGAGACGATCGACAACAACGAAGATAGCATTATTCCCTCTTTTGGTTCTGGGAAATCCGGTAATGAAATCCATACCGATTTTATCCCATTTCCATTCAGGAATATCCAATGGTTGAAGGGTGCCAGCAGGCCGTTGATGCTCTGCTTTAACACGACGACAGACGTCGCAAGTTGCAATGTATTGAGCGATTTCTCTCTTCATCCTGGTCCACCAAAACCTTTGGCGTAGGTCTTGATACATCTTAGTACTACCGGGATGAATGGTGAGAGGGGATTCATGAGCTTCCTTAAGGATCAATCGCCTCAAGTTGCGTACCTTGGGAACCACTAGACGGTTTCCGAAGAACACAACACCTTGATCATCAATGGAGAAACAATCTGCAACTCCCTTCTTGATGTTTCTCTTGATACGGGAAATTCCCGGATCCACCTTTTGTGCCTTGATGATCTGATCCGTAAGGTTAGGTTTCGCCACCAGGGTGGAAAGGAGTCCTCGAGGAACAATGTGAAGGTTAAGCTTATGAAATTCCTCGTGGAGAAGTGGTTGACCTTGTTGTAACATCAGGTTGTTACAATAAGATTTACGACTTAGTGCATCAGCCATGACATTGGCTTTGCCTGGGGTGTAAGTTATTCCTAAGTCGTAATCTGAGATCAACTCGACCCAACGTCTTTGCCTGAGATTCAAATCCGGTTGGGTGAAGATATATTTCAAACTTTGGTGATCAGTGTAAATTTCGCAACGATTACCCAGAAGGTAATGTCGCCAGGTTTTGAGTGCATGGACTACTGCTGCAAGCTCTAGATCATGAGTAGGATAATTATCCTCATGTGGACGCAACTGTCGAGATGCGTAGGCAATCACATGACGATCTTGCATGAGTATGCAACCTAGTCCTTGTCGCGAGGCGTCGCAATAGATAACAAAGTCCTTAGAGAAATCTGGTGGTACCAGTACGGGAGCAGATGTCAGGCGTCTTTTCAGTTCCTGAAAGCTGAACTCGCACTGTGGGGTCCACTCGAACTTTTTATCTTTTTTGAGGAGTTCAGTTAGAGGCTTAGCAACCTTGGAAAAATTCTCGACGAAGCGGCGGCAATAGCTCGCTAAACCAAGAAAACTCCGAACTTGCTTGACCGTTTCAGGTGGAGTCCAGTCAAGGACAGCTTGAACTCGTTCGGGGTTGACAGCAATGCCCTTGCCAGAGATTACATGGCCCAGATAGGTCACTTCTGGCAACCAGAATTCGCACTTGGAGAATTTGGCATAAAGGCGATGCTCTCGAAGTTTCATCAATACTAGCCTTAGATGTTCGGCATGTTCTTCCTCATTCTTGGAGTAGATGAGTATATCATCGAGGTATACCACGACGAATTTATCCAAGTACTCCATGAAGATCGAGTTCATTAACCGAGAGAAGGTGGCTGGAGCATTGGTTAAACCGAAGGACATGACGGTGTACTCGTATTGGCCGTAGCGAGTGACAAAGGCCGTTTTGGGAATGTCCCCGTTCTTGATTTTGATTTGATGGTAGCCCAACCTCAAATCCATCTTGGAAAAGATTGAGGATCCAGCGAGCTGGTCATACAGGTCGTTGATCCTGGGGAGCGGATACTTGTTCTTGATAGTGACCAAATTGACAGGTCGATAATCCACAACCATCCGATCCGTTCCATCCTTCTTCTTGACGAAGAGGACGGGGCAAGCCCATGGAGATGAACTAGGACGGATGAAACCTTTTTGCAAGGACTCATCGAGTTGTTTCTTAAGCTCAGCTAGTTCTAGGGGTGCCATCTTATAAGGTCTCCTAGAGATTGGAACGGTTCCTGGAACAAGGTCTATCACGAACTCGACATCTCTGTCAGGTGGAACACCTGGCAGTTCCTCTGGAAAGACATCCGGAAAGTCACGGACTACCGGAATATCTTCGAGGTCTGGAAGGGGATTGGCATTTAGAGAGTAGAGCTGACGCTCCGATACTCGGGTCAAAACATTGACTGTCTTGCCCGATGGATGGGTAAGTTGGACAGTTCTAGTTGAGCAATCAATCTTGGCGTAATGAGCTGACATCCAGTCCATACCCAAGATGATGTTTATGTCTGAAGACTTGAGAGCTATTAGTGACGCAAGGAAGACCAATCTGTCAACAAGAATTTCATTTCCATGGTTGATCCTAGAGGTTTGCCACTTAGAACCAGGGGTTTGAATTACCATGGAGGTAGGCATGTCACAAAAAGTGGTGTTGTGCAAACGAGCATAGCTCTCAGAAATAAATGAATGAGATGCTCCAGTATCAAATAGAACAGTTGCCGGATGGCAATTAACAAGGAGCGTACCGAGAACGACGTTGGGGTCCTCTTGAGTCTCTTCAGCTGAGACGTAGTTAACATGGCCACGAGCAGTGGTGGCTGGCTTGGCGACAAGCACTTTTGCTGTTGACTTACCACGGCCAACAGACTTTCCGAACTGGCTGGGGTTGTTCTGGGGACACTCACGGATGTAGTGGCCTGGCTCACCACACTTGAAGCAAGTTGTCATATTGGGGCGTGGAGCAGTGTTGGCAGTGGGGCCACCAAAAGTCTTGGGCGGCACATACTACTGATTGGGGCGAGGCGCCTCAAAGGATGGCCTCGGAGTATACCTGGGTGGCATAGCAGAATTTGGAATCCAGACCCGGCGCTTCTGTGATCCAGAACCGGATGAAGATCCATAGTCACGGGAGTGCTTGCGTGAAGCTTCGAAATCATTCTGCCCTGTCTCGGCACTGATGGCCTTATTGACTAGCTTCGGAAAAGAAATACATTCATGCAGACGAAGGTCACGTCGGAGCTCAGGGCTAAGTCCCTTGCGGAACCTTGCCTGCTTCTTGGCATCGGTGGATACCTCTTCGGGAGCATAGCGTGCAAGCTTCCCAAACTCGCGACTGTATGCATCCACAGTCAGCTTCCCCTGGGTGAAGTTACAGAACTCCTCCCTCTTGCGATCCATGAGACCTTCCGGAATATGATGCTCACGAAAAGCGGCACTGAAATCAGCCCAAGTAGTGAGTTGGCCGACCGGACGCATAGCTTCATAATTCTCCCACCAAAGGCTGGCAGGGCCTTCGAGGTGATAGGCAGCAAAGGTGACTTTATCATCTTCAGCCACGTTGGCAGAACGTAGCTTGTGGGCGATGCTGCGGAGCCAGTCATCCGCATCGAGAGGTTCGATGGAATGATTGAACTTTGGCGGGTACAGCTTGACAAAGTCATTGATGGACACCGAATTGATCCTCTGCTGGCGTGTGGTGTTCTGCTCAATCCACTCTAACAAGCGATTGGTGTCGCGCCTGTTGCGCTCTGCCTCCAGCATCACTTCGGCCAGAGAAGGTGGTTGAGGCAGAATTTCCTCTCTAGGTGCACTAGCTTCTCCCTGCTCCGAAGCAGCAGGGTTGCTGCGGGTGTTGACCATCCTGGGAAACAAAACAACGATTTAAACCAGGATGGCAAAATCTGGCCAAGGAAGTGCGGAATGTAATGGATAACAAGGAATGCAGAGATGATCATCCGTATGACATGGTAATATAGAAACTGCCATATATACACCAACAGTCATACACCCATACATAGTTTAGTACAAGCCCGGCTGAAGTACCACTATGATGAAAGACGTTACATCTCATTGGAGGCATTCCAAGCTCCTATACATTATTTATCTACACCTCCGGAATTGATACACACTAAGTTATATTCCATAATCACGCAGGACGGTGGACATACAACTATTACAATACTAGCGAGACTACTACTAGCTCAGACGGCTCCGTAGAAGTCCTCATAGAAGTCACCACCCAGACCTGGAAGCGGAACATGGTCATCTCGGAACAGACGGTGCTGCGGTGCTTGTGGACCATAGGGACTTGGATGCGGCCTCGGTCCAACAAATGGCGGTAGAAGAGGCCCACGAGGAGGGGTGATGCCTCCCACCTCACGCCATTCCATGAAGTCTGGCAGACTAGCCCGCACAGGGTACAAGTCTCTCGTGTCCATGTATCCGGCTTGCACAGCAGGTGCAAACCTCGTCAAGGTGGCCCAATGATCAGCACGAGCATTAAAGAGCTCCATACGCAAGGCCCGGTTTTCACGGTCCTTATCTTCCAACATCTCAGTAGTGGTGCAAAGGAGTGAGTCCTCATGGGATGCATCACTGTACATGCCCTGAAGGTAACCATGCGCCCCAGGGAGGGATGCTGGCATGTAGCGAAATTCAGTGTTGCTCAACAAGGCAGTTCTAGCTCGCATAATGGTCATCATCGAGTAGGCTGCATCTTGAACGGACATCCCAATAGTGATCCCGAGTCCATAAGAACGGTGGAGTGGTTCCGTGGCTCCGGGATAAGATGGATATATCCTAACCGTGCACAGATATTGGCTCTGGTTGAAATCTCTAAACTGCTCTTCGACGGTGTATTCAGGGTACCATCGGTATCCTGCCTCCACCATCACTCGAACCAACATGGCGGTATGACCACATACACCGATGCAACGGGTCAGACGAACCACTTGGTTTTGGGGACGGGTAGCCATCTGAAAGCACAAAATAGTGCAAAGGCATTAGAATTTCTGGATGAAATTGGACAGCATAACGGCTGTAAATGCTCAGAAAAAGACTTGAGACATCCACAACAGTTTGCGAAACCACTCAACAACACCATATCAAGGTTCTGGTTCAAATGGCAACATACTAAACTTTAGTAGAACTGAACTGGGTTGTATCCAACAATCCTATAAGTTACTACGGATTTAGTAACACGTGAACCTGATAGAGAGAAGAGAGCCTAGTCCTTAACCCACGTAGAATGAGAAGAGAATGACTCAGAATAGAGGGCATAAGGTAAAGGAGTAAAAGAGCCTTACGTTCCCTCCCACAATCAATTCCCCTACATATAACTAAAGCATTTCTAGACTCGACATCGACCAGTTTGGCTTAGCGAACCTACAGGCAGTCCGGCTCTGATGCCAACGCTGTCAGGGACCCGATTCTAAACCACATCGATCTAGCGTGTAACACATCATATCACTTTGCGGCCTCACGCACGGTACTCCCACGGGTGCCACCTTACCTGGCCCGGGACCGTTTGCGCCTTTTGGCTCACGTATATGATAGTGTCGCTAGCATCCATATGACAGAGAACCCGGGCCGACATGGCTAGTCGTGAACCCAAAGCGGCGCTAGCCTATGAGGACAGGCATACATGAATCACTTCGAACATGTCGGTCATCAACGTGTCTATTCGGGCTGTAGCACTGGGCTAACAGGACTCCGGTAACCCGGGCTGTAGCAGGCTAGGCAGGACTCCGAATAACATCGCGTGACATTTCCCCGAAGGGACAGACATAGGAACGACGTGAGACACATGCCGGCCAGTCAAGTGTCCAAGCAGTAGTGCTGGGCTAGCAGGACTCCGGTGATCCGGGCTGTAGCGGACTACTATCGCTCAGAAGCACAAGACTTACATTTCCCCATATGAAAGGCTGCCAAGGATAAACAACTAGATAGTCGGATCCCACTCATACCAAGCATTTCAATCATACACACAATATGCCCGATATGAGTAAATACAACATGGCAACACAACAGTACTCTACGACTCAAGTACTTTATTTAGAAGGCTCCGACGAGCCATACATATCATCCATACAGATAGGGGTCACATGACCCAACACTCAAGTCATACAAACATACAAGCACATGCGGAAGCAAAGTAGTCTGAGTACAGACACTAGAAAGAAAGAAGGCTTGACGAAGCCTGTCTATCTACAACGACTCTTCACAAGTCTTGGATCACCACCTGGGTGATAAGTCACTCGTCAACGTCGAGGTCTATAAAGAACCCATCAGAGGGGTTGGTGCAGTCGTCTGAAAAACATGATTAAAGCAACATGAGCACGGAGGTACTCAGCAAGTCTTACAACAGGAACCTACTATACATGCACATTCTCAAGAAGGTAGTGGGGTTATTGCAGCAAGCCAGCTTTGACTCTTGGCTAAGCTATCCTACGATAGACACCACTTGTAAATCATTTGTCGCACACAAGTCCACTAACACCAACACAATACTCCACCGTGGATCCTCTCTCGCCATCCTGCGAGAGGGCCATCCGCGGTACTCACACTTATCTTGAGATTTTTAGTAGTATCCATTTAACTTGTCTATGAACTGTATAGGTGACCAAGTAGTCCTTTACCGCGGACGCGGCTATTCGAATAGATTTATACCCTGCAGGGGTGTACTTCTTCACACACGCTCTCACCACTTATCGCCGTTTACACGACATGTACTCGGCAACCTTCAAGCGGAAGCCCAGCGAGGGTGTCAGCCACGGCCTACCTAAACACTCAAGTCTCTAGTCCAGGTTTATCGCCTATTCGGGTTCCATCCGCAGGGAGTCCGGCCGAGGTTTCCACTAACGGCCCCGAACGATGTGAACAGGGTTCCCGAGACACCAAACGGGCGAGTCGGTACACCGTGCCACGTGCCTACCGCAACACAGCCCACCCCGATGGTCAGCGCCGCGTGCGGCCCCCAGCATGCTACAAACACCAGAAACTACTTTGCAACTCCTGGACAGAGGACAAGCGTGATCAAGAAGCCGAGAGGGTCCATTGGTTTCGGGCCCAATGAGTGGTAGTAGCTGAGTCTTAAATCACACACACAGATCTCAGTTCTTAAGAACGGCCTCAATGAAACAACCCACCATGTACTCCTACATGGCCTTTCATCAATTCCTTTACCAAATCGTGTTCAACACTTCCACACCATTGACAACGATACAACCTTTCACTCCGGATCATCATCCCGATGAGCCAGACCTGACACAACTCTAAGCATAGCAAGCATAGCATGGTAGGAACACACATACACATGTATTGGCTCAATCAACTCCTACACATGCTAGTGGGTTTCATCTAGTTACTGTGGCAATGACAGGTCATGCAAAGGAAGTGGGTTCAACTACCGCAACACACAGCAGTTTGAAACGCGTTGTCTTAATGCAATAAACAAGGGCAGAAGCGAGAACATGGGTTTGTATCGGAGTGATCAACGAGTTTCTTGCCTGATGGAGTGGTGGTGGGATACTGCCCTTCAACTGGATACTCGGAGATATCCTCGGAGGCAGAACCTACCACGAATGACACATTGCAACACAATCAATACATGACGATATGCAACAATATGATGCATGCAATGACATGGCAATATGAATGTGTCCTGGTCTTGTGCAAGTTAAACTAGAAGGAAATGACCCCATTTGGATCAAGAATTCAAATGGTAGTGCATTTATAAGATCATATTAGTGCAATATCTTATAATGCCTAAACAGTGGGTTTAACTTGTTTTAACATGCATGAAACCAGTTCCATTGGATAGATTGGATTTTTCTGATAGATTTTCATATATAAAACTTTGCATTTGGAGTTATAGATAATTTTCTATGAATTTTTGAAGTTTGAACTATTTTCTGGATTTTCCTGTATAAAAATAAATCCAGCAAAATAGATTACTGCGTCAGCATGAAGTCATGCTGACCTCAGCAGGTCAACAGACCGGTCCAAGTCAAACCTGACGCGTGGGTCCCGCGTGTCAGGGTCATTAACTTAAACAGATTAGATTATTTTTTAATCCTGGATTAATTAGCAGTCGGGGCCCACATGTCATAGACTCAGAGGAGTCAAACTGGGTCCACAAGTCAACGGTTAGGGTCAACTCGCCGGCGTCTAGCCGCCGGCGAGGTCAGACGCGGCGGAGCAAGTGATTTTGCTCGTTTTGGCCACCAAACAAGGCGCGGAGGCCATCTACGGGTAGCTGAGATCCTTCCGCGGCGTTCGGTGGCAACGGCTGGGCTCGGGGTGGCCGGAAACATCGCCGGCGACGGGTTTGGCGGCGCCGGGGCTCGGGTGGAGGTGGTTTTGGCGCTACGGTGCGTTAGGGGGTCGGCTGGTGGCTGTTTTGGCCTCCTGGAGGCTCCAGGAGCACGTTGACGCGCTCTGGCCCGGGTGGCAGGGGCTATGGCCGCGGTGGCGCCATGGCCGGCGGAGCCAAGCTCTCGGGCTCGTCGGGGACGGGCGCTACGGCGAGCTAGCAGGCATGGGAGGAGGGGGAGAAGGTGCGGGAGCTCACAGGGAGGTCGACGAGCAGCTCAGCGGGCTCGGGGGCGAACGGAGCGGCGCGAATCGAAGAACGGCGGCCGGCGGGCACCGGGGTCGGAGACGAGCTGATGGCGGCGATGCAGGGCCTCCGGCGAGGCGTGGCTCGGTGGGGAGGGCGAGGGCGAAGTGGCGGAGCCTCTGGGCAGGTCAGCGGGGCGAGGGGGCAATGGTGGGCGCGGCTATGGCGGCGAGACGGCGACGGGTGCTGCGGCCATGGCGCTGGAGAGCGAGAGAGAGAGCCAGGGGGAGAAGTGAGGTGTCCACGGGGTCGAGGGCGCGACATGGAGGACGTCCAACGCGTCGGGCGGCGAAGCGGCGAGCAGGTGACGCCGTGGCGAGCTCGCGCTCGCCGGCGTCACCACCCTGCCTGCCTGGCGGGGACGAAGCAGCTGGCTGGCTCGGGCCAGCACAGCGCTGGGCCGCCAGGTGGGCCGGCTGGTGGGTTTGGCCAGGTTAGATTTCTTCTGTTTAACTGTTTTCTTTTTCTATTATTTCTGCAACTTTGTGGACTTATTTAAAATACTTAAACAACTCCAAAAATCCCCAAACTGCTCATGCATACTATTTAAAGTATAGACAACAAGAAACATTTCTGTTTGAGAATATTTGAACATTTAAATATTTTTTTTAAATTTTAAATGCCCAAATTCAAATACTTATGTGTTAATTCAATAACCTTCTGTTGACCTAGAAAAATGTGCACTATTTTTGCCAGGGGGTTTAATCCAAGACAAAGAGGGTGAACATTTTAGAAGGGCATTTCAGGTTCATTGAAAAAGATTTTAGTAAACCCTAGTTATTTCCAGGGGAGGGGGGAAGTGTGTGTTGGGGGTTCTGGCATTTCCCATTTCAGAATTAATAGAATTTAAACATGATGCACACTCTAATGCATGGCCTAGCTAGGGATGTGACAACTCACCCCCACTCAAAAGAATCTCGTCCCGAGATTTAGGTTCCTCCGGAAAGAAGGCGGGGTACTCAAGTCGAAGACGATCCTCCCTTTCCCAAGTAGCTTCTTGCTCGGAATGGTGTGACCATTGAACCTTGAGAAACTTGATATTGTGGCGTCGAGTGGTACGCTCGGCTTGATCAAGGATACGAACGGGGTATTCCCGATAAGTGAGGTTATCTTGGAGATCAAGCGTTTCGTGGTCCACTCCGCGGATAGGGTCCGAGAAGCAACGCCTGAGTTGAGAAACGTGGAAGACATCATGAACTCTGGAGAGATGCGAAGGTAGTTCCAGTTGGTAGGCAACTTCCCCTCGTTTGGCAAGAATGCGAAAAGGTCCAATGTAACGAGGAGCCAATTTGCCTTTGATACCGAATCGATGGGTTCCCTTTAAAGGTGTAACCCGAAGGTAAGCCATCTCACCGACTTCATAAGCCATGGGCTTATGCTTGCGGTCATACTGTCTCTTTTGACGGGATTGAGCGGTTTTCAACTTCTCACGAATAATGCGAACCTGCTCTTCTGCATCCTGGATCATGTCCGGGCCAAAGAGTTGTCTCTCGCCGGTTTCTGACCAGTTAAGAGGCGTTCGACATTTTCGTCCATAAAGAATTTCGAAAGGAGCTTTGCCCAAGCTAGCTTGATAACTATTGTTATAAGCGAACTCGGCAAATGGTAGGCACTTCTCCCAATCCATACCGAAAGAGATGACAGAAGCTCGGAGCATATCCTCCAGAATTTGATTGACTCGTTCTACTTGACCACTTGATTGAGGATGGAAGGCGGTGCTAAAGGAGAGACGAGTCCCCATAGCATTTTGGAAACTCTCCCAAAATCGAGAGGTGAAAAGACTTCCACGGTCCGAATTAATTTCCAATGGAACACCATGAAGAGACACTATTCGAGAGATGTATAAGTCAGCTAGCTGGCTAGCGGTTATACTCTCGCGAACGGGTAAAAAGTGGGCTACTTTGGAGAGACGATCGACAACAACGAAGATAGCATTATTCCCTCTTTTGGTTCTGGGAAATCCGGTAATGAAATCCATACCGATTTTATCCCATTTCCATTCAGGAATATCCAATGGTTGAAGGGTGCCAGCAGGCCGTTGATGCTCTGCTTTAACACGACGACAGACGTCGCAAGTTGCAATGTATTGAGCGATTTCTCTCTTCATCCTGGTCCACCAAAACCTTTGGCGTAGGTCTTGATACATCTTAGTACTACCGGGATGAATGGTGAGAGGGGATTCATGAGCTTCCTTAAGGATCAATCGCCTCAAGTTGCGTACCTTGGGAACCACTAGACGGTTTCTGAAGAACACAACACCTTGATCATCAATGGAGAAACAATCTGCAACTCCCTTCTTGATGTTTCTCTTGATACGGGAAATTCCCGGATCCACCTTTTGTGCCTTGATGATCTGATCCGTAAGGTTAGGTTTCGCCACCAGGGTGGAAAGGAGTCCTCGAGGAACAATGTGAAGGTTAAGCTTATGAAATTCCTCGTGGAGAAGTGGTTGACCTTGTTGTAACATCAGGTTGTTACAATAAGATTTACGACTTAGTGCATCAGCCATGACATTGGCTTTGCCTGGGGTGTAAGTTATTCCTAAGTCGTAATCTGAGATCAACTCGACCCAACGTCTTTGCCTGAGATTCAAATCCGGTTGGGTGAAGATATATTTCAAACTTTGGTGATCAGTGTAAATTTCGCAACGATTACCCAGAAGGTAATGTCGCCAGGTTTTGAGTGCATGGACTACTGCTGCAAGCTCTAGATCATGAGTAGGATAATTATCCTCATGTGGACGCAACTGTCGAGATGCGTAGGCAATCACATGACGATCTTGCATGAGTATGCAACCTAGTCCTTGTCGCGAGGCGTCGCAATAGATAACAAAGTCCTTAGAGAAATCTGGTGGTACCAGTACGGGAGCAGATGTCAGGCGTCTTTTCAGTTCCTGAAAGCTGAACTCGCACTGTGGGGTCCACTCGAACTTTTTATCTTTTTTGAGGAGTTCAGTTAGAGGCTTAGCAACCTTGGAAAAATTCTCGATGAAGCGGCGGCAATAGCTCGCTAAACCAAGAAAACTCCGAACTTGCTTGACCGTTTCAGGTGGAGTCCAGTCAAGGACAGCTTGAACTCGTTCGGGGTTGACATCAATGCCCTTGCCAGAGATTACATGGCCCAGATAGGTCACTTCTGGCAACCAGAATTCGCACTTGGAGAATTTGGCATAAAGGCGATGCTCTCGAAGTTTCATCAATACTAGCCTTAGATGTTCGGCATGTTCTTCCTCATTCTTGGAGTAGATGAGTATATCATCGAGGTATACCACGATGAATTTATCCAAGTACTCCATGAAGATCGAGTTCATTAACCGAGAGAAGGTGGCTGGAGCATTGGTTAAACCGAAGGACATGACGGTGTACTCGTATTGGCCGTAGCGAGTGACAAAGGCCGTTTTGGGAATGTCCCCGTTCTTGATTTTGATTTGATGGTAGCCCAACCTCAAATCCATCTTGGAAAAGATTGAGGATCCAGCGAGCTGGTCATACAGGTCGTTGATCCTGGGGAGCAGATACTTGTTCTTGATAGTGACCAAATTGACAGGTCGATAATCCACAACCATCCGATCCGTTCCATCCTTCTTCTTGACGAAGAGGACGGGGCAAGCCCATGGAGATGAACTAGGACGGATGAAACCTTTTTGCAAGGACTCATCGAGTTGTTTCTTAAGCTCAGCTAGTTCTAGGGGTGCCATCTTATAAGGTCTCCTAGAGATTGGAACGGTTCCTGGAACAAGGTCTATCACGAACTCGACATCTCTGTCAGGTGGAACACCTGGCAGTTCCTCTGGAAAGACATCCGGAAAGTCACGGACTACCGGAATATCTTCGAGGTCTGGAAGGGGATTGGCATTTAGAGAGTAGAGCTGACGCTCCGATACTCGGGTCAAAACATTGACTGTCTTGCCCGATGGATGGGTAAGTTGGACAGTTCTAGTTGAGCAATCAATCTTGGCGTAATGAGCTGACATCCAGTCCATACCCAAGATGATGTTTATGTCTGAAGACTTGAGAGCTATTAGTGACGCAAGGAAGACCAATCTGTCAACAAGAATTTCATTTCCATGGCTGATCCTAGAGGTTTGCCACTTAGAACCAGGGGTTTGAATTACCATGGAGGCGGGCACCGGGGTCGGAGACGAGCTGATGGCGGCGATGCAGGGCCTCCGGCGAGGCGTGGCTCGGTGGGGAGGGCGAGGGCGAAGTGGCGGAGCCTCTGGGCAGGTCAGCGGGGCGAGGGGGCAACGGTGGGCGCGGCTATGGCGGCGAGACGGCGACGGGTGCTGCGTCCATGGCGCTGGAGAGCGAGAGAGAGAGCCAGGGGGAGAAGTGAGGTGTCCACGGGGTCGAGGGCGCGACGTGGAGGACGTCCAGCGCGTCGGGCGGCGAAGCGGCGAGCAGGTGACGCCGTGGCGAGCTCGCGCTCGCCGGCGTCACCACCCTGCCTGCCTGGCGGGGACGAAGCAGCTGGCTGGCTCGGGCCAGCACAGCGCTGGGCCGCCAGGTGGGCCGGCTGGTGGGTTTGGCCAGGTTAGATTTCTTCTGTTTAACTGTTTTCTTTTTCTATTATTTCTGCAACTTTGTGGACTTATTTAAAATACTTAAACAACTCCAAAAATCCCCAAACTGCTCATGCATACTATTTAAAGTATAGACAACAAGAAACATTTCTGTTTGAGAATATTTGAACATTTAAATATTTTTTTTTAAATTTTAAATGCCCAAATTCAAATACTTATGTGTTAATTCAATAACCTTCTGTTGACCTAGAAAAATGTGCACTATTTTTGCCAGGGGGTTTAATCCAAGACAAAGAGGGTGAACATTTTAGAAGGGCATTTCAGGTTCATTGAAAAAGATTTTAGTAAACCCTAGTTATTTCCAGGGGGGGGGGGGGGAAGTGTGTGTTGGGGGTTCTGGCATTTCCCATTTCAGAATTAATAGAATTTAAACATGATGCACACTCTAATGCATGGCCTAGCTAGGGATGTGACAGAAACTAGAACTATTTTTCTTCTGCGGATGGCTCGGATGTTGGGGAGTCCTACTCTGTCACGACTCGGAGTATCGCGTGATCTGGAAATCGAGAACAAAGCAACAATTACTGGACTCGGACTAGGACTCGTGGCGGAGATGAATCTGGTGGAAACTCAGACTGGTGGCGGATATTTGCAGGGCGATGGAACACAGACTGGTGGCGAATCTGTGATGGAGGTGGACTCGGATTAGCGTGATGGCGGTGGATATGTGGTATATGGTAGCGGCAATGATGATGGTGGTATGTGGCAGCGGTGATGACGATGGTGGTATATGGCAGCGGTGATGATGATGATGCGGTGGTGATATATGGCAGCGGCGATGTGACAACCTGTTAACAGAACTCAAAACTCTAAAGGACTAGACGCTAAGACCAGCAACTTGACACGATGATGCAACCGCAAATTTAACAAAGCAAATACAGAAAAGATTATGCAAAGGCTTAGATTGGTTCGGATAGGATGAACTAACCCTAATTTTTTTGGCTTTTTTGTGGAGTGTAGGTATGAAAAACAGACTCGATCTAAACTATGAAAAACTGTAAAATCTCACCGAGCAACCTGGAAATCTGATACCACTTGATAGAGGCAAAGGTGTCCCGTCTTTTGATGAGATGGTGGCTACCGTTTTGGAGGAAGTCGACTTTGACGATCCGACTACGAACGTCCGAGGACGTCGCGCCTTAGCAATCGCTAAACCAACTCCGAGAGGGTATTGACCACGCTGGAGCACGATCAACCTGACCACGAAGGTCTGTTTCCTGCAGGCAAACGAAGAACAAGCAAGAAACTAAGATTGCAATCTGGATATTGCGAATATAAGAGGAAAGCTTTATTGATCAAGGTGGGGTTCTGTGACGCCTTGGTCTGGTCGTTGAACACAAACGAAGTACACGAAGTTGCAGCTACGGCGATGTCGGGGGATATCTGCCTCCACGAGCACCTATGGGGACGGAGCCCCTTGTCGGTTCGGCGGGGGGCGGAGGTTGCACAAAGAGCAGATCGAGGCGACACACACACACAACGATTTTACCCAGCTTCGGGCCGCATGGATGCGTAAAACCCTACTGCTGCTTGTCTGGTTGATTAGAGTTCTTGCTCTGGAGCGCAAGAAGCTACAGTAAGTTGGAGCTGGACGTAGACGAGGGTCTACTGGGTGTCTTTCTTCCGGTCTGGATCCCTTCCCTCTTCGGGTTCGGTCCCCCTCCCTACGTGCGCATGGGCCTCCTTTTATATGCTAAGGGGTCTCCCACAGGTAGCGACGTAGGTGAGGGTAAAAATGGCAAGGAACTGCGCGAACAGTGGCCGTATAGTGCTATCGCACCTAACTCTGACGACGGGGGACAAAGGCATTAAATGCCCGTCTGGATCGCCCGAACAGTGCCGAGGCGGACCGTTAGGGGCGCCTCCGCTTGCCACGGGGGCGACTCTACCAACGTCGCATGCCACGCGCGCGCCCCAGGTTGCGCGGCACCCCGCCACGTGTCTCTGGGGAAGCTCCAGAGTGACGCGTGGGCAGGTGAGCTGGAGCGCACGCCTGAGGTGGTGGTTCGCTGCGGCAAGTGGCTTGCCGCGGTGGTTGTCTTGCCGCACTTGAGAGCTTGCCGATCGTCAGGCCTTGCCGGGGCGCGCGGCGCGCCGCGGCGGGCTTCTCTCGGGGTGCCTTGGTTTGGCCGTCCCGGCGAGCTCCCCCCGCCGGGGCCTTCGTGCTTCGGCTTAGTCGTCCCGGCAAGCTCCTCTTGCCGGGGCCTTGTCGCCTTGGCCCGGCAAGCTCCTCTTGCCGGACCTCGCCTTCTTGGCCCGGCAAGCTCCTCTTGTCGGGGCTTGGTCTTCTTGGCTCGATCACTTGGCCTTCGTCCGGCCCAAAAAGGGCCGTGGAGACTCTTGTCGCTCCCCTGGCAAGCCTTGCCGCGGGACGCTACTACTGCCCGTGCACAAGTTCGGGGTACTAAGGTACCCCTACTTTAGTACACCGACAGGAGCCCCCGGGTCTGGGCCATACACGGTGCCGAGCGTTGTTGGGCCAGGCCCTAACAGTGCACGGGCACGCGTGGCCTGGGTTGCGCTGCTCCTTAACTCCGTGCCCGTCGCGCCCTCCCCAAGTGGCGCGCGCTTATCGCGGCGTCGTGGGGGGCGAGGCATGCGAGACGTGCGTGACGTGGGTGGCGTGCGCGGGGCTTGAGGCCCGCAGGCATGCGTCATGTCGGGCACGATCTCTTTATTTGGAAAGGCGAAACGTCCGACCCCACTTTCGAGTGGGGGGGGGGGGAGAGGTCGCTTCATCTGTCGCCTCGGCCCTGCTCGCCCGCCACGCGTCCTCCATGCGCTTGGGGTTGCGGTGGTGGAGGCAGGAAGCCGGGCCGACGAGGGTCGAAGTAGAGGGTCGGCCCCGTCGCCTGCCCTTCCTCTGCTTTGATTGGTAGGGCGGGGCGGCCGAGCCCCCAATCCGCCCCTTTATAAGGAGCGGAAGGGGATGACGGGGGTCCGCACTCCTTCCTTCTTCCTTCTCTTAGATCCCTGGTCCCCTCTCCCCAACTGTCATGGAGGAAGGGAACCCTGGTCCTTCTTCGGTGGCGGCAAGGGTTGCCGCCAGGCAGCGCGCCCCTCCTCCCCTTGCACCCGCGGCGGCGGAGCCAACCGTAAGGGGAAGGGGGAGGGGGCGAGGTCGTGGACGAGGCCGTGGACGGGGCCGAGGCGCTCGAGGCGGGCGGGGCGGCGCGCCGGCCTCGCCTCCGCCGGCGGCTCCGTTTCCCCCGGCGGTTCATCTCGGGGGCGACCCCTGCGAGTTCATCATCAGGCTGCGTCGGGCGCCTCGCTGTCGCCTTCGCCTCCCGGCTCCCTTCGCGGACGTCTTGGAGGCGGAACAACACGGGACGCTGAGACTGCGCATGAAGGGCTGCGGGATCAGTGGTACGCGAGTCCACGTCGAATCCCGAGCCCCCGGCGTGGTGTGTCTTGGCCGAGGGTGGAAGACGTTCGCCCGGATCCACAGCTTGATGGAGGGGTTCACCCTCCATTTTAAGCTGATGGAGGGTGATCTCCTCTCCGTCAAGGCCTTCGGGGACCTCGGCACCCGGGCCCGGTGCTGCGTGGATAGCTCCTCCGACAGCGAAGGCTCCTCCTCGAGCGAGAGTGGCGAGGAGGGGAGCGACAACGACGACGAGGGGAGCGGTCGCCGGGATGACGGGTCCGACTAGGTGCCGGTCGCAGCTCCGCGTGGCACCAGCGACCCCCATCATCCGCGTCGCTGGCGCCGTGAACTCCCCGGGGTCGTCTCCTTGGGCGGCTGGCGTAGGGAGGCTGCGGAAGAGGAAGAGGGCGGGCGGCAAGGCCGCTGCCTCGTCTTCCAGCTTTGCCCCAGACGCCGTCACCACCCCCGCGCGCGGCGACGACCACCGGGGTCTTCTCTCCGGCCCGGCAAGCTCCTCTTGCTGGGGGCTTCGTCTTCTCGGGCGGCCGGAGTGGCGAGGCTGCGGAAGAGGCTGGCGGCAAGGCCGTCAACTCGGAGTACGAGGGCTAGATGCCCTCGACAGCGTGTTGACGTCCCGCGGCCTCCTTCTCGAGCTCCGCTTCCGGCGTCGCCGTCTCCATCCGGCCTCCGGAGCCCCGGGGCGGAGCCCCGGATGCTCTCTTGGCGTCTTCTGCCACCCGTAGCTCGTCTAGGCGCCCCTTTTGCCCTTCTTGCCTCCTTGCCCTACCTCCTGAGGAGAGAGACAAGAAAGGGATTACGGGCACCTTATCTTTTTTTATCTTGTAAGCCCTCGGGCCTTAGTTGTGTTTAAATCTTGTAATCCCATCTTTCATGTTTTTCATTCTCTCTGAGCTGTACCTGAGTGGAATGTTTTTAATGAAAAGGGAGTGTTTGCCGGACCATTTGTCTCGCGAGTACATCCCGCGGCCAGGAGCGAACCCTTTGCATCGTTAAGATAGACACTTCCCCGCCCGGCAACGGACCCTGCCGTCTCCCCGCGCCTCTTGGCCCTCCTCACGCTCTTGGCGGAGGCAGGGAGAAGGCGGGTTCTGGCCCTTCGCTCCCTCCTCTTGCCGCCGCGGCTACTATCAGAAGCGGGCCCCGGGAACGCGCTCCGGGGTTTGTCGCTTAAGAGAGCACGACAGCTTTTAGGAGGAAGCAAGGTTTTCGCATTCCGCAGCTCATGAGAGAATGCATGATAAGGGATGTAAAGACTTATCTGAGGTTGTAGCCCCTGGCAACTTTGGCTTGCCGGGGCGCGGGTGCTGGCTCGCCCTTCTCCCCCTCTTCGTCCTTGAGCGGCTCGGCAAGGGTATGCAACTCCTGCGAGCCAAAGGGAAAGGACGGGAAAAAGACGCGGACTCGACCTCTAAGTTAGGGGTTAGCGACTGTTAGGCACTATCAACCCTAACCAAGGACGAGACTCGACTCAGCATGCATGCTAAAAGTTGGGGGCGCCAGCGCTTCATTGTTGCCAGGGTCTGCGCCTGGCTTTGCACAAAGGATTACATGCAACTGCAGCAAGACTTTTGTACAAATAGTTGGTTGCCGGACGGGGTCCGACAACCGCGCCTTACGGGTAAAACTTGCGAAGATGCTCAATGTTCCAGGAATTGCTCACCGGAGTACCATCTTCGGTCTCGAGGCGGACGGCGCCGGGCCTCGTGACTCGTTTCACCCGGTAAGGGCCTTCCCACTTAGGCGTCAACTTGTTGTGTATCTTGGCCGACTGAACGCGCCGAAGAACAAGGTCGCCTTCCTCGAGGCTCCTGGCTTTAACTTTGCGGCTATGATAGTGACGCAGAGCTTGCTGGTAGCGAGCGGATCGCACAGCAGCCTGGAGACGATCCTCCTCGAGGAGCAGTGCGTCATCTTCACGCGACCGCTCTTGCTCAAGCTCATCATA
This sequence comes from Aegilops umbellulata, assembly GCA_032464435.1. Lineage (NCBI taxonomy): Eukaryota > Viridiplantae > Streptophyta > Magnoliopsida > Poales > Poaceae > Aegilops > Aegilops umbellulata. The sequence continues at coordinate 221,848,303 of CP136058.1, read as the reverse complement.
AGCGAGCACTCGAGGTGACCCGTATACGAGTTCCATGGGGGTAACTGCTTCTGCTCCATAGACTAGAGCAAATGGTGTCTGGCCGGTGGCTCGATTTGGCGTCGTTCTGACCGACCAAAGAACCGCCGGCAGCTCCTCGATCCAGTTCCGTCCGCGCTTGAGCATCTTGTCAAAACTTCTGGTCTTGAGTCCGCGCAGTACCTCGGCGTTGCCCCTTTCCGCTTGACCGTTGCTCCGGGGATGAGCAACAGAAGCGAAGCAGACCTTGGTGCCGAGGTTTTGGGTGTACTACATGAAAGCGTGGCTTGTGAACTGCGTACCGTTGTCGGTGATGATCCTGTTGGGGATCCCGAAGCGGCAAACAATCGACCTGAAGAATTTGATCGCGGACTGGGCAGTCACCTTCCTCACCGGCTCCACTTCTGGCCACTTTGTGAACTTGTCGACTGCAACGAACAAGTACTCAAAGCCCCCGACGGCTCGGGGGAAGGGGCCGAGGATATCGAGCCCCCAGACCGAGAAGGGCCAGGACAAAGGGATCATCTGGAGAGCTTGAGCTGGCTGGTGTATCTTCTTGGAATGGAACTGGCACGCTTCACACTTGGTTACTTGTGCAGTTGCATCCTGGAGGGCTGTCGGCCAGAAGAAAACTTGCCGGAACGCTTTGTCGGCAAGTGCTCTGGCACGAATGTGGTGTCCACATATGCCTCCGTGTATCTCCGCCAACAGCTCCTGTCCGTCTTCCCGGTGAATGCACTTCAATTTCACCCCATTGCGTCCTCTTCTGTACAGTGCATCGTCGACGAACTGGTACATACTGGACTGCCGGGCTACTCTTTCCGCTTCTTCTTGTTCTTCGGGAAGTTCTCCTGTCTGGAGGAAACGGACGATCTGCTGTGCCCACGTCGGAGCCTGTGGCTCGACGAGGAGGACCAAAGGCATGTCGGCGGCTGAGGGAACATCAACCTCTACGGCGAGGACTTGGGGCTCAGCCGGAGCTTGACGTTCCCCGGCAAGCTTGCCGGGGCATGACTTGCCGGGAGCGCCTGCTTCGTCGGGACAAACCCTGGGGCTTGCCGGAGCGGGCAGCTCCTCAGCACTCTTGTCGTCGATCTTGGGGACTCTCTTGGCGGCGGCTTCGGGAAGCTCTGCCGGGAGATAGTCACTGGAGACCGATTTTCTCTTCTTGCTTGGCCCAGTCGATGGTGTCACGGATGGCTGAGTCAGCTTGAGCACAAAAGTCCCTGGTTCCACAGGTAGCTTTAGTGTGGCGCATTTTGACAGGCCGTCGGCGATGTCGTTCTCTGCTCTTGGAACGTATTCCATTTGCAGGCCGTCAAAGAGCTCTTCCAGCTTCCTCACTTCATCAACGTAAGCCTCCATCAACGGGCACTGGTAATCCTTGTTCACTTGGCGGACGACGAGCTGCGAGTCACCCCTGACAATGAGCTTCTTGATCCCAAGTTCCGCCGCGATCCTGAGACCGGCGAGCAAACCTTCATACTCTGCCATATTGTTGGTTGCTTGCTCCTTGTGAAAGTGCATCTGGACGATGTACTTGAGGTGCTCTCCGGTGGGTGTGATGAGCAGCACGCCGGCACCGGCGCCTTCCAGCGAAAAGGCACCATCAAAGTACATCAGCCACTCTTTGGTTGCTTCCTTGCCGGGGATGCTCGTCTCTGGAATTTCTTCGTCCGGTGTCGGCGTCCACTCTGCTATGAACTCTGCCAATGCTCTGCTCTGGATGGTCGATGTGCTCTCGAACTTGAGGCCAAAGCTTGACAGTTCTAGTGCCCACTCGACAATCCTGCCTGTTGCTTCGGGATTCTGCAGTATCCTCTTAAGCGGAAAGCGAGTGACCACTGTGATCTCGTGTGCTTGGAAGTAATGGCGCAGCTTCCTCGAGGCCATGAGGAGGCCGAAGAGCAATTTCTGCACACCAGAGTACCTCGACCTAGCCCCCTGCAGGAGGGAACTGACGAAGTAAACTGGGCGCTGCACCATCCTCTTCCTCTGCACTTCCCCTTGCGCTTGCGCGGATTCGCCTTTGCCGGGGCCAGAGCTTGTCGGGGAAGCCCCCTGCTTGTCGTTGGACGCGCTTGCCGTGGCTGCTGGCTCGTCATCAGCTTCCCTCTCCGCTACTAACGCAGCACTAACCACTTGATTGGTTGCCGCTAGGTAGAGCAGCAACTTCTCTTGCGGTCTAGGCGCGACAAGTACAGGAGCGGAGGACAGGTATTTCTTCAAGTCTTGCAGCGCAGCCTCCGCTTCCGGAGTCCATTTTACTGGACCCACCTTTTTCAAGATTTTGAAAAGCGGCAGGGCGCGTTCCGCAGACCTGGAAATAAACCTGCTGAGAGCCGCCACGCAGCCGGCAAGTCTTCGCATGTCCTTGACACGCGTTGGTGCTTCGATCTGCTCGATGGCCTTGATCTTGTCGGGGTTGGCTTCGATCCCACGCTGAGACACGAAGAACCCGAGAAGCTTGCCGGAGGGAACTCCGAACACGCACTTCTTGGGGTTGAGCTGGAGGCTGATCTTGCGCAAGTTCGCAAAGGTCTCTTCCAAGCCTTGAACCAAGGTCGCCTTGTCTCTGCTCTTGACCACAACGTCGTCCATGTAGGCCTCCACATTTCTGTGGATCTATGACTCGAAAGCAGTGTGGACAACCCTCGCAAACGTCGAGCCTGCGTTCTTCAGTCCAAAAGGCATCCGCACAAAACAGTACGTGCCGCATGGAGTGATGAACGCAGTCTTCTCTTCGTCTTCTTCAGCCATGAAGACCTGGTGGTATCCGGAGTAGGCGTCAAGGAATGAAAGCAGGTCGCACCCGGCCGTGGAGTCAACAATCTGGTCGATGCGCGGCAAGGGAAATGGATCTTTAGGGCAAGCTCTGTTGACATCGGTGAAATCGATGCAAAGCCTCCACTTCCCGTTTGCTTTGCGCACGACAACAGGATTGGCCAACCACGTCGGATGGAGCACGCCTCTGACGAGGCCTGCCGCTTCCAACTTCCTGATCTCCTCCGCGATAAACTCTTGGCGCTCCACCGCTTGTTTCCTGACCTTTTGCTTGACGGGCCGCGCATGAGGACAGACGGCAAGGTGGTGCTCAATCACTTCCCTGGGAACGCCGGGGATGTCAGATGGTTGCCAGGCAAACACATCGACATTCGCCCGCAGGAAAGCAACGAGCGCACCTTCCTATTTGGGGTCGAGAGTGGCACTGATGGTGAAGGTACCACCAGTGCCGTCCTCCTTGGCGGGCACCTTCTTGGTCGCTGGTGGAGCAGCCGTCGTCTCCTTGTGTTTACCGGCGGGGCTCGATGGTGCGTCCTCAACGGCAGCGCAGCGCTCCGAAGAGGCGCGCTTGCCGGAGTGGGCACCAGAGCATTCGCCGGGCTTGGCCTTCTTGCCGGCGGGGCTCGATGGCACGTCCTCGACGGCAGCGCAGCACTCCGAAGAGGCGCGCTTGCCGGAGTGGGCGCCAGAGCACTCGCCGGGCTTGGTCTTCTTGCCGGCGTGGCTCGATGGCACGTCCTCGACGGCAGCGCAGCACTCCGAAGAGGCGCGTTTGCCGGAGTGGGCGCCAGAGCACTCGCCGGGCTTGGTCTTCTTACCGGCGGGGCTCGATGGCACGTCCTCGACGGCAGCGCAGCACTCCGAAGAGGCGCGCTTGCCGGAGTGGGCGCCAGAGCATTCGCCGGGCTTGGTCTTCTTGCCGGCGGAGCTCGATGGCACGTCCTCGACGGCAGCGCAGCACTCCAAAGAGGCGCGTTTGCCGGAGTGGGCGCCAGAGCATTCGCCGGACTTCTTCTTTCCCCCGGAAGCTCCAGCAGCAGGTGGGCCGCGGGCCGTTGCTGCTGTTGCGTCCCGGTATATTTGGTCGGCGCAGATAAGGGCATCTTTCTTGTCGCCGGGGACAGAAATGACGCTTATCGGGCCAGGCATCTTGAGCATGTTATACGCGTAGTGAGAGGCCGCCATGAACTTGGCGAGCGCTACTCGGCCGAGGATCCCGTTGTAAGGCAACGGAAAGTCGGCGACGTCAAAGGTGACCTTCTCAGTCCTGAAATTCAGCTCGCTGCCAAATGTTACCGGCAGCGTGATCTTTCCCTTCGGCTTGCTCCTTCCCGGGTTGATTCCTTGGAATGTGTCGGTTTCTTCGAGCTCGCTGTCGGGAACTTGGAGTCTCCGGAGAATAGCAGAGGAGATCAGATTCAAGCCGGCCCCGCCGTCAACTAGCATCTTAGGGACCTTGAGGTTGCGGATCGTTGGGGAAACCAACATCGGCAAGCACCCGACCGCGGTTGTGCGATTAGGGTGGTCCTCAATGTCGAAGATGATAGGCGTGCTGGACCATCTCAGGGGTCTGCGTGACTCGACGGGTGGCTCCGCTGCATTGACCTCCCGCACCCACCGTTTAAGCTGGTGGTGGGAAGCGTGCAGGGAGGCACCGCCGTCCACACACAAGACCTCAATGGCTTTCTGAAACTCCTGCTCGCTGGTCTCGGGGTCTTCCATGTCTTCGTCGTCGTCATCGTCTTCGCCCTTGTCGCGTCCCCGGGGAGGTCTGTCTGCTTGCCGCTGCTTGTCCTTGCCGCGGCGCTCCCCCGGGCCGGGACGCTTCGTGCCGGATCCCCCGCCGCCTGCTTGGGCTCTCTCCTTGTCGCGTCGTGCGTACTCGGCCTTCTGCACGTCGACGAGTCGCTCGACTTGCTTGCAACTCTGGAGGTCATGGCCCCTGGTACGATGGATCTTGCAGTACTTCTTGTCCGTACCGTCTCGCTTATCGGCAGCAGCCACCGCCCGATAGTTGGTGCACCCGACAACCCCCTTGCCGGGGCCTCCCGCCTGGGCTTTCTTGGCGGGGCCCTCGCTGCCGGACTTCTCGACAACCAGTACCTCTGGGCTTTTCTTCTTTTTGCCGTTCCGCCGCCGGCCTCTCCTTGCCGGGGTGGTACCTTCACTGTCGGATTCTCCTTCTCCAACACTTTCTCCGGGGAGCTTCCTCCCCTCCTCAGCGCGTGCACACTTGTCGGCCAGGGCGTAAAGCTCGCTAACCTCCTTGATTTTGCACATCGCCATCTCCTCCCGCATCCTGCGGTTGCGCACGTTCTGATGGAACGCGCTGATCACCGCGGCGGGGTGGACGTCTGGGATGTTGTAGTGCACACGGCTGAACCTCTGGATGAACTTGCGCAAAGGCTCCCCCTCCTTCTGAACAAGCAGATGAAGATCGCTTGCCTGACCATGGGGTTTGTGGCCGCCCGTGAAGGCGCCAACGAACTGATGGCATAGATCTGGCCAGGAGGAGATGGAGCCGTCCGGCAAGTGCATGAGCCAGGATCTGACGTTGGGCTTGAGTACCAGCGGGAAGTAGTTGGCAAGGATCTTGTCGTCCCGTCCCCCGACAGCCTGCACCGCAATGGTGTAGATGCTGAGGAACTCCGACGGATGCGACTTGCCGTCGTACTTCTCGGGCACGTCAGGCTTGAAGTTCTTCGTGCTGGGCCACTGGACTTGCCGCAGCTCGTAGGTGAACACGGGGCAGCCTACCGAATACGGCAGTTCGCCTGGTTCCCCCGGTGCGTGCATGTTTCCAGAGGGCTCAACGCGTTGGTCTGATTGACGCCGCGCCTCTCTTCTGCGCTCGATGCGGGTTCGAGCGTCTTCATCCCTTCGTTCGTGAAGGACTTGGCGTTGGTCGCGGCGAGTTCGCGGGTTCGACGACGCGGTGGAGTCGTTGTCGAGGTGAGCCCGGCAAGTCGGCGACCGCGGCTTCTGGGGCGGGGAGTGCATGGTGGTCGCACCCCCGCCATTCTTGGCGCCATCGGTTCTCGCCTGGGTGACTGGCCGCGGCTGCGACGCGCTGTGCTGCCGCGGAGTGTCGCCGTTGGCGAAACCGATGAGGCTCTGGATGGTTGCCCTCCAGTCGTCGAGCTTGTCCGCCGTTGGAGGGTAGTCTAGGAGCAGCTGAGCTCGTGCGAGAGCTTCTGCTGGGGTGGCGGGCAGAGGCAGCGAACCGCGTGAGGAGCGGGATGTGCTCGAACTCCTAACTATGTTAGAAGGAGCAGCACCCGGTCCAGGCAGCCACGCGACGCTCGTTCCGGCACGCTGGATCGCATGCTGGTTCTGAGCGCCTTGGGACCCACCAGCACGATCTGGGTCCAGCGAGCGTATGGTATTATGGGTACCATGACGCTGCTGGTTTCGCGCCTCCTGAGAAGGGCGCGGGGCGAGCTCGGACGTCGCGGGACCAAGAACTGGTTCGACGGCGGCCGTTCCTCCGCCGGCGTCCTCCCCACCACCCGTCTGCTCCAGGGGCGGTGGGTTCGACGCTGACGGACCGGTCACCTCTGGAGCTTTCTTCTTTGGCGCCATGCCGGCGCAAACAATGAGAGTCTGGCTCGCGCGGACGCCGGATCTGGTTCACACAACCTCGACGCACCCCCTACCTGGCGCGCCAAAGATGTCGGGGGATATCTGCCTCCACGAGCACCTATGGGGACGGAGCCCCTTGTCGGTTCGGCGGGGGGCGGAGGTTGCACAAAGAGCAGATTGAGGCGACACACACACACAACGATTTTACCCAGCTTCGGGCCGCATGGATGCGTAAAACCCTACTGCTGCTTGTCTGGTTGATTAGAGTTCTTACTCTGGAGCGCAAGAAGCTACAGTAAGTTGGAGCTGGACGTAGACGAGGGTCTACTGGGTGTCCTTCTTCCGGTCTGGATCCCTTCCCTCTTCGGGTTCGATCCCCCTCCCTACGTGCGCATGGGCCTCCTTTTATATGCTAAGGGGTCTCCCACAGGTAGCGACGCAGGTGAGGCTAAAAATGGCAAGGAACTGCGCGAACAGTGGCCGTACAATGCTATCGCACCTAACTCTGACGGTGGGGGACAAAGGCATTAAATGCCTGTCTGGATCGCCCGAACAGTGCCGAGGCGAACCGTTAGGGGCGCCTCCGCTTGCCACGGGGGGCGACTCTGCCAACGTCGCATGCCACACGCGCGCCCCAGGTTGCGCGGCGCCCCGCCACGTGTCTCTGGGGAAGCTCCAGAGTGACACGTGGGCAGGTGAGCTGGAGCGCACGCCTGAGGTGGTGCTTCGCACTTGCCGCCGTCGTTGTCTTGCCGCACCTGAGAGCTTGCCGCTCGTCAGGCCTTGCCGGGGCGCGCGGCGCGCCGCGGCGGGCTTCTCTCGGGGTGCCTTGGTTTGGCCGTCCCGGCGAGCTCCCCCCGCCGGCGCCTTGGTGCTTCGGCTTAGTCGTCCCGGCAAGCTCCTCTTGTCGGGGCCTTGTCGCCTTGGCCCGGCAAGCTCGTCTTGCCGGACCTCGCCTTCTTGGCCCGGCAAGCTCCTCTTGCCGGGGCTTGGTCTTCTTGGCTCGATCACTTGGCCTTCGTCCGGCCCAAAAAGGGCCGTGGAGACTCTTGTCGCTCCCCTGGCAAGCCATGCCGCGGGACGCTACTACTGCCCGTGCACAAGTTCGGGGTACTAAGGTAACCCTACTTTAGTACACCGACAGGCGAACTTTTAATCTAAACAAAACCCAAAGTCTGAACGATGCCCTAGGGGCTGTATATATGGAGGAAGAGGGGGGAATTTCGTGGCCCTTGGAGGAGGGGTCCGAAACCCACCCTAACTCTTCTTTCCACACACATACGGACTCTAAAAACAGCCTATATTGAAGTATTTCGAAATTACATGGGCCTGGCCCAAAAAGAAGGTGACAGAGCACCTAGAATAGCCTCTGGACGAAAATTATGAAGTGGCATCTTGTATATTTCGTCCAAGGCTTCATGCACTCATTATGGTGGCTTCAAAGTCCTGAAATCATCACTTGAAACTCTGTTCTTGTCTCCCTTACGCATGCCATCAACTCCATGCTTGTTCTTGCTCCAATGATCATCCTTCTCCAAGCTAGGCCCTTCATTTGTAAGCAAAACAAATGTATCCAATTTAGGCAGCATCATATTCTCATAAACATTAGAATCATTACCAAGAAACAAAAGTACCTGATAATTCAATTGGCGTGTGCGAGCTCTAGTAATTGGTCCAGTATGTATAGCAGCAGGGGCTGTGGGTGTAACAATGGTATTGATGTCCTCATCATGGTTTCCTACTGTAACATCCCAAATTTTCAATTTGGAATTTTATACATTAGATCATCAATGCATATCATATGTTATTTGCTTTTGGTTTTCATCCTATAAATTCTACGCAACTCAAGGACCCACGGAGAGAGTTGGGGATTTCGATATTTTCATATTTGAGTTTTCTCAAATTTTGTGAATAGGATCATTTGATTTTAATTATTTTATCTAAAATTATTTCTATTACAAAAATATAAGAGAGGGAATAAAATGACATTCCCAAAAATAAAGAAATATTGAGGGTTTAATAATAAAATCAAATAAGATTTTATTTTGGAGTTTTTTTTGCTATTTTATTTAAATTTAGGAAAATATGCATTTTTTAGAATTGCATTTAGGCCCCAAGTAAATGTTCACTTTGTCCAACTTGATTTTAGAGGTCAGGGAAAATTTATTTCGGGATTTTTGGAGTCAGTTTAGTATTTCATTCGTTTGTTTTTCTGCGCGAAAACTTTTTTAAAAAAAAAAGAGTCTGAACCGACCCTGGGCCGTAACCGGCCAGGACTCCGCCTGGCCGGGCCCTTTATATAGCGCCGCCCCGGCCCGAGGCCAGCCCAGCCGCAGCCCGCCCCGAAACCCTAACCCTAGGCCGCCGCCGCGCGCGCCGCCGCCGTCGCGCCGCCGCCTCGCCGGTGCTGCCGCCGCCGCCACCTGCCGCCGTCGCCTCGCCGCTGCTGCCGCCGCCGCCACCTGCCGCCGCCGCCGCCACCTGCCGCCGCCGCCGCCGCGCCTTCACCGGATCCGCCGCCGCCGGAGGTAGATCTCGCCGCCGGTTGTTTTTTAGAAAACCGATCGGTTTTCCGTCGGTTTGTTTGTTTTTTAGCTTCGGTTTTTTTAATAGATCGGTTTTCCGGTTTATTTAATTTGCGAGTGTTCGTCTGTTCGTTCATTTTAACGAACGCGTTCGTAGTTTAGATCCAGATAACGAACGTTCGTTCGTTAATCTGTTCGTCATTTTTCTTTTTCTTGGATTTTCCGTGATTATTTCTGATCGCGATTTCTGATCCGATTTTCGTTTTAGTATAACTTTTTGCTCGTTTATTGGAATCAGACGATTCAAGCGCCTGGAGTTTTGTCTTGAAACCCTCTTTCCTTTTAACCAACCTAAACAAGTTTTTGCTTCTGTAAAATTTGACTTAGGTCCAGAGTAGTAAAACGAAGTTTGTTTCTTTCGCCGTTTGATTTTCGTTGCTTCGTTTGATTTGATTCTTTCTGCAAACCGGAGTTCTTAAGTTGAACTTTCTGGTTAGATCTCTTATTTGAGGTTTACCTATGCATTAGATGAGTACTTATTGTATGCTTGTTTGTTTGTTTGTTTGCGATAGAGTGCCCGGAGTGCGCCGCTTGTTACTTCGAATCTCTAAGTTTCACGGATCATCAGCAAGGCAAGTAACACTTTGATCATACCTTCCTACGACCCTGTTTTATTGCATTAGACAAATCCTCAAACATTGCATGATTAGGATCTAATTAAATTGTGGGATGGGAAGTAGATGAGGTAGTACCTATTACCTATTTTATTATCAAACCTTTGGGAGTTACTTCTACGTTTTCTTATTATGCCATGCTATGCTAGTAGACGTGGATTAGTTAAATAAAAATTTATTCCTTTGCAGTAGGAAAAAATTGGCTTTACGCAAAACTGTAACCATAGAGTTTTCCACCAGCCATAAATGCATGTAGTATAGGCTTAACCTTTCATTACTCTCTATGTGTTACATTGTTAGCATATTCTATGTGCTGACCCATTTTCGGGCTGCAACGTTTCATGTTGTAGACTTTCCAGACGACGAGTAAGGTGCCTTAGGTGGTGGTTCTATACTCAGTGATGCCGTTGGAGTTGATGGACTCGCTTATCTTCCAAGCCTTCTGCTGTTATCGTTATTAGATGGCCTTAAGCCATAGTTATTGTAATAAGTTCTCTTTTGAGACATTCGATGTAATAAGTGTGTGATTGCTACTCTGTTATAAATCCTTCAATACTGTGTGGTGTCAGCATTACTGATCTAGGGATGACACCTGAGCACAAAGATCAGACTGTTTGAGGTCTGGTCGGTACAAGATGCACTACTAGGAAAATGATTTTTAACGACGGGGTATGTGGTTGTTAAAAGTTAGAATGTGGTCGTTGAAAGTCATTAACGACCACAATTTTGTGGTCGTAATAGGCTCCGTCGTTAAAAGTATAACGACCACATACTTTTTCCCATTGTTATTTTGTAACAACGGGATAGTGTGTTGTCGTTAATTTTGAGAAAATAATGACCACAATTTGTGTATTAGCGAGCACTTTTCTCATCGCTAAAATTGTTTTGATTGATGCTAAGTATTACTCCCTCTGTCCCAAAATCTAAGATGTTTTTTTTACCACTTTAGCTTTTCTCTTAACTTTTGAAGATTAGCGGCCACGTCAATTAGGCAATAAAAAAATCTGAACAACCAAAGTATCGTAGCCCTGATTTTATTGATCCAAAACCATATATATTGAACATGATCCTCACATACAATTCTGGAGATAAAATACCATTCAGAAATTATGAACCCAAAAACTTTCTAGACAACCATTGTAGTTGTTCATCTCTAACAATAAATCATGCAACAACTAGAAAAGATATTTTCTTTTCACAATCTTCGGCCATGACACACCATCATCAGTCCTTGTACTTAAGTGCATATCATTCTTCACCAATTACTACAGCACCTCTTGATGCTTGTATTATGGTGGACCATCTGTCCTACAAAAATAGAATTGATTTATAAGTCAGATATATTTACCTCTTAGGGATTCTGCCAAATTAAATCAAATGAGAAAATTGTACACAAAAGTGTGTTAGTTATAAGTAGTATATATTATGTACCTAATATATTTTAAGAGATTGATGCTCAATAATCAAGCGTTGCTTACATCGACCCATCTCCAGAAATTGGAGTCAATAGGCCATCCATGGAAGAGGTCATTCTGCAATCATTAGACACATTAAATATTCTTTTTAGTTGAGAAGACAAGAAAATTTTTTCAATCGTGTACATGGTAATAAGAATTTAGGTAGCCAAACCCACGGTCCTTCGTTTCATATCTTTCAAGTAGAGAAAATGTAAAATATGTGCTGATCACAAGTGTAGGCACTTACCTGGATCATGTGCAACACCCATCTCCAACAATCCCTTGAGAAGACTGGTATCATCACCTGTACGACCCTGCATCCATGTTTGCATCTACACTTTCAAAATGAAAAAATGCAAACAGAAATGGTGCGGTGAAGAATACAATTAGTTAATCACATGTTGCACGGCTGCTTGTGGTTTGTGGACGTCCCAGCACTGCTCACGCCTAGATCTGTTCTGTTCATGGCATGACAGAGACGACCACTCAAATTCAGAATCTGCTATAACATGTTGTACTGTGCATCATCATCGACATCATGCTTACTTGTGCATCTCGCTGCCGTTTTTCCTAGAGGTGACGTTGTACATCGGCGCATGCCCTTTGGTTTTCAAAGCGCGGCTGCGAGATCTCCAAACTGTGCCTCCTCATGGTGTCCGCGGCCGCCACCACCGAGATAGCATCGCATGGCCCGCTCCCATGAGGAACGCTGGGGAGGATGTCCACGGGAACTGGAATCTGGCCGACATCCCCTGCAGCCCGCCCGAAATCTGGCGCTGCACTCAAGATCTGGAGGGAGGTGGGAGAGCGGAAGGGAGAGGAGGGAGAGGCGGCGGCTGGAAGAAAGAGAGGCGGCAGGGAGAGCTCTCGAGGGAAATCAGCGCATGCGAAGGGTATCTAGATTTGATTGGTAATTATCTTCCTCTTTTGTCGTTTGTTTTATACAGATAAGGACATAAATTACTCTAAGCATCACAAAATTAACGACGGGTAGACTTTCTCTTGTTAGGGAGGTTTCGTAGAGTTAGTTTGGATGTGGGACTAGCACACCGTACAAATAACAACCGAGGATTGTTAGCTGTTGGTCGTTATGGGCCTAATATCTAGTAGTGATGGTATCAAAGCACACGCTGACTGTAGGACACGACCACTAAGCTAAATCCCTAGATCACTACTCTATTCTCATTTCTGACTTCTCACCTTTTCTACTCTTTTAGGATGACGGAAGAGAGGATTAAGTTCACACAGCCGGATGAAGATACACACTTTGGACGACACCTGAAGGAAGTCACTAAGTACCTGAACATTGGAATACCAAGCTTCACCGGGACCTACAACGCCACTTTACCCGAAGAGGAGCGTTGGAAGATTCAAGCTCAAGTTCCAGGAAGGACGTTCGCGCCAGTCACGGAGCCCATAGAGTGTATTTTTAATGCACCAACCTGGAGTCTAGGAAAGAGCATGGCAGCTCACATCACCATGGGACGCATTGGAGAAGTCTACCAAGATGACCTCAAGGATACTATCTACCAGATTTGTGGGTGCCGAGATGAACAATGGGAGATAGTTAGCACCAAGAAGGATAGATCCATTGCAGCCTTCATCCAAGAGTTAAACCAGCACATTCGATGCCAGGAGAACCAGATGTGTGCGGACATTATGGAGTTGAAGAAAGCAAAGGCTAGGATTATCTAGCTAGAAGGAGAACTGAAGGCCACTCGCAAGGACTACATGGAGGAGATCGTCGCTCTAGTGAGACAAAACGGCGACCTTAAGGAGAAAATGAGCAAAGGAAAGGCTAAGGGATTTCGTGAGGATGAGCACGATACCCTATGGTTTGAAGACCGTGTTTGTGTGCCAAATGACCCAGAGATCTGGAAGTTAATTCTGCAAGAGGCCCATGATTCACCATATTCGATTCACCCAGGAAATACCAAGATGTATTTGGATTTGAAGGATACTTTCTGGTGGACCGGAATGAAGAAAGATATTGCGGAGTATGTAGCAGTTTGTGATGTATGCCAGAGAGTAAAGGCAGAGCATCAGAAGCCAGCGGGATTGCTACAACCATTGTTGATACCCGAATGGAAGTGGGATAAGTTAGGCATGGATTTTATCACGGGATTACCCAGGACCCGTTCAGGCTATGACTCGATTTCGGTTCTAGTCGATCGTTTGACGAAGGTAGCTCATTTCATTCCAGTGAAGACCACTTACACCAGTTCTAAGTTGGCTAACATATACATGACCAGGATCGTATGTTTGCACGGAGTTCCAAGGAGTATCGTATGAGATAGAGGAACCCAGTTTACCTCAAAGTTCTGGAATCAGTTGCACAAAACTTTGGGTACCAGACTAGAATTCAGCACAACTTTTCGTCCACAGACAGATGGACAGACCGAGTGATTCAATCAGATTTTGGAGGATATGCTGACAGCTTGTGCGCTAGATTATGGATCTAGTTGGGATGACAATTTTCCATATGCAGAGTTCTCTTACAACAATAGTTATCAATCCAGTTTAAAAATGGCCCCTTTCGAAGCTTTGTACGGAAGGAGATGCAGGACCCTGTTGTCGTGGGACGAAGTTGGAGACCGCCAGTTGTTTGGACCTGATTTGATTAAAGAGTCTGAACATAAGGTGAAGTTGATTCGCGATAGGCTCAAGGTAGCCCAGTCCAGGGAAAAGAGCTATGCAGATTCTAAACGCAAGGAGACAGTTTACGAAGACGGAGACCGAGTTTATCTTCGACTATCTCCACTTTGGGGAATTAAGCGTTTCGGTGTTAAGGGAAAGTTAGCGCCACGTTTTGTAGGACCATACCGAGTTTTGGAACGTATGGGAGAAGTGGACTACAAGTTGGAATTGCCCGAAGGTTTGTCAGGAGTTCATGATGTGTTCCATGTTTCTTAGTTGAAGAAGTGCCATGCAGAGATGGCTTATATACCACTGAGAGATACCGTGCCGTTGGAAACGATTCAGTTGGATAGTGATTTGACCTATGAGGAGAAACAAGTTAAGATTCTCGAGTATGCCAGCAGCAAGGTTATCAAGTTCTACAAAGTTCAGTGGAGCCACCACACCGAGGATGAAGCCACCTGGGAGCGATAGGAAGATTTGCTAAAAGACCACCCTCACCTATTTTCTAGCCAACCCGAATCTCGAGGGCGAGAGTCATCTTAAGGGGGTAGGTTTGTAACATCCCAAATTTTCAATTTGGAATGTTATACATGAGATCATCATTGCATATCATATGTTATTTGCTTTTGGTTTTTATCCTAGAAATTCTACGCAACTCAAGGACCCACGGAGAGAGTTGGGGATTTCGATATTTTTATATTTGAATTTTCTCAAATTTTGAGAATAGGATCATTTGATTTTAATTATTTTATCTTCAATTATTTCTATTACAAAAATATAAGAGAGGGAATAAAATGACTTCCCAAAAATAAAGAAATATTGAGGGTTTAATAATAAAATCAAATAAGAATTTATTTCGGAGTTTTTTTTGTGCTATTTTATTTGAATTTAGGAAAAATATGTGTTTTTCAAAATTGCATTTAGGCCCCAAATAAATGTTCACTCTGTTCGGCTTGATTTTAGAAGTGGGGGAAAATTTATTTCGGGATTTTTGGAGTCCGTTTAGTATTTCTTTCGTTTGTTTTTCTGCGCGAAAACTATTAAAAAAAGGAGTCCGAACCGACCCTCGGCCGTAACCGGCCAGGACTCCGCCTGGCCGGGCCCTTTATATAGCGTCGCCCCGGTCCGAGGCCAGCCCAGACGCACCCTGCCCCGAAACCCTAACCCTAGGCCGCCGCCGCCTCGCCGCTGCTGCTGCCGCCACCCGCCGCCGTCGCCGCGCCGCCCCGCCGCCGCCAGATCCGCCACCGTCGGAGGTAGATCTCGCCGCTGGTTTTTTTTAGAAAACCGATCGATTTTCCGTCGGTTTGTTCATTTTTTAGTTTCGGTTTTTTTAAATGGATCAGTTTTCGGTTTATTTAATTTGCGAGCGTTCGTCCGTTCGTTCGTTTTAACGAACGCGTTCGTAGTTTAGATCCAGATAACGAACATTCTTTCGTTAATCTGTTCGTCGTTATTCTTTTTCTCGGATTTTCTGCGATTATTGTTGATCGCGATTTCTGATCTGATTTTCGTTTTAGTGTAACTTTTCGCTCGTTTATCGGAATAAAGCGATTCAAGAGCCTGGAGTTTCGTCTCAAAACCCTCTTTCCGTTTAACCAACCTAAACAAGTTTTTGCTTCTGTAAAATTTGACTTAGGTCCAGAGTAGTAAAATGAAGTTTGTTTCTTTCGCCGTTTGATTTTCGTTGCTTTGTTTGATTTGACTCTTTCTGCAAACCGGAGTTCTTAAGTTGAACTTTTTGGTTAGATCTCTTATTTGAGTTTTACCTGTGCATTAGATGAGTACTTATTGTATGCTTGTTTGTTTGTTTGTTTGCGATAGAGTACCTAGAGTGCGCCGCCTGTTACTTCGAATCTCTAAGTTTCGCGGATCATCAGCAAGGCAAGTAACACTTTGATCATACCTTCCTACTACCCAGTTTTATTGCATTAGACCAATCCTCAAACATTGCATGATTAGGATCTAACTAAATTGTGGGATGGGAAGTAGATGAGGTAGTACCTATAACCTATTTTATTATCAAACCTTTGGGAGTTACTTCTACGTTTGCTTATTATGCCATGCTATGCTAGTAGACATGGATTGGGTGAGTGATAACCATGACAGATGTGAGATTGTTAATTAATGATTTATTTAATGTGGCAACTTAAACACACATCTAGGTGGATTGAGGTATCTGGGTATTCCAAGATTGCCTGTTGTTTTTCTTTATGGACCGCCACCCAGGCCCAAAGGGATCATGAGATTTTTCATACTAGAAACTTCCGTGTGCAGCCGCAAGCTATTATGGGCTCTAGCATAGTTGATTAAGTCGTGCAAAGTCTTACAGTGGTAGACTAGCAGATGTAGGGGAAAGTAGGTGTAACGGTCTACCCATTGTAAGGTGCTAGCGCTTCTGAAAGACTATGTCTCGGTCATCCGTTTCTCAAACACCATGTAGTGCGAGAAATCCAACGGAGGAGATCGAGTCTTGTGGGGAAAGTGTGCAAACCTCTGCAGAGTGTATAAACTAATCATGATTAGCCGTGTCCCCGGTTATGGACGTTTTGAGTATCTAGTACTTGGATTATCATGTGAATCTCATCATGTTACTTTAAATAATATTGTTGGGTTTTAATGATGATTATTTTAATTGGGATTGAGGATGTTGTCAACCATTCTCAATGTTTAACAACCACCATGATAGTTAAATAAAAATTTATTCTTTTGCAGTAGGGAAAAATTGGCTTTACGCAAAACTGTAACCATAGAGTTTTCCAGCAGCCATATATGCATGTAGTATAGGCTTAACCTTTCATTACTCTCTATGTGTTACATTGCCAGCATATTCCATGTGCTGACCCGTTTTCGGGCTGCAACGTTTCATGTTGTAGACTTTCCAGACGACGAGTAAGGTGCCTTAGGTGGTGGTTCTATACTCAGTGATGTCGTTGGAGTTGATGGACTCGCTTATCTTCCAAGCCTTCCTCTATTATCGTTATTAGATGGCCTTAAACCATATTTATTGTAATAAGTTCTCTTTTGAGACATTCGATGTAATAAGTGTGTTATTGCTACTCTGTTATAAATCCTTCAAGTACTGTGTGGTGTCAGCATTACTGATCCAGGGATGACACCTGAGCACAGAGATCAGACGGTTTGAGGTCTGGTTGCTACACCTACCTCGTGCACCTATTGATTTGTTGCCTCTTCCATCTTCAGAGAAGGTTAATTTTGATGCTCAAGAACGTGTTGAATTGATTTTAAAAATGCATGAGTTAACTAAGGAAAACATTGAGCGTATGAATGCTAGATATAAACTTGCGGGAGATAAGGGTAGAAAACATGTTGTGTTTGCAACTGGCGATCTTGTTTAGTTACATTTGCGTAAGGATAGATTTCCCAATTTGCGCAAATCAAAGCTAATGCCACGTGCTGCTGGTCCTTTTAAGGTGTTAGAGAAAATAAATGATAATGCATATAAACTTGAGCTACCTGCAGATTTTGGGGTTAGTCCCACTTTTAACATTGTAGATTTGAAGCCTTATTTAGGTGAGGAAGATGAGATTCCGTCGAGGACGACTTCATTTCAAGAAGGGGAGGATGATGAGGACACCAATACCATTGTTACACCCACAAACCCTATTGTTACATATAATGGACCAATTACTAGAGCTCGCGCACGCCAATTAAATTACCAGGTACTTTCGTTTCTTGGTAATGATTCTAATGTTCATGAGAATATGATGCTGCCTAAATTGGATACATTTGTTTTTATTACAAATGAAGGTCCTAGCTTGGAGAAGGATGAACATTGGAGCAAGAACAAGCATGGAGTTGATGTCATGCGCAAGGGGAACAAGAACGGAGTTACAAGTGATGATTTCAGGACTTTGAAGCCAGCATAAGGAGTGCATGAAGCCTTGTACAAAATATACAAGATGCCACTTAATAAATTTCGTCCAGAGGCTATTCTAGGTGTTGCGTCAACTTATTATTGGGCCAGGCCCATGTAATTTCATAATACATAAGTATAGGCTGTTTTTAGAGTCCGTATGTGTGGGGAAACAAGAGATAGGGTTGGTTTCGGACCCCTTTCCCAAGGGCCACGAAATTCCCCCCCTCTTCCTCCATATATACAGCCCTTAGGGCACTGTTTAGACTTTGTGTTTTGTTTAGATCAAAAGTTCTCCATAGCTGCAACTTCGCTTACTTCGTTTGTGTTCAACAACTAGACCAACGCGTCACAAAACCCCACCTTCATTAATAAACTTTCCTCTTATATTCACAATATCTAGATTGCAATCTCAGTTTCTTGCTTGTTCTTTGTTTGCTCGCAGGAAATTGACCCTCGTGGTCATGTTGATCGTGCTCCGGCGTGGTCAATAACCCTCGGAAGTTGGTTTAGTGATTGCTACGGCGCGACGTCTTCGCACGTTCGTAGTCGGATCGTCAAAGTCGACTCCCACAGAAAACGAAAGTTATCTCATCGAAACATCGGGACACTTTCACCTCTATTAGAGTGGCTCCGCAATATTCTCTAAAGTTGATTTGCGTAGTGGATACCATCAAATTTGTATGAAATTGGGAGATGAATGGAAAACAACATTTAAAACTAAGTTTGGTTTATATGAGTGGTTAGTCATGCCTTTTGGGTTAACTAATGCACCTAGTACTTTCATGAGACTAATGAACAAAGTTTTACGTGCTTTCATTGGACGATTTGTGGTAGTCTATTTTGATGATATACTGATTTATAGCAAATCTTTGGAAGAACATTTGGAACATTCACGTGATGTTTTTATTGCTCTACGTGATGCACGTTTGTTTGGTAACCTTGTGAAGTGCACCTTTTGCACCGACCGAGTATCTTTTCTTGGCTATGTTGTTACTCCACAGGGAATTGAAGTTGATAAAGCCAAGATTGAAGCTATTGAGAGTTGGTCGCAGCCCAAAACGGTCACACAAGTGAGGAGTTTTCTTGGACTCGCAGGTTTCTATAGGCATTTTGTGAGAGCTTTTAGCACCATTGCTGCACCTCTCAACGAGCTTACAAAGAAGGATGTGCCTTTTGTTTGGGATACCGCACAGGAAGAAGTCTTCACGGTATTGAAAGATAAGTTGACACATGATCCTTTACTCCAACTTCCTGATTTTAATAAGACTTTTGAGCTTGAATGTGATGCTAGTGGAATTGGATTAGGCGGTGTGTTATTACAAGATGGCAAACCTGTTGCATACTTTTCTGAAAAATTTAGTGGGCCTAGTCTGAACTATTCTACTTATGATAAAGAATTATATGCTCTTGTTCGGACTTTATAAACATGGAAACATTATTTATGGCCCAAAAAATTCGTTATACATTCTGATCATGAATCTTTGAAACACATTAAAAGTCAAGAAACACTGAACCGTAGACATGCTCAATGGGTTGAATTCATCGAGACTTTCCCTTATGTCATTAAACACAAGAAGGGTAAAGAAAATGCTATTGCAGATGCATTGTCTCATCGCTATGCTATGCTTTCACAACTTGACTTTAAAATATTTGGTTTGGGGACCATCAAAGATCAATATGTGCATGATGCTGATTCTAAAGATGTAATGCAGAATTGTAAAGAAGGAAGAACATGGAAAAAATTCGTTATTAATGATGGATTTGTGTTCCGTGCTAACAAGCTATGCATTCCAGTTGATGGAATGCGCAAGGGGAACAAGAACGGAGTTACAAGTAATGATTTCAGGACTTTGAAGCCACCATAAGGAGTGCATGAAGCCTTGGACGAAATATACAAGATGCACTTCATAAATTTCTTCCAAAGGCTATTCTAGGTGCTGCGTCACCATATTACTGGGCCAGGCCCATGTAATTTTGAAATACATAAGTATAGACTGTTTTTAGAGTCCATATGTGTGGGGAAATAAGAGATAGGGTTGGTTTCGGACCCCTTCCCCAAGGGCCACGAAATTCCCCCCTCTTCCTCCATATATACAGCCCTTAGGGCACCGTTTAAACTTTGAGTTTTGTTTAGATTAAAGTTCTCCATAGCTGCAACTTCGCGTACTTCGTTTGTGTTCAACGACCAGACAATGGCGTCACAGAACCCCACCTTCATCAATAAAGCTTTCCTCTTATATTCGCAATATCCAAATTGCAATCTTAGTTTCTTGCTTGTTATTCGTTTGCCTGTAGGAAACAGACCTTTGTAGTCAGGTTGATCGTGCTCCGGCATGGTCAATAATCTCTCGGAGTTGGTTTAGCGATTGTTAAGGCGCGATGTCCTCGCATGTTCGTAGTCGGATCGTCAAAGTCGACTTCCTCCAAAGGAATAGCCACCATCTCATTGAAAGACGGGACACCTTTGCCTCTATCAGTGAGTCTAGTGGTGGTCACACTCATCCTCTCATAGGAAATGCACTCAATGTAACATATGGTGGAGTCACTCATATCACTCATGGTGGGGTGACTCTCCTCACATGGGAATTGGGGCATCTCAACATATGTGGGTGTCAGAGAGATGTTGGTGTAAATATCTCCATGCTCAACTTCTATCGCCGCCATGGTTGAAGGGATAGTCCCATGCTCAACCTCCTCATCCATAATGACTCCAAAGATGAATGTCGTAGGATGTGGCAAAACATCACTCTCCTCCGAGACCAAAGAGAGTGTCTCATGTGTGGTCTCGTAGCTTGACTCGGAGTATGAGTCCACTGTGGGCGTTGTTTTCATGTTGTTAAAGAGGTTCATGCTCGTCGCCGTGGTCGAAGGGTATGGCCCTTGCTCGACCTTCTTGTCGCCCTCTTGTAGTTGGATGTCCATATGATGTGTCACCTCGTAGCTTGTCTCCATGACCAAAGGGAATTTCCCATGCTCGGCCATCTTTCTTGCGGGGCTTCCGAAGATGGAAGTGTCGTCCTCGCTCATAGGTGGTCGCCTTGTTATTGAAAATGTCGATGCAGACGAACTCATGGGAAGTAGGCGAAGATGCCGTACGTCCAAAGGCGAAGATGCCTTGATAGCACTCGGCGAAGATGCCGCAGTGGTGGTGGTAGTAGCCATAGCGTCCTCTTAGTGGTTCTTGTCTCGCGGACTTCTCTTGTGCTCATGAAGTTCGGCGGTAGCTTGATGTAAAGCTTGTTTGGACTTGTAGGTTTGCGTGTGTCGACCATCTTCATGTTGATGATGACGTTTTCGTGCTTGAGCTCGTAGTAGATGTCGTTCGTCATCGCGCACATGTTGCTTGGGGGTAACATGCTCTTTGTGACGATATGGATCACGAACGTGATGATGGTCACCATGTATATGTGGACGTGGACGACTTGGGCTTACATTGCTTGGGCACTCCGTAGATGATCGACTTGCTCGCCATCACCTTGAGGATGATGAAGGGGAAGAACGGTTGATCAACAAAGTCCGAATCTCCTCCATTCTTGCATCTTTCTCCTCCTTTTGTGAAAACTTGTTGTCGAAGTAGTCCCTTCTCCTAGCTTCGGAATGTCATAAGTCGGTGGTGATGTTGTCGATGACTTGCGTTGCTCGTTGTAGTCCGAAGTGGGGAGTTCTGTTGTTGTAGTTGTACGTGCCATCGTTGTTGTGGAAGACCGGAGATGAAATGCCTTGCCTATCCATCACAAGACTTGAGAAAATATGAGTGGGAGAAAGAGAAGAACTATACCAAATGTACCTTGACCGATGTTGAAGATTGATCAATGATCACTCAGTAGTGTAACAAGGAAATAGCACAATTGGTATCGATCTTGTCAATTTCTCACACCTACACCAATAAGGCTTATGGTGGAGCTCGGTGAGGATAGTGGCACAAAAAATTTGATGTAAAATGTTAGCAAGAGTCAATATTGTTGAAAGAGATTCACAAATTCGCAAGTGAGACAAGTAGAACAATAGAAATTAATGGCAGACGGAAACGCACACACGGGTAGATAAATGGGGTCGTGCAACCAAGGAATGAGCACAAAATGTGGAATCCACGGAAAACGCTCGTGTTGCACAACTCAAGAGAGACACTAGCACGATTACTCAATAGGCGGATATGACACTTGTGCACAACCTATAGGAGACAAAAATGCAACGACTTCTATCCCAAGTATGTTATGTATATGGTTCCCGGTGTTTCTCTCAAGATGATCCAAGAGGATCGGATATGACAATCTTATATGCAATGTGGTATGATGCTATGGCTCTTGCTTACAAGCTTCTTTGTTCTTTATCTTTTGCTTAAAAACTTATTCTCTTTTTTTTCTATGACCACAATGTGAAATGCACAAACCAAGAGAGCAATTGTGTATATATGGGAACAATCTTGTAACACCAGGGATGATATGATGATACCAATATGGTATGGTATGTATGCAATGGAAGGGTGGATCACTAATGTGCACATGTAATGTTGCTGGCAATACTCAATGGCTAGTCTCGGTAGGCAAGTGACACAGAATGGGCTAGGGGTTAACAATGCAATGGCAAGGAGAATGTACAATGATGTCGTCGAGGTTACCGTCCTTGCTTACGGTAGGGGTGTTAAAATGATTAAGTGGTCAATGTCTATCACGACCTCGCGGCGATGATGAGTGGTGGTGTTCTCGATGTAGACCCGTTCCTAATTAGCCAAAACACCTTAGGAAACGGAAAAACCGCGAACTCAAAATCTCAAATGTCAAATGGTGGTAGCGGAAAAGCAGTGGTGGTTGTGGAAGTAGTGGTGGGAAACCGGTCAAAATGGGTTAAGGTGGCGGAAGGGTATGATGGGCTATACACGGTTTCGGAGTCGGAATCACGGTCCCTAAGTAGCTGAAACACCTTAGGAGACACAACTCATGATGTAGGGTGGAACCCTAAATGGCCGATCTTTCACGAAAGGAGCGGATCCCAACTAAGAACACGAAGAACACGAGGGGAAAACAAGGGAAAACACAAGAGGATCTCTCAAACCAACAAGATATAGTCACACATATTCTAGATCCGAGTACACATAGAGATCACACGGTCCAAAACCAACAAGGGACGATACATAGGGTAACTGGTTCTTCTCCGTGAGGAGGTCTTGATGGGGCCACCCAAGAGGGGGTCTTGAATCCAACGTGGATGTTTTCCTAAGAGGGGTCGCGGTCTCTCTCGAGGAGTAGATCCATATGGATGAGCAAAAACTCTATCTCACATATGAGCTAAACCAATGCTGACCCTAGAAAAGTGATGGAGGGGTCGTTTATATAGGCAAAGGGGACGAAGGGGTACATGGGCTTCGACCCAACACGCACATGCAGGTGGTGGTCCGGATGATCCAGACGGACAGCCGGATGATCCGGGCTTCAGGGACCCGGATGATCCGGGAGGTGGTCCGGATGAGGCGAAGAGGCAGGTGACAGTGATGGCGGGCCGGATATACGAAGGGCGGGCCGGACGTCCGGCTGGTGTCCAGGTGATCCGGGGGTTGCCCGGATGGTCCGGCTTCAGGGTGCAGCTTCGGGTGTCCTCGGGTGGATTGTCTGGCCAGCCTGGGACTTGGCTGATTTCCTCTCCGTCTTCACGCAAGTCTTCCTCTTCCTCTCCTCCATGCTCCTTAGCTTCTCCATAGCTAACTCCTTGATACCTGAGTATGCACAATGTCTCAGTTTGAGTTAGTAGCCATGTTTCATGTGCATCGAAGTGGAATTGTGAGAGGAGAGATGTCACCTCGGTTTCGAGAGCTCTTGCACGTGCTCGTGTCATGGGTCCACTAGGCACTTGGTGAGACGATGGTACGTCCATGGGGATGACCTTGGGATGCTCCGCATCATCTCCCCTCCCTTGGGAAAGATCCGACCTCGGATTGAAATCTTCATCCCCATGGCAGGGCAAGAGATCTTTGATGTTGAAGACGTCGCTCACGTTGTACTTGTCGCGTGGGAGGTCGATCTTGTAAGTGTTGTTGTTGTAGCGTGCTAGCACCTTGAAAGTCCATCGGCTCCTGGTAGAAGTTCGGACTTGCGTTCATTGCGGAAGTGGTCCTTGTGAAGGTGTAGCCACACAAGATCTCCAATTTTGAATATCATGGGTTGCTTGTTGTCGTTGAGCTTGGTCGCGAGTCGTTGTACTTGGCGCTCGATGGTGTGCCTTGTATCTTCAAGCATATTCTTGAGGTAATTCACTTGGGCACTCGCGCCAGTGTTTATGCTCTTGTAGTGGTAGAGGAAGAATGTCCGATGGGGACAACGGGTTGAATCCGTAGACGACCTCGAAAGGGGACTTGCCGGTTTTTGAGTGTCTTGCACGGTTGATGAGGACATCAATACCATTGTTACACCCACGGCCCCTGCTGCTACACATACTGGTCCAATTACTAGAGCCCGCGCACGCCAATTGAATTATCAGGTACTTTCGTTTCTTGGTAACGATTCTAATGTTCATGAGAATATGATGCTGCCTAAATTGGATACATTTGTTTTGCTTACAAATGAAGGGCCTAGCTTGGACAAGAAAGATGAACCTTGGAGCAAGTTCAAGCATGGAGATGGCATGCGCAAGGGGAACAAGAACGGAGTTACAAGTGATGATTCCAGCACTTTGAAGCCACCATAATGAGTGCATGAAGCCTTGGACGAAATATACAAGATGCCACTTCATAAATTTCGTCCAGAGGCTAATCTAGGTACTGCACACCTTATTTTTCGGCCTGGCCCATGTAATTTCGAAATACTTGATTATAGGTAGTTTTTAGAGTCCGTATGTGTGGGGAAACAAGAGTTAGGGTTGGTTTCGGACCCCTCCTCCAAGGGCCACGAAATTCCCCCCTCTCTCCTCCATATATACAGCCCTTAGCGCATCGCTTAGACATTGGGTTTTGTTTAGATTAAAAGTTTGCCATAGCTGCAACTTCGCGTACTTCGTTTGTGTTCAACGACCAGACAAAGGTGTCGCAGAACCCCCACCTTGATCAATAAAGCTTTCCTTTTATATTCGCAATATCCAGATTGCAATCTTAGTTTCTTGCTTCTTCTTTGTTTGCCTGCAGGAAACAGACCATCGTGGTCAGGTTGATCGAGCTCCGGCGTGGTCAATAACCTCTCTGAGTTGGTTTAGCGATTCCTAAGGCGCGACGTCCTCACATGTTCGTAGTCGGATCGTCAAAGTCGACTTCCTCCAAAACGATAACCACCATCTCATCGAAAGACGGGACACCTTTGCCTCTATCAAGTGGTATCAGATTTCCAGGTTGCTCGATACGATTTTACAATTTAGATCGAGCATGTTCTTTATACCTACAGTCCATGAAAAAGCCAGAAAAAAATTAGGGTTATTTCATCATATCAGAACCAATCTGAGCCTTTGCATAATCTTTTTAGTGTTTTTGCTTTGTTGAATTTGCGGTTGCATCGTCATGTCAAGTTGCTGGCCTTAGAGTCTAGTCTTGTAGAGTTTCAAGTTCTGGTCATAAGTTGTCACGCCGCCGCCGCACCATCATCATCGCCCCTGCCATCTACCCCCACCGCTTATCCACCACCGCTCTGAATCCGTATCCATATACCACCACCAATCCGTATCCATATACCACCACTGATCTGTATCCATATACCACCACTGCTACCATATACCACCACCGCTGCCATATCCACCACCAATCCGAGTTCTTTTCATTTTAGGTTTGTTTTCGAGATCCATCTTTTTTTGCTTCGTGTTTCCTTGCCTGAGTAGGTCAAAATTCTGCCACTGGGCAGTTTTTAGGCCAAAATTTCTGCGACCAAAAATATTTTTCCCTATCCTATTTTTAGGCTTTTCTGAGTCTTTTGAGCCACGTGCCATCATAGTTATTTTTTGTTGCACTTTTTCGTCGTCGCTACCCTGATTTCCGAAAAAAAAGTCAAAAAAAATGTCAGGCCCATCCTGTCAGTTTGACCTGGGAAGAGTTTTGAGACACTCGCCATTATAGTGATTTTTCGCAAAAAAAGGAGGAGCGCAAAAAACAAAAAAGAGGAGCGCCAAAAAAAGTAGAGCCAAAAAAATTATCTAGAGTTTGCTTTTCCCTTGTTTACGTGCGGTGCCGTGATTTTCTTAGTGTTCTAGGCTCGTGTCTCTAGCACGGTCTAGCCTAGGACCAGCACAGTATCGTCGTTGAGCGTTTATTCAACTTTGCATCTCTGAATTGATTATTGCTGACCCTTTTTGCTACCATATTATAAGCCTTCCCAGCTCCACATACATCTACGACGTGCGTTTGACTCTCCCTAGTAAACGCTCTATCCAAGCTTTGAGAGTTTTGACTACAACGGTTGGCGTTCACTACCTGCTGCTGGGTAAGAACTGGTAAGAATCTAAGATTTGCTTGACGGATTTGTGCCACCCCACCACCGCCATTTTCTAGTAGTCTGTAGGATCATATTCTTGTGTGTTTCTATTGCTGCTAACCATGTCAGGATCACAACCCGACCAGATTGACTGGGAGAAGTTGATGAACAAGGAGCTTCATGATAAGTTTCATCAAATGAAGAGTGGACAGGTGCAAGATGTGCTAAACGGATTTGAAGAGGCCATGGAGAAGATAGATGGCATGGAGAAGACCTTCGAAACAAAGCTCGATAACAAGTTTACTGTATTGCTTTCATGTTTTCCACCACCACCGCCGGCTGCACCTGTCGCACCTCTACAGCAACAACAACAACGTCGCCTTCCAAATCAACTGGGACGAGCACAGCGCGTTCCCATTGGCCCTGGGCAAAATTCTTGTGCCACTATTGATGCTTCTGTAGCTCCTGCTGCTACTGCAGAGGTGGAGGACCATTACGAGGATGAGGTTGACCAAAATCAGAACTACGTGCAACCACCAGCACCACCACCACCAAGTCGTCCTCATGCATATCATTGCAACGGTAGGGATGCACCACCACATGAGGTACGAGATCATGACCATCTTCCTAAACTGAAACTGAATATTCCACCATTTGAGGGTAGATATGTTCCTCATATATATCTTACTTGGGAGTTAGAAACTGAACAACATTTTACATGTTTACAATATCCCGAGGAGAGACGTGTTCCTGCTTTTGTTTGTGCTCTCACTAGTTTTGCATGTGTTTGGTGGTCTCAACATTGTAGATTATATCCTACTCCAGCTACTTGGGTTGCTTTGAAAACTGCTATGCGTACTCGTTGGGTTCCACCATATTATCATAGATGGAGGGATTTGCAACAACTTGGCTAGCATGGAGATGGTGGAGAAGCTATCTCTCACCACAAGACGACATCCACATCCTTACTACATCCAATGGTTGAACAACAGCGGCAAGGTTAAGGTAACACGTACTGTTCATGTGCATTTTAGTATCTCTACATATGCTGATTATGTTGATTGTGATGTGGTACCTATGCAAGCATGTTCCTTATTACTTGGTAGACCATGGCAATTTGATAAAAATTCTGTACACCATGGTAGAAACAATCAGTATACACTTGTTCATAAGGATAAAAATATTATTTTGCTTCCTATGACTCCTGATTCCATTTTGATAGATGATATTAATAGAGATAATAAAGCAAAATAGGAGAAAAATAAGAGTGAAAATCAGATTGTGGCATAAGAATTTGAGCAACAAATGAAGCCTAATAATAAACCATCTAGTGTTGCTTCTGAAATAATATTGAAAAGTGCATGTTTACTTGCCACCAAATCTGATATTGATGAGCTAGATTTTAGCAAAAAAAATTGCTATAATTTTGTGTGCAAAGAGGCATTATTTTCATTCGAGGACGTGCCTTCCTCTTTGCCACCTGCTTTCACTAACATTTTGCAGGAGTTCGATGACATCTTACCACAAGACGTGCCACCGGGATTACCACCTATTCGAGGGATTGAGCATCAAATTGACGTCATTCCCGGTGCATCGCTACCGAACCATGCACCATACCGTACCAATCCAGAGGAGACGAAACAGATTATGCGTCAAGTACATGAGCTGCTCGACAAAGGTTACATACGTGAATCTCTTAGTCCTTGTGTTGTTCCTATTATATTAGTGCCTAAAAAGGATGGTACTGTCGGATTTCGGGTTTCGACAGACCCTTGAGGTTCGAACACTGGGGTGCGCGCGGAAATCTCTCCCCTACCGTTCTACGCCCGATCTCCTTGCGTGATCTAAGCTGGAAATGATGAACAACACAAGGGATACGAGATTTATTCTGGTTCGCGCCACCGTTGTGGTGTAATACCCTACTCTAGTGTGTGGTGTGGTGGATTGCCGCAGGGGCTGGAGATGAACAGTACAGAGGAAGAACAGCCTCGCGAGGGGTGTTCTTGAGCAGGCGCGATGTGCTCTACTTTGTCTAGATCTCTCTTTCTCTACCAGCTTGCTCGATCAGAGTTCTCGATGCCTCTACTCTGTGTTGGATAGCTCTATTTATAGAGGACCTGGGCCTCTCCCCAAATAATGAGCGGGAAGGGCGCCAACAATCGGCCATTTTGAAGGGGAACATCTAGTACAAGTTATCCTGACCAAAGGTGGTCTTCAGCTGCCAAAAGCACCGGTGGTGACGCCGTCTTGGGCTCCATGGTGACCTCTGTCCTGTCGTCCGGCTGGTCTTGGTCTCGTTGCACCAGAATGGTAACCTTTGCCTGATGCCTTGGCCTGTGCTTGCCCCCTTTGCATCGAAAGGGAAACAAGGACTCTACGCAGGCTGGCGCCCGCCTGGTGCCCGCCTGGTCTCGATACGTCATGGCTTGCGTCATGGGCTCCTCGCGAGGTACCCCTGCCTTGATCTCTCTGCCTCCTTGCGAGCCTTCCTGATGAGGCTGCCTTTGAGGAAGCTTCTTGTCGTCCGCCCCGCGAGGCTTGGCCCCTCGCGAGGGTCTCGAGCTTGAGCTGGTTAATATGGGCCGCGCTGGTCCCCCACTTGAGGCACGCCGCAGGCCTCAGGCAGGCAAGTCTGGGGACCCCCGTTCCCAGAATGCCGACAGTAGCCCCCGGGCCCAAGGCGCACGCGGGCTTGGCTTAGCAGAGAAGCGAAGGGGCAAGCGCGAAGCGCCGCGGGCCCCAATAGCCTGCGGCCTTTGGCGCCGCGTGGCGATTGATTGGACGTGGGTGACTGCGCTTCCCCACGATGCCTCGACAACTGTCCATCTGACAAAAGGAGTACCCAGGCCAGACTTACTTGGTTTTGCTCTCGTTCGTCTTGCCCCAGATCCCCTTTCTCACTCTCCTCCTTCTTGCTCCCGAAATCCTCCAGATCTGTTTCAATCCTTCTCATCCGGCACGCCATGGTGCCTCGCAAGTCCCCGACCGAGGCCTGGTACTCGCCGGCTCTGGATGCCCTGAACCTGTCGGAGAAGAACCTCGCCCTCACGCGCGTGATGACGGTGGCGCAGGGCCGCCAGGAGGCGACCGCACTCAAGGCCGGCTCCGACCATCCTGAGGGCAAGGGGAGCACCTTCTACCCACTCTTCGTGAGCGCCATCGTCGCCGGTCTGGTGCCTCCTTTCTCTGAATTCTTCTTAGCTGTCCTCCATCTATACAACTTGCAAGATCTGCACCTCCATCCCAACTCTGTTCTTCTCCTGACGATTTTAGCTTACTATTGCGAGGCTCACGTTGGGGTGAAGCCCTCAATGGCCTTGTTGCGCCACTTTTTCTCCCTCCGGGTTTCTGGTGCCCATGTCTCCGCATGAGCGAGCTTTATCGCATACTCCAACTCCAATGCTATCTTGAAGCCTGGGAAGAGGATTGAAGGCTTCCGAAGCAAGTGGGTCATGGTGGACGTCGGGCGCATCCACCCCCGGCTGGTGTTGCCCATGGGGCAGCCCAAGGCTGTTGATGCGTGGTCCCGTGCGGAGCTCATCGACTCCCGTGCGAAGGCAGTGCTGAAGAGGATGAACACGGACCTGAGGCCCAGCAACTTGGGAGCGGCGAAGTTAACCGGGGCCACCCTCCTGAGGGAGTTCTTGGAGCACCGGGTGGCTCCACTCCAGGAGCACTCGCTCCCACTTTGGAGGCTTGGGGGAGCAGACGCCACCCTGCGCCTGAGCTCCGAGGCCCTGACCGACGAGGATCTGGTCGCGGCCCTCCAGTCCTTGGTTGTGGGAGACGTGGCGAGCTCGGTGGGTGCCCCCGTCCCCCTGTTCCTTCATGACGACTAGGAGCAGGTGGTGAACTCCATGCCCACCTTCAATGGCGAGGGGCTGCTGCCCGCGGAGGCTCCCGAGGACCTGGCGGCGCTGGCGACGGTGAACGTGTCCTCCAGCAGCTCCAGCGGGAGTAAGGGGGAAGAAGAGGCGGAAGAGGAAGAGTCCGACTCTGAAGCGATCGGCGAGGAGTCGAGGGAGTCCTTCCCTTGGCGCAAGTCCCAGGCCCTCCGCTCCATGCGGACGACGACGAGGCCGGCGCAAGGCGAGGAGGGGAGGACTCTCCCTTGATCACAAAGAAGGGCAGGTCGAGCTTGGTTCCCCCAGGGTCTGCTTTGGTTCGTGGGCGGTCCGGGGCCAGCTCCGGCCCTCCTGATGTGCCTTCTGCTTCCGGGTCTCCCAAGGCCAACCCCAGCTACAGGCTTTCGGGCTTCAAGTGTGGTCGGAGGCTACTTGGGTCCACGAACGACGACCAGTAAGTGCTTGATTCGTGCTTTGCTTGGTTTCTGCCGTCGAGGCTTGACGTCCGTATTCTTTTGCTAGGCCGGCGCCCGCTGCGAAGAAGTTGAGAGGGGCTTCCACGGCCCTGCTAGGGGCGAGTCCATCCACCGGGGCGGCGCCTTCGTCCGCCGGGGGAAAGGACGGCGAGGCTCGTGCTTCTCCTACCCGATCATCTTCGCGAGGCCAGCCGGGACCCCTTAGCGAGGAGTTAGCCCCCGTGGCCCTGCTGACCCTGGAGTCAACTGTGCTTGACGCGGCGGCTGGGGTAGCCAAGGCCCAGGGGGTTCCTCCTTGCCCAGCCGTCATCACGCTACCGTCATCTCCGCCCGCTCCGCTGGTTCTTGTTTCTTCTGCTCCTTCTGTCGTCATCCTGGACCAGGACGCCAATGAATTGAGCCAGCTGCGGGAGGATCTTCTGAGCGCGGACCCTCGCCTAGTGGCCGGGCGCCTGTTGCTAGCTTCTGGTTGGGCCCGTTCTGCCGCCTTCGTCCGAGCAGTGCTGAGCCAGGCCGCGCTGGCCTCCGATGGGGAGAAACAGGCTGCCAACCAAGCCAATGCCGCTCGCGACGCTGCCCTGGGAGACGCTGCAACTGCCCAGGGCCGCTGCAAGACGCTGGAGGCCGAGCTGCAAGGCCTGTGCGATGAGCTCGCCAAGGAGGTGCGCGACTGCCAGGAGAAGGAGGAGGAGATGAAGGCTCGGGAGGCTGCCGTCAAGGACCGGGACGCCAAGCTTGATGACCGCCACAGCCGATTGCAGACGCTCGAGCGATCGCTGAAGGCGGAGAGGATCGAGCTGGACACCAAGGCGAAGGTCCTGGCGGAAGATCGGGTGGCCTTCGCGAAGCTGGAGAAGAAGGCTCGCGCCATACTGAAGACCCTGTACGAGAGCGGCTTGGAGGAGCCGTTGGCTGGCGCGGAGGACGGCCCCACCAAGCTGCTCCCCTTCCTGGTTGATGTGCTTGAAGACGTCACAGATGGCCTTGGCCCCACGGTCGAGGCCGAGGCGCGTGCCCTGTGCTCTGCGGCGTTGACGCATGTCCTCAGCCACGTCTACTTGTGCGACCCCAACGTCGACTTCGACAGCCTGCTGGAGCCCGTGAGCGGCGACCGTGCCGCCGCAGCCGCTGAGGCCGTGAAAGGCCGAGCCGAGGTTTTGCTGGGGAAGTTCCGCTCCTCCAGCATCTTGCCCGGGCGCGGTGCCGCCAGCCCCGCGACCTCAGGAGGCGAAGTCGGCCAGCATGACTCCACCATCGGCGACGGCTTCTGTCCTGTTTTTATTCCTGCAACATGCACCATGCCTTGCGGAGGCGTTTAAACTTGTGTTTGGCATTATAGAACAATCTGTGGCTTGTAATATTTTCTTTGAATTTCCTGGAATTTGCATTTTCCTCTCCTACTTGCTTGCGCTCTACGTCGGCAGGGCCCGGCCCCGCGCCCGGCCCAGCGGGTACCTCACCCAGTGTTAGCCCCGACCGGAAACCAGGATGGGACTAAGGAGTGAGGGGCTACGTGGCAATTTAGGCTCCTGAGTCGCGATGCTCAGGAGTCCCCCTTGATGCGCAAGCAACAAGTAGGGAAGGGGGGAGTGATGAGTGGATTGATCGTTCTGTGTCGGCAGGGCCCGACCCCGCGCGTACCTCACCCAGCGTTAGCCCCGACCGAAAACCAGGACGGGACTAAGGATTGAGGGGCTACGTGACCAGTTAGGATCCTGAGTCGCAATGCTCAGGAGTCCCCCTTGACGCTCAAACGGGTCTTCATACCTTGGCTCCGCTCGGTGAGGGCGCGTGACGACTAGGTCCGAGGGACCTGGCTGGGTGGCGTACGCTCGGGCGAGGCCCAGGCGTAGCCCCCGTGTCCAGCCCACTCGTGCGACGCTCCCGAGGGGAGGCATTGCGACGGTGCCGGACACTGAGCTTTGGGCTCCCTGAGGTTGGTACGACCGTGGGCCGCCCTCAGTTGTTTATCACCAGCGCGGAGCATAGCGCTTCCGTATGTGTACGGGCATAGCCGCTCCTCGGCAGTGTTGTCAGTCAGCGCGGAGCATGGTGCTTCCACTGGTACGTGGGAGGGGGCTCCCCTCCGGGAGGATCCCCCGGGGCATGTACAACCCCGCCCTGACATGTGGCCGGCACGGTAGGGCTAGGAGAGGTGTATCTGGGCACCCATGAGCTAGCGCGGGACTCATGAGGCCCTACCTCGAGGCAGGTTGCGCATGGCTCTGGGCCTTTATCAATTCTGTGTCCCTGCAGGGTGGTTAGAATGCAAATGCTCTACGTCCTCAGGTCCCGGCCCTCGAGCGAGCTCAGCCGCCGCTGGTATGACATGTCGATGCTGTGGGTCAAGGCCAGGGGGTGTGTGCTGGAGAGCCAGTAAGAGCCCATGAGTCGCGATGCTCAGGTACCCCCCTTTTAACGTGCAAGCGCTTTGCATGAGAGTGGAGAAGTCCACGATAAACAGCAGGTCATAATCATGGGAACTATATTAAGCGCGAATGAGCAAATTCATTTTAAGGTAGATGCAAGAAACACTGCTGGGTCTGGCCCGAGCAGCTTGGGGATGATGCAGCCCGAGGGGCGCCCCCAACAAGGTAAGTAAAGAGCATAAGCAAAACGGATACATGCCGCGAGGATGGACCCATGCGGCCTGGGAATGATGCGGCCCTGCGGGCGCTCCCAGCTAAAAACGGTAATTAGAAAGATGTCACCTGATGCTGTCGAAGATGAAGTGATGTTGAAGAAGCGGGCGATGCGCGGTGAAGACGCCGGTCCTCACGAGCCCCCAGGCCCAGGGGCCTCGGGAGGCTCCGGGGACACAGGTGGGTCCTCGAGGCCCATATCCATCCCTGTCACGGCCGCATAGTGCCTGACCTCCTGAGCCTCCAAAATGCTCCTCAGCAGGCGCTGGTGAGCGGCGACTGTGTTCGGCAGGCCGAAGGGCGTGTGAATGTAGCTGTGGGGTGGCCTCTCGCAGCGCCTCACGGTCGAAGGCCATAGGCTCTCCTGAGACGCGGCTCGGTTGAGGCCCGGTATGTCGATGCAGACGCGCAGCCCACCATCCTCGCCTGGATGTGGGGCTACGGCGGGCAAGCGGCGGCTACCGCGCATAACTCTTGACTCTTGTAGCTCCTGGGTATTTCTTGCGATGAACTCTTGAGGGTTTGGTCTTCCTTGCCTTGTATCTTCCTGAGGGAAACGTGCTTGGAAGCACCACTCCAAGTGGTTCCCGAGCGCCTCCCTCGCGACCTTGGCAAAGTCGGTGGCTCTCCAAGAAAGAGCCCCCGGGCCCTGCCTGAGGAGGGCGCCTGGGGCGCCTTCCTATGCATGAGAGGGTGGCACTCCCTGATCAGGCACGAAACTTGACGCAACACCTCCCGAGGCACCTGCCTCCTTGTGGCTTGGGCCAGGCGAGGCCTTCTTCTTCTCGAGGGTCGCCTCGGGAAGTCTTTCGCTCCTGTGATCTGGGTCTTCAATTGCTGCTGCTTGGAACGCACGCTCAAGCGAGCACACTGCGTCCCTTTCTTCACAGGGTACGGTGATGACTCCACCGCTTCCTGGCATCTTGAGGACATTCTAACCATGGTGAGTCACCGCCATGAACTTGGCTAGGGCTGGGTACCCAAGGATGCCGTTGTACGGCAGGTGGATGTGGGCGACGTCAAAGTCGATGAGCTCGGTGCGGTAGTTGTTGCGCTGCCCGAAGGTGACTGGAAGGCGAACCTGCCCTATTGGAATAGTGGTACCATCGGTGACTCCTGAGAAAGGCTTGGTCGGCTGAAGCTGATCATATGGCACTTGGAGATTGTCGAACGTCTCGACGGACAGGACGTTGAGTCCTGCCCCGCCATCAATGAGGGTCCTGGTGACCTGCACATTGCTGATGACTGGGGAACAAAGCATCGGGAGGAGTCCGGCCGTTGCCGCGCACTTGAGCTGATCCGCTGAGCTGAATGTGATAGCGCACATAGACCACCTGAGAGGGCGTGTGGCCTCAAGCTTGGGGAGGACTGCATTCACCTCGCGAGCAAACTGCTTGAAGATGCGTTGCGAGGCTGGGGCCTTGGCGCCACCCAGGATGCAAGCGATTGCGCGCGGCTCCTGGAAGCCCCCAGCCCCATCATCTTGATGTTGGTCTTCATTCCTCCTTGGTGGTGGCGGCAGAGGAGGGAGACCTGTGTTGTCGTGTGGGCGATCCTCACGAGGCTGATCCCTCCAGCCTCCCTCGCGAGGCTGATCCTGCCAGCGATCCTCGCGAGGTTGGTCACGCCACCCTTGGCGAGGGCCACAGTCTTCCCATCGTTCACCACCTCTTCCTCCTCCTCGGCCATAGCCCCTGTCGTTGCGCTCGGGGCGTCGGCCGATTCGCCCATCTCGCACGGCTCTAGGCTCTTGACATTCATTGGTGTTGTGGGTGTGGAGGTCGTGGTACAGGCAGTATTGGCTGCCCTTGGATGACTCGGGCTGATCCCTGCCTCGCTTGGTGTGTGGTTCTGCTGCAAGCATGTCATCCCCCTTGCGCTTCACGTCCTTGGCCTTGAGCTTCTTCTCTTCCGGGTCGGCTGTCGGGAGCTCGAGGAGGGAGAGACGCCCTTCCTCAGCCCTGGCGCACTTGGTCGCGAGGTTGAACAGCTCCAGGGATGTGCACAGGTCCTCATGGATTGCCAGCTCCTCCTTCATCTTGATGTCGCGCACGCCGTCGGAGAAAGCTTCCTCAGTCACCTTGGGGATCTTGAGGCGAGCGTAGTTGAAGCGCTGGATGTACTTCTACAGGGTTTCCCCTGGCTATTGCTTGATGCGGCGCACGTCGCTCACGGCCGGGGGTCGGTCGCGAGTGCCCTGGAAGTTGGTAATGAAGCGGGTGCGCACCTCGCTCCAGGAGGAGATCATGTCGGGGGCCAGATTCAGGAGCCAGGTGCGGGCGCCGTACTTGAGCGCCATGGGAACCAGTTCGCCATGACCTTCTCATCTTCGTTGGCGGCTACGATGCCTGGCTCGTAGAGCTGTAGGAACTCCGCGGGGTCCGCCGTGCCGTCGTAGCATGGGGGCAGGTCGGGCTTGAACTTGCCTGGCCATGTGACGCCGCGTAGCTCGGGGGTGAAGGCGAGGCAGCCTGCTGTGGCCACTGGCGCCCTTTGCTCGTGCTGGGCTTGCTCCTGGGGATCACCACGCGCCGCCGCCTGGAGCAGCGCGGGGTCTTGGCGTGGAGGCGGAGGGACGCGATCTTGGCGCACCGGCGCTGGGAGCGCGCGAGCACCTTCTCGAGGATGCGGGATCTCTTGGCAGCTCCCTTCTTGCTGCGCAGGCGCCGGACGTGGGGGGTCTCACCCTGGGGCCGCACGCCTTGCAGCCAAGGCACCTTCTTGGGGAGGAGGTGGCGGAGGCACCTCCTGATCCTCGCCCCCTGTGCAGAACGGAGGGCGAGGCAGCGAGAGGGACCGCAAGGGGGAGCCCCCTGTGGCGCTGACGAGCTCGGTGATGCGGGCGAGCCAGTCCTCGTAGAGGTCGTTGACGGGGCGGTAGTGCAGGAGCTCTGTTGCTAGGAGCAGCGAGGCGTGCGCATCCATGGGAGCGCGACGGGCGTGGGACGACGAGCCAGCTGGAGTTAGCGACGGGGTGGCGGTGCGGCCATCCCGCCGCACCGAAGGATGCTGAGACAAGGCCTGCTGCTCGTTCCCCACCGGGCCGGTGGCGGTGTTGGCGGCAGGCGACGGGGAACGACGAGGGGGGCCACCGACGGGCGCCGTCCGGGCGACGCAGGTGGCGCGAGCAGCTCGGCGCTCGGTGCGAGCCCGACGAGCATCAGTCATGGACACGACGGAAGATCACACGCGAACAGCGGAAGAAAGGTTCCGGCGCACCCCTACCTGGCGCGCCAAATGTCGGATTTCGGGTTCCGGCAGACCCTTGAGGTTCGAACACTGGGGTGCGCGCGAAAATCTCTCCCCTACCGTTCTACGCCCGATCTCCTCACGTGATCTAAGCTGGAAACGATGAACAACACAAGGGACACGAGATTTATACTGGTTCGGGCCACCGTTGTGGTGTAATACCCTACTCCAGTGTGTGGTGTGGTGGATTGCCTCAGGGGCTAGAGATGAACAGTACAGAGGAAGAACAGCCTCGCGAGGGGTGTTCGTGAGCTGGTGCGGTCTGCTCTACTTTGTCTAGATCTCTCTTTCTCTACCAGCTTGCTCGATGAGAGTTCTCGATACCTCTACTCTGTGGTGGCTAGCTCTATTTATAGAGGCCCTGGGCCTCTCCCCAAATAATGAGCGGGAAGGGTGCCAACAATTGGCCATTTTGAAGGGGAACATCTAGTACAAGTTATCCTGACCAAAGGTGGTCTTCGGCTGCCAAAAGCACCGGTGGTGACGCCGTCTTGGGCTCCACGGTGACCTCCGTCCTGCCGTCCGGCTGGTCTTGGTCTCGTTAAACTAGAATGGTAACCTTTGCCTGATGCCTTGGCCTGTGCTTGCCCCCTTTGCACCGAAAGGGAAACAAGGACTCTACGCAGGCTGGCGCCCGCTTGGCGCCCGCCTGCTCTCGATTCGTCATGGCTTGCGTCACGGGCTCCTCGCGAGGTACCCCTGCCATGATCTCTCTGCCTCCTTGCGAGCCTGCCTGATGAGGCTGCCTCTGAGGAAGCTTCTTGTCGTCCGCCCCGCGAGGCTTGGCCCCTCGCGAGGGTCTCGAGCTTGAGATGATGAAGATGGGCTGCACTGGGCCCCCACTTGAGCCACGCCGCAGGCCGCAGGCAGGCAAGTCTGGGGACCCCCGTTCCCAGAACGCTGACAGGTACGTCGCGTATGTGTGTTGATTGTAGAGGCATTAATGATATTACTATTCGTTATCGTCATCCTATTCCTAGGCTAGATGATATGTTTGATGAATTGAGTGGCTCTACAATTTTGTCCAAAGTGGATTTGCGTAGTGGATACCGTCAAATTCGTATGAAATTGGGACATGAATGGAAAACAACATTTAAAACTAAGTTTGGTTTATATGAGCGGTTAGTCATGCCTTTTGGTGTAACTAATGCACCTAGTACTTTCATGAGACTAATGAACGAAGGTTTACGTGCTTTCATTGGACGTTTTGTGGTAGTCTATTTTGATGATATACTAATTTATATGAGATCTTTGAAGGAACATTTGGAACATTTACGTGTTGTTTTTATTGCTGATGCACGTTTGTTTGGTAACCTTGGGAAGTGCACCTTCTGCACCGACTGAGTATCTTTTCTTGGCTATGTTGACTCCATAGGGAATTGAAGTTGATAAAGCCAAGATTAAAGCTATTGAGACTTGGCCGCAGCCCAAAACGGTCACACAAGTGAGGAGTTTTCTTGGCCTCGCTGGATTCTATAGGTGTTTTGTGAGAGATTTCAGCACCATTGCCACACCTTCAATGAGCTTATAAAGAAGGATTTGCCTTTTGTTTGGGGTACCGCATAGGAAGAAGCCTTCACGGTATTGAAAGATAAGTTGACACATGCTCCTTTACTCCAGCTTCCTGATTTTAATAAGACTTTTGAGCTTGAATGTGATGCTAGTGGAATTGGATTAGGAGGTGTGTCATTACAAGATGGCAAACCTGTTGCATACTTTTCTGAAAAATTGAGTGGGCCTAGTCTGAATTATTCTACTTATGATAAAGAATTATATGCTCTTGTTCGGACTTTGGAAACATGGCAACATTATTTATGGCCCAAAGAATTTGTTATACATTCTGATTATGAATCTTTGAAACATATTAAAAGTCAGCTAAACTGAGTCATGGACATGCTAAATGGGTTTAATTCATTGAGACTTTCCCTTATGTCATTAAACACAAGAAGGGTAAAGAAAATGTTATTGCAGATGCATTGTCTCGTCGCTATACTATGCTTTCACAACTTGACTTCAAAATATTTGGTTTGGAGACCATCAAAGATCAATATGTGCATGATGCTGATTTTAAAGATGTAATGCAGAATTGTAAAGAAGTAAGAACATGGAACAAGTTTGTCATTAATGATGGATTTGTGTTTCGTGTTAACAAGCTATGCATTCCATCTAGCTCCACTCATCTTTTGTTGTTGCAGGAGGTGCATGGAGGAGGATTAATGGGACACTTTGGCATGAAGAAGACGGAGGATATACCTGCTACACATTTCTTTTGGCCAAAGATGAGACGTGATGTTGAGCGTTTTGCTGCTCACTGCACTACATGTCAAAAAGCTAAGTCACGACTAAATCCTCATGGTTTATATATGCCTTTGCTTGTACCTAGTGTTCCTTGGGAGATCTATGGACTTTGTTTTAGGTTTACCTCGAAAAAAGAAGGGGAGGGATAGCATATTTGTTGTCATGGATAGGTTCTCGAAAATGGCACACTTTATACCATGTCATAAAAGCGATGATGTTGTTAATGTTGTTGATTTGTTCTTTCGTGAAAGTACTCGCTTGCATGGTGTGCCAAATACTATTGTTTCAGATCATGATACTAAATTTCTTAGCCACTTTTGGAGATGTTTATGGGCTAATTTGGGGACTAAACTGCTTTTTAGTACTACTTGTCACCCCCAAACTGATGGAAAAACTAAAGTAGTCAATAGAACATTGTCTACTATGCTTAGGGCTGTTTTGAATAATAATAAGAAAATGTGGGAAGAATGCTTGCCTCATATTAAATTTTCTTATAATCTTTCATTGCTTTCTACTACCAAGATGTGCCCTCTTGAAATTGTGTATGGTTTCCTACCTCGTGCACCTATTGATTTGTTGCCTCTTCCATCTTCGGAGAAGGTTAATTTTGATGCTAAATAACATGCTGAATTGATTTTAAAAACGCATGAGTTAACTATGGAAAACATTGAGCGTATGAATGTTAAATATAAACTTGTTGGACATAAGGGTAGAAAACATGTTGTGTTTGCACCTGGAGATCTTATTTGGTTACATTTGCGTAAGGATAGATTTCCTAATTTGCGCAAATCAAAGATAATGCCACGTGTTGATGGTCCTTTTAAGGTGTTAGACAAAATAAATGATAATGCATATAAACTTGAGCTGCCTGCAGATTTTGTGGTTAGTCCCACTTTTAACATTGCAGATTTGAAGCCTTATTTGGGAGAGGAAGATGAGCTTTCGTCGAGGACAACTTCATTTCAAGAAGGGGAGGATGATGAGGACATCAATACCATTGTTACACCCACAGCCCCTACTGCTATACATACTGGACCAATTACTAGAGCCCGCGCACGCCAATTGAATTATCAGGTACTTTTGTTTCTTGGTAACGTTTCTTATGTTCATGAGAATATGATGTTGCCTAAATTGGATACATTTGTTTTGCTTACAAATGAAGGGCCTAGGAGTGATTGTTGATTGTTTTGGGAATATAAATCCCCATCAGTTGTCTCCAAATAAAGTTGCCTCACCTTAGAAGCATGGAATTTGTTTTGAGGGACGTCAACTCATCATAGAAGATGCCCCTTCACTTCAAAGGGTGCTCCTTGATGATTGTTATAAACCTTCACAAATAATTGTCGTCTCTGTGCCTACCTTGGGTGTAATTCGTGATCCGTTTAATGATCATAGGAAGTTGGTGTTTGGCTCCTCACTTTTTCAGGTACCGTGTATTATCATCTACACATTTGTAATCATAAGCTGCATTTTTCATTTGTGCACATAAGTTTTATATCATCTTGGAGTACACTTTGGGTACTAATATTATGTAGAGTTTGTCCATGGATAGTCTACCAATGCTGTTGGATTCTGTCAAGATCTTATGTATCAGAATGTTTAGTTGATCTGAACATAATTATTGGCTTGTTGTGATGCTTTTGATCTCGGGAGAATTTATATATAAAGGTGATGATTTCATGCACATCGAAAGCCCGTATATATTGTACTAGAATTAACCGTTCAGCTGTCGCTCTTTCGACATACTCTTTTTTCAGACCTTAACTGTTTTCAATCTTCATGTCTACTTAGGCACAACCACATGGAGCAAAACATATAAACAATCGGTGGCATAATAAACACCAAGATTTTCTCAGTTCTCATGACATTCGTTTCAGGACAATAATGATGGATGGATATGCATCCAACCAGGCAAACAGAAGCTTTGTCACATTCTTCCTGTTGAATGCGATGTTACTATTGTCCATGAGGCTTAATTTTTCGTAAAGAGATTTCTCACGGACGAACATGTTGAACAGCAAAAAAAAAAGTTTAAGGTGGACAAATGGGCTTCTGAACGTGCTCAGCTTCTATTTACAATAACTTGTAGTCATCCTCCAATATATTTTTGCATAGGATGTTGATTTTATGGATCAGACCGACCCACTTGTTTGTGACTGCCTAAATGAGTGGTTGGGTTAAATGTTATTGCCATGTTCAATCTGGGTCTTGTCTAAATTTGATGAACAATAATCCTTGGGCTTTTTGTACTGTTTGTAAGATTCAGTTACATGTTGTTGCCCTCGTACTGTAACACCCCGAGTATCAGGCTACAGTAACCCCCTGGGTTTAATCTAATCTTTTTGCTAAACAATGCATGATCATCTTTGATCCTATCTCTTTTCTAATTCCCCTTGAATTCAAATTCAATTACTGTGTGAAATTCAAGAATGCTCAGACATGAAATCTAAAAGGTTCATCAGGTGGCAAATAATCCCTAACTAATTTTGGTGGTGGGACCAACCTTTTATAAAGTGTTTAAATGCCCTTTGTGTGAAATTCAAGAACGCTCAGACATGAAATCTAAAAGGTTCGTCAGGTGGCAAATAATCCCTAACTAATTTTGGTGGTGGGACCAACCTTTTATAAAGTGTTTAAATGCCCTTTAATAAGGAAAACAGAAAATGTTTTTCGTTTAAAAAGGGGAAAATGCTAAGAAAAGGAAAAGACCCCCCCCACTCCCCGGGCCTCTCGGTCCAGCCAGCAGCCGAGCACGGCCCAGCCGGCCACCCACCTCTTTCTGGCCTGTTAAGGCCGCTACCCCCACCCTCTAAACCTAACTCCCCCCCACGACCCCCACTCCCTCTGCTCGACCCCCACTCTCCCCACGCACCCCTTGCCCCTCCTCTGCCTTCCCAGATCTAGATCGGGGGAAAATCGACGCTGTCACATCCCTAGCCTCTGGCATTGCACTAGGGTAACTTCATGAGTGCATCATGTTTAAACTTTGTAAGAAACTTGAAATGGGGATTGCCTAAACCCTAGCATTAAAGGAAATCAATAGGTTCAACCAGAATATTTTTAGTGATCCCAAAGTGGCTTTCAAAAATGTTCATCATTTTTGGAAAATACTGGAAACAGTAACCAGAGGTGATGCACATTTTTCCATGACATATTTGGTCACTGAATTAAATCATATTATATTTGCATTTGGGCATTTAAATGCTATAAAATATTTTAAATGCTCAAATAATCATAGACTAAAATGTTTACTGCTGGATATATTATAAACAGTAACCATAAATAGTTTCATGATTTTTGGAAGTGTCGAAGTATTTTAAATAAAACCCTAAAGACTACAGAATAATAGAAAAACAGAAACTTAATTAGAAAGGGCAGAGAGAGAGAAGCCCAGCCACTTACCTGGTGGCCCAGCAGAATCGGCCCAGCCCACCAGGCCCTCTGCCAGTCATCCCCCTCCTCTCGCCAGGAGGACGAGAGGCGCGTGCCCGACGCCCGTGGCCACACGCCATGGCCACCTCCTGCTTCCGCCGACGTGGGAGAGGCGCCTGGAGCGCCACGACACCCCCCCGGACCTCTGCACCGCTCCCCTCTCACCCTGTGCTCCTCCCCCTCCTCTGTTTCTTTCTCCCGAGCACATCGAGCGCAGCCGTCGCCGCCATTCGCTGCCACCATGGCCACCGGCCCTCCCTAGTCCACCCAGCGTTTCCAGAGGCTCCGCCTCGACCCCCTCTCTCTTCCACCCCGAGCCACGCCACCGCGGGAGCCCCACATCGCCGCCACGGGTCTTCTTCCCCGACCACGGCCGCCGGATGCCGCCGCCCGATTCACCCTCTCCGCCGTCTCCCCGAGCACGCCGACCTGCTCTTC
The DNA here is from genome assembly GCA_032464435.1 of Aegilops umbellulata. NCBI lineage: Eukaryota > Viridiplantae > Streptophyta > Magnoliopsida > Poales > Poaceae > Aegilops > Aegilops umbellulata. Next base: position 221,805,982 of record CP136058.1, on the reverse strand, counting down.
GAACTCACTGTGAGCCCCTGTCCATTTCCCCTCTCTCCCCATGCCGTCTACGCCTTCTAACCACCGTGGCTGACGGAGCCGACAGCTCCTCACCGCCGGCCATGTCGCCACCGCGACTATGGCCGTGCAAGCACGCGCTCGAGCTCACCGCTGCACTCGTCGCACTCCCGCGAGCCGAACCCGACCGTCCACAGCTCTTCCCGTGCCCCGCACCGCCCACACCGTTGTTGCCGAAATCCGGCCACCGCCGCGAGCTTGCCTCCGGCGAGCTCGGGCCACCTCAGCCCCTGCCGTTTGCATAGATGGATGCGGGTGAGTCCCAGCTCCACGTAGATGCCCTCATCCGCCCCTTTGGTCGCCGGAGATGCAAACCCGAGCGTCTCCGCCGCTCTGCTTGGTCGCCGGCGGCTAACCGCCGGTGTGTCCGACGTGGCCGCGTGATTAGTGCTAATTACGGCCAGCTAACCCCCCCAGAGCCACTGACAGCCGGGCCCCACAGCCTAACTAACCGACTAACTAAGTAAGATTAAGATTAATCTAATTACAGTGGGCCCACGTGTCTTTTTGACTATGCTGATGTGGGCGTTGACTTGACCCCATATGTCAGTGACTCTAGCTAGCACCGTTACACTGACCAGTGGGTCCCACCGGTCAGGTTTGACCTGGACCTGCCTGTTGACCTGCTGAGGTCAGCATGACCTAATGCTGACGCAATAACTTATTTTCTGGTTTTATTTTAATTCAGGAAATTCCAAAAAATCCTTTAAACTTCTAAAAATCATAGGAAATAATCTATAGCTCAGAATGAAATAATTTATATATGAAAAATTATCAGAAAAATTCAAGGAATCCATCTGTACCATTTTCATGCATGTTTAAACAATGTTTGTCCTCTGTTTTGGACAAAACACATAAAGGGCATTTAAATAATCATATATGGAGTTGGAATTTGAATCATGTATTCAAACCAACTTCATTTAAATCATAGCTAGATGCATTAGCTCAAATCACAGCATATTGCCATGTCATGACCATGCATCATATTGTTGCATTGCACTGATGTGTCCTTCTCTATGTTGCCGGTACTTGTCCCCTCTCGATAGACGTAATACCGACGATGAGTTCGATGACACCAATGAAGAACTATATTATCTTCAGAAGTGCCAGGCAAGCAAAAACCCCTTGTTCATTCCGATACAATCCCACTCTCTCGCTCCTGCTCTCTTTTACTGCATTAGGACAACAACGATTCATGTGTTACTTGCTGCGGTAGTTGAACCCCTTATCCTCTGCATGACCTGTCATTGCCACAGTAAATAGATGAAACCCACTAGTATGAGTAGGAGTTGTTTGAGCCCTGATGTGCCTACTCATTCATGCTTGTTTGTCATGCCTGCTACTGCTTAGAGTTGAGTCGGGTCTGACTCATCGGGTATGAATCGGAATGGTGTTGAACATGTCCTACTGTGTGTGAGCTAAGTGTGTGAATACGATTTGGTAAAGGTATTGGTGAGAGGCCATGTAGGAGTACATGGTGGGTTGTCTCATTGAAGCCGTCCTCAGGAACTGAGTTCTGTGTTTGTGATCCATGAAACAGCTACTACCATGCATTGGGCCCTGAAATATGACCCCGCTCGACTTCTTAATCACCCTTGTCCTCTGTCCAGGAGTTGCAAGTAGTTTCTGGTGTTTGTAGTATGCTGGGGGCCGCACGCAGCGCTGACCGTAGGGGTGGGCTGTGTTGCGGTAGGCACGTGGCCGGGCAGCCGGGCGCCCGTTTGGTGTCTCGGACCCTGTACACATCGTTCGGGGCCGTTAGTGGAAACCTCGGCCGGACTCCCTGCGGATGGAACCCGAATAGGCGATAAACCTGGACTAGAGACTTGAGTGTTTAGGTAGGTCATGGTCTACACCCACGTCGGCTTTCGCTTGAAGTCTGCCGAGCACATGTCGTGTGCAGACGCTAAGTGGTGGAAACATGTATGAAGAAGTACACCCCTGCAGGGTTAACATCATCTATTCGAATAGCCGTGTCCGCGGAAATGGACTTCTGGGTTGCCTATATCAGTTCATAGACAAGTGAAAGTGGATACTCTAAAATGCGCAAGATAAGCGTGAGTGCTATGGATGGCGTTCTCGTAGGGAGACGGGAGCGGATCTATAGTGGTGTATTGATATGGTGAATATGTGGACTCGTGTGCGCCACCCCAAAAGAGTCGCTTGCAGTCGTAGTTCAGGTTAGCCACCGAGTCAAAGCTGGCTTGCTGCAGTTAAACTCCACTACCCCTTTTTGATACTGATGCATAAGTAGTTAGTTCTGATGTAAGTCTTGCTGAGTACGTTTGTACTCACGTTTGCCTATTTTATGTTTTGCAGAGAGACGTCAGTCTCGCTAGTAGTACCACTTGGACTTCGACGTTTAGCTTGATACCTCAGCTACGATCTTGTGCCCTCGGCAGGATCTGGTAGATAGTCAGGCTTCTCAGCCTTTTTCATTTGTAGATGTCTGTACTCAGACATGTTAAGCTTCCGCATGTGCTTTGACTTGTATGCTCTGATTGTTGGGTCATGAGACCCATGTTTGTAATATCTCGCTCCTCGGAGCCTAATAAATAAATACTTTGAGTCGTAGAGTTATGTTGTGATGCCATGTTGTATTTACTCATGTCGGGCATATTGTGTGTATGAATGAAATGCTTGGTATGAGTGGGATCCGACTATCTAGTTGTTTATCCTTGGCAGCCTATCATATGGGGAAATGTAGTCTAGTGCTTCTGAGCGATAGTAGTCCGCTACAGCCCGGTTCACCGGAGTCCTGCTAGCCCAGCACTACTGCTCGGAACACTTGACTGGCCGGCATGTGTTTCACGTCGTTCCTGTGTCTGTCCCTTCGGGGAAATGTCACGCGGTGTTATCCGGAGTCCTGCCTAGCCTGCTACAGCCTGGGTTACCGGAGTCCTGTTAGCCCAGTGCTACAACCCGGATATATACGTTGTTGACCGACATGCTCGATGTGATTCATGTATGCCTGTCCTCATGGGTTAGTGCCGCCTTGGGTTCACGACTAGCCATGTCGGCCCGGGTTCTTTGTCATATGGATGCTAGCGACACTATCATATATGTGAGCCAAAAGGCGCAAACGGTCCCGGGCCAGGTAAGGTGGCGCCCGTGGGAATATCGTGCGTGAGGCCGCAAAGTGATATGATGTGTTACATGCTAGATCGGTGTGACTTAGGATCGGGGTCCTGACAGACGCCTCCGCCTCGACCACCGCGCGACCCGTCGCTGCCGCCGCCCGACCCCGCCGGTGCTCCCCGTCGCCGTGGCCGGCCTGGTCCCCGTTGCCGCCGCTTCGTCGCCTCACCGCCTCGCCTCCTCCACGACGTGCCCTAGCGCTCGCCGCCCCGACCCCGTCACCCCGACCCGAGCGTCGTCGTCGACCATCGCCCCGACGCCATGCTCCTTTGTCCCCTTGCCTCGCCATCCACCCCGAGCCCGCTGGCCTCCCCGACCGACCCATTGTGAGCCGCCGTTCGTCCTCCTCTCCCCGTGGTTTCACCGCCGTAGGCCGTCGTTAGCACCGCCCGGTCTTCGTCCAGTGGTCGTGGTCACCGCGACCGTGACCGCGTCATGCACCGCGTCGCCGCTCCCCTACCTGCGCTCCTCGCTGTCCCGTGCCCCGGCTCGTGCGTGCCCGCGTCCTCTGCACCCTGCCACGCCCGGAGCCCGTGTGCTCGCTCCTGCGCCCCTACCCCCAAAGCCGCTGCTTCGCTTCTGTCCAGCGCCGGCCTTCGCCCTGCAGCCCGGCGCCGTGCCTCGCCACACTCCCGCCTGCCTGCTGCAGTCCGTCGCGGCCCGCGCTCCCTGCTGGCCGCCCTGCGCGCTCCCCCACCCGCGCCTAGCCGCCGGAGCCCGGCCGGTGGAGCTCTCTGCTCCGACCCACCGAGTACCCCCTGCCCGCTCTCGTTAAACGTCTGCTTCGGTGGCCTCCTGGGCCACTGGCAACAGGGGCCCACAACCCCTTGTTTTGTTAAAAAAATGTGTTAGTAAAAATAAAATTAAATACTAAAATAATTAACTAATTAATTAGTGGTTCAGTTAATTAAGTTAATTAATTTTGCCTATTTAACTAATTAGCTAATTAGTTAGTCAGAGGACTCTATGACAGTGGGGCCCCACCCCTAGTTAGCTTAATTTAAACCCCCCCCTTTAAAATATGTGGCACTAACAAATGGGCCCCATTGACGCTGACTGTGCTGCTGACTGGGCACTGACCGGCCCCAGACGTCAGGGTTGACCATGGTCAACTCAGCTGACTGATGACGTCATGATGATGTCATGCTGGTGCAATAACCCTATTTTTTAGTTTAATAATAAATCTAGGATATTGCTTAAACTTTAGAAATTCATATAAAATCATCTGTAACTCAGATGAAAAAGTTTTATACATGAAAGTTGCTTAGAACGACGAGACGAATCTGAATACGCCATCTGTTCGTCTGCCACATGCCCCTAACTACCTGAACATGCAACTTTCCCCTCCGTTTCATGTGTCTAAAAATGCTAAACCCGGGGAAACATTCCCGGATGTTATCCCCCTTCGCCGGTAACATGTAGCACCGCATTAGAACACGTCTAGCTCTGCCTGTTGTCCCATTATGCTCTTGCTTGCAATGTATTTACTGTTTCTCCCCCCTCTTCTTTCCGGTAGACCCCGAGACGGCTGCTGATGCCACTATGTTCGACTACGTCACCGACGACCGTCCTTCTTGTCTAAGCAACCAGGCAAGCCCCCCCCCTTTGATCATCCCGATATCGCCCATTCCATTCTCTCATGCTTGCATTAGATTTTGCTACTGTAGTTGATTGCTCCTATTCTGATGCATAGCCTGCTTTTGTAACTTGCTTATTGTTACCTACCAGCTTATCCTAAACTGCTTAGTATAGGTTGGTTAGTGATCCATCAGTGACCCCCACCTTGTCCTTGTTGCCCCTGCTTCATCATTGAAGACACGATCAACGGGATCTAAGACCAGGCCCCGACACCGCACATCACTTTCCCCTTAGTTGCTTGACACTACTGGGTTACTATCAAGTGCCGAGGGTGAGTCCTCTACAGCACTTCTGATGTTAACCTGTAGTGTAGCTATTCGTTTGTGGTCATCGAGGGTGATTTCCTCCTTAACCACTTCCGATACGGCTCTGTCGTGCAACCCCTCAAGTGTGAACCTCGGGGGTGGTTCCTCTTACGTTCACCTTGATGATTACATCGAGTGGAATTCACCGGGGGTGATTCCTCTGGTTTTCCCCTTGATGTTTGGACACACAGTTACTATGGTTACTATGACTTTACACTGAACCATGTTACTAAAGACGGGTCGACCCTGAGGGGTACCCGCGCGAGCATAATTGCGAGTGATGTGGAGATGGGTGGACCTGGAGGGTGCCCGCGAGATAATTACGAGGCATGGCCGGGCATTCCTAGCCCTTGCCGCAAGTCCTCGAGACGGGGCAACGGGGTCACATCTTTCGTGAGTCTCTGCTTGTTACCGCGCGTTCCTAATCCACTACGATTTGGATATTTGATCCGAGGGGCCTCTGGCCTGATAGCACTAACCATCACGTGGGCATAGTATGGGCGTTCTGCGTCATATACATCAGCCGAAGCTTAATAGACGTCAGCGACTGAGCGGCGCGCGCCGGGTTGGTCTGCGTAAGCGCCTGCCTTGTTGAAGGAGGTAGCTAGGTCTGCTCACCGGCCGCGTACGCAACGTGCAGGAGTTCCCGGGGAGATGGCCCATGACCCCTGGGGGCATAGGTTTAGTCTGGCGTGCTGGCCTCTCTATTAAGCCTAGGTCAGGTTGCGGCATATTGTTTAGCCGAGGCCGGGCATGACCCAGAAAAGTGTGTCCGGCCGGAGTCAATCCAGCGTGGTGGGTAAGTTGGTGCACCCCTGCAGGGAGGAAAACATCTATCGATAGCCTGTCCTACGGTAACGGACACTTGGAGTTGTATCCCGATCGATACAACTAGAACTGGATACTTGTGATGAGAACTGGATGGTGATGAGAATTGGATTGTGCTGATAACTGCATAGTATGGCTCTGGGATGCTTTTCTCGCAGGGATTCGAGAAAGGATCTCCGGCCGAGGTTGATAACACTTCTACTACTTTACTTTATGCTACTCTACTCCCTCCGGTTGCTGCAAGATGGTGGTTTCCAAAAGATGCTAGTCTTCGATAGGACTAGGCCTTCTCTCTATTCTGGCATTTTTGCAGCCTAGTCCACATATACAGCCCATTTCATTGATACTGATGCATATGTAGTGTAGATCCTTGCTTGCGAGTACTTTGGATGAGTACTCACGGTTGCTTTGGTCCCCCTTTTCCCCCTTTCTTCTTCTTTCCGGTTGATGCAACCAGATGTCGGAGCCCAGGAGCCAGATGCCACCGCCGATGCATACTACTACGTGGAGACCATCGACCACCAGGAGTAGTTAGGAGGCTCCCAGGCAGGAGGCCTTGCCTTTTCGATCGATGTTGCTTTTGTGCTAGCCTTCTTAAGGCAAACTTGTCTAACTCATGTCTGTACTCAGATATTGTTGCTTCCGCTGACTCTTGTGTTTTCGAGATTATGTATTCGAGCCCTCGAGGCCCCTGGCTTGTAATATAAAGCTTGTATTATTTTAATTTGTGTCTAGAGTTGTGTTGTGATATCTTCCCGTGAGTCCTTGATCTTGATCGTACACATTTGCATGTATGATTAGTGTACGATTGAATCGAGGGCGTCACACGTACTCCCCTCCGTCTTCCACAACACGACCGCACCTTCCACTGCTTCGGTTCGTTCCCATCCGAGGCCTTGCCGTCGTTCTCCGCCTTGGTTTGCTCGTTGTGCCCGCCGCCGTCTGGCATTGTCAACATGGTCAACAACCGAGAGGAATCAGGAGATGACTGTACGTGGAGAGGCTGACAGTAGGGACCCACCAAGTTCATTGCATTACACAAGCAGGAGCCTCATTATTACTCCTACAAACCAAAAAAATTCTTCCTCCTAATTGTATGACAACTAGGTCCCACGCCATTGTCAATGTAGTCAATAAACGGGAAAATTACACAACGAGCGAATAACACCAGGGACGCATCAGCTCACCCAATTGTTTTTAGTTTTAGAGATGGAGCTCAACTATGCGTTGTGCGGGCGCTGTGGCCCATCCAGCCCACGCTTACGCTTTTTATTTAAGCACATGATGAGCCCAGTTGATATCTTTTCTCTTTCTGAAAATGGCTAGCCCAGTTCTTTTTTTTTAGAGAATACCCAACCGAGGACTGCTTGCTTTTCTCAGCCCAGCTGGGCCACAAATCTTTCAAGACGAGGAGGGATGTAAGTAGTAAGAAATGGGCTTCCCCAGAAAATGGTCTATATATAAGTTGTAAGAAATGGGCTGTAAATTTTTAAGCCAAAGCCAACCAGCAATTACATTAATATATCATTTTTTCCAGATTTCAGAGTTGCTGATGATGGTGTGCCTGCCATCCTGCAATATAGGCCGTCCGATTTATATCTAACGGATAGGAAGGAAACTATGACAACTTACCTGCACTCCTCTCCACATTTGCAGATACAACTACTCATACAAATGCATCTTCATGTTCCATGTAACTCACGGGCATCTTGCTAGTAAATATTTTAAATTTCATTCATTTTTTTACGGAGATTTTTTTGAATTTTATTTTGATATAATTATTGTAAAATTAGTTTTAATGTGTCTAGAAATTTCGTGATTAAAAGAGTTCGAACCCCACCGAAATATGAAAAATTTCATTGAATTTTTTAGCAGTGCCCAGAATATATGGTCTGTAATGCTAATACAAACAATATGGGCTTCAAAATATCCTTAAGAATTAGCAAATGGGCTGTAAATTATTGAAAATAATGGCTAATGGGTTGTATGCTATTTTCCATAGATTTGGAGGCTGACTTATGGGCCTACTAGGTTGATGATGACGATGTCCTAAATTTTTTTTGACGCGTATGCAAGGCTTTGTCAACTTAGTCAACACAGAGAAATCTCAAGCTTAACCCTGAGAAGTGTTTCTTCGGTGTCCCATCCGGTAAATTTTTTGGGTTCTTTGTGTCTCAGCGCGGGATCAAAGCAAACCCCGAAAAGATCAAGGCAATCGAGCAGATTGAAGCACCAAGGCGAGTCAAGGATGTGTGTCGGCTTGCTGGCTGCGTTGCCGCTATAAGTAGGTTCATATCCAAATCGGCTGAGCGCGCCCTCCCATTCTTCAAGATTTTGAAAAAGGCAGGGCCCATGAGATGGACCCCGGAGGCTGAGGCAACGCTACTGGATTTGAAGAGGTACCTCTCCTCTACGCCAATAATAGTTGCGCCCAAACCGCAAGAGCCGTTGCTGCTATATCTGGCGGCAACGAATCATGTGGTCAGTGCTGCGCTAGTGGTGCAGAGGGAAGTTGACGAAAAAGTGTTAGCGGTGGCGGGACTGCCGAATGACAAGCCAGAGTCCCCCCCGGCAGGGTCTGGTGCCGGCAAGGCTGGACCCCGGCAGCGTCTGGCACCGGTGAGACAGAAGCCCCGGCAAAGTCTGGCACCAACAAGGCAGGATCAACACAAGCAAACGAAGTGGTACAAAGGAAGGAGATGATGCAACACCCAGTTTACTTCATCAGCTCCCTCTTGTAGGGGGCTCGATCAGGGTACTCTGGTGTGCAGAAGCTGCTCTTCGGCCTCCTTATGGCCTCGAGGAAGTTGCGTCATTATTTTCAAGCACATGAGATTACCGTCATCACTCGTTTCCCGTTGCAACAGATCTTGCACAACCCTGATGCAACCGAAAGGATTGTGGAATGGGCGTTGGAGTTGTCAAGCTTTGGTCTCAGGTTTGAAAGCACCTCGACAATCTAGAGCAGGGCTTTGGCGGAGTTCATTGCAGAATGGACTTCAACGCCTAACGAAGAAATTCAAGAAACCGCTCTCCCCGGCAAGGAAACAAGCCGCGATTGGATTATGTACTTTGATGGGGCTTTCTCGCTGCAAGGCGCCGGTGCCAGCGTGCTGCTTGTCACGCCCACCGGAGAGCACCTCAAGTACGTAGTCCAAATGCATTTTCCCGGGAGAAATCAACGAACAACATCGCGGAGTATGAGGGGCTGCTTGCCAGTCTCAGGATCGCGGCAGACCTTGGGATCAGAAAGCTGATCATCCATGGGGATTCGCAACTCGTGGTGAAGCAAGTGAACAAGGATTATCAAAGCCCACTGATGGAAGCTTATGTAGATGAAGTGAGGAAGTAGAAGAGCGTTTTGACGGTCTACAAGCAGAGCATGTTCCTTGAGTAGAGAATAGCGTTGCTGATGACCTATCAAAACGTGTTGCCCTCAAGTTACCTGTGGAACCAAGGACCTTTGTGCTCTGACTGACTCAGCCATCCATACAACCATCGGCAGGACAAAATAAGTGAAGAAAATTAGGCCCCGACAAGTACTTTCCCGCCGAGCTCCCAGGAGCCGCCGGCAAGGATGTTGCCGGGAACGCCAAGCTTGCTGAGGAGCAACAGGCTCTGGCAGGGCCTCAAGCCCATCGTAGAGACAACCGCTCCCACGGCAGAAGACATGCCTTTAGTCCCAAGCAAATTTTTAAATAATGCACAAATTTAGGGGGAGCTCTTGCTTATCACATACTTCTCAGAGAGATGATGTATTTCATTCATATTATCATTTGTTGAAGCTTTAATCTATATGTTGTCATCAATTACCAAAAAGGGGGAGATTGAAAGTGCACCTAATCCCCCGGTGGTTTTGGTAGTTCATAATAACATGTAGCTCATTGAACTAATATCTATTCAAGTTAAATATTTCAGAAAGTACAATGATTGGCATGTCATGGACTAGAGATGTGGACCCCACAAAATGCTAAGGACAAATATTGGCAAAAGCTCAAGACTCTTCATTTCTATTTTAGTTATCGAAGATCACATTGAGTCCATAGGAAAAGCCAATACTATTAAAAGGGGAGGAGGTGTTGCTTAATGATCTGCTTGCTCAAAATGCTTAGTGATATGCTCCAAAGCCCTCAACCACTTTCTCAATTCCAAATATGTCCAAAACCTAAAGTTAAACTCAGCCCCACCGACTAGATCTATCCGGCGCCACCGAATTCCTTTGACATAGCCACTGCCAGAAACCGTAATCAGTTCGGTCTTACTGATAGGGATATCGGTCTCACTGAGATGGTATTGCATACTCTCCGTTTCCCTTCGTAACGTTTTGGTCCCACCGAAATGAGCAATTGGTCCCACCGTGTTCGCAATGCAAACTCTCCATTTCCCTTCGTAACGGTCTTACCGAAATGAGCGGCCGGTCCCACCGAGTGTGCCTGACCAACTCTCTAGTGTGCTTATTTTTGAAATCGGTCCCACCGACTTCACAAAATTAGCCACACCAAGATGAGGCGTTTCCCTAACCCTAGCGCATCGGTCCCACCGAGTTGATCATGTGAGTCCCACCGAGAGTCCTAACGTTCACATTTTGAACTAAGTCGGTCTCATCGAGTTCATCTATTGGGTCTGACCGAGTTGGGTCAAATGTGTGTAACAGTTAGATTTTGTGTGGAGGCTATATATACCCCTCCACCCCTTCTCTATTGAAGAGAGAGACATCAGAACGTGCCTACACTTCCACTACTCATTTTCTGAGAGAGAACTACCTACTCATGTGTTGAGACGAAGATATTCCACTCCAACCACAAGAATCTTTATCTTTAGCTTTCCCCAAGTTGCTTTCCGCTCAAATCATCTTTCCACCATAGCCAAATGTTTGAGAGAGAGTTGAGTGTTGGGGAGACTATCATTTGAAGCACAAGAGCAAGGAGTTCATCATCATCACACCATCTATTACCTTTTGGAGAGTGGTGTCTCCCAGATTGGTTAGGTGTCACTTGGGAGCCTCCGACAAGATTGTGGAGTTGAACCAAGGAGTTTGTAAGGGCAAGGAGATCGCCTACTTCGTGAAGATCTACCCAAGTGAGGCAAGTCCTTCGTGGGCGATGGCCATGGTGGGATAGACAAGGTTGCTTCTTCATGGACCCTTCCTGGGTGGAGCCCTCCCTGGACTCGCGGAACCGTTGCCCTTCGTGGGTTGAAGTATCCATCAACGTGGACGTACGATAGCACCACCTATCGGAACCACGCCAAAAATCTCCATGTGTACATTGCGTTTGCCTTCTCCAAACCCTTCCCTTTATCTTCATATGCAAGATTTTACTTTCCGCTGCTACACTCTTAGAATGGCATGTGTAGGTTGATTGCTTGACTTGTGGTAAGTTGCTAAAATCTGCCAAGACATAAAATTGGGAAAAGGCTAGATTTTTATTTGGTCAAGTAGTCTAATCACCCCCCCTCTAGAACTACTTTCGATCCTACAAGTGGTATCAGAGCTTTGGTCTCCATTTGCCTTGATTTCCATAGCTTTGGTGATCATAGACTTGGTTTCAAAACCTAGGAGAGTAATGCATCTAGCGAGGGAGATTACCACCATAGAGGTTCTTACTTTGATGGTACTAATTTTGCTAGTTGGAAGCATAAGATGCAAATGCATATTCTTGGACATAACCCCGCCGTTTGGGATATTGTGTGTATTGGTTTGCAAGGTGAATTCTTCGAAGATGGAAGAGAACCGAATCGTGAAGCAACCGCGGAAGAATTGAAGATGTTGCAATACAATGCTCAAGCTTGTGATATCCTCTTCAACGGATTGTGCCCCGAAGAATTCAACAAAATCAGCCGCCTTGAGAATGCAAAGGAAATTTGGGATACTTTGGATGATATGCACGAAGGTACCGAGTCCATCAAGGAATCCAAATTGGATGTGCTTCAAAGTCAACTTGACAAGTTAAAAAGGAAAGATGGTGAAGGAGCCAGTGAAATGTATTATAGGCTTGCTCTCATTACAAATGAGATTGCTGGCTTAGGAAGTGAAGAGATGACCAACAGATTCATCACCAAGAAGATCCTAATAAAGAGCCTTGGATGGAAAATATGATACCGTGTGCACCTTGATCCAAATGATGCCCAATTATGAAGATCTCAAGCCAACGGAAGTCATTGGCAGAATTGTTGCTCATGAGATGTCACTTAAGAATAAGGAAGAGCTGCACAACAAGTATAGTGGTGCTTACAAAGCTTCATGTGATGCCCCTACAACATCAAGTGAGAAACAAGCCTTCAATGAATAATTGAGCCTAATGGTGAAGAACTACAACAAGTTCTACAAGAGTAGAAGCAAAGAGAGAAGTTCCAAGTCAAGGTCCTATAATGACAAAAGATCTTCTAGTCGTGATCGCAATTGCTACAATTGTGGAAGACCCGGGCACTACTCTAGTGAGTGTACGGCTCCCTACAAAAGAAGAGAAGACTCACCTAAAAGGAGAAGTAAAAGAGAGGAATCACCTCCAAGAGAGAGAAGGAGTAGAGATGATTGTTATGAATGAAGACCCTCTCGCAGAAGAAAGGATTCGGAAAGGAAGGACAAGTCGTCAAGGAGCTACACAAGATGAATACATCAAGCTCATATAGGTAAATGGGTATCCGGTTTCGACTCCGATAACTACTCCAAGAGAAGATATCACTCCGACTCCGAATATACTCAAGATGAAGGTGTTGCCGGTCTTGCACTAGTGTCATCCAACTCCTATGACATATTCGACTCACCAAATGAAGGGATTGGAAGATGCTTCATGGCTAAAGGTCCTAAGGTATCACACCCCGAGTATGTTGATTTCAATAGTGATGAAGATGATTTGCTAGGTGATGATGATTTACTTGTTGACAACTGTAGTGATGAAAACTATGATGAAACTACTATTAATCATGCTAATCAAGAAGAAACGAATGACAATGATAGGAAGGAGATTGAGCGTCTAACTAAAGAACTAAACACTCTTAAGTTGGCTCATGAAACTACCTTAGAGGACCATCGGGAGATTTTAAAGACTCATGAGAAGCTATGCTTTGAAAATCTCAATCTAGAGCAAGAGCATGGGTTCTCAAAAGCAATCAATGATGATCTTCATAAGAAAAGTTCTTCTTACATTGCCAAGTGTTTACTCTTGTCTACTTACATGCCACAAGTAAAATCTAGCAAGAAGAGCAAGAAAGATTATTTTTCTAGTAGTAACAATAATCATATAAAATCCAATATTGTTGCTTCTAGTAGTTCTCTTGATTCCACTAATGATTCTCTTAGCCAAGTTACACTTGAGCAAGAAAATAGCTTATTGAAGGGAATTATAGAGAAAGGTGTTTACAAGAGCCTTGACGGAAGTAAGCAATTTGAGGAAATTATACGCAACCAGGGAAGGCACCAGAAGAATAAATGTGTTGGTTTTGAATGCAAGTTCAATGCCAATGGAGTTGAGTGGGAAGAAGATCAATACCCCAAGACGAAGTTTGTTCCTCAACAAGAGAAATATGATCCCACTTCTTTCAAGGGAACATAAGCTCAAGATGATCTTCCACCAAAAGACCACAAGCTAAAAGTCAAGGACAAGCATCAAGAAGAGATTGATTCATTTGAAGAAGCTCGTTAGGCCTTGGTCAAGTGGGTTCCCAAGACTACATCAAGTTCTACTTCATCAAGTACGACTACAACTCCAATGATCCCCATCAGGTTTTTTTTGACTGTACACAGTAGGGCAAAACCCCACTGCAATTATTAATAAATAAGAAACAGAGAAAACAAAGGTATCATTGTACAAAAGGCTTGAGATAAGCCAAAGAGAAGAAGAGGAAAAGAAGAAAATAAGAAAAAAAGAAAAAAGAAAAGCTATGGTCTAGGATTACAGTACAAGATTATCAAGCCAGTAACAATAAACTCCAGCATAACTCTTCTTAATTCTAAATCTTAGAAGATTTAGTTCTTCCAGGAAAATAGCTTTCCACCTCTGAATGCTAGGTTGTACTGCTTGGAAGATCAAGTTGTTCCTTGAGATCCAGATAGCCTAGGAAGCAAGGATGATTATTTCCATGAAAAAAGGTACATGTAACTTCTGCTTGAGATCAAGGAAAGCTTCCAGAATTGAAGCATCTGGCTGTCTTGAAGGGCAAATCAAGTCCCAACATTGAGCTGCAAAAGGGCAGGTCCAGAAAAGATGGTGAAGAGTTTCTTCCTGTGGGCAATTGTTGACAGCACAATTGTAATTGGGCAAATGGGAAGTTTTCCTTCTCAAAAGGTTTCTGGTATTGAGCCTGTCATGCAGCAATCTCCAAAAAAACACCTTATGTTTTGGTTGACAAGAGGAATTCCTGATCCAGTTGAACTGCTGTGGCACAATTTTTACTCCCATCATAACTTTATATGCCTTAGCTACTGAGAAGTGTTCATTTCCCCAAATGTAGCTCCAAGTATCAGTGAAATCTAGTGTATCCGATGCCCTGAGATTAATACAAATCTCTTCCATAGCCTCAAATTCCTGGAAAGCTTGCACAGTCAGGGGAAGGTGGAATAAATCCTCTAAATATTCTACTTGGAGAATGCTGTGGACAGTAGTATTCTTGTTTTTCACAAAAGAGAATAAACGAGGGAACATGTCTTGCATACAAGTAGTGTGTCGTAGATCAGTCCAAAAGAAGGCACTCTTGCCATCACCTATGTTGCATCTGGCTAAAGACTTGTAGTTATCAATAAGCTTAAGGTTTGCCTTCCACCAAAAGGATCCAATCCAGTTATTACCAGGCAGTGTATCATTGTTGTAATATGATTCCCATATCAGGTTTACCCAGGGGGTGTTGTGCCTGTTATAGAACTTGTGCAGATTCTTAAGCAGCACAGCCTTATTCTGGATGAAGATATCCATGACACCCAATCCTCCTTGATTTTTGGGTCTACACACAGTGCTCCAGGCCACCATGGCAGGTCTGTGGTCCTCCAGATCAGGGCCTCTCCACAGGCAATGTCTCAAGTACTTTATGGCCTAGGTTTTGATTGTGACAGGCACATCAAGGCATCCCATGAGGTAGATCAACAAAGAATTGAGGACAGATTTCACCAACAACAATCTTCCAGCCATTGTCATAAATGAGGACAAACCCATAAGTTTCTTTTGCAGTCTTGTGACAAGAGGGAAACATTGCTCAATAGTAGGCTTATAAAGACCTAAAGGTGTTCCCAAATATTGAATTGGAAAAGATTCCTTCTTGCAATGAAAAGTATTTACCAAAATCTCCATCTTCTCTTCTGGCACATTTATTGGAATCATACTAGATTTATTATAGTTTACTTTAAGTCCAGTGGAATCTGCAAAAGTATTGAGGAGGGCTTTAAGACAATGAAGTTGCTTTGCATCTGCTTGTAGAATAACCAGGGTGTCATCGGCATACTGGACAATTGGGAAATCAGGACATGACTACACTTGTGAGGGGGCAGATAACAATCCCATGTGCATAGCCTTGTTGAGAACTGACTGAAGGAGATCAGCAGCAAGCACAAACAGAAGAGGGGAAAGGGGGTCTCCCTGTCTCACACCTCTAAGGCAGTAAAACTTTTTTCCAGGGACACCATTAAGCAAGATAGCAGATGAGGCAGAAGTGAAGAGCATTTTGAACCAAGAAATCCATCTGTCCCCAAAACCTTTGGCCTTTAAAATATCCAGCATTGCCTGATGCTCAATTGTGTCAAAATCCTTTTCAAAGTCCAATTTAAGCACAATAATATCATCTTTAGATTTGTGACATTGGTGGAGGTATTCATATGCCCAGCCCAAACAATCATGTATTGATCTTTCTTTTAGGAAACCATATTGGTTAATATGAACCAACTTAAGGATCACTTTCTGCAACCTGTTAGCCAGCAGTTTAGTGATAATCTTCAAACAGCAATTGAGGAGGGATATTGGTCTAAAATCATTTGCTGTTAATGGAGTACTTCCCTTAGGAATGAGAGTAATGTATGAAGTATTTATGCTCTAAAGAGAAATTTGTCCTGAATGAAAGTTATAAATGAATCTGAGCACATCTCCCTTGATAATGTCCCAGCAAGATCTGAGAAATTCATTATTAAATCCATCTGGGCCTGGTGATTTGTCTGTTGGAAGATTTTTGACCACATCGTCAATTTCCTCTTCAGTAAAAGGCAGTTCCAGATTAGCAAAGATATCTGAGTGTTGTCTCTGCCCAAACAAGGGAGCCAAGTCAAAATGCATTGAGGTTTTTTGGGATGTGCCCATTCTTTTTTTGTAAGTGTCCAGAAGGATTGCAGCTTTCCCAGCATGGTCAGATATCTCAACTTGGTCATCATTTTGTAGAACAACAATGTGGTTATGTCTGTAATTAATTGAGGCTTTAGTGTGGAAAAACTTTGTGTTCTCATCTCCAAACTTCACTCCTTTGATTTTCCCTCTTTGTTTCCAATAAATCTTCTGGTTATTCAAAAGAATAAGCAGATGCTCTTTAATAATATCCCTGCAATTCCATTCATGGATATCTAATTCTCTAAATTCTTCAAAGAGGTCCCACATGAAAATGAGCTCATTTAGCTTTGCTATTTGAGTTTTTAGACAGGATAAGGTTTTTGCCCACAGTTTCAGAGCTCTTCTTAAGTTTTTAAACTTAGCATTCAAGGTTTTGGCAACATCAAGATTGCCCACTGGGATATTCCATGCATTTGCCACTATTTGTGTAAAATCAGAATGTTGGAGCCAGTAGTTTTCAAATTTGAAGACTTTTGCCTTTGGAATAGAAGTACCAACTTTAATTACACATGGCAGATGATCTGAAATAGGTTTTGCAAGGGGTAGCACCATTGTGTTTGGGAAGGTAGTCATCCAAGAGGCAGAAGTGAAAAACCAATCCAATTTGACCAACAGAGGATCATGCTGCATATTGCTCCAACTAAACTTTCTGCCATGCAAAGGTAATTCAATTAAACCTTGATTGCTTATAGCCTCATTAAACAAAAGCGTATCATTGACATCTCCCCCGGGTCTGTTCCTATATGATGGTGCTCTCATAAGATTGAAATCTCCCATTAAGATCCAGTCAACAGTATCAGGCATGTGAATATTTGAGAACCAGTTAATAAACTCAATTTTGTCTTGTGGATCACAGGGCCCATAAATGTTAGAGATAATCCAAGACTGGTTAGAGAGTAGACTGGTAAACTGCACAGAAAGTGAAAACCTGTTTTGTGCAATAACCTCTCCAGAGAATTGAGAGCCATTCCAAACCACAAGGAGACCCCCAGAAGCTCCAACAGAGGGCAAGAATGCAAATTTATTAAGTCTGGAAGGGCAAAACTTTTTTAAGTAAGCCGCGTCAAAATTTTCCCTTTTGGTTTCTTGAAGACATAAGATGTTGCAGTCACTCTCATTAATTTTTTGCCTCAGGGCCAACCATTTGTCCTCAGAATTTATACCTCTAATGTTCCAGTTGAGTATATTCCAGCTTCTGTTTGTGTTATTCATGGAAACACCTAATTTTTTTGCACCAGAGATCAAGTACCAGCACTTGATCTTGCCTACATAAAGGAGATTTAAGCAAAATCCAGATCCACAGCCAGACACATAACCAGTAGTTCAGCCACTCATACAGCAAAGAGGTATTAATAGGATAACATATCACCAGATCTACAGAGTTCATAAAGTTCCAATATCCAAGTCTTACATCAATCAAAAGCAGCATCAAACTAGGTATGAAGGCACAAGCACACACCCTCCCAACAGTTTTCCAATAAAAGGCCCTAAACATTATGAATGGTTGGAGGTGTGCTCTTCTCCTTTGGCCAAGGGCACCTTGTCCAAATCAACCTCTTGCCTTCTCTTGGGCTTCTTGGACAGCTTGTCCTCCAGCTCCCCCTCAGCAACCTTACAGAAAGAGGCAGTGAGGTTTTTAACAACTGATTTTTGTATAGCAGGAGGGACAGCATTGCAAGGCAGGCAATTATTATTAGAGCAGGAGTTTCTCTTGAAGCCAGCATTGTCATTCTTAATTCTATCACTTCTCCTTACCTCTGTTTCCACTAGTGGAGTCTTTCCACTTCTTCTCTTCCTCAGATTATCTTGACCAAAAGGCTGCAACAAGGCCTGGGACTCCTCATCCTGCATGTTGGCTGCCCCACCAACATTTTCTTTTCCCTTGCCCCCATCCTCCATGGCCTGACAAATTGGAGCATGAGAGGTGGGACACTTATCAGGTATATGAAACAAAAAAGCTTGATCCATATTTTCCACAGCAGTGAACAGTTCCCACATTCTAGATTTTAGCATATTAATAGTCCAATCAAACTTGTCAGGTGACAAAAGCAAGTGAACAATGAAATTGAACCAACTTACAGGAATGCTGACTGAGAAAGTGCTCCTGTTTCCCAAAGAGTGGTCCTTAAAGTGGTGTTTCCACAGGTGCATGCCTTCTTTAGAGATAGAAGAGGCATTAGAAGCAACAGCAGCCATTTGAATACGTTTTAAACCAAGGAGAGAATGGGCCATGCTAAAATGCTCATTAATTTGAGTAGCCCAATTACCTGGTAACCCAGATTGAAGGTCCTCAATGTTCTCCACTAACTGTAAGCTTCCCCTGGCAGTATTGACATGTTCAGGACTGTTAGCCACAGCCTCACATGAAGGTCTGGCTGTAAGGTTAGCTTGACCAACTGATGACACAGGTGGGTCAGAGCCCAATGGAGCCTCCAGTGCAACTTCTAGCATTACAGGTTGTGCAAGATCCAAATGAGGAGGAGCAGGAACACCATCAGTAGCATGAGCTTCATCATCGTTGGGAGAAACAAGTTGCATTTGCTCTGCAGCAACCTGAACTTGATCAGGCAAAACAACATCAACTAATGCAGCAATCTGGCTGTTCTCTTGCAATAGAGGAGGTTCCTCATCATCTGACTGATAGGCTTGGATGATGTTCTGCAGTCCATTAGCAATCACCAAGACAGGGGGAGGAGGGATAGCAAGCACTGCCTCCCTTGTAGGAAAAACCTCCACTGCAACAGGGGCCATAATCATATTTGAATTGTCACCCTCAGAGAAAGACATATCAGAAGATAAGCTGATGCTACTTGGAGCAGGATGCAACTCTTCTCCATCTGCCCAAGCCAATTCATCCTGTTGCACAACATCCAAGAGATTCTCAAGGGCATCATTCTGCTCATTCTGTTGAATCTCTTCCCAGTTATCCCAGTTCTCTGCAACCTGAGCATCCATAGCATTATTGTGGGCAGCATCATCATGAAAAATATGAGCCTGCTCAGCATCTTCGGGGAGAGGGTGTGGGTCCACATTGGCAGGAGGAATAGGGTCCTCATCTGCAGGGCCTCCACCAAGAAGCTCACTTGCCAGCACTTCAATGGAGGAGGACCAGCCATCTTCCTCAAATTCATCTCCTTCAGACCAGCGCATACTTTTAGGAATGATATCTAGGTTCATAACTCGGGCCTTGACCACAATACGGCCCATATGATCATCCTCCTTGTCCCAGGAGATCATGCGGCCAAACTTACTGACAGCGCAAGCTAGATCTTCAGTATTGCGGAAGTCAAAAGGAACTCCCGTCAGAAGCAACCAAACAGTTCGATTGAAATGAACCCTCCTGTGGTTTCTGCCCTCATCATGCTTGACAAAGGTAATGAACACATCCCCAAATTCGTGAGGACTATCTAGCACCAATTTATCCCTGTCTCTAACCCTTGTGAGCCGGACATATGCCTCGCCGAACGGGCAACGCTGGACGTCCCTCAATCGTAACTGCCTATGCTCAACAATAAATTCTTCAAGAACATCTCTTACATTGTTGAAAGGAGCATCAGCAGGGAACGGATGGATGGTCGCAATCGCCCAATCTTCATGGCGACGTGGACGCTGCGGCAGTACCACCCGAGCCACACCATTGCGGCCAGGGACTTGCTGAATGTCGAAGCCATGGGGCACGAAAGGACGCGAATCAATCGGGATGTTGGCCATCGGAGCTGCAGCGCTAGCCGGCACAGACAAGCTCAGGGTGGAGGTGGCGAAATTCAGGCAGTGTGCTGAAACAGAGGCGCAGAGCGTAGAAGTTGAGGAGGCAAGAGTAGGACGATGCTGGAAATTAGGAAAAGATCCCAAACATAGCTCGCGAAAAGAGGAAACTCGCGAAGGGTCGCGGGCCAGGCCAACGGACCTGAACCAATCTTTTACCGCATCCTGGTCCCAGGCCTCCTTGGGTGGGCCGAGGAAGGTCGCAAACCTAAGAGAAGAGTAGAGCCCAGGAAGGCGAATGTCACGACACTCCCGAGCAAAGTGGCCCAACTTGCCACATGTGTAGCACTGAACCGAAGCATTTGAACGACCCAAATTCCCACCCGCAGCAGTCGCTGCGTGATCCTCTCCTGAGGTAGTAATAGTGGGCATTGAGGGCACATTAAAGCCTGTGACCACATTATTGCTGGTGGTCGGAATATCCGCTAATCGAGCAAACACTGACTGCCGGGGTTGCTCGCCGGAGAGACTGCCGGCGACAGCACGGGGACGCGGTCCATTGACAACTCTAGTCCAGGAAGCTTCATCCTCACGGTAGTAGAGTTGTTCTTCATGTAACCAATTAGGTCCACCAAAACCCCAAAGATTGAAAAATAACTCAAAGTCCTTCTCAACAATCCGACCATGATTATAGATCTCAAAACCCACTGGTTTTGAGGCAACAAAAAATTTGAACGTTCTGTCTTTGAGATGAAGCACACAGAAACCTTGAGGATAACCACCAAAACATGATTGCAACGTGATGCTAACCGTGTGACAATCCAACCGAAAACGAGCACGGCAAAAGGAAACCACCAAAGAGAATTCACGTTGACGAAAACCAGGCGAAAACACTACAGAGTGACCAAACTTTTGCCTCATGGATAGCTGGAAATCTTTACCTCGAGAAAAGTTGAGAGAAGGAGGATCCATGGCCATCCTAGGAGCCACACTTCCCGTAAAGTAACCGAGGATCCCCATCAAGTTGATGTGGGTTCCAAAGAAGAAGAACTAGAGAGTTCTTGAGGGTGACTCCGCCAACATACTTCACTCATATGTATTTTGGCAAGGACAAGTGCAATCAACTTTCACATCTTGCACTAGTTCAAGGAGTCACAAACCCTCTTGTCGGTAAGACAAGGGACAAGGTAACCAAATGCTTCCATGGACAACATCATATGTGTATTTCACTCTATGTTTATGGATACCCATGTATGTTCCTTGTGGGACTAACTCATTAGGTATTGAAAGTGCAACTCACTCAAATGGATTTGTCCAAACGATCTACATCAACATTGAGCATCTACATCTTCAACACCTACATGAAGTCATCATATACAAAACCCAAGGTTAGTTCATCCCTCTTAGGGGGATATCACATCTAAGGGGAGCTTTGCTCTAAGAATGGAGCTAAAGCAACTATAATGGTGCGAACACAACAATGCTTTATGTAAAAGTGGTAACCCTCTTGTGCTTAAACGATGAGTATGACCTACGATCAAATGTTCTCATTTGACTCCTCAGTCAATATACTCATATATAGATGACCTAGTCATTGCCAATTGCTTGATAGATGCTAGAGTATTTGTGCATGCTTTGCCACATATTTCATTTGCTATCTTATTGTGTAAGCATGTTGGTTGCATATTTTTCCCCATTTGAGGACATCCATTTGTTGTTTTGATTTTTTGGATTTTCTTTTTGCCAAATGGATGGACAAGAATGCCTAAGAACTCCCTCTAGCTATCTATGCTTTTCTCGCCTCGAACTCTATTCGTGCTACATCACAAAGTTTGATCAAGTCGAATTCGGACTGATGAGGACATCAATACCATTGTTACACCCACAACCCCTACTGTTACATATACTGGACCAATTACTAGAGCTCGCGCACGCCAAATAAATTACCAGGTACTTTCGTTTCTTGGTAATGCTTCTAATGTTCATGAGAAAATGATGCTGCCTAAATTGGATACATTTGTTTTGCTTACAAATGAAGGGCCTAGCTTGGAAAAGGATGAACATTGGAGCAAGAACACGCATGGAGTTGATGGCATGTGCAAGAGGATCAAGAACGGAGTTACAAGTGATGATTTCAGGACTTTGAAGCCACCATAAGGAGTGCATGAAGCCTTGGACAAAATATACAAGATGCCACTTCATAATATTCGTCCATAGGCTATTTTAGGTGCTGCGTCACCTTATTATTGGGCCAGGCCCATGTAATTTCGAAATACTTAAGTATAGTCTATTTTTAGAGTCCGTATGTATGGGGAAACAAGAGATAGGGTTGGTTTCGGACCCCACCCTCAAGGGCCACGAAATTCCCTCCTCTTCCTCCATATATACAGCCCTTAGGGCGTCGTTTAGACTTTGGGTGTTGTTTAGATTAAAAGTTCGCCATAGCTGCAACTTTGCGTACTTCATTTGTGTTCAACGACCAGACCAAGGCGTCTCAGAACCCCACCTTGATCAATAAAGCTTTCCTCTTATATTCGCAATATCCAGATTGCAATCTTAGTTTCTTGCTTGTTCTTCGTTTGCCTGCAGGAAACAGACCTTCGTGGTCAGGTTGATCGTGCTCCGGCGTGGTCAATAACCTCTCGGAGTTGGTTTAGCGATTGCTAAGGCGCGACGTCCTCGCACGTTCGTAGTCGGATCGTCAAAGTCGACTTCCTCCAAACGATAGCCACCATCTCATCGAAAGACGGGACACCTTTGCCTCTATCAAGTGGTATCAGATTTTCAGGTTGCTCTGTGAGATTTTACAGTTTTTCGTAGATTAGATCTAGTCTGTTCTTCATACCTACAATCCACGAAAAAGCCACAAAAAAAATTAGGGTTAGTTCATCATATCCGAACCAATCTGAGCCTTTGCATAATCTTTTTAGGGTTTTTGCTTTGTTGAATTTGCGGTTGCATCGTCGTGTCAAGTTGCTGGTCTTAGATTCTAGTGTTTTAGAGTGTCGAGTTCTGGTCAGAAGTTGTCACGCCGCCGCCGCACCATCATCATCGCCTTGCCATCTACTACCATTGCTTATCCGCCACCGCTCTGAATCCGTATCCATATACCACCACCAATCCGTATCCATATACCACCACCGCTACCATATACCACCACCGCTGCCCTACACCACCACCATATATCCACCACCAATCCGAGTTCTTCTCATATTAGGTTTGTTTTCGAGATCCATCTAAATTCCGATTCGTGTTTCCTTGCTTGCGTAGGTCTCAAAAAAAAGAGTCTGGAGACCCCCGGGCAGTTTTTAGGCCAAAGTTTCGGCGACTGAAAATATTTTTTCCCTGTCCTATTTTTCGGCTGCTCTGAGTCTTTTGAGACACTCGCCATCATAGTGATTTTTTGTCGCACTTTTTCGTCGTCGCTGCCCTGATTTCCGAAAAAAAAATTGTCAATTTTTTTTTCGTACCCATCCTGTCAGTTTGACCTGGGAAGAGTTTTGAGACACTCGCCATTATAGTGATTTTTCGCAAAAAAAAAGAGGAGCAAAAAAATAAGAGCGCAAAATTTTTTTTCCAGAGTGTGCTTTTTCCTTGTTTCTATGCAGCGCCGTGATTTTGTTAGTGTTCTAGGCTCGCGTCTCTAGCACGGTCTAGCCTAGGACCAGCACAGTACCGTCGTTGAGCGTTTATTCAACTTTGCATCTCTGAATTGATTATTGTTGACCCTTTTTGCTACCATACTATAAGCCTTCCCAGCTCCACATACATCTACGTCGTGCGTTTGACTTTCCCTGGCAATCGCTCTATCCATGCTTTTGAGAGTTTTGACTACAACGGTTGCCGATCACCGCCTGCTGCTGGGTAAGAACTGATAAGAATTTGAGATTTGCTTGATGGATTTGTGACACCCGCCACCACCACCACTTGTTAGTAGTTTGTAGGATCATATTCTTGTGTGTTTCTATTGCTGCTAACCATGCCAGGATCACAAGCCGACGAGACTGATTGGGAGAACTTGATGAACAAGGAGCTTCATGATAAGTTTCAGCAAATGATGAGTGGACAGGTGCAAGATGTGCTAAACAGATTTGAAGAGGCCATGGAGAAGATAGATGGCATGGAGAAGACGTTCGAAACAAAGCTCGATAACAAGTTTAAGGAATTGCTCATGCGTCTTCCACCACCGGCAGCACCTAACGCACCTCTACAACAACAACAACAACGACTACCTCCACATCGCGAAACAGCCCTCCGCCGAGCGACCCGTGTTCCTCTTGCGCTTGGCCAACCTGTTGGTGCTGCTGTTGATACTTCTGTGGCTCCTGGTGCTGATCCGGAGGAGGATGATTATGTGGGATATTACGAGGATGAGGTTGATCAAAATCAGAACTACGTGCAACCACCAGCACCACAACCACCAGGTCGTCACATGCAAATAATGGCAACGTTAGGGCTCCCCCTCAGGTACGAGATCATGACCAACTCCCTAAACTGAAATTGAATATTCCACCATTTGAGGGTAGATATGTTCCTGATATATATCTTACTTGGGAGTTAGAAACTGAACAACGATTTACATGTTTACAATATCCTGAGGAGAGACATGTTCCTGCTGCTGTTTGTGCTTTCACTAGCTTTGCATGTGTTTGGTGGTCTGAACATTGTAGATTATATCCTATTCCAGCTACTTGGGCTGCTTTGAAAACTGCTATGCGTACTCGTTGGGTTCCACCATATTATCAACGTGAATTACTTCAAAAATTGCAGCGCTTAAGACAAGGAAAAATTTATGTAGAAGAATATTACCAGGAATTACAAACTGGCTTGATTAGATGTGGTATTGTTGAGGAGAATGAATCTATGCTTGCACGTTTTCTGGGTGGATTAAATAGAGAGATTCAGACCATTCTAGATTATAAGGATTATAATAATATCACTCGTTTATTCCATCTTGCTTGTAAAGCTGAACGTGAAGTGCAGGATCGACAGGCATTGGCGCGAACTAACTTTTCTGCAGGCCGACCTTCATCATGGACACCACGTGCATCATCTACTTCCACACGTTCTGCTACACCGGCACCTCCATCAGCTGCCACCTCCAACCGTGATATAATAAAGCAGGCACAATCACCACTACCTGCCAAGAGCACACCTTCTGGGCCTGCAAAGAGCTCTTCTTCATCCATGGCATCAACAGGGCAAACACATGATATTATTTGTCGACGTTGCAAGGGTGGAGGTCATCATGCGAGAGAATGCCCATCTAAGCGTGTGATGATTGTTACTGAGGATGGTGGGTATGAGTCCGCTAGTGACTATGATGAGGAGACTTTGGCTCTTATTACACATGAAGAACATGGTGGAGATGATTCTGATCATGAGACGCAATACATGGCTGCTGAAGATGCTGACAGGTATGAATGTTTAGTTGCTCAACGTGTTTTGAGTGTGCAGGTTACACAAGCTAAGCAAAATCAGAGGCATAATTTGTTCCATACAAAGGGATTTGTGAAGGAACGTTCTATTCGCGTCATCATAGATGGAGGGAGCTGCAACAACTTGGCTAGCATGGAGATGGTGGAGAAGCTTTCTCTCACCACAAGACCACATCCACATCCTTACTACATCCAATGGTTCAACAACAGCGGCAAGGTTAAGGTAACACGTACTGTTCGTGTGCATTTTAGTATCTCTACATATGCTGATTATGTTGATTGTGATGTGGTACCTATGCAAGCATGTTCCTTATTACTTGGTAGACCATGGCAATTTGATAAAACATTTGTACACCATGGTAGAAACAATCAGTATACTCTTGTTCATAAGGATAAAAATATTACTTTGCTTCCTATGACTCCTGATTCCATTTTGAAAGATGATATCAATAGAGCCAATAAAGCAAAACAGGAGAAAAATAAGAGTGAAAATCAGATTGTGGCAAAAGAATTTGAGCAACAAATGAAGCCTAATAATAAACCATCTAATGTTGCTTCTGAAATTAAACTTAAAAGTGCATGTTTACTTGCCACCAAATCTGATATTGATGAGCTAGATTCTAGCAAATCTGTTTGCTATGCTTTTTTGTGCAAAGAGGCATTATTTTCATTCGAGGACGTGCCTTCCTCTTTGCCCCCTGCTGTCACTAACATTTTGCAGGAGTTCGCTGACGTCTTCCCACAAGACGTGCCACCGGGATTACCACCTATTTGAGGGATTGAGCATCAAATTGAGTTAATTCCCGGTGCATCGCTACCCAACCGCGCACCATACCGTACCAATCCAGAGCAGACGAAGGAGATTATGCGTCAAGTATAGGAGCTGCTCGACAAAGGTTATATACGCGAATCTCTTAGTCCTTGTGCTGTTCCTATTACACTAGTGCCTAAAAAGGATGGTACGTCACGTATGTGTGTTGATTGTAGAGGCATTAATAATATTACTATTCGTTATCGTCATCCTATTCCTAGGCTAGATGATATGCTTGATGAATTGAATGGCTCTACAATATTCTCCAAAGTTGATTTGCGTAGTGGATACCATCAAATTCGTATGAAATTGGGAGATGAATGGAAAACAGCATTTAAAACTAAGTTTGGTTTATACGAGTGGTTAGTCATGCCTTTTGGGTTAACTAATGCACCTAGTACTTTCATGAGACTAATGAACGAAGTTTTACGTGCTTTCATTGGACGATTTGTGGTAGTCTATTTTGATGATATACTGATTTATAGCAAATCTTTGGAAGAACATTTGGAACATTTACGTGCTGTTTTTAATGCTCTACGTGATGCACGTTTGTTTGGTAACCTTGGGAAGTGCACCTTTTGCACCGACCGAGTATCTTTTCTTGGCTATGTTGTTACTTCACAGGGAATTGAAGTTGATAAAGCCAAGATTGAAGCTATTGAGAGTTGGCCGCAGCCCAAAACGGTCACACAAGTAAGGAGTTTTCTTGGACTCGCTGGTTTCTATAGGCGTTTTGTGAGAGATTTTAGCACCATTGCTGCACCTCTCAATGAGCTTACAAAGAAGGATGTGCCTTTTGTTTGGGGTACCGCATAGGAAGAAGCCTTCACGGTATTGAAAGGTAAGTTGACACATGCTCCTTTATTCCAACTTCCTGATTTTAATAAGACTTTTGAGCTTGAATGTGATGCTAGTGGAATTGGATTAGGAGGTGTGTTATTACAAGATGGCAAACCCGTTGCATACTTTTCTGAAAAATTGAGTGGGCCTAATCTGAACTATTCTACTTATGATAAAGAATTATATGCTCTTGTTCGGACTTTAGAAACATGGCAACATTATTTATGGCCCAAAGAATTTGTTATACATTTTGATCATGAATCTTTAGAACACATTAAATGTCAAGCAAAACTGAACTGTAGACATGCTAAATGGGTTGAATTCATTGAGACTTTCCCTTATGTCATTAAACACAAGAAGGGTAAAGAAAATGTTATTGCTGATGCATTGTCTCGACGTTATACTATGCTTTCACAACTTGATTTTAAAATATTTGGTTTGGAGACCATCAAAGATCAATATGTGCATGATGCTGAATTTAAAGATGTATTGCAGAATTGTAAAGATGGTAGAACATGGAACAAGTTCGTCGTTAACGATGGATTTGTGTTTTGTGCTAACAAGCTATGCATTCCAGCTAGCTCCGTTCGTCTTTTGTTGTTGCAGGAGGCAAATGGAGGAGGACTAATGGGACACTTTGGCGTGAAGAAGACGGAGGATATACTTGCTACACATTTCTTTTGGCCAAAGATGAGACGGGATGTTGAGCGTTTTGTTGCTCGCTGCACTACATGTCAAAAAGCTAAGTCACGACTCAATCCTCATGGCTTATATATGCCTTTGCTTGTGCCTAGTGTTCCTTGGGAGGATATATCTATGGACTTTGTTTTAGGTTTACCTCGAACCAAGAAGGGGAGAGATAGGGTTGGTTTCGGACCCCACCCTCAAGGGCCACGAAATTCCCTCCTCTTCCTCCATATATACAGCCCTTAGGGCGTCGTTTAGACTTTGGGTTTTGTTTAGATTAAAAGTTCGTCATAGCTGCAACTTCACGTACTTCGTTTGTGTTCAACGACCAGACCAAGGCGTCTCATAACCCCACCTTGAACAATAAAGCTTTCCTCTTATATTCGCAATATCCAGATTGCAATCTTAGTTTCTTGCTTGTTCTTCGTTTGCCTGCAGGAAACAGACCTTCGTGGTCAGGTTGATCGTGCTCCGGCATGGTCAATAACCTCTTGGAGTTGGTTTAGCGATTGCTAAGGCGCGACGTCCTCGCACGTTCGTAGTCGGATCGTCAAAGTCGACTTCCTCCAAACGATAGCCACCATCTCATCGAAAGACGGGACACCTTTGCCTCTATCACGGACCCTCCGGGTGAGGAGCACTCGGAGCCACCGATCTGTGAAGGGCTTAAACTTAGAAAACCTCTTAATGGCTTTTGGCCTGACTGATTCATTCCATTCAGTCTCACAGAAATCATTGAGTTGATCTAGGTTTTCACCTTGGTGCAACCGATTAGAACAACTCGGTCTCACCAAGTTCAGTAACCGCTTGCGGTTCTGCAACTCGGTCTCAAATGATCTTTCCACCATAGCCAAATCACTGAGAGAGAGTTGAGTGTTGGGGAGACTATCATTTGAAGCACAAGAGCAAGGAGTTCATCATCAGCACACCATCTATTACCTTTTGGAGAGTGGTGTCTCCTCGATTGGTTAGGTGTCACATGGGAGCCTCAAACAATATTGTGGAGTTGAACCAAGGAGTTTGTAAGGGCAAGGAGATCGCCTACTTCATGATGATCGACCCAAGTGAGGCAAGGCCTTCATGGGCGATGGCCATGGTGGGATAGACATGGTTGCCTCTTCGTGGACCCTTCCTGGGTGGAGCCCTCTGTGGACTCGCGCAATCGTTACCCATCATGGGTTGAAGTCTCCATCAACGTGGATGTACGATAGCACCACCTATCGAAACCACGCCAAAAATCTCCATGTCTACATTGCGTTTGCCTTCTCCAAACCCTTCCCTTACCTTCATATGCAACGTTTTACTTTCCGCTGCTACACTCTTAGAATTGCATGTGTGGGTTGATTGGTTGACTTGTGCTAAGTTGCTAAAATCTGCCAAGACTTAAAATTGGGTAAAGCCTAGATTTTTATTTGGTCAAGTAGTCTAATCACCCCCCTCTAGACCTACTTTCGATCATACACTTATGCGTCACGGGGAGGCGATGGATGGACGGCGCATGGCGATCTAATGCGCGGACGCACGACCGGCGTCCATCGAGCCCGTGATGAACACGGAAGGAACACGATGTTGATGGTGGGCTGGGCCGGCTGTGCAGTGTGCACTTGCAGCGCAACAGTGGGCTCTCATTTTTTTCATTTTGTTTTTCCCTTTTCTCCTTTAATTTTAGTTTCATATAATTTTTGTTTTATAAAATATGAAACTTGCACCTAAAATATTATTATAAATTAAGCTACTGCCACAATAAGTTTAGTAGTTAAATAGATTAGTTTGTAATTTTGATTAATTCAAAAGATTTTAAATTAATGTTTTAGGCCTTGTTTTAATTATTTTAGGGCATTTAAACACTATAAAAATGTCAGTTCACCTCCATAATTAGTTATGGATTATTTGCCACATGGTGAACATTTTAGTATTCATGTTTTGAATTTCATTAGTTCACTTATTTTTTGAATTTGAATTTGACTTGGATCTTTATCAAGGGCAATTTGACTTAGTCAAGCTTGATGACATGGCACCATTAGTGTGAGGTTACTGTAGCATGACACTGGGGATGTTACAGAAGGAGACGCTCTAATGCTACAATGGCTGGACATCCGGCCCATAGCCCGGACATCCGGCACTTGAAGATGCATACGACAACGACAAGGTAGCACTCGAAGGAGAGACAGCTGTTGGACATACAGCCATGCCCCACACATCTCGCACCTGGCGCCCGAACATCCGGCCTCACCCCGGAAATCTGGCCGAGGACATCAGTACCGAGACCAGCATCCAGCCTAAAGCCTGGACATTGGGCATCTCCCGAAGCCCGGTCATCCGACACTGATACGTGATACGTCTCCAACGTATCTATAATTTTTATTGTTCCATGCTATTATATTATCTATTTTGGATGTTTAATGGGCTTTAATATACTCTTTTATATTATTTTTGGGACTAACCTATTAACCGAAGGCCCAGTGCAAATTGCTGTTTTTTTTTTTGCATATTTCAGTGTTTTGCAGAAAAGGAATATCAAACGGAATCCAAACGGAACAAAACCTTCACGAGGATCTTTCTTGGAACAAACGCAATCCAGGAGACTTGGAGTGGAAGTCAGAGATGCAACAAGGCGGCCACGAGGCAGGAGGGCGTGCCCAAGGGGTAGGCACGGCCCCCACCCTCGTGGGCCCCTCGTAGCTCCACCGACCTAATTCTTTTGCCTATATAGACTCATATACCCTGAAAACATCCAAGGGAGCCACGAAACCACTTTTCCATCGCCGCAACCTTCTGTACCCATGAGGTCCCATATTGGGGCCTTTTCCGGCGATCTGCCAGAGGGGATTCGATCACAGAGGGCTTCTACATAAACACCATAACCTCTCCGATGATGTGTGAGTAGTTTACCACAGACCTTCGGGTCCATAGTTATTAGCTAGATGGCTTCTTCTCTCTCTTTGTGTAACATCCCAAATTTTCAATTTGGAATGTTATAAATAGTTCATTCATGCATTTCATATTTTTTTGCTTTTCGTTTCGCGATCCTCGAAATTCTAAGCAACTCAAGGACCCTCGGAGAGAGTTGGGGATTTCACTGTTTTCATATTTGAATTTTATCAAATATCGAAACGAGGATCATTTGTTTTATTATTTTTCTCTCCGAAAATATTTCATATTAAAATATATGAGCAGAGATAATATGACTTCTCCAAAATAAATGAAATATTGGAGGAAAATATTAAAATCAAATATTTTATTTTATTCGGATCTTATTGCTATTTTATTTGAATTAGTAAAAATACACGTTTTTCAAAATTGCGTTATAGTCCAAAATAAATGTTCACCTTGTCCGGCATATTTTTAGTGGACGGAGAAATTTTATTTCGGGATTTTTGGAGTCCATTTAGTATTTGGTTTCTTTCTTTTTCTGCACGTCGGAATATAAAAAAAGGAACCGACTCCGGGTCATACCCGACCGGGACTCCGGCCGGGGGGGGGGGGGCTTTATAAGTTGGGGCTCCCTGCCCCTCAGTCCACCCGCCAGCCCACCAGGCCCGGTCGCCCAAACCCTAGTCGCCGCCGCTGCCGCACGCCGCCGCTGCTGCGCCGCCGCCCGCCACCACCCGCTGTCCCCGGAACCGCCGCCGCCGCCGCCCGCCGGATCTCGTCGCCGTTGACCGCCGTTGACCGATCGGTTTTTCTTCGGTTAAACCACTTTTTTTTATTTTCCGATTTAATTTGTTAGATCGATTTTCCCGTTGGTTTATTTATTTTGCGGACGTTCGTCTGTTCGTTCGTTTAAATGAACGTCGTTCACCAGTTAGTCACAGACAGCGAACGTTCGTTTTTTAGTTTGTTCGCCAGTTTTTCTTTTTCTCGGGTTTTTCACGATTATTTTTTATCGTGATTTCTGATCCAATTTTCGTTTTAGTTTATCTGTTCGCTCGATTATCGGAATCAGGCGATTCAAGCGCTCCGATCTTCGTCTCGAAGCCCTCTTTCTGTTTAACCAACTTGAACAAGATTTTGGTACTGTAAAATTTGACTTCAGTCCAGATTAGTAATCTGATCTTGTTTCTTTCACCGTTTGAGTTTTGTTGCTCCGTTTGATTTGATTCTTTTTGCAAACCGGAGTTCTTAAGTTGAATTTTCTGGTTAGATCTTCTTATTTGAGTTTTACTCGTGCATCTTTGCTTGATTGCTTATGTATGTCATAGTTTGTTTGCGATAGAATTCCCGGAGTGCGAAGCGTGCTACTATGAGTCACTAGGTTTTGCGGATCGTCAGCAAGGCAAGTAACACATTGATCATACCCCTTTTTTACCCAGTTTTTATGCATTACATACAACCCTCACACATTGCATGAGTAGGATCTCTTAACATGTGGGTTTGGGAAGTAGATGATGAGGTATGTCGGTGTACAAAACTAGGGGTACATTCTTGTACCCCTTTACCTGTGCACGGACAGTCGGAGCCACGCCCACGGCCACACCAAGCAGAGCGGAGGAGGTGAGCCAAGGTAAGACCAAAGCCCAAGACGAAGCAAAGCGACGACAAGGACCAAGGCCGCAAAGATCAGATGGGCGAAGCAGGTTTCCCCGGCAAGGATCGTTGCCGGGGGCAGCCCCAGCAGCCCCGGTAAGACCCTTGCCGGGTCAGCTCGCCCATGCCAGCCGAGCGAGCCACCCTCGAGCCCACCAACACTCAACAATTGTGTTGGGACAGGGCTCGGGAGGCACCTCTGTGGTGGCATGCAGATCTTTGTGAAGACAAAGAATAGTCAAGATCAAGTGAGGATGGGAAAGCAGCCATCCTCGCTGAAGGAACCCATAAGACCCCCGGCAAGATCCTTGCCGGGGACGCCTGCACGCCACGACAAGACCATTGCCGGGTCACCCGGCAAGACCCTTGCTGGGCCACCCGGCAAGGCCCTCACCAAGTGCGCCATCAAAGCCACCATCAGGCCCGCACCAGCCAAGTCTTCGCCGCCGTTCGCATGCAGCTGCCGACCCAACCAGCTGGGCAGGCACCTGCGTGACTACATGCAGCCCTTCGTGGAGGCTCCACCACCGCGCCACCTAGCTGCCTGCCTGCCTACATGGCACCGCATGCACCGCTGGCCAGGGCGCATGTCGAAGCCTGGAGGAGCGGCGACAGACGGGACGGGCCTTGCCCCCGTCCCCGATAAAGTAAGAGGACACCTTAGCGATGCATTAAATGCACCTTGTCTTGTAATACGAGGGATAACCTCGTGCCACTGTAGACCTTTCCACATCCTGTGTGCCACTATGGCAGCCCCTTTCACCTATAAAAGGAGGCCCGAGGCGACCAGGAGAAGGATTCGGCTTTTTGGAGCTTGCTACACCCCGTAGCTAGCTCAAGAACAAAGAATACATCCACCAAAGCAGGAGTAGGGTTTTACGCATCCTCGCGGCCCGAACCACGATAAACGAACCGCGTGCTTCTCTGTTAGACCCGCTCTTCTCTCAACCCCGCGCCCCGCAACCGCAGTAGGGATTCTTGTGATCCCATAGGTGTCGTTTCCCACCGACAAGGTAGAACCCATTACCTGTTTTAATATCAAACCCTTGGGAGTTACTTCTACATTATGCTTATATTGCTATGCTATGCTCTTAGACGTGGATTGGGTTTGAGTGTATTCCATGACGGATGTGAGATTGTTAATTAATGGTTCAACTTAAGGTGGCAACTTTAATACACATCTGGGTGGATACCTTGTTTGGGCACCTGGAGAATCCAGTGTTGTCATAGGATATCGCGGAGTACCCGTGTGATTATCCTACGGTCTGCCACCCAGGCTGAACGGGGTCATAAGATTATTCATGCTAGAAACTTCCGTGTGCAACCACAAGCCATTATGGGCTCTGGCATAGTTGAGTATGTTGTGTGACCTGTTTCAGTGGTGGGCTAGCAGATATAGAGGGAAAGTAGGTGTAACTGTCCACCCAGAGTAAAGAGTTAATGCTTCTGAAAGACTGTGTCTCGGTCATCCGTTTCTCAAACACCATGTAGTGCGAGAAATCCAACGGAGGAGATCGAGTCTTGTGGGGAAAAGTGTGCAAACCTCTGCAGAGTGTACAAACTAATTATGGTTAGCCGTGTCCCCGGTTATGGACATCTTGAGTATCTAGTACTTGGATTATCCTATTGTATCTCATCACTCTAATTTAATTTGTTGGGTTGATAATTACCTTAATTGGGATTGAGTTGGAGGAACCTTCTCAATGATGTTTCAACTACCATGATAGTTAAATAAAATTTATTCCTTTGTTGTAGGAAAAAATTGGCTTTTCGCAAAAATATATAACCATAGAGCCTCCACCAGCCATATATGCATGTAGTTATAGCATTTATCTGTTCATTGCTCTACTGTGTTATATTGCTAGCATATTCCATGTGCTGACCCATTTTTGGCTGCAACGTATTATGTTGCAGATTTTTCGAACGACGAGTAAAGGTGCGATAGGTCGTTGTTATGCACTCAGCTATGCCGTTGGAGTTGATGGACTCACTTTATCTTCCAAGCCTTCCGCTGTTATCGTGTTAGATGGCCTTAAGCCATATTTATTGTAATAAGTTCTCCTTTGAGATATTCGATGTAATAACTGTGTGATTGCTACTATGTTGAAAATCCTTCGAGTACTGTGTGTGTCAGCATTACCGATCCAGGGATGACACTGAAGCACGGAGACTTGACCGTTTGAGGTCGGGTCGCTACGAGATGGTATCAGAGCACACGCTGAATATAGGACACGGCCACTAAGAAAAGCCATAGGTCACTCTTCTCTACTCATTTCTGACTCCTCTCCATTTTCTACTCTTTAGGATGGCGGACTCGAGGAACAAGTTTGCACAACCGGATGATGACACCCCTTTTGGTCGACACTTGAAGGAAGTCACTAGATACCTGAACATTGGAATACCAAGCTTCACGGGGACCTACAATGCCACTTTACCAGAAGAGGAGTGATGGATGATTCAAGTTCAAGTTCCAGGAAGGACATTCACGCCAATCACTGAGCCCATAGAGTTTTCCTTTGATGCACCCACCTGGAGTCTACGCAAGAGCATGGCAGCCCACATCACCATGGGACGTATTGGAGAAGTTTACCACAAGGATCTCAAGGATACTATCTACCAGATTTGTGGGCGTCGAGATGAGAAATGGGAGATGATCACTACCAGGAAGGACAGGTCCATTGCAGCATTCATCCAGGAGTTAAATCAGCACATTCGTCGCCAGGAGAACCAGATGTGCGCAGGCATGATAGATTTGAAGAAGGCAATGACAAGGATCACCGAGCTAGAGGAGGAACTCAAGTCTACACGCGATGGATATGAGGAGGAAATCACCACACTACTGGAGAAGAACGATGACCTGATAAAGAAGATCAGAGTATTCATGGGAGACCCCGCGCCAGGAGGAGAAGATGACGTTTCCACTTGCCCGGAGAACTACATCATCATCAACGACACCGACTCCGACCCCAATGATAGTGATGATGACTTTGAAGACGAAGCTGGAGCGGACATCATGGAGTCTTCCACCGATCAGTAGTATTTCCCCCATGTAAATAGTATAGTCCGAGCACTGTAACGATAGTTAGATCGATTGTATGCCTTGCTTGCTTGATTGAGTGATATGATTGTGTTTGTCTCATGTGCATATGGGTAGTGTTTTCTCCCTAGACCTAATTTCTATTCTACTCTCTTCCCTCTAAACCCATCAGATGCCTCCGAGACGTGACACCGGATTTGTCTTCCCACCGGAGATCACCCAGTTGATCCAACAACAAAATGCCTTGATGCAGATATTAGTCCACAACCAAGGCAACAACAACAACAACAACAACAACAACAACAACGACAACAACAACAACAACAACAACAACAACAACAACAACAACAACAACAACAACAACAACAACAACAACAACAACAACAACAACAACAACAACAACAACAACAATAACAACAACCCTCCTCTAGTTGACAACTTAGCCCATTTTCTGAGGTTACAGCCGCCGGTGTTTTCCAGTAGCACCAAGCCAATAGTTGCGGATGATTGGCTACGCAGGATAGGAAGGGAGTTGACCACCGCAGGTTGCACAGATGCAGAGAAGGTGCATTTTGTCACATATCAGTTGGATGGACCAGCAGCCTCATGGTGGGATAATTACACAGCCACTTTTCCCATAGCCAATTTCACTTGGGATCAGTTTCAGCAAGCACTCCGCACAACCCATGTTTCAACTGGAGCTATGAGCATGAAGAAGCGTGAGTTTCGCAACTTACGCCAGGAAAATTGTATTGTGGCTCAGTACGTAGATGAGTTTAGTAAGCTATCTCGTTATGCCCCTGATGAAGTGGCCACGGATGCCGCGAAGCAGGAGAAGTTTATGGAAGGGCTGAATGATGAGATGAGCATGCAGTTGATGGTGGCAACATTCAACAACTACCAGGAGTTGGTACACAAGGCCCTTATGATTGAAGGGAAGCAGCAGCAGATTGAGAGCCGCAAGAGGAAGTATGGACAAGGGAGGTACAATTCTGGAGCTCAGCAGAAGCCTCGTTTCACCCCGAACTCGAGAGGACTTGTCCCTAACCATGGAGGTCACAACCACAATGGAGGGAGTTCCCACAACCACAATGGCTCCAAGAAAGGAAACGGGAATGGAGCAGGCAGCAATCAGAACCGCTCTAACCCAGCCACACCCGCCAAGAAGGACTTAAGTCACATTACTTGTTTCAAGTGCGGGAAGACTGGACACTATGCCACTGAGTGCCCTGAAGTAAAGAATGGTAATGGAAATTGAAGCGTTGGGAAGAAGCCCGACCCTTTCAATAGGGGACAAGTGAACCACGTGAACATGGAGGAAGTTGAGGAGCAGCCTGCTGCAGTTATTGGTAAGTTTTTGGTTAAGTCTTTTACTGCAATTGTTCTTTTCGATACTGGTGCATTGCATTCATACATATCAAGGGGATTCATGGATAAGTATAAGTTTCCCACTAAGGTACTTAGGACACCAATGTTAGTAAGTTCACCAGGAGCGGAGTATATGGCAAGTCAAGGATGTTTTCAGATGCCATTGACCATTGGAAGACATGTTTTCCCCCCAGATCTGATAATTTTGGAATCACAAGGTTTGGATGTCATACCAGGAATGGATTGGCTGTCGATGTATGGAGGAAACATTGATTGCGCGAGTAAGTCAATTTTACTCACCACCTGATGAGGACATCAATACCATTGTTACACCCACAGCCCCTGCTGCTATACATATTGGACCAATTACTAGAGCTCGCACACGCCAATTAAATTATCAGGTACTTTCGTTTCTTGGTAATCATTCTAATGTTCATGAGAATATGATGTTGCCTAAATTGGATACATTTGTTTTGCTTACAAATGAAGGGCCTGTCATGGATAAGAGGGATGAACACTGGAGCAAGACCAAGCATGGAGATGATGGCATGCGCGAGGGGAACAAGAACGGAGTTACAAGTGATGATTTCAGGACATTGAGGCCCCCATAATGAGTGCATGAATTCTTGGAAGAAATATACAAGATGCCACTTCATAATATTCGTCCATAGGCTATTCTAGGTGCTGCGTCACCTTATTATTGGGCCAGGCCCATGTAATTTCGAAATACTTAAATATAGACTGTTTTTAGAGTCCGTATGTGTGGGGAAACAAGAGTTAGGGTTGGTTTCGGACCCCTCCCTCAAGGGCCACGAAATTCCCTCCTCTTCCTCCATATATACAGCCCTTAGGGTGTTGTTTAGACTTTGGGTTTTGTTTAGATTAAAAGTTTGCCATAGCTGCAACTTTGCGTACTTCGTTTGTGTTCAACGACCAGACCAAGGCGTCTCAGAACCCCACCTTGATCAATAAAGCTTTCCTATTATATTCGCAATATCCAAATTGCAATCTTAGTTTCTTGCTTGTTCTTCGTTTGCCTGCAGGAAACAGACCTTCGTGGTCAGGTTGATCGTGCTCCGGCGTGGTCAATAACCTCTCGGAGTTGGTTTAGCGATTGCTAAGGCACGACGTCCTCACACGTTCGTTGTCGGACCATCAAAGTCGACTTCCTCCAAAACGATAGCCACCATCTCATCGAAAGATGGGACACCTTTGCCTCTATCAAGTGGTATCAGATTTCCAGGTTGCTCGGTGAGATTTTACAGTTTTTTGTAGTTTAGATCGAGTCTGTTCTTCATACCTACAGTCCACGAAAAAGCCACAAAAAATTAGGGTTAGTTCACCATATCCGAACCAATCTGAGCCTTTGCATAATCTTTTTAGGGTTTGTGCGTTGTTGAATTTGTGGTTGCATCGTCGTGTCAAGTTGCTGGTCTTAGAGTCTAGTCTTTTAGAGTTTCGAGTTCTGGTCATAAGTTGTCACGTCGCCGCCGCACCATCATCATCGCCTTGCCATCTACCACCACTGCTTATCTGCCACCGCTCTGAATCCGTATCCATATACCATCACCAATCCGTATCCTTATACCACCACCGATATGTTTCCATATACCACCACCGCTACCATATACCACCACCGCTGCCATATCCTACCACCATATATCCACCACCAATCCGAGTTCTTTTCATATTAGGTTTGTTTTCGAGATCCATCTATTTTCTGTTTCGTGTTTCCTTGCCTGAGTAGGTCTCGGAAAAAAAGAGTCTGGAGACCCCCGTGTAGTTTTTAGGCCTAAATTTCAGCGACCAAAAATATTTTTTCCCTATCCTATTTTTAGGCTTCTCTGAGTCTTTTGAGACACTCGCCATCATAGTGATTTTTTGTCGCACTTTTTCGTTGTCGCTGCCCTGATTTCCGAAAAAAATAGTCAAAAAAATTTCGTACCCATCCTGTCAGTTTGACCTGGGAAGAGTTTTGAGACACTCGCCATTATAGTGATTTTTTGCAAAAAAAAGAGGAGCGCAAAAAAAATAGAGCGGAATTTTTTTTTCCAGAGTGTGCTTTTCCCTTGTTTACGTGGAGCTGGGAAGGCTTAAAACTAAATTTGGTTTATATGAGTGGTTAGTCATGCCTTTTGGGTTAACTAATGCACCTAGTACTTTCATGAGACTAATGAACGAAGTTTTACGTGCTTTCATTGGACGATTTGTGGTAGTCTATTTTGATGATATACTGATTTATAGCATATCTTTGGAGGAACATTTGGAACATTTACGTGATGTTTTTATTGCTCTATGTGATGCACATTTGTTTGGTAACCATGGGAAGTGCACCTTCTGCATCGACCGGGTATCTTTTCTTGGCTATGTTGTTACTCCACAGGGAATTGAAGTTGATAAAGCCAAGATTGAAGCTATTGAGAGTTGGCTGCAGCCCAAAACGGTCACACAAGTGAGGAGATTTCTTGGCCTCGCTGGATTCTATAGGCGTTTTGCGAGAGATTTTAGCACCATTGCTGCACCTCTCAATGAGCTTACAAAGAAGGATGTGCCTTTTGTTTGGGGTACTGCATAGGAAGAAGCCTTCACGGTATTGAAAGATAAGTTGACACATGCTCCTTTACTCCAACTTTCTTATTTTAATAAGACTTTTGAGCTTGAATGTGATGCTAGTGGAATTGGATTAGGAGGTGTGTTATTACAAGATGGCAAACCTGTTGCATACTTTTCTGAAAGATTGAGTGGGCCTAGTCTGAATTATTCTACTTATGATAAAGAATTATATGCTCTTGTTCGGACTTTAGAAACATGGCAACATTATTTATGGCCCAAAGAATTTGTTATACATTCTGATCATGAATCTCTGAAACATAATAAAAGTCAAGCTAAACTGAATCATAGACATGCTAAATGGGTTGACTTCATTGAGACTTTCCATTATGTCATTAAACACAAGAAGGGTAAAGAAAATGTTATTGTTGATGCATTGTCCCATCGCTTTACTATGCTTTCACAACTTGACTTCAAAATATTTGGTTTGGAGACCATCAAAGATCAATATGTGCATGATGTTGATTTTAAAGATGTAATGCAGAACTGTAAAGAAGGAAGAACATGGCACAAGTTCGTTATTAATGATGGCTTTGTGTTCCGTGCTAACAAGCTATGCATTCCAGCTAGCTATGTTCGTCTTTTGTTGTTGCAGGAGGCGCATGAAGGAGGATTAATGGGAAACTTTGGCGTGAAGAAGATGGAGGACGTACTTGCTACACATTTCTTTTGGCCAAAGATGAGACGGGATGTTGAGCGTTTTGTTGCTCGCTGCACTACATGTAAAAAAGCTAAGTAACGACTCAATCCTCATGGTTTATTTATGCCTTTGCCTGTACGTAGTGTTCCTTGGGAGGATATATCTATGGACTTTGTTTTAGGTTTACCTCGAACAAAGAAGGGGAGGGATAGCATATTTGTTGTCGTGGATAGATTCTCGAAAATGGCACACTTTATACCATGTCATAAAAGCAATGATGATGTTAATGTTGCTGATTTGTTCTTTCGTGAAATTATTCGCTTGCATGGTGTGCCAAATACTATTGTTTCATATCGTGATACTAAATTTCTTAGCCACTTTTGGAGATTTTTATGGGCTAAGTTGGGGACTAAACTGCTTTTTAGTACAACCTGTCACCCCCAAACTGATGGACAAACTGAAGTAGTCAATAGAACACTGTCTACTATGCTTAGGGCTGTTTTGAAGAATAATAAGAAAATGTGGGAAGAATGCTTGCCTCATATTGAATTTGCTTATAATCGTTCATTGCATTCTACTACTAAGATGTGCCCTTTTGAAATTGTGTATGGTTTCCTACCTCGTGCACCTATTGATTTCTTGCCTCTTCCATCTTTGGAGAAGGTTAATTTTGATGCTAAAGAACGTGCTGAATTGATTTTAAAAATGCATGAGTTAACTAAGGAAAACATTAAGTGTATGAATGCTAAATATGAACTTGCTGGAGATAAGGGTACAAAACATGTTGTGTTTGCACCTGGAGATCTTGTTTGGTTACATTTGCGTAAGAATCGATTTCCTAGTTTGCACAAATCAAAGCTAATGCCACATGTTGATGGTCCTTTTAAGGTGTTAGAGAAAATAAAGGATAATGCATATAAACTTGAGCTGCCTGCATATTTTGGGGTTAGTCCCACTTTTAACATTGCAGATTTGAAGCCTTATTTGGGTGAGGAAGATGATCTTCCATCGAGGACGACTTCATTTCAAGAAGGGGAGGATGATGAGAACATCAATACCATTGTTACACCCACAGCCCCTGCTGCTATACATACTGGACCAATTACTAGAGCTCGCGCACGCCAATTAAATTATCAGGTACTTTCGTTTCTTGGTAATGATTCTAATGTTCATGAGAATATGATGTTGCCTAAATTGGATACATTTGTTTTGCTTACAAATGAAGGGCCTGTCATGGATAAGAGGGATGAACACTGGAGCAAGACCAAGCATGGAGATGATGGCATGCGCGAGGGGAACAAGAATGGAGTTACAAGTGATGATTTCAGGACTTTGAGGCCCCCATAATGAGTGCATGAAGCCTTGGACGAAATATACAAGATGCCACTTCATAATATTCGTCCATAGGCTATTCTAGGTGCTACGTCACCTTATTATTGGGCCAGGCCCATGTAATTTTGAAATACTTAAGTATAGGCTGTTTTAGAGTCCGTATGTGTGGGGAAACAAGAGTTAGGTTTGGTTTCGGACCCCTCCCTCAAGGGCCACAAAATTCCCTCCTCTTCCTCCATATATACAGCCCTTACGGCGTCGTTTAGACTTTGGGTTTTGCTTAGATTAAAAGTTCGCCATAGATGCAACTTCGTGTACTTCGTTTGTGTTCAACGACCAGACAAAGGTGTCACAAAACCCCACCTTGATCAATAAAGCTTTCCTCTTACATTCGCAATATCCAGATTGCAATCTTAGTTTCTTGCCTATTCTTCGTTTTCCTGTAGGAAACAGACCTTTGTGGTCAGGTTGATCGTGCTCCGGCATGGTCAATAACCTCTCCGGAGTTGGTTTAGCGATTGCTAAGGCGCGACATCCTCGCACGTTCGTAGTCGGATCGTCAAAGTCGAGTTCCACCAAAACGATAGCCACCATCTCATCGAAAGACAGGACACCTTTGCCTCTATCACCACCCCTGAGGGAAAAAGGATCAAGTATGTATCGAGGCATGCGCCAAGGAGGACCCAAGTAAATTCTCTCACGAGAGTTGTTCAGGCGGAAGTGCCGGTAGTAAAGGATTACCCAGATGTATTTCCAGAGGAGTTACCAGGCATGCCACCAGATCGAGATATCGAGTTTTTTTAG
Organism: Aegilops umbellulata; assembly: GCA_032464435.1. Classification (NCBI taxonomy): domain Eukaryota; kingdom Viridiplantae; phylum Streptophyta; class Magnoliopsida; order Poales; family Poaceae; genus Aegilops; species Aegilops umbellulata. Next base: position 221,763,916 of record CP136058.1, on the reverse strand, counting down.
AGTTGTTGCCAGGCACCGAGCCTATATCAAAGACACCATACCGGATGCCCGCAAAACGATCTGGAGGAGATTAAGAAGGAGATCAAGGAGTTACTAGAGAAAGGTTAAATTCGAAGAAGTTCATCACCATGGGGAGCCCAGTGCTCTTGGTTGAGAAGAAGGATGGATCCTTGATGATGGTTGTTGATTATCATGCTTTGAATGAGGTAACAATCAAGAATAATTATCCACTGCCAATGATCAATGATTTGTTTGACCAGTTGCAAGGAGCTAAGGTGTTTTCAAAGATTGATTTGCGATCAGGATATCACCAACTGAAGATCCAGGAGAAGGATATACCTAAAACCGCTTTCACCACAAGGTATGGGTTGTATGAGTATAGGTTATGTCATTTGGATTGACTAACGCCCCTGCCTATTTCATGAGTATGATGAAAAAAGTGTTCATGGAGTTCTTGGATAAGTTTGTCGTGGTGTTCATAGATGATATCTTGGTATACTCGAAGAATGAAGAGGAACACAAGGAGCATTTGCGTTTAGTTCTCGAGAAGCTCAGGGAACACCAGTTATATGCAAAGTTTAGTAAATGTGAGTTTTGGTTGAAGGAAGCTCGATTTCTTGGACATGTTATATCAGGAGAAGGTATAGTAGTGGATCCCACCAAGATTCAGTCAGTCACTGAGTGGTTGGCACCCACCTCAGTCGAAGAGATCCATAGTTTTCTTGGACTCACGGGATACTATCAGAGATTCATTTAGAATTTTTCTAAGATTGCGAAGCCTATGACGGCATTGTTGAAGAAGGACACCAAGTTCCATTGGATTGATGAATGTGAAGCAAGTTTCCAGGAGTTGAAGAAACGTTTGACTACAGCCCCAGTGCTGATTCTGCCGAATATACGCAAGGATTTCCAAGTGTATTGCGACGCATCTCGCTTAGGACTTGGAGGAGTACTTATGCAAGACGGGAGAGTTGTTTCGTACACCTCACGACAACTGAAACCGCACGAATTGAACTATGGCACGCATGATTTAGAGTTAGCAGCTGTGGTGCATGCGCTCAAGACCTGGAGACATTTTCTCATTGGAAACCGTTGCGAGGTGTACACGGATCACAAGAGTTTGAAGTACATCTTCACATAGAAGGAGCTTAACCTCAGGCAGAGGAGATGGTTAGAACTCATAAAGGATTATGATATGAAGTTGCGTTATCATCCAGGAAAGGCAAATGTCGTAGCAGACGCTTTGAGCAGGAAGAGTTATGTCAACACCCTTGTATTTGTTGCAGCAATGGAAATTTAGTCTACGTTGCTGGGGAAGATTCGAGAAGCTCAGAAGGATGATAAGGAGATTGCCAAAATAAAGGAGAGAATGGGCGAAGGAAAGCCAAAGGTTTTCGTGAGGATGAGTACGCCACTTTATGGTTTGAGGACCGGATACATGTGCCCAATAATGCAGAGATCAGGAAGTTGATACTACAGGAAGCTCAAGACTCGCCATACTCGATACACCCTGGAAATACCAAGATACGTATTTGGATTTGAAGGAGAATTTCTGGTGGACTGGTATGAAGAAGGTTATTGCCGAGTATGTAGCCATATGTGATGTATGCCAGAGAGTGAAGGAAGAACATCAGAAGCCAGCAGGATTACTGCAGCCTATGCCGATACCGGAATGGAAGTGGGATAAGCTTGGCATGGATTTTATCACCGGATTGCCCAGGAACCAATCGGGATATGATTCTATCTGGGTAGTAGTGAATCGCTTGACCAAAGTAGCCCACTTTATCCTAGTGAAAAATACTTATACAAGTGCGAAGTTGGCCAAGATATACATGAGCAGGATCGTATGTCTGCACGGAGTTCCGAGGACCATCATATGAGATAGAGGAACACGGTTTACCTCAAAGTTTTGGCACCAGCTGCACCAAACTTTGGGAACCAGGCTAGAGTTCAGTACAGCATTTCACCCGCAGACAGATGGACAGACTGAGAGAGTCAATCAAATTCTGGAGGACATGTTGAGAGATTGTGCGCTAGATTACGGATCTAGTTGGGATGACAACTTGCCCTACGCGGAATTCTCTTACAACAACAACTACCAAGCCAGTTTGAAGATGGCACCTTTCGAAGCCTTGTATGGAAGAAGATGCCGAATACCATTGATGTGGGATGAAGTTGGAGACCACCAGTTGTTTGGACCGGATTTGATTAAGGAATCAGAAGAGAAGGTTAAGTTGACTCGGGATAGACTGAAGGTAGTTTAGTCCCGAAGTAAGAGTTATGCAGATACAAAACGCAAGGAGGTAGTCTATGAAATCGGAGATAGAGCGTATCTGCGAGTGTCACCTCTTCGAGGAGTTAAGCGTTTTGGAGTTAAAGGAAAGTTAGCCCCGAGATTTCTGGGACCGTACCGTGTTTTAGAACACATGGGAGAGGTTGCCTACAAGTTGGAGTTACCCGAAGGACTGTCGGGAGTACATGATGTGTTTCATGTTTCCCAGTTGAAGAAGTGTCATGCAGAGATGGCCGATATTCCTCTTAGAGATACAGTGCCCCTGGAATCGATTCAGTTGGACAGTGATTTGACATATGAGGAGAAACCTGTCAAGATTCTTGAGTTTGCCAGCCGAGTTACTCGCAGCAAGGTTATCATGTTTTGCAAAGTTCAGTGGAGCCACCATACGGAGGATGAAGCCACCTGGGAACGAGAGGATGATCTGCACAAAGACCAACCGCACCTATTTTCTAGCCAACCCGAATCTCGAGGGCGAGATTCATCTTAAGGGGGGTAGGTTTGTAACATCCCAAATTTTCAATTTGGAATGTTATACATAGGTCATTCATGCATATCATATTTTATTGCTTTTTGTTCCGCGATCCTCGAAATTCTAAGCAACTCAAGGACCCTCGGAGAGAGTTGGGGATTTCACCGTTTTCATATTTGAATTTTATCAAATATCGAAACGAGGATCATTTGTGTTATTATTTTTCTCTCCGAGAATATTTCATATTAAAATATATGAGTGGAGATAATATGACTTATCCAAAATAAATGAAATATTGGAGGAAAGATTAAAATCAAATATTTGATTTTATTCGGATTTTATTGCTATTTTATTTGAATTAGGAAAAATACACATTTTTCAAAATTGCATTATAGGTCCAAATAAATGTTCACCTTGTCCGGCATATTTTTAGAGGACAGGGAAAATTTATTTCGGGATTTTTGGAGTCCGTTTAGTATTTATTTTCTTTCTTTTTCTGCACGTCGGAATATTTTTTAAAAAAGGATCCGACTCCGGGCCGTACCCGACCGGGACTCCGCCCGGGGGGGCTTTATAAGCCGGGGGCCCCTGCCCCTCAGCCCACCCGCCAGCCCATCGCGCCCTGCCACCCAAACCCTAGCCGCCGCCGCCCGCCGCCGCGCCACCTTCCGCCGCCGCGCCGCTGCCCGCTGGATCTCGTCGCCGTTGACCTGTCGGTTTTTCTTCGGTTAAACCCTGGTTTTTTTATTTTCTGGTTTAATTCGTTAGATCAGTTTTTTTGTCGGTTTATTTATTTTGCGGACGTTCATCCGTTCGTTCGTTTAAACGAACACCGTTCACCCGTTAGTCACAGACATCGTACGTTCGTTCTTTAGTCTGTTCGTCAGTTTTTCTTTTTCTCGGGTTTTTCGTGATTATTTCTGATCGCGATTTCTGATCCAATTTTTGTTTTAGTTTATATTTCGCTCGATTATGGGAATCAGGCAATTAATCGCCCAGATCTTCGTCTCGAAGCCCTCTTTCTGTTAACCAACTTGAACAAGATTTTGGTACTGTAAAATTTGACTTTAGTCGAGATTAGTAATCAGATCTTGTTTCTTTTGCCGTTTGAGTTTCGTTGCTCTGTTTGATTTGATTCTTTTTGCAAACCAGAGTTCTTAAGTTGAATTTTCTGGTTAGATCTTCTTATTTGAGTTTTACCCGTGCATCTTTGCTTGATTGATTATGTATGTTATTGTTTATTTGTGATAGAATTTCTGGAGTGCGAAGCGTGCTACTACGAGTCACTAGGTTTTGCGGATCGTCAGCAAGGCAAGTAACACATTGATCATACCCCTTTATTACCCATTTTTTATGCATTAGATACAACCCTCACACATTGCATGAGTAGGATCTCTTAACATGTGGGTTTGGGAAGTAGATGATGAGGTAGAACCTATTACCTGTTTTAATATCAAACCCTTGGGAGTTACTTCTACATTATGCTTATATTGCTATGCTATGCTCGTAGATGTGGGTTGGGTTTGAGTGTACTCCATGACAGATGTGAGATTGTTAATTAATGGTTCAACTTAAGGTGGCAACTTTAATACACATCTGTGTGGATTGCTTTTTTGGGCACCTGGAGAATCCAGTGTTGTCCTAGGATATCCCGGAGTACCCGTGTCATCATCCTACGGTCCGCCACCTAGGCTCAAAGGGATCATAAGATTATTCATGCTAGAAACTTCCGTGTGCAGCCACAAGCCATTATGGGCTCTGGCATAGTTGAGTATGTTGTGTGACCTCTTTCAGTGGTGGGATAGAAGATGTAGAGCGAAAGTAGGTGTAATTGTCCACCCAGAGTAAAGAGTTAATGCTTCTGAAAGACTGTGTCTCGGTCATCCGTTTCTCAAACACCATGTAGTGTGAGAAATCCAACGGAGGAGATCGAGTCTTGTGGGGAAAAGTGCGCTAACCTCTGCAGAGTGTACAAACTAATCATGGTTACCTGTGTCCCCGGTTATGGACATCTTGAGTATCTAGTACTTGGATTATCCTATTGTATCTCATCACTCTAATTTAATTTGTTGGGTTGATAATTACCTTAATTGGGATTGAGTTGGAGGAACCTTCTCAATGATGTTTCAACTACCATGATACTTAAATAAAATTTATTCCTTTGTTGTAGGGAAAAATTGGCTTTTCGCAAAAACATATAACCATAGAGCCTCCACCAGCCATATATGCATGTAGTGATAGCATTTATCTGTTCATTGCTCTACTGTGTTATATTGCCAGCATATTCTATGTGCTGACCCGTTTTGGGCTGCAACGTATTATGTTGCAGACTTTTCAGACGACGATTAAAGGTGCGATAGGTCATTGTCGTGCACTCAGCTATGCCGTTGGAGTTGATGGCCTCACTTTATCTTCCAAGCCTTCCGCTGTTATCGTGTTAGATGGCCTTAAGCCATATTTATTGTAATAAGTTCTCCTTTGAGACATTCAATGTAATAAGTGTGTGATTGCTACTCTGTTATAAATCCTTCGAGTACTGTGTGTGTCAGCATTACCGATCCAGGGATGACACTGAAACACATAGACTTGACCGTTTGAGGTCGGGTCGCTACACTTTGGTTCTCAATAGGAAGTTCTCCTCCATGTTCCTGGAGATCTATTCGATGTAATACTTTTTGCGGTGTGTTTGCCGTGACCGATGAATTGTGGGTTTATGATCAGGATTATCAATGAACAATATTTGATTCTTCTCTGAATTCTTTTATGCATGTTTTTATATCTTTGCAAGTCTCTTCGAATTATAGGTTTAGTTTGGCCTACTAGATTGATCTTTCTTGGAATGGGAGTGTGAAGCCCGGGTAGTTAAGCTAAAGTGAACCTCCACTAATGATGCCACATCCCCTCGTTTACTGTTGATAAACTTGTGTTAGTATGAAACCCAATTCAAAATTTATAATAAAAACAAACAATTAAAGTTTTCAAACAATAAAACCAAAAAGTTCGGGTTGTGGCAAATATTCCATACTAAATATTGGTGAAGGAACCACACTTCTGTAAAGTATTTAAGTGCACTATATTAATTAAAACAGTAGCTTATTTAAATACCTTTTATAGTTAATAAAATGTTAAACTAAGTTATTTGGGACTAGACTTTTGTGACTATGGACTTAGTGGAGATACTAATTTAGATGCTAAGTGTATATTTACTAAAACTAAAATAAAATGTAACTAAGATAAAATAGGAAAGAGTAAACAAAAAAGAAATGAAACAAAAAAAGGAAAAGAAATGACAACCCCCCTCCCCTTCGTCCGTTTGGCCCATTTGGCCAACAGCAAGCTGGCCCACTTCCCCTGGCCTATATGGCCTGCACCACCACCTAACCCTAATCCCCTCCCTCACAACCCCCCGATCCAGTCCCCTTCCCACTCCCCCCACTCGCGCCCCCACTCTCACTCTCCCCCGATCCCATCGGGATCGGGCTCGAGCATCGCCGCCGCCTGGAGCCACATCGTCTGAGCCCCGCACCACCCCGACCCCATCGCCTCGTCCCCGCCGTCGTCGACCCCGTCGCCGTCCTCCACCTCGACCGCCTCTCGCCGGACCTCGCGTCTTCGACCTCTTCCCCGCCGGCCGCGAGCAAGCCTCGGCGCCCCATCTCCCCATTAACGCCGGTGAGCCCCCCGGCCTCTCCTCCTCTCTCTGCCCTCGCACACGACCGCGGCCATCACGCCCCGGGCCGCGTCCAAGCTCGTCGCCCGCGTCGTCCCGCTGCCCCGCGCTCTGCCTTGCCCTCCTCACCGCTGCTCCGCCCGGTCACCGTGACCCCGTCCCGCCCGGCGTGTCACCTCGCTCGCTCGTGCCCGTGCTGTGGCCGGCTACCGCGTGCTGCTGCTCCTGCGGCTGCGCCGCCCCCGCTCCTCGCGACCACCACCGTGCCACCGCCCCCGCCACACCCGCCTGCTCCCCTCGCCCGTGCTAGCCTCGCCCACGCCGGCCTGGCGACCTGCCAGCTCCGCCGCCCTCCCCCGCGCCCCTGGGCATACACCCGCTCGTGCTGTGCCCAGTGCCCGCGCCCGCGTCGCCTGTTCGGGCAGCCCCCGCTGCACCCGAACCCACTATGGCCCTTAGGGCCTATGACATATGGGCCCGGCCCACAGACGATTTTATAAAAAAAGGATTTAAAAAATAATAAAAATAAATTTAATTAATTAATTAACTAAATTAATTAACTTATTAATCATATTTAGTTAACCTAATTAACTATTGTTAATTAATTAAAAAGTAATTAGATTAGCTAAATCCTAATTAGAATAAACAGAGTGTGACATGCAGGACCCACACGTCAGATTGACCGAGTCAACTGTACTGTTGACTGATGACCTCAGCATTGCATCATGATGACATCAGCAAACACTATTCTGGATAATGTTAGAATTAAATAGACAAATAAATTTAGAAAATGATTAAAACTTTAGAAAATCTTATAAAATAATCCGTAACTCGAATGAAAATACTTTACACATGAAAGTTGCTTAGAACGACGAGACAAATCCACACATCCCTAGCATAGCAAACTCGCAACTTTGCCCCTCCGGTTCATTTGTCCAAAAATGCAAAACACCGGGAATACTTTCCCGGATGTTTCCCCCCTTCGCTGGTACCACCTCCTACAGCGTTAGGGCACACCTAGCACCGTGCATTGTCATGTCTTCCATCGTCATGCTTATGTTTGCATTATATTTATTGTTTCTTCCCCCTCTTCTCTCGTTAGACACCGAGACCGATGCCGCTGCTACCCAGTACGACTACGGTATTGACGACCCCTCCTTTCCAGAGCAACCAGGCAAGCCCCCCTTGATCACCATATGTCACCTATTCCTTCTCTCTACTGCTTGCATTAGAGTAGTGTAGCATGTTACTGCTTTCGGTTAATCCTATTCTGCTGCATAGCCTGTCATTCTTGCTACATTTGTTACCCTTACCTGGAATCCTAAATGCTTAGTATAGGATGCTAGTATTCCATCAGTGGCCCTACACTCTTGTCCGTCTGCCATGCTATACTACTAGGTCGTGATCACTTCGGGAGGTGATCATGGGCATATGCTATATACTTTATACTCTTACATTACTTATGATATTGTTCGGAGATGGGGGCTGAAGGGTCATGTGGCTCCATCCCGGTAGAGGTGGGCCTAGGTTCCCGACTGTTACTTTGTGGTGGAGCGACAGGGCAGGTTGAGACCATCTGGGCGAGAGGTGGGCCTGGCCCTGGTCGGCGTTCGCGGTTACTTTAAAATAACACGCTTAACAAGTTCTTGGTATTTGATCTGAGTCTGGCCATTTGGTCTATACGTACTAACCAACTACATGGGAAAGATATGGGCACTCGGCGTTGTGGTATCAGCCGAAGCCTTCGTGATGTCAGCGACTGAGCAGCGCGTGCCGGATTGGAACGTAAGCCTTCTCTTGTATTAAGGGAGCTAGTTCTGCTTCCGGCCGCCCTCGCAACATGCAGGTGTGCAATGGGCGATGGGCCCAGACCCCTGCACCATAGGATTTAGACCGGTGTGCTGACCTCTCTATTGTGCCTAGGTAGGGCTGCGACGTGTTGATCTTCCGAGGTCGGGCATGACCCAAAAAAGTGTGCCCGACCAAATGGGATCGACCATGTTGGGTTAAGGGGTGCACCCCTGTAGGGAAGTTTATCTATTCGAATAGCCGTAATCTTCGGTAACAGGACAACTTGGAGTTGTGCCTTTACCTTATGACAACTAGAACCGGATATTTAATAAAACACACCCTTCCAAGTGCCAAATATAACCTGGTGATCGCTCTCACACAGGGCGACGAGGGGAGGATCGCCTGGTGGGATTATGCTATGCGATGATACTTGGTGAACTTACCATCTACTCTCTTCTACATGTAGCAAGATGGAGGTTGCCAGAAGTATAGTCTTCGGCAAGACTAGCTACCCCCCTCTTATGCTCGCATTCTGCAGTTCAGTCCACCGATATTGCCTCTTTACACATATACCCATGCATATGTAGTGTAGATCCTTGCTTGCGAGTACTTTGGATGAGTACTCACGGTTGCTTTTCTCCCTCTTTCCCCCCTTTCTATTTCTTTCTGGTTGCCGCAACCAGATGCTGGAGCCCAGGAGCCAAACGCCACCATCGAAGACGACTCCTACTACACCGGAGGTGCCTACTACTACGTGCAGGCCGCTGACGACGACCATGAGTAGTTTAGGAGGATCCCAGGCAGGAGGCCTGCGCCTCTTTCGATCTGTATCCCAGTTTGTGCTAGCCTTCTTAAGGCAAACTTGTTTACTTATGTCTGTACTCAGATATTGTTGCTTCCGCTGAGTCATCTATGACCGAGCACTTGTATTCGAGCCCTCGAGGCCCCTGGCTTGTATTATGATGCTTGTATGACTTATTTATGTTTTTAGAGTTGTGTTGTGATATCTTCCCGTGAGTCCCTGATCTTGACCGTACACGTTTGCGTGCATGATTAGTGTACGATTGAATCGGGGGCGTCACAAGTTGGTATCAGAGCCGACTGCCTGTAGGAATCCCCCTTGCAAACTCCTTGGCCGAAGTTGAGTCTAGACATTGCAAAACTTTTACTAACATGGATGTGTGTCTTACGGACCCACGTCGCCATTGGGTGGAATTAGCATCTTTTATTCCTCGACCTATACTCTGGGACTCTAATCTCTCCTCTATTCGAGTTAAATAATTTTACTAACACCGACTCTAGGTTCTCATAACTACTTCCACCCGGAGAGCCGCTTACTCCAGATGATTACTTGGTCCACCGAAGGATTTCGAAGATACTCTCCGATGTTCTTTCGAGACTTTGAGCATGTTGCTTTTGCAATTCCCTACCACTGAAATATCCCTATGGATAAATACATACACTTACCGTTCTTACTTTTATTCCCAGTTGATCTTGTTATAACAAGATACCCCGAAATCCCCTCTATTGTTCCGACAATATTTTGTGCCTACTGCCTTGCAGTTCCTTGCCACCTGAATACCCCTACGGATAATTTCTCGCCCTTATCGAGTATCCGCTCATCCCTAGTTGTTCATGTGTTTCACAATTGTCTTCGAAATACTATTCGATCCTCCAAAATTTCTAAGTAGCTTATTGCTCTGCAATACTTGTCCGCTTGCATTATGGATGCTTTCCATATGTCTGGCAATATTCGTTAGTATCCTTAGACACCGTCATTTTGATCCTATTGATTCAACATGAGTGCGAATGCATGCAATCGTCAATTGATCCTTTTAAATTATCTTTCCGGCTCAGACGTCATTTTGAACATGAGCTTGTTCTCGACCGATCTATTTGCCATCAATTGTACCCTTAGGTCTACTGAATTTATCCATCCTTGATCAGAGCGTTGGCTTCTGATCTTTGATTTGGAAATCATATTTCCGTTGCATTTGAGCTTGGAATTAGTTAGTAGTTTCTATAATCTGATCCCTTTGCACTCCTTCTTCCTCTAAGTGAGTACCGAAACTCACATCAACCCTGTTGTGGACCGCCAGAACCATTGTCGGGTTATTATCCAACAGTGTCCTTCACATCCAAAATTCTCGTGAGTTCTTTCCCTGATACATAATGCATGTGGTAAATTGTATCTTCTACTTGTGTCAACCATGCTCAGCTTTTGAACTTCTGTTAGTTACTCCTGAAGTTCGTGGTATATGTTCCTAAGATACCCCTATGGGTTGAACCTATGCCTTCTTTAGTCTATGTGAACCCGATGTTTATGCGGGTTATATCTATTGGTGTTTTGTCGGAAAAAATTTCAACTCTATAAATTCTTCGAAGACGAGAAGTGAATGAATGGTTATGCAGTGAAGAACTGGGAGTCGACCTTGAACTTTGTGTTCATGCCCATGGACATGATGTAGATCCTATCATGAAAACTTCTTGTAATAATAAATATTTCCTTGATAAATATCATATGGTATCTGTGAATTGATCCTTTGCAACCGCGGTTCCGACCATGATTTTTCTCCTTTGATTCTATTTCTCGGACAAGTTAAAGTACTTGCCTTCTGCCGATCAGTACACCTTCCCAACCTCTATTTTGTTCTACCTTCGAGTATTACCCCCTGGTATCTCGAGGATATGCACCCATTGCACTTCATCTTATGAAATTCTGATGAAGTAGTACCTTTTCCCATCATAGTCACTCCACGGGTTCTAGGTTGTCGTCAACTAAGAACACCGATTTGTGAATCGAATCAATACTGAGATTCAGTACACTCAGTACTTTGTTGTTGAGATGTTTAATACTCCACCGCGTCACTCCTAGCCTGATCGGCTATATCATTATCATGCTAAACCTTAACTGTGCTACCTGGTCCTTCATCCCGGAGCACAACTTTCGATGATGAGCTAATCTTACGTCGATCTTCCTCGTCATATCATTTCTCCTTGAACAACAAGATTTATTTCGAGTTGTGTCATACCCTTGGTTCCAATAACCTTTCGCTTCATCATTCCTTTGACTTGATGTCATCGCCGACCGATTACATATTCATGAAATCTCTTAACAATTGTGTCATGATCATCATCGGCATTCTGAGCTCTTCCAGGATATGAATTGAGTTCACGATGAGAAATACCATCCTTGCCCTCGATGATCTGTGTTATCATCGACCACTGTATTGACTTCCCTCCGACACAAACTTGATTGAGTTTTGTGTTATACCTTGAGTTCCTTGCTATCCAGCATCTGTTCTTCTTTACCTTGGAGTATTAGCATCTTTTATGTCAAGAATGTTGTGAGAGTTTCACCACCTCATAGGAAATTCTTGATGCAGTAATACTTATGGCCATCTCCATTCATATCTTGGTCCTGTGTTGTTTCTAACCGGATTACCAACCATTGAACTATGAGGTGTGAATTCAAAACTTCAAGTAACCATATTGCGTTGAAGTTAGTGGTCGACATTTCATTCTTAGACCATTGGTTATCGAATCACCATTCTAACATCGGTCATGCTACATAAGCCCATATTTCGGGTGCACCTTTCAACTGATGTTTAATTGGGTATGTTTTCCTCGAGCATATCTCATTATATCATTAGATCTGACAAATGTTATCTCCTTGTTCACATAATTGTGTAAATCCATCCTTTGAAATTCTTGATGAATGGTTGCTGAGTCCGTCAACCACCTTCTCATCCTCTCCTTGGTTTAATGATGAACTCATGATTCAGAACTTGCTTCCATAGTTCATTTCCCGAAAATCTTGCAATGCCATCTCGTCAAATTGTGTTGCACCCCTTCCTTCTCAGGCATCTAGAGTCTGAGGTATCCTGACACCAATCGGATCTGAATCTCGGTCAGATATGATGGTTGGGACATATTTCCAATATTTATAACATTGGTCTCTACATGACCCGGTAAGGTGATGTCATGCCTAGCACACCTGGCTGTAGGACCTAGTGTTATAGTTTCCTTTTTAACAAGGTTAACCATTTTTCCATGAGGAAATTGAATGCCTTGTTTAAAAAGTTTATCCTGATGGATCCTTTGTGTATCCAAAGTCCGACCTTTGCTTGAAGACCATGTCAATGCTATCTCGAAGCATGTATGTGGTACTCCGATTTTCAACAAGAGCATTTGAAGCTCAATGCTAAATGTTTCTTGCTCAATTATCCAAACACCATTGTATGGGTAATGGCATGAAATTTCTCTCCCCTTTCCTAAAGGGTTTTCTACGTTATATCCCGTCATGGATATCATGCTTTGCTTGCCCTTGGGAAGGATATACCCTTGAAATATGTGTTTAAACACCTTTTCCTTTCCATTGTTCCATTTAATCCGATGATCACCTTTTCCTTTCCATTATTTTGTTTAATCTTTCTTGTGATCTATATGATCTAAGTAGTAATAATTCACTGCTTATGTAAGCACCTTGGTGTACTACTCTGTCAATAAGACCCTGTTACTATTGTTGATGACATTCCGATAGCCACCGATGGACGAGAACCTTGCCTATTGGTCCGCCTCGTTCAACGAGCAGGAAAATGGTTGTCTTCGTCCCTCACCCTTGGTACCTACGTTGTTGCCAACATAACTGGCAGGCTACCCTCTGATATGCCTTGCTATCGTGACCGTGCAAGATGTCAGCCCCCTTTCTACTTTTAAACGACCCATAGCCCACAGTTTCACAGGATCGAAACCTGACTCTCCTGTACACCACCTATTCCCAAGGTTGTTCCTCGTGCTTGACTTCGTATGTAATTCATGGACCACCTGTTTAGTGATCTATTCTGGTATGAGACGGAATACCTATTCTCGTTGCCCTAAAACCCTTTCACCTTCTGATTAGGCATCAAACGATTGCCTATCCGTTTGAAACTTCTCATGGTACCTTCTTACTTTGCTCTCGATATCTTCCTAAGTTTCAAATCGAGAGATACTTATGATTCTTCCCTGAGTTAACTGTCTGATGCTCGATCTTGTTAGGCTCCATCCATATAGAGTTTTCCCTTCTTACCCTTTCGTAAGTACGGTGAAGATCCTGAAGGAAGGACGAAAACTTCATCATGATGACCTGAAGCAGAGAAATGAAGACATCAGCGCTATGGATCGACCACTTCGAGAAGAGCAACCAAGACCGAGAAGATTCGTTAGGATTTCGTAATCAGACCTTTCCCCCTTATTCCACCTCTTAAATCTCGGGACGAGATTTCTTGTAGTGGAGGAGAATTGTGATGCCCGGGTAGTTAAGCTACAGTGAACCTCCGCTAATGATGCCACGTCCCCTCATTTACTGTTGATAAACTCGCGTCAGTATGAAACCCAATTCAAATATTAAAATAAAAACAAACAACAAAAGTTTTCAAACAATAAAACGAAAATGTTGGGGTTGTGGCAAATATTCCATACTAAGTATTAGTGAAGGAACCACACTTCTGTAAAGTATTTAAGTGCACTATATTAATTAAAACAGTAGCTTATTTAAATACCTTTTATTGTTAATAAAATGTGAAACTAAGTTATTTGGGGACTAGACTTTTGTGACTATGGACTTAGTTGAGATACTAATTTAGATGCTAAGTGTATATTTACTAAAACTAGAATAAAATGTAACTTAGATAAAACAGGAAAGAATAAATAAAAAGAAAAGAAATGAAACAAAAAAAAGAAAGGACAACCACCCTCCCCTTGGTCCGTTTGGCCCATTTGGCCAACAGCCAGCTGGCCCACCTCCCCTGGCCTATATGGCCTGCCCCACCACCTAACCCTAATCCCCTCCCTCACAACCTCCCGATCCAGTCCCCTTCCCACTTCCCCCACTCGCGCCCCCACTCTCCCTCTCCCCCGATCCAATCAGGATCGGGCTCGAACAATGCCGCCACCTGGAGTCACATCGCCGAAGCCCCACGCCACCCCGAACCCGTCGCGTCGTCCCCGCCGTCGTCGACCCCGTCGCCGTCCTCCTCCTCGACCGCCTCCTCGCCGGACCTCGCGTCTTCGCCCTGTTCCCTGCCGGCCGCCAGCAAGCCTCGGCGCCCCCTCTCCCAATCAACGCCGGTGAGGGCCCCGGCCTCTCCTCCTCTCTCTGCCCTCGCACACGACTGCGACCATCATGCCCCGGGCCGCGTCCAAGCTCGTCGCCCGCGTCGTCCCGCTGCCCCGCGCTCTGCCTTGCCCTCCTCGCCGCTGCTCCGCCCGGTCACCGCGACCCCGTCCCGCCCGGCCTGTCACCTCGCGCGCTCGCGCCCGTGCTGTGGCCGGCTACCGCGTGCTGCTGCTCCTGCGGCTGCGCAGCCCCCGCTCCTCGCGACCACCACCGTGCCACCGCCCCCGCTTCACCAGCCTGCTTGCCTCGCCCGTGCGGGCCTCGCCCACGCCGGCCTGGCAACCTGCCAGGTCTGCCGCCCTTCCCCGCGCCCCTAGGCATACACCCGCTCGGGCTGCGCCCAGCGCCCGCGCCCGGATCGCTTGTTCGGGCAGCCCCCGCGGCACCCGAACCCACTATGGCCCTTAGGGCCTATGACATGTGGGCCCCGCCCATAGAATGATTTTATAAAAAAAAGGATTTTAAAAAATAATAAAAATAAATTTATTTAATTAATTAATTAGTTAACTAAATTAATTAACTTAATTAATCATGTTTAGTTAACCTAATTAACTATTGTCAATTAATTAAACAGTAATTAGATTAGTTAAATCCTAATTAGAATAAACACAATATGACATGCAGGACCCACACGTTAGTTTGACCTAGTCAACTGATGACCTCAGCATTGCATCATCATTACTTCAGCAAACACTATTCTGGATAATGTTAGAATTAAATTGACAAATAAATTTTGAAAATGATTAAAACTTTAGAAAATCATATAAAATAATCCGTATCTCGAATGAAAATACTTTGTACATGAAAGTTGCTCAGAACGACGAGACGAATCCGGATATGCAACCCGTTCGTCTGCCACACAACCCTAGCATAGCAAACTCGCAACTTTACCCCTCCCGTGCATTTGTCCGAAAACGCAAAACACCGGGAATACTTTCCTGGATGTTTCCCTCCTTCGCTGGTACCACCTCCTACTGCGCTAGGGCACACCTAGCACCGCGCATTGTCATGTCTTCCATCGTCATGCTTATGTTTGCATTATATTTATTGTTTCTTCCCCCTCCTCTCTCGTTAGACACTGAGACCGCCGCCGCCGCTACCCAGTACGACTACGGTGTTGACGACCCCTCCTTGCCAGAGCAACCAGGCAAGCCCCCCCCCTTGATCACCATATATCGCCTATTCCTTCTCTATACTACTTGCATTAGAGTAGTGTAGCATATTGCTGCTTTCGGTTAATCCTATTCTACTGCATAGGCTGGCATAGTTGCTACAGTTGTTACCCTTACCTGCAATCCTAAATGCTTAGTATAGGATGCTAGTCTTCCATCAGTGGCCCTACACTCTTGTCCGTCCGCCATGCTGTACTACTGGGCCGTGATCACTTCGGGAGGTGATCATGGGCATATGCTATATACTTTATACTGTTACATTACTTATGATACTGTTCGGAGATGGGGGTTGAAGGGGCAGGTGGGTCCATTCCGGTAGAGGTGGGCCTGGGTTCCCAACGGCCCCCAACTATTACTTTGTGGCGGAGCGACAGGGCAGGTTGAGACCACCTAGGCGAGATGATGCGGAGCATCCTATGGACATCACCATGTCAAGAGTCCGTTCGGCGAGTGACACATGCGACCTATACTTCACATACACAAAGGTGAATCATCTCCTTTACACGTGCTCACTTGACCCCTTGGAGGATGGTATACTACTTGACACCCCTTTCGTGTGCATGCATAGGTATTGTCGGAACGCTACGGACGACGAGGAGGAGTGCAAGCGCCAAAGAAGCTACAGCGTGCGGACGTCCGGCCCACACCGGACGACCGGTCATTCGAGCAGACGTCCGTCCTCCACCGGACGACCGGCGCCTGAAGCCCAGCCAACGCTAGCTACAACACCTCCCAGCGAGCGGACGTCCGGTCCCCAGCGGACGACCGGTAATATTAATGGAAGTCCGAAGATACCGGACGATCGGTGTCCCTTCACAGAACAGTTTCAGCGGACGTCCGACGACTAGCGGACGACCGGTCCCTCCTGGGCCACCAGACGGCCGATACCCACCGGACGACCGGTACCTGCCTCTGCGCAACTGCGGGCCTTTGGCCTTGTATCTCTCTCCCACTTACCCCTTCGAGGCTTAGACTATAAATAGACCACCTCCACCTCCTTTCTAGGGTTAGATTTGGTTTAGCTCATTTGTGAGATAGAGCTTTGCTCATCCATTACGGATCTACTCCACGAGAGAGACCGCGGCCCCTCTACGGAGAAGATCACCTTGGATTCAAGACCCACTCTTGGGTGGCACCCATCAAGACCTCCTCACGGAGAAGAACCGGTTACCGTTTGTATCGTCCGTTGTTGACTTTGGATCTTGTATCTTACCTTTGTGTTCATCGATCTAGCACATGTGTAATCGAATCTTGTTGGTCTGAGTGATTCTCTCGTGTTTTCCCTCGTGTTTTGCCCCGTGTTCTTCGTGTTCTTAGTTGGGATCCGCTCCTTTCATGAAAGATCGGCCATCTAGGGTTCCACCCTACATCATCTTGGATCAGAGCTTAGGTTGATAACGATTTTGGAGCCTCCCCTCTTTGTTTTCTAGCTTGATTTTGTTGTGTTCTTCCCCAATTTCGAAAATCCCCACCCAAAATAGCCCCAATTTTTTTGTGATTTGTTGGTGAGATGAAGTTTTGTTGATTTTGATCCATGGATTTGCTTGGTTTCGAGTGGATCTAGCATTTACCCAAGTTTCCCCATCTTTCATCCACGAAATCTCCCCAATTTTGCCCCCAAAATCCCAAAATTCCGCCCAAAATCGCGTCCCGAAACTCGCATCTCGCGTTGACCCCGACCCACCGGACGACCGTCACTTTCCGGACGTCCGGAGCCCCAGGAACGACCGGACGTCCGCAACTTACCAGACGACCGGAACCAGCCAACAGAATGGAAATTAGCGGATTTCCGAGCTAACCTGACGTCCGGCCACCGGACATCCGTCCATTAGCGGACGTCCGCTACCTGTAGATATTGACTTCGGCTGATTTTTGTTTTGTCCGTAACTAATTCATCCGAACTTTGATTTTGACGTTCTTTAGCTCGTTTTGAAGCTATTGACATCCCCCTTCCTACAAAAATACCACAAAAATCATTTGACTCCATCAAATTTTTGGAACTTTGGCATCTTTGCCTAGGGCTTCCACCACATCATCCGCTACACCACCACCGACTTCCGCAACCTAACCAATTTTGTTCCCCATAGTTGTTTGTGTTGTGAGTTGTGTCTCCTAAGGTGTTTAGGCTACTTAGGGACCGTGCTTCCAACCCCAACACCGTGTATAGTTCACCACCTTACACCCCACTTCCGCATTGCGTACTCCAGAACCACCATTGCATTTCCGCAATCCCATTGAGCTTTCGCAACCACCACCGCATTCCCTCTACACCAATTGACTTTTGTCCTTGAGATTTTGAGTTGTGGTTTTTCCGTTTCCTAAGGTGTTTCGGCTACTTAGGGATGAGTCTCCATCATCTTGGTATCTACATCAAGAACACCGCCACTCATCATCGCAACGGACGGTAACCTCGACGACACCATTGTACATTTCCCCTTGCTATTGCATTGAAAACCACTAGCCCATTTTGTGTCACTTGCCTATCGAGACTAGCCATTTGAGCATTGCCCGGGAATGCTACTTGCGCACATTAGTGTTCCGTACCTTCCATTGCATATATACCATATCATATTGGTAATATATCATCTCTTGTGTCACAAAGATTGTTCCCGCATATACACAATTGCTATCTTGGTTTGTGCATTTCGCAAAGTGGCCATACATACAAAAAAACAA
Source organism: Aegilops umbellulata (assembly GCA_032464435.1). Lineage (NCBI taxonomy): Eukaryota > Viridiplantae > Streptophyta > Magnoliopsida > Poales > Poaceae > Aegilops > Aegilops umbellulata. The sequence goes on along the minus strand of CP136058.1, from coordinate 221,745,682 downwards.
TAAGCTTTTAAGCAAAAGAGAAAGAGCAAAGAGAGCTTGTAAGCAAGTGCCATAGCATCATACCACATTGCATAAGATTGTCATATCCGATCATCTTGGATCATATTGATAGAAATACCGGGAACCATACATACATAGCATACTTGGGATAGAAAGTTTATCCATTTTGCATATCATAGGTTGTGCACAAGTGTCGTATCCGCCTATTGAGCAATCGTGCTAGCGTCTCTCTTGAGTTGTGCAACATGAGCATTTTCCGTGGATTCCACATTTTGAGCTCATTCCTTGGTTGCACGACCCCATCTATCTATCTGTGTGTGTGTTTCCATGTGCCATTCATTGCTATTGGTCTACTTGTTTCACTTGCGAATTTGTGAATCTTTTTCAACATTATTGACTCTTGCTAACATTTTACATCAAATTTTTGTGCCACTATCCTCACCAAGATCCACCATAAGCCTCATTTGTGTAGGTGTGAGAAACCGACAAGAATTGATACAAATTGTGCTATTTCCTTGTTACACATTGAGTGATCATTGATCCATCTTCAACATCGGTCAAGGTACATTTGGTATAAGTTCTTCTCTTTCTCCCACTCATATTTGCTCGAGTCTTGTGATGGATAGGCAAGGCATTTCACCTTCGGTATACAACAGCGACGAGTTCGATGCTAAGAACCACTACACTGACGCCAAGATGCAAGCTCAAATGGAGGAGATCAAAGCACTCATCAAGTCCTACAAGAGAACTTCCTCATCTTCAAGAAGTCACTCAAGTACACATGCTTCCGAGCTACCATCTCCGGCAAGATCACATCGGCATCGACACCATCACCACCAAGTACGTGAAGGTCAAGAGCTCAACACCAACAACCGCTCAACGACTTCACCATCTCCCTTGGCATCTTCGCCAAGTGACTTCAAGGCATCTTCGCCTATGGACATATGGCATCTTCGCCAACAAGCACCTCAAGACTATGCTCAAGTGAAGCTCCCCAAGCTCAAGTCCGCGACTTCCACGAGCTACTACAACCTCGACATCGACCACGCGATTCCTTTCTATGGAACTCAAGAACCCAAGGAGTATCTCGAGTGGGAGCGTTTAATGGACGACTACCTCAAGCTACATCAAGTTCCTCCCGAAGATCAAGTGAAGTGCGCCACAAGAAACTTCCACGACTATGCCTCGACATGGTGGTTTCACACACGTTCGGAGAGCTACGACATGAGTTGGCCCAAGACGAAGAAAGCTTCGCGGCGAGAGTTTGTGCCTCCAACCTACACGGAACAACTTCTACGCCAATTGGAGAACACCAACCAAGGATCCAAGTCCTTCGATGAGTACTTCAAGGAGATGAAGAAAGCCTTGCGACGAGCCGGCGTGGACGACCCCATGTCAATGAAGTTCCACTTCATGATGGGATTGAACAACGACATCTCCAAGACTATCTTCCTCGTGAACTACAAGTCCCTCGACGACAACTACATTGGTGCTCTCAAGGCGAAACAAGAACTCATGAAGGCCAAGGCTTCTCCACACCAAGCACACTTCTCGAAGACCAAACTCATTGTCGACGAGCATGAGGCTAGTACCACCAAGATGTCCAAGCCCGACGAGCTCCAAGACGATGATCCCAAGTTCGACTTCACCGCCATCCCTCTTTGTGGCCTTGATGATGACAAGTCTACTTTGACTCTTTTTCAAGATGGTGCGGCGACAAGTACGACTATGGAGACCTTCAAGGACCAAGCTTTGGAGGCGAGTGACATGGTGACGAGCAAGGATGATGCTTCCATCTTAGGAGGCGAGAGTGATGATGTGCCATCTTCGGCCTTCATCCATGGCGACGGTGATGAGATGGTTGAGCATGGGATTTTCCGTCCGACCACGGTGACGTATGATGACTTGAGTGACTTGTGCCACCATATTGAGAGTGAGAGTGACTTCACCACTAGCCACATGTGTGATGAGTTGCCCCAATGCCCATGTGAGGAGAGCCACAACCCCACCACTTGAGTGAGATGAGTGACTCCACCATATGTGACTTTGAGTGCACCTACCTTGAGGGAGTGGGTGAACCACCACATAGAGAGAGTGAGGCCACTTCGATTTCTAACGACTTAACCTCTACCTCTATTGTGTCTTCTCATTTGGTGCTAGGTCCCATATATGATGACGCGCCGATTCGCGACAACTACGTCCTTCCTTTGGACAAGACGGTGGCCATGGTAGAATATGATGCACCCCCCACATGGTTCCATCAAGATGAAGATGATCACCATTTGGTATTTCCCACCTCACCTACACCACTTGAGTGTAATGAACAAGGTAACATAGGTGAAGGTGATGCTCTAGTGCCACTAGTGGACATTCTTGACATTGATTGCTTGCATGATGTTGATCAACCTATTGCCATGATTCATGCAAGTATGATTTCCCCATGCGATGATTTGCCCATTTATGATGAATATGATGATTCTCATGTGGAGTCTATTGGTTGCGATGCCATGTTACATAGGATTTCTTGTGACAATTCTTTAGGTCACATCATGTTTGACAACCCGCTTGACTTGTCATATGCTATGAATGAGATCAATCATATGTCATATTTGCAATCTCATCTTAGTGACTATGCATATGCCATTAAAATCAACCCAATTTGCACTTATGGCATAGATGACAAGCCCATGGTTATTGGCATTCTTTTTCTTGTGATGATAGTGATATGCTCCATTTGCATCATTTATCTCATATGCCATGCCATGACTACCTAGCTTCAGATATGCATTGTTTTGGATGTTGTCCATTTTCTCCATATGATATCCCCGCTATTGCTCATGAGGAGACCCCCATAGTTTCCTCATACATTTTAGGAGATTTTGATTCATCCTATCCATTACATGATCCCAATACTTATGTGCACAATATGCTTCCCATCAATGAAAATGATATTATTGTGCCATATATTTGTATGCTCAATTTGCATCCACATCGTGTTATACACAACAACTATTCTTTCATGATGGATGACATGTTCTTATACCATGCATCAAATTTCTTTGAGCGATGCTTATCTTGTGCTAACTCACATGTGCACATACACATCATGATGGATGATGTGTACATTTACCACGAGCACAATTTCTTTGGTTTGTGTCTCTTTTGTGTAGGTACCCATGAATACTTGTCAACCTCGCAATCGCACGAGTTGACAAAACGAGCTCTAGAGAGCAATGATGATTTGGGATCCCATGGATTTCCTTTCCCACCGCTCACTTCGCGCAAACGCTTCGCGCATTTCTTTTACATGGCCCTCACATGGTTATGGGTTGTTGTCCATTATATATCCTTTGCCCATCTTGCCATGTTCACCTTGCATGATATGCCCATTACTATGCTTTTCCCATGCATTTGTGACCCATACTTTGCATTACACATGATGATTGATTCTAGTACTTGTATGTGTATTTGCAAGCATGGTGGAGATATTGTATGTTATTTCCATTATTGCTTTGTGCCCCATGCCTATGATGATACTATGATCTTGATTTGTGTTCGTGCTTGCGATATGTCATGTACATTGCCTATGTCTATTCTTTGCTCACATGACATGATTGCCATGATTTACCCTAGTGTGTTGCATATTCGCTCCACTAGTTTGCATGACTTGATTACTATGATTGCTTGCCTTGTTGCATCACCGATGATTCATACTTGCTCACTTCATGCGGTTGATGACAACCATTTCCATGCTTTGCACATGATTGTTATTGCTTCTTGTCATTTATCTCCATGTGTTGCCTCTCTCATTCTAGATGATTTGACATGTATTGAGTGCAACAATGCCCTTAGTCTTGATAATGAGTTTGCCCCCATAGCATTCTCACATATAATTGGAGATTTTGACATATTCCTTGTGAAGCATGCTTGTCTTACCTTTTTGCACCATATACCCCGTGCAATGAATATAGCCATTGTTGCATCATATTATTCATGCACTTGTGCTTCTCATGGTTATGTGCAAAAGAAGAGAACCATCATGATGGATGATGTGTTTATCTACCATGCGCATCTGTTCTTTGTTTTGTTGTGTGCATGTGTAGGATACTTGGACTTTGTGTCGACTTCCGCTTCACGTGAGTTGACCATTCGAGCTCTTGAGAGTGAACCATCTTCTACCACGACGATTCTACATCGCACTTGCTTGTGCTTCGGCATTGTGAAGGACGCACAAGGACACGCCTTCAAGGTGACATCTTTCTTGAGCATGGATATTGCGGATCATACTACTTGTGTTGCTTGCACGATGAGACTTATTGTTCATCCTGGATCACTTGATTGCACACTTGTTAGAGATCTTGTTTCGACTTGTCATTTTAACCATTCCATGCATCATGATATATATGCCTTGTGTGTTGCATCCAATTCTTGGATTAGTTGCTCCTCTCATATGTTTGGTTGCAACAATATCATCACTTCACATATGCCATGTCCCATTGCTTGTCACATGATTGACTTGATTGCCTCACACATGATGAACAATTTCTCTTTCTATTGTGTTGAGTGCCACACTATGTTCACTACACCCTATGCACATTATGCTTGGATTGTCTTGCACTTAACCCATGTGTTTAGACATCTCATTTTCTTAGGTGTTGTGAATGATTCCTATGCCTACCATAGACCTTTCATTGAGCGCTTTGCCCATGCTTGCTATGAACTTGAGGTAGATGCTTATTCTCTTGACACACATATTTGCATCTCTACCTCACATTTACATGCTTGTCCCCATGATATCTTTGCTTGTGATCAATCAATATACTTACATGCCATGTCACAATCCTTTGTCACACCATATGCTTTGCATGTTGACGACACTTGTTTGGTGAATCACCTCTTGAATGCTTGGTTTTGCACTAACGCTAACCACATTTGTTTTTCCAAGTGTTTGTTTTCCTTACTCCTTTTTAAGGAATCACAAGACGGTGCGACATTGGAGAGTGCCCATTTCGAGCTTCAAGATGACAAGTACTTGGTGAACTTCCACTTCTACACGGCGAAGCCATCTCTTTCCCATGGTGATTTGGTTTCCGATCCGAGGTTTGATCTTTCCCAAGGGAGGGGAGATGACGCGGAGCATCCTATGGACATCACCATGTCAATAGTCCGTTCGGCGAGTGACACATGCGACCTCTACTTCACATACACAAAGGTGAATCATCTCCTTTACACGTGCTCACTTGACCCCTTCGAGGATGGTATACTACTTGACAACCCTCTCGTGTGCATGCATAGGTATTGTCAGAACGCTACGGACGACGAGGAGGAGTGCAAGCGCCAAGGAACACCTACACCATCCGCGAGGGAAGCGTGGAAACTAAGACGGAAGAAGAGCTGCCAAAGAAGCTACAGCGTGCAGACGTCCGGCCCACACCGGAAGACCGGTCATTCGAGCAGACGTCCGGCCTCCACCGGACGACCGGCGCCTGAAGCCCAGCCAACGCTAGCTACAGCACCTCCCAGCGAGCGGACGTCCGGTCCCCAGCGGACGACTGGTAATATTAACGGAAGTCCAAAGATACCGGACGACCGGTGTCCCTTCACAGAACAGTTTCAGGGGACATCCGACGACTAGCGGACGACCGGTCCCTCTTGAGCCACCAGACGGCCGGTACCCACCGGACGACCGGTACCTGCCTGTGCGCAGCTGCGGGCCTTTGGCCTTGTATCTCTCTCCCACTTACCCCTTCGAAACTTAGACTATACATAGACCACCTCCACCTCCTTTCTAGGGTTAGCATTGGTTTAGCTCATTTGTGAGAAAGAGCTTTGCTCATCCATTACGGATCTACTCTATGAGAGAGACCGCGGCCCCTCCACGGATAAGATCACCTTGGATTCAAGACCCCCTCTTGGGTGGCCCCCATCAAGACCTCCTCGCGGAGAAGAACCGGTTACCGTTTGTATCGTCCGTTGTTGACTTTGGATCTTGTATCTTACCTTTGTGTTCATCGATCTAGCACATGTGTAATCGAATCTTGTTGGTTTGAGTGATTCTCTCGTGTTTTCCCTCGTGTTTTCCCCCGTGTTCTTCGTGTTCTTAGTTGGGATCCGCTCCTTTCGTGAAAGATCGGCCATCTAGGGTTCCACCCTACATCATCTTGGATCAGAGCTTAGGTTGATAACGATTTTGGAGCCTCCCCTCTTTGTTTTCTAGCTTGATTTTGTTGTGTTCTTCCCCAATTTCGAAAATCCACACCAAAAATAGCCCCAATTTTTTTTATTATTTGTTGGTGAGATGAAGTTTTCTTGATTTTGATCCATGGATTTGCTTGGTTTCGAGTGGATCTAGCATTTCCCCAAGTTTCCCGATCTTTCATCCACGAAATCTCCCCAATTTTGCCCCCAAAATCCCAAAATTCTGCCCAAAATCGCGTCCCGAAACTCGCATCTCGCGTTGACCCCGACCCACCGGACGACCGTCACTTTCCGGACGTCCGGAGCCTCAGGAACGACCGAAAGTCCGCAACTTACCGGACGACCGGAACCAGCCAACAGAATGGAAATTAGCGGATTGCCGAGCTAACCTGACTTCCGGCCACCAGACATCCGTCCATTAGCGGACGTCCGCTACCTGTAGATATTGACTTCGACTAATTTTTGTTTTGTCCGTAACTAATTCATCCGAACTCCGATTTCGACGTTCTTTAGCTCGTTTTGAAGCTATTGACATCCCCCTTCCCACAAAAATACCACCAAAATCATTTGACTCCATCAAATGTTTGGAACTTTGGCATCTTTGCCTAGGGCTTCCACCACATCATCTGCTACACCACCACCGACTTCCGCAACCTAACCAATTTTGTTCCCCATAGTTGTTTGTGTTGTGAGTTGTGTCTCCTAAGGTGTTTAGGCTACTTAGGGACCGTGCTTCCAACCCCGACACCGTGTATAGTTCACCACCTTACACCCCACTTCCGCATTGCGTACTCCAGAACCACCATTGCATTTCCGCAATCCCATTGAGCTTTCGCAACCACCACCGCATTCCCTCTACACCAATTGACTTTTGTCCTTGAGATTTTGAGTTGTGGTTTTTCCGTTTCCTAAGGTGTTTCGGCTACTTAGGGACGAGTCTTCATCATCTTGGTATCTACATCAAGAACACCACCACTCATCATCGCAACGGACGGTAACCTCGACGACACCATTGTACATTTCCCCTTGCTATTGCATTGAAAACCCCTAGCCCATTTTGCGTCACTTGCCTATCAAGACTAGCCATTTGAGTATTGCCCGGCAACGTTACTTGTGCACATTAGTGATCCGTACCTTCCATTGCATATATACCATATCATATTGGTATCATATCATCTCTTGTGTCACAAAGATTGTTCCCGCATATACACAATTGCTATCCTGGTTTGTGCATTTCGCAAAGTGGCCATACATACAAAAAAACAATAAGCTTTTAAGCAAAAGAGAAAGAGCAAAGAGAGCTTGTAAGCAAGTGCCATAGCATCATACCACATTGCATAAGATTGTCATATCCGATCATCTTGGATCATATTGAGAGAAACACCGGGAACCATACATACATAGCATACTTGGGATAGAAAGTTTATCCATTTTGCATTTCATAGGTTGTGCACAAGTGTCGTATCCTCCTATTGAGCAATCGTGCTAGCGTCTCTCTTGAGTTGTGCAACACGAGCATTTTCCGTGGATTCCACATTTTGAGCTCATTCCTTGGTTGCACGACCCCATCTATCTATCCGTGTGTGTGTTTCCGTGTGCCATTCATTGCTATTGGTCTACTTGTTTCACTTGCGAATTTGTGAATCTTTTTCAACATTATTGACTCTTGCTAACATTTTACATCAAATTTTTGTGCCACTATCCTCACCAAGCTCCACCATAAGCCTCATTTGTGTAGGTGTGAGAAACCGACAAGAATTGATACCAATTGTGCTATTTCCTTGTTACACATTGAGTGATCATTGATCCATCTTCAACATCGGTCAAGGTACATTTGGTATAAGTTCTTCTCTTTCTCCCACTCATATTTGCTCGAGTCTTGTGATGGATAGGCAAGGCATTTCACCTTCGGTATACAACAGCGACGAGTTCGATGCCAAGAACCACTACACCGACGCCAAGATGCAAGCTCAAATGGAGGAGATCAAAGCAATCATCAAGTCCTACAAGAGATCTTCCTCATCTTCAAGAAGTCACTCAAGTACACATGCTTCTGAGCTACCATCTCCGGCAAGATCACATCGGCATCGACACCATCACCACCAAGTACGTGAAAGTCAAGAGCTCAACACCAACAACCGCTCAACGACTTCACCATCTCCCTTGGCATCTTCGCCAAGTGACTTCAAGGCATCTTCGCCTACGGACATATGGCATCTTCGCCAACAAGAACCTCAAGACTACGCTCAAGTGAAGCTCCCCAAGCTCAAGTCCGCGACTTCCACGAGCTACTACAACCTCGACATCGACCACGCGATTCCTTTCTATGGAACTCAAGAACCCGAGGAGTATCTCGAGTGGGAGCGTTTAATGGACGACTACCTCAAGCTACATCAAGTTCCTCCCGAAGATCAAGTGAAGTGTGCCACAAGAAACTTCCACGACTACGCCTCGACATGGTGGTTTCACACACCTTCGGAGAGCTACGACATGAGTTGGCCCAAGACGAAGAAAGCTTTGCGGCGAGAGTTTGTGCCTCCAACCTACACGGAACAACTTCTACGCCAATTGGAGAACACCAACCAAGGATCCAATTCCTTCGACGAGTACTTCAAGGAGATGAAGAAAGCCTTGCGACGAGCCGGCGTGGACGACCCCATGTCAATGAAGTTCCACTTCATGATGGGATTGAACAACGACATCTCCAAGACTATCTTCCTCGTGAACTACAAGTCCCTCGACGACAACTACATTGGTGCTCTCAAGGCGGAACAAGAACTCATGAAGGCCAAGGCTTCTCCACACCAAGCACACTTCTCGAAGACCAAACTCATTGTCGACAAGCATGAGGCTAGTACCACCAAGATGTCCAAGCCCGACGAGCTCCAAGACGATTATCCCAAGTTCGACTTCACCGCCATCCCTCTTTGTGGCCTTGATGATGCCAAGTCTACTTTGACTCTTTTTCAAGATGGTGCGGCGACAAGTACGACTATGGAGACCTTCAAGGACCAAGCTTTCGAGGCGAGTGAGATGGTGACGAGCAAGGATGATGCTTCCATCTTAGGAGGCGAGAGTGATGATGTGCCATCTTCGGCCTTCATCCATGGCGACGGTGATGAGATGGTTGAGCATGGGATTTTCCCTCCGACCACGGCGACGTATGATGACTTGAGTGACTTGTGCCACCATATTGAGAGTGAGTGACTTCACCACTAGCCACATATGTGATGAGTTGCCCCAATTCCCATGTGAGGAGAGCCACAACCCCCACCACTTGAGTGAGATGAGTGACTCCGCCATATGTGACTTTGAGTGCACCTACCTTGAGGGAGTGAGTGAACCACCACATAGAGAGAGTGAGGCCAATTCGATTTCTAACGACTTAACCTCTACCTCTATTGTGTCTTCTCATTTGGTGCTAGGTCCCATATATGATGACGCGCCGATTCGCGACAACTACGTCCTTCCTTTGGACAAGACGGTGGCCATGGTGGAATATGATGCACCCCCCACATGGTTCCATCAAGATGAAGATGATCACCATTTGGTATTTCCCACCTCACCTACACCACTTGAGTGGAATGAACAAGGTAACATAGGTGAAGGTGATGCTCTAGTGCCACTAGTGGACATTCTTGACATTGATTGCTTGCATGATGTTGATCAACCTATTGCCATGCTTCATGCAAGTATGATTTCCCCATGCGATGATTTGCCCATTTATGATGAATATGATGATTCTCATGTGGAGTCTATTGGTTGCGATGCCATGTTACATAGGATTTCTTGTGACAATTCCTTAGGTCACATCATGTTTGACAACCCGCTTGACTTGTCATATGCTATGAATGAGATCAATCATATGTCATATTTGCAATCTCATCTTAGTGACTATGCATATGCCATTAAAATCAACCCAATTTGCACTTATGGCATAGATGACAAGCCCATGGTTATTGGCATTTTCTTTCTTGTGATGATAGTGATATGCTCCATTTGCATCATTTATCTCATATGCCATGCCATGACTACCTAGCTTCGGATATGCATTGTTTTGGATGTTGTCCATTTTCTCCATATGATATCCCCGATATTGCTCGTGAGGAGACCCCCATAGTTTCCTCATACATTTTAGGAGATTTTGATTCATCCTATCCATTACATGATCCCAATACTTATGTGCACAATATGCTTCCCATGAATGAAAATGATATTATTGTGACATATATTTGTATGCTCAATTTGCATCCACATCGTGTTATACACAACAACTATTCTTTCATGATGGATGACATGTTCTTATACCATGCATCAAATTTCTTTGAGCGATGCTTATCTTGTGCTAACTCACATGTGCACATACACATCATGATGGATGATGTGTACATTTACCACGAGCACAATTTCTTTGGTTTGTGTCTCTTTTGTGTAGGTACCCATGAATACTTGTCAACCTCGCAATCGCACGAGTTGACAAAACGAGCTCTAGAGAGCAATGATGATTTGGGATCCCATGGATTTCCTTTCCCACCGCTCACTTCGCGCAAACGCTTCGCGCATTTCTTTTACATGGCCCTCACATGGTTATGGGTTGTTGTCCATTATATATCCTTTGCCCATCTTGCCATGTTCACTTTGCATGATATGCCCATTACTATGCTTTTCCCATCCATTTGTGACCCATACTTTGCATTACACATGATGATTGATTCTAGTACTTGTATGTGTATTTGCAAGCATGGTGGAGATATTGTTTGTTATTGCCATTATTGCTTTGTGCCCCATGCCTATGATGATACTATGATCTTGATTTGTGTTCGTGCTTGCGATATGTCATGTACATTGCCTATGTCTATTCTTTGCTCACATGACATGATTGCCATGATTTACCCTAGTGTGTTGCATATTCGCTCCACTAGTTTGCATGACTTGATTACTATGATTGCTTGCCTTGTTGCATCACCGATGATTCATACTTGCTCACTTCATGCGGTTGATGACAACCATTTCCATGCTTTGCACATGATTGTTATTGCTTCTTGTCATTTATCTCCATGTGTTGCCTCTCTCATTCTAGATGATTTGACATGTATTGAGTGCAACAATGCCCTTAGTCTTGATAATGAGTTTGCCCCCATAGCATTCTCACATATAATTGGAGATTTTGACATATTCCTTGTGAAGCATGCTTGTCTTACCTTTTTGCACCATATACCTCATGCAATGAATATAGCCATTGTTGCATCATATTATTCATGCACTTGTGCTTCTCATGGTTATGTGCAAAAGAAGAGAACCATCATGATGGATGATGTGTTTATCTACCATGCGCATTTGTTCTTTGTTTTGTTGTGTGCATGTGTAGGATACTTGGACTTTGTGTCGACTTCCGCTTCACGTGAGTTGACCATTCGAGCTCTTGAGAGTGAACCATCTTCTACCACGACGATTCTACATCGCACTTGCTTGTGCTTCGGCATTGTGAAGGACGCACAAGGACACGCCTTCAAGGTGACATCTTTCTTGAGCATGGATATTGCGGATCATACTACTTGTGTTGCTTGCACGATGAGACTTATTGTTCATCCTGGATCACTTGATTGCACACTTGTTAGAGATCTTGTTTCGACTTGTCATTTTAACCATTCCATGCATCATGATATATATGCCTTGTGTGTTGCATCCAATTCTTGGATTAGTTGCTCCTCTCATATGTTTGGTTGCAACAATATCATCACTTCACATATGCCATGTCCCATTGCTTGTCACATGATTGACTTGATTGCCTCACACATGATGAACAATTGCTCTTTCTATTGTGTTGAGTGCCACACTATGTTCACTACACCCTATGCACATTATGCTTGGATTGTCTTGCACTTAACCCATGTGTTTAGACATCTCGTTTTCTTAGGTGTTGTGAATGATTCCTATGCCTACCATAGACCTTTCATTGAGCGCTTTGCCCATGCTTGCTATGAACTTGAGGTAGATGCTTATTCTCTTGACACACATATTTGCATCTCTACCTCACATTTACATGCTTGTCCCCATGATATCTTTGCTTGTGATCAATCAATATACTTACATGCCATGTCACAATCCTTTGTCACACCATATGCTTTGCATGTTGATGACACTTGTTTGGTGAATCACCTCTTGAATGCTTGGTTTTGCACTAACGCTAACCACATTTGTTTTTCCAAGTGTTTGTTTTCCTTACTCCTTTTTAAGGAATCACAAGACGGTGCAACATTGGAGAGTGCCCAGTTCGAGCTTCAAGATGACAAGTACTTGGTGAACTTCCACTTCTACACGGCGAAGCCATCTCTTTCCCATGGTGATTTGGTTTCCGATCCGAGGTTGGATCTTTCCCAAGGGAGGGGAGATGACGCGGAGCATCCTATGGACATCACCATGTCAATAGTCCGTTCGGCGAGTGACACATGCGACCTCTACTTCACATACACAAAGGTGAATCATCTCCTTTACACGTGCTCACTTGACCCCTTCGAGGATGGTATACTACTTGACACCCCTCTCGTGTGCATGCATAGGTATTGTCAGAACGCTACGGACGACGAGGAGGAGTGCTAGCGCCAAGGAACACCTACACCATCCGCAAGGGAAGCATGGAAACTAAGACAGAAGAAGAGCTGCCAAAGAAGCTACAGCGTGCGGACGTCCGGCCCACACCGGAAGACCGGTCATTCGAGCAGACATCCGGCCTCCACCGGACGACCGGCGCCTGAAGCCCAGCCAACGCTAGCTACAGCACCTCCCAGCGAGCGGACGTCCGGTCCCCAGCGGACGACTGGTAATATTAACGGAAGTCCAAAGATACCGGACGACCGGTGTCCCTTCACAGAACAGTTTCAGCGGACGTCCGACGACTAGCGGACGACCGGTCCCTCCTGAGCCACCAGACGGCCGGTACCCACCGGACGACCGGTACCTGCCTGTGCGCAGCTGCGGGCCTTTGGCCTTGTATCTCTCTCCCACTTACCCCTTCGAGGCTTAGACTATAAATAGACCACCTCCACCTCTTTCTAGGGTTAGCATTGGTTTAGCTCATTTGTGAGAAAGAGCTTTGCTCATCCATTACGGATCTACTCCACGAGAGATACCGCGGCCCCTCTACGGATAAGATCACCTTGGATTCAAGACCCCCTCTTGGGTGGCCCCCATCAAGACCTCCTCACGGAGAAGAACCGGTTACCATTTGTATCATCCGTTGTTGACTTTGGATCTTGTATCTTACCTTTGTGTTCATCGATCTAGCACATGTGTAATCGAATCTTGTTGGTTTGAGTGATTCTCTCGTGTTTTCCCTCGTGTTTTCCCCCGTGTTCTTCGTGTTCTTAGTTGGGAACCGCTCCTTTCGTGAAAGATCGGCCATCTAGGGTTCCACCCTACATCACGAGAGGTGGGCCTGGCCCTGGTCGGCGTTCGCGGTTACTTTAAAATAACACGCTTAACAAGTTCTTGGTATTTTATCTGAGTCTGGCCATTTGGTCTGTACGCACTAACCAACTACGTGGGAAAGATATGGGCACTCAGCCTCGTGGTATCAGCCGAAGCCTTCGTGACGTCAGCGACTGAGCGGCGCGCGCCGGATTGGAACGTAAGCCTGCTCTTGTATTAAGGGGGCTAGTTTTGCTTTCGGCCACCCTTGCAACATGCAGGTGTGCGATGGGCGATGGGTCCAGACCCCTACGCCATAGGATTTAGACCGACGTGCTGACCTCTCTGTTGTGCATAGGTAGGGTTGCAACGTCTTGATCTTACGAGGCTGGGCATGACCCAGAAAAGTGTGTCCGGCCATATGGGATCGAGCGTGTTGGGTTATGTGGTGCACCCCTGCAGGGAAGTTTCTCTATTCGAATAGCTGTGATCTTCGGTAACATGACGACTTGGAGTTATGCCTTGACCTTATGACAACTAGAACCGGATACTTAATAAAACACACCCTTCCAAGTGCCAGATACAACCCGGTGATCGCTCTCACACAGGGCGACGAGGGGAGGATCGCCGGGTAGGATTATGCTATGCGATGATACTTGGTGAACTTACCATCTACTCTCTTCTAAATGCTGCAAGATGGAGGCTGCCAGAAGCGTAGTCTTCGACAGGACTAGCTACCCCCCTCTTATTCTGGCATTCTGCAGTTTAGTCCACCGATATTGCCTCTTTACACATATACCCATGCATATGTAGTGTAGATCCTTGCTTGCGAGTACTTTGGATGAGTACTCACGTTTGTTTTCCCCCCTCTTTTCCCTTTTTCTATTTCTTCCTGGTTGCCGCAACCAGATGCTGGAGCCCAGGAGCCAGACGCCACCGTCAACGACGACTCCTACTACACCGGAGGTGCCTACTACTACGTGCTGGCCGCTGAAGATGACCAGGAGTAGTTTAGGAGGATCCCAGGCAGGAGGCCTGCACCTCTTTCGATCTATATCCCAGTTTGTGCTAGCCTTCTTATGATGCTTGAGGCAAACTTGTTTACTTATGTCTGTACTCAGATATTGTTGCTTCCGCTGACTCGTCTACGATCGAGCACTTGTATTCGAGCCCTCGAGGCCCCTGGCTTGTATTATGATGCTTGTATGACTTACTTATGTTTTTAGAGTTGTGTTGTGATATCTTCCCATGAGTCCCTGATCTTGATCGTACACGTTTGCGTGCATGGTTGGTGTACGATTGAATCGGGGGCATCACAGGGAGAAGTGCTTAGCTTTGGATTCAATCTTGTGGTGCTCGATCCCAGTGATAGAAAGGGAACCGACACGTACTGTATTGTTGCCATCGAGGATAAAAAGATAGGGTTTATATCATATTGCTTGAGTTTATCCCTCTACATCATGTCATCTTGCCTAATGTGTTACTCTGTTGTCATGAACTTAATACTCTAGATGCATGCTGGATAGCGGTCGATGTGTGGAGTAATAGTAGTAGATGCAGAATCTTTCCGGTCTACTTGACACAGACGTGATGGCGATGTTCATGATCACGCCTAGGTATTCTCATTACTATGCGCTTTTCTATCAATTGCTTGGCAGAAATTTGTTCACCCACCGTAATATATGCTATCTTGAGAGAAGCCACTAGTGAAACCTATGGCCCCTGGGTCTACTTTACATCATATAAGTTTACTACTTATTTTATCATCTTTATTTTCCAATCTATACAACAAAAATACCAAAAATATTTATCTTATTATCTTTATCAGATCTCACTTTTGCAAGTGGCCGTGAAGGGATTGACAACCCCTTTATCGTGTTGGTTGCAAGGTTCTTGATTGTTTGTGCGGGTACTAGGTGCTTTGAGTGTAGTCTCCTACTGGATTGATACCTTGGTTCTCAAAAACTGAGTGAAATACTTACGCTACTTTGCTGCATCACCCTTTCCTCTTCGAGGGAAAATCAACGCTTGCTCAAGAGGTAGCAAGAAGGATTTCTGGCACCATTGCCGGGGAGATCTACGCTCAAGTCAAGACATACCAAGTACCCATCACAAACTCTTGTCCCTCGCATTACATTATTTGCCATTTGCCTCTCGTTTTCCTCTCCCCCACTTCACATTTGCCCATTTCTTTCGCCCTTCTTCCATTCGATCTTGTGTTACCATGTGCCTTTTATGAGCTTGCATCTTCGCTTGCTAAAAATCTATTGATACGGATCCTCATCCCCTTGCTAATCTTTTTAAGAGATCCAATTATGATGAACCAATTTCAAGTGAGTTTTGTGCACTAGATTATCTTTATGAGGTTTTGCTTGAAATTTGTGAATCTAAAAATTGTGATGAAGTGTTGAAAGAAGAAACTTATGAAGTGATTCATGATAGCTCCTT
The DNA here is from genome assembly GCA_032464435.1 of Aegilops umbellulata. NCBI lineage: Eukaryota > Viridiplantae > Streptophyta > Magnoliopsida > Poales > Poaceae > Aegilops > Aegilops umbellulata. Next base: position 221,729,629 of record CP136058.1, on the reverse strand, counting down.
GAATGAAAAGCATGATTGCAATCATATTATTATAAATTCTATCAATGTCAACTGTGTTAATGATATCCAAAACCCTAAGCTTTGGGATGCTAGTTTTGCTATGTCCACTACTTGTTGCGATGATCATGATTGGTGTGATTCTTCTTACAATCTTGAAAACTTATTTAAGCCCCATGATGAATATGAGATTGATAATAATGTTTGCAATAATACTGAAAGTGGGTTTGGAAGAGTGTGAACTTTAGATCGCTCGTATTTGGATAATGTTCAATCTTATGAAGTTTTTGATAAAAGTGGGTTTGGAGAGGTCATGACTTTAGTTAATGATATTCCCACTATTTTGGAAGAGTGTCAACTTTGCATGTGGATCATGTAGAGAAAATTTTACGTGAGAGCTATACTGTTGAATTTGAATATAATCCCACATGTAATTATTATGAGAGAGGAAAATATGGTTGTAGAAATTTTCATGTTACTAAATTACCTCTCGTTATGTTGAGATTGTTATTGTTTGTCACTTCTTTCTTGCTTATGCTAGTTTTTGCTTGTCTTGGTAATTTATTTTCCTATAAGATGCCTATGAATAGGAAGTATGTTAGACTTAGATGTGTTTTTCATATGCTATATGATTCTCTCTTTGTGCTTCAATTCTTGTCTTTCATGTGAGCATCATCGAAATTATAAATGCCTAGCTAGGGGCGTTAAACGATAGCGCTTGTTGGGAGGCAACCCAATTTTATTTTTGTTCCTTGCTTTTTGTTCCTGTTCTGTAATAAATAATTCATCTAGCCTCTGTTTAGATGTGGTTTTATGTTTTAATTAGTGTTGTGCCAAGTAGAACCTTTGGGAAGACTTGGGTGAAGTCATTTTGATCTTGCTGTAAAAAACTGAAACTTTAGCGCTCATGATATTAGCTACCATTTTTTATTGGAGAGTGATTTTAGGTTGATTCTTTTTGAAGATGATTAATAGATAAATTCCTCACTTACAACAATTTATTTCAGAATTTTTGTACTTCCATAATTATACGTTTGACACAGATTATTACAAATTGTTCTGTTTTTCACAGATTCTCTTTTTGGTGTGTTGTTTGCTTATTTTGATGAATCTATGGCTAGTATCTGGGGGTATGAAGCATAGAGAAGTTGGAATACAGTAGGTTTAACACCCATATAAATAAATAATGAGTTCATTATAGTACCTTAAAGTGTTGGTTTGTTTTCTTACACTAACGAAGCTCATGAGATTTTCTGTTTAAGTTTTGTGTTGTGAAGTTTTCAAGTTTTTGTGTAAAAATTTGATGGATCTTGGAATAAGGTGTGGCAAGAGCCTAAGCTTGGGGATGCCCAAGGCACCCCAAGGTAAAATTCAAGGACAACCAAAAGCCTAAGCTTGGGTATGCCCCGGAGGGCATCCCCTCTTTCGTCTTCGTCTATTAGTAACTTTACTTGAGGCTATATTTTTATTCACCACATGATATGTGTTTTGCTTGGAGCGTCGTGTATAATTTGAGTCTTTGCTTTTTGGTTTACCACAGTCTGTCGGATGTGGGGTTCCGGCAAACCCTTAAGGTTCAAACACTGGGGTGCGCGCGAAGTCTTTCCCTCCTATCGATCTACGCCCTAGCTCGCTAAGATCTCGCGGATGAACTCGACGAACTCGCAACACAGAGAGACACGAGATTTTTACTGGTTCGGGCCACCATTGTGGTTTAATACCCTACTCCAGTGTGGTGGTGGTGGATTGCCTCTTGGGCTGATGAAGAACAGTACAAGGGAAGAACAACCTCCTAAAGTTGAGGTGTTCTTGTGCTTGGTGAACTGGTCAATGAGAACTCTCCTCCCCTACTGTGGTGGCTAACTCTACTTATATAGGCCCTGGTCCTCTTCCCAAATATCGAGCGGGAAGGGAGCCAACAACGGCGGGCAAATTTGAAGGGGGACAGCTAGTACAAGCCATCCTGACAAAAGTGGTCTTCGCCTGCGGAAAGCTCCGGTGGTGACGCCGTCTTGGGCTCCACGATGACCTCCGCCTTGCCGTCCTCCTGGTCTTGGTCTTGTTGCACCAATATGTCAACCTTTGCCTGGTTCCTCGGTACTCCTCGCCTGCGCTGGCCTCCTTAGCACCAAAGAGGAAACAAGGACGCCGCGCATGCTGGCGCCGGCCTGGCGTCGTTCGTCATGGCTCACGTCACGAGAGTCTCGTTAGGTTTGCCCTGCCTTGATATCTCCGCTCCTCGTCAGCCTGCCTGACTAGGACACTCCTGAGGAGGTCTTGCGTCGTCCGCTTCTCGAGGCTTGGACCCTCGTGAGGGTCTTGGATGCCTTGTTGATGAAGATGGGTCGTACAGCCTGCTGGCTTAGCCACGCCATGGGCCGCAGGCAGGCAAGTCTGGGGACCCCTGTTCCCAGAACGCCGACAGTAGCCCCCGGGCCCATGGTGCGCTCGATCTTGGCTTCGCGGCGAAGCGAAGGGTCAAGTACGGAGCGCCGCGGGCCCCAAAAGCCTATGGCCTCGGTTGACGCATGGCGGTTGATTGGACGTGAGCGTCTCCGCTTCCCCACGCTGCCTCGGCAACTGCATGACCTGACAAAAGGCCAGTGCAGGCAGTTCTTGCCTTCTTTGCTTCTTCATCGCCTCACCCAAGATCCCCTTTCTCGCTCCTCACTGCCGCTACCTCCAGATCTGCTCCAACCTTGCTCTGCATCTGCAACCCATGGCGCCGCGCAAGGTCAAGACTTCCTCGGCACCAGCTTAGTACGAGCCCGCTCTTGAAGCGCCCACCGTCATAGAGAATAGCCTCGCCTCCGTGCATCTACTGACGGCGGGGGAGAGCAATGACTGGGGGAAGACGGAGCTCCGGCTCGCCTCCGACGAGCCGGAGCCTGAGGGGAGCACCTTCTTCCCTTTCTTCTCGAGCAGCGTCACCGTTGGGTTGGTCCCCCGTTTCTCCGATTTCTTTTATGAAGTCCTCGACCACTACGGTCTGGAGGCATTGCATCTCCATCCCAACTATGTCCTCCTCCTGTCCATCTTCGCCTACTACTGTGAGGCGTACCTGGGCGTGATGCCGTCTGTGGCGCTCCTGCGCCATTTCTTCTTCCTCCGTGTCAGTGAGACGCACATCTCTGGATGCGCTAATTTTGTCGCATGTGGCAAGGCCAACTCGATCTCGAGCACCGGGAAGAGGGCCGACAACATTCGATCAAAATGGGTCATGATGGATGCCAAGCATGCCGACCCGCGTCTGGCGTTGCCAATGGCGGCGCCCCCTTCCAACGGGGGTGGCCCAAGGCGGAGCTTGTCGATGAGAGGGCATCATCAATGTTGGGGCAGATGATGACCGACTTGAAGCCGGGTAATGCGAGGGCGGCCAAGGTAACGGGGGCGATGCTCCTGAGGGAGTTCTTGATGCTGCGGGTTACCCCACTCCAGGCGCGCGCGCCCCCTGTCGGAGCTTGAAGAAGAGGGAAACAAGACCCGCCTGAGGCCGGGGGACCTGCTTGGCGATGAATTGGACACCGTCCTGCGCCTCATAGTCAGGGACAACCAGGAGTACTCGCCTAGCGCCTTCGTTCGCTTGTTCCAACACAGGGACCGGGAGGAATTCGTCGCCTCCAGGCCGACTTTTGATGCGCGTGGGCTGGTGCCGCCGGCGCTTCCGGGAGCTCCTATGGTACATAAATTGGTGGAGGTGTGTTCTGACGAGTCCCGCGGAGAGGGGGAAGAGGAGGTGGACTCGGAGAAGACTTTGGAAGAGGTGGGGGAGACTTCCCCTCTGAGCAAGGCCGAGATTCTCGGCGCCCTTCCTAATGATGCCGAGGCCGACGCCTACCAAGGGGAGAGGGAGCAACCCCTCGTCCAAACGAGGGGTAGGTCATCGCTGGTAGCCCGTGGTGCCGCCTCCGCCCCGACACCTCCTGGGGCTGGCTCCGGTTCTGCCTCCACACCGCCTGGCGCCGCCGGAGCCCGAACGCCTGCTCCTCAGGTCCCGAAGCTGTCAGGCTTCAAGCTCCCCAAGCGGCAGTATGTTGTCGTGGATCAGTAAGTGTCTTAAGCTTTGCCTTGTCCTTGTTTGTACCCAAGGGGGAGATGCTCGCCCTTGGTTGATCAGGCCGACATCTTCGGCGAAGAAGAGGAAGGAAGACGCAACGGTCGTGCCTCCCTCCGCGGAGAAAGGAGGCAGCAGCGCCCGCATCTCCCCAGCCCAGTCGTCCTCGCAAGGCCAAGAGGAACATCGCCGCGTGGAGTCAGCCCCCACGGTCCCGCTGGCTCCGGAGGTGCCGGCGCCTGGTGCGGCTGATGAGGTCCCAGCTGCTCCGGAACGCGCGATCCCCCAGGCCCTGGTGATGATGTCGCCTCCTCCCGCTATTGCACCTCCACTCCCAGGTTCTTCTGCTGCTGTTGCTCTAGAGCGTGCTCTTTCGGAGATGACCCAGCTGTAGGCGGATCTCTTGAGCCCGGACCCACGTCTTATGGCCGGGCGCCTGGAGCTGGCCTCAGGCTGGCTCCACTACGACTTGGTTATTCGTGCGACGCTGGGCCAGGCCGCCGCGGCTTCTGAGAAGGAGAAGCAGAGTGCCGCCAACGCCACAGCCGATCATGAGATGGCGCTGAAAGATGCCAAGGGCGCCCGTGATTGCTGTCGGGCGCTTGAGGACGAGTTGAAGAGCCTGCGCGACAAGCACGCCGAAGAAGCACGCTGCCGCCAAGCGAAGGAGGAGGAGGTGAAGGCCCGGGAGGACGCCGTGAAGAACCGCGATGCCGAGCTGACGGAGTTGGAGAAGACGCAGGCCACCAAGCGTAGCCGGTTGGAAGGGATGGAGCGGAAGGCGAAGGTGAGGGAGGCCGATCTTGACGCCAAGGCATGTGTCCTGGCAGAAGATCATGCGGCCTTCGCGGACCTCGAGGAGAGGTCTTGCAAGGAGCTGAAGACGCTCTACGAGCACGGCCTGGAGAAGTCGCTGGCCACCGATGAGGACGGCCCTGCCCGACTGCTTCCTCTCTTGGTGAAGGCGCTTGAGGAGGTTGTTGACGGCCTCGGTCCCATGGCGGAGGCAGAAGCTCGCGTACTGTCTTCGGCTACGATGACTCGCGTCTTCAGCCACCTGCACCTTCGTGACCCCAACGCTTGCCTTGACGAGTTGCTGGAGCCTGTAGCTGAAGATCAATGCGAGGCCACCGCCGCGGCCGTGCAAGGTCAGGTGGAGGCCTTGCTGAAGAAGTTCCGCGGCTTTTTCTCCTCTCCTCTGTCCGGCGATGTCGCCGATCCTGCAGCTGGTGGTGAAGGTGAAGACAAAATTGCTCATAGGGGAGCACCATCCGTAGGCGACGGTGATGTCTAGAGGTGACCCGTGGCTATTCTTCCCGTTTCGTTCCTGCAACATGTATCAGGCCTCGTGGAGGCGTTTAGACTTTTCATTTGGTATTGTGAGGACAATATGCTCATAATATTTTCTTCAAGATTTTGCGATTTCCTTCCTATTTGTTTTGCATTCTGCGTCGGCAGAGCCCGGCCCCGCGCATACCTCAACCGCCATTGGGCCGACCGGAGACCAGGACGGACCAAGGAGTGAGGGGCTACGTGACCAGTTAGGCTCCTGAGTCACTATGCTCAAGAGTCCCCCTTGACGCGCTAATAGCTTATATGCAGAGTTCGCAAGGGTAGACTAATGTTCTACGTCGGCAGAGCCCGGCCCCGCGCATACCTCAACCGCCATTGGGCCGACCGGAGACCAAGACGGACCAAGGAGTGAGGGTCTACGTGACCAGTGAGGATCCTGAGTCGTGATGCCCAGGAGTCCCCCTTGACATGCAAACAATTTGCATACCTGCCCTCACCGAGGCCTCGGGAGGGGCGCGCGACGCCTAGGTCTGGGAGATCTTGTTTGGTGGTGTGCGCTCGGGCGTGACCGAAGTGCAGCCCCCATGCCCAGCCCCCTCGCGCGGCTCTCCCGAGGGGAGGCGTTGCGGTGAGGCTGGACGCTGGGCTCTGGGCTCCCTGAGGTTGGTACGACCGTGGGGCCGCCCTCAGTTATTTATCACCAGCGCGGAGCATAGTGCTTCCGCTTGTACGCGGGCATAGCCGCTCCTCAGCAGTGTCGACAGCCAGCGCGGAGCATGGTGCTTCCACTTGTGCGTGGGATGGGGGCCCCTCCGGGAGGAGCTCCCGGGGCGTGTACAGCCCCGCCCTGACACAAGGCTTGCACGATAAGGCTGCGAGGTGTATCTGGGCACTCGTGAGCCAGCGCGGGACTCACGAGGCCATACCTCAAGGCGGGTTGCGCCTGGTCTTGAGTCTTGGTGACTGTGTGTTCCTGCAAGGCGGTTAGATGCAAGCACTCTACATCCTCAGGTCTCGGCCCTCGAGCGAGCTCAGCCGCCGCTGGTATGCCAGGTCGCGATGCCATGGTCAAGGGCAGCGGGTGAGGGCTGGAGAGCCAGTAAGAGCTCCTGAGTCACGATGCTCAGGAAACCTCCTTTTAACGCGCAAGAGAATTGCATAGGATGAGCAGACCCATGGTGGGCGGCGATCGAGCAGGCGATAGCCGTGGGCAGGATAAGCATGGAGAGCAATTCAACTTGAAAAAATGCAGGAAGATACATGCCACTAGGTCCGGCTCGAGCGGCTTGGGGATGATGCAGCCCGAGGGGCGCCCCCAGCAAGGTAAGCTAAAGGTATAAACGAAGGGATACATGCCACAGGGACGGACCCATGCGGCCTGGGAATGATGCATCCCGAGGGGTGCTCCCAGTTAAACGAGCTTGGCAGATGTGACCTGGTTCTGTAGGCGAAGTAGAGTTGGTGCAGCTGAAGGCGTACGCCAAAGAATGACTCCTCATAAGCCACCGGATCCCTGAGCCTCGGGAGGCTCTGGGGGCTCGGGAGGTTCCCTGAAGACCGTCTCCATTTCTTCCAGGTAGGCGCGGTACCTGGCCTCCTGACTTGCCAGGACACACCGCATGTGGTGCTGATAGGCTGACGCCACGCTCGGCAAGCCGAAGGGCATGCGAACGTAGCTATGTGGCGGGCCCTCGCAGCAGCCCATGCGTGAAGGCCAGAAGTGCTCCTGAGATGCGGCCCTGTTGAGCCCTGGGACATCAACGCAGACACGCATCCCAGCATCCTCGCCAGAATGGGGAGCTGCGCCTCGTGAGCGGCTGTCGCCGCGCATGGCTCTTGCGCCTTGCAGTTCCTGAGTGGTCTTGGTGATGAATTCCTGAGTGGTGGGCACTCCTTGCCCTGTGCTCTCCTGAGGGACACATGCTGCGAAGCAGGCCTCCAAGTGGTGCCCAAGCGCCTCCCTCGTGAGGTTGGCAAGATCTGAGGCCCTCCAGAAGAGAGCCTCCTAGCCATGCCCGAGGAGGGCGCTGGGCGCGCCTTCCTATGCGATGGAGGGAGGCGCCCCTGGAACGGGCGCTGATCCTGACGAGGCTCCTGCCGCGTCGCTATCCTCCTGAGGTCCTGCGCGACGCAGCTTCTTCTTCTTGGGGATGGTCTCCGGAGGGCCCTCGCTTCTGCTGTTCGGGTCGCTGATTGCTGCAGCTTGGAAGGTGCACTCGAGGGAGCATACTATGTCCCTCTCTTCACATGGGACTGTGATGATCCCTACGCTTCTTGGCATCTTGAGGACGTTGTAGCCGTGATGGGTGACCGCCATGAACTTGGCCAGTGCTGGATACCTGAGGATGGCGTTGTACGGCAAGCGGATGTGCACGATGTTGAAGCCGATGAGCTCGGTGCGGTAGTTCTTGCGCTCTCCGAAGGTGACAGGCAGGCAGACCTACCCTATCGGTGTGGTGGAACCGTCGGTCACTCCTGAGAAAGGCTTGGTAGGCTGGAGCTGCTCATATGGCACTTGGAGGTTGTCGAATGTGTCGACGGACAGGACGTTGAGCCCTGCGCCGCCGTCGATGAGGGTCTTGGTAACCTTCACATTACTGATGATTGGAGAACACAACATCGGGAGGGCGCCGGCGGTGGCCGCGCACTTGAGCTGATCCGCCGAGTTGAAAGTGATGGCGCACTGGAACTACTTGAGCGGGCGCGTGGCCTCGAGTTTGGGGAGCACCGCGTTCACCTCACGGGCGAACTATTTGAAGATGCGCTGAGAGGCTAGGGCCTGGGCGCTGCTTAAGATGCAGGCGATTGCACGCGGCTCCTGGAAGCCCCCAGCCCCCTCGTCCTAGTGGTGGTCGTCATTCCTTCTCGGTGGCGGCAGCGGGGGATGACAGGCGTTGCCTTGGGGGCGATCCTCACAAGGCGGGTCCCTCCAGGTGCCCTCGCGAGGTTGGTCCTGCCAGCGGTCCTCACGAGGCCAGTCGCGCCATTCCTGGCGCGGGCCACGGTCGTCCCAGCGTCCGCCTCCACGTCCTCCTCCGCGGCCGTAGCCCCGGTCGTTGCGCTCGGGGCATCGACTGAAGCGTCCTTCTCGTATGGCCCTGAGCTCTTGATAGTCGCTGGTGCTGTGGGTGTTGAGGTTGTGGAAGGTGCAAAATGGTCGGCTGTTCTTGGATGACTCGGGTTGATCTCTGCCCCGCTTGGTGTCGGGCTCCGCTGCGAGCACAACAGCCTCCTTGCGCTTCGCGTCCTTGGCCTTGGCCTTTTTCTCCTCTGCACCCACAGCTGGCAGCTCGGGGAGGGAGAGGCGCCCCTCCTCAGCTCTTGCGCACTTGGTCGCCATATTGAACAGCTCCTGAGATGTGCACAGCTCCTCATGGATGGCGAGCTCTTCCTTCATCTTGACGTCGCGGACGCCGTCAGAGAACGTGGAGATGATGGCCTCGTCCGTGACCTCGGGGATCTTGAGGCAAGTGTTGTTGAAGCGCTGAATGTACTTCTGGAGGGTCTCTCCTTGTTGTTGCTTGATGCGGCATAGGTCACCCGCGGCCGGGGGCGGTCACGAGTGCCCCGGAAGTTGGCGACGAAGTGGTCGTGCATCTCGTCCCAGGAGGAGATCGAGCCGTGCTGCAGATTCAGGAGCCAGGAGCGCGCTCCATCCTTCAGAGCCATGGGAAACCAGTTCGCCATGACTTTCTCATCGCCATTGGCCGCTTCGATGCTCAGCCCATAGAGCTGCAGGAACTCCGCGGAGTCGGCGGTGCCGTCATAGCGAGGAGGCAGATCTGGCTTGAACTTGCCTGGCGAGGGGACGCTGCACAGCTCGGGGGTGAAGGCGCGACAGCCGGCCGTGGTCGCTGGGGCCCGCTTCGGAGGTGGAGCTTGGTCTTGATGAGGTCCGCACGGCGCCGCCGCTGGCGGTGCGCGGTCATGACGAGGTCGCACGGGAAGCGCGGTGCAGCTTCTCGCGGCCGAGGGATTTCTTGGCAGCTTCTTTTTACGCGCGCGGGCACCGGGCGTGGCGGATTACGCCGTGGGGCCACGCGCCTTGGTGCCAAGGCACCGTCTTGGGGCAGAGGTGGTGGAGGCGCGCCACGAGCCTCGTCGCCCATGGCTGGTTGAGGGTGAGGCAGAGAGATGGACGACACCGGAGAGCCCCTGCGGCATGGACGAGCTCAGCGACGTGGTCGAGACACTCCTCGTAGAGGTCGTCGATGGGGCGGTAGCGCAAGAGTTCGTTCGCCGCAAGGAGCATGGCCCGCGCCTCCATGGGAGCGCAGCGTGCGTGAGAGGAAGAACAGGCCGGGGTCAGGAATGGAGTGGCGATGCGGCCGTCCTGCCGCACCGAAGGATGCAGCAAGGACGCCTCCTGCTCGTGCCCTGCCGGGCTGGTGGTAGCGTTTGCGGCGGGAGATGGAGAACGACGAGGTGGCCCACCGACGGGAGCCGTCTGAGCGACGTGGGCGGTGAGCGCAGCCCGATGCTCAGCTCGAGCACGACGAGCGTCCGCAATGGAGACGACGGAACGACGAAGCGACGGAGCGACGATTTGATGGAAGGGAAGCTACGGCGCACCCCTACCTGGAACGCCAAATGTCGGATGTGGGGTTCCGGCAAACCCTTAAGGTTCAAACATTGGGGTGCACGTGAAGTCTTGCCCTCCTACCGATCTACGCCCTAGCTCGCTAAGATCTCACAGACGAACTCAACGAACTCGCAACACAGAGAGACACGAGATTTATACTGGTTCGTGCCACCATTGTGGTGTAATACCCTACTCCAGTGTGGTGGTGGTGGATTGCCTCTTGGGCTGATGAAGAACAGTACAAGGGAAGAACAGCCTCCTGAGGTTGCACTGTTCTTGTGCTTGGTGAACTGGTCAATGAGAACTCTCCTCCCCTACTATGGTGGCTAACTCTACTTATATAGGCTCTGGTCCTCTTCCCAAATATCAAGCGGGAAGGGAGCCAACAAGGGCGGGAAAATTTGAATGGGGACAGCTAGTACAAGCCATCCTGACAAAAGTGGTCTTCGCCTGCGGAAAGCTCTGGTGGTGACGCCGTCTTGGGCTCCACGATGACCTCTGCCTTGCCGTCCTCCTGGTCTTGGTCTTGTTGCACCAATATGGCAACCTTTGCGTGATGCCTCGGTACTCCTCGCCTGCGCTGGCCTCCTTATCACCAAAGAGGAAACAAGGACGCCGCGCGCGCTGGCGCCTGCCTGGTGTCGTTCATCATGGCTCATGTCACAAGAGTCTCGTGAGGTTTGCCCCGCCTTGATATCTCCGTTCCTCGTGAGCCTGCCTGACTAGGCCACTCCTGAGGAGGTCTTGCGTCGTCCACCTCACGAGGGTCTTCGATGCCTTGTTGATGAAGATGGGCCATACAACCTGCTGGCTTAGCCATGCCATGGGCCGCAGGCAGGCAAGTCTGGGGACCCCTGTTCCCAGAACGCCGACACAATCATCCTTGATGTACACACCTTTTGGAGAGATGCACATGAATCGGAATTTATTAGAATACTCTATGTGCTTCACTTATATCTTTTGAGCTAGATAATTTTGCTCTAGTGCTTCACTTATACCTTTTTAGAGCACGGTGGTGGTTTTATTTTATATAAACTATTGATCTCTCATGCTTCACTTATATTATTTTGAGAGTTTCTTAGAATAGCATGGTAGGTTGCTTTGGCTATAAAATTAGTCCTAATATGATAGGCATCGAAGATGGGTATAATAAAAACTTTCATATAGAGTGCATTAAATACAATGAGAAGTTTGATACTTGATAATTGTTTTGAGATATAAATATGGTAATATTAGAGTCGTGCTAGTTGAGTAATTGTGGAATTGAGAAATACTTGTGTTTAAGTTTGCAAGTCCCGTAGCATGCACGTATGGTAAACGTTGTGTGACAAATTTGAAGCATGAGGTGTTCTTTGATTGCTTTCCTTATGAGTGGCGGTCGGGGACGAGCGATGGTCTTTTCCTACCAATCTATCCTCCTAGGAGCATGCGCGTAGTGCTTTGTTTTTATGACTTGTAGATTTTTGCAATAAGTATGTGAGTTCTTTATGACTAATGTTGAGTCCATGGATTATACGCACTCTCACCCTTCCATCATTGCTAGCCTCTTCGGTACCGTGCATTGCCCTTTCTCACCTCGAGAATTGGTGCAAACTTCGCCAGCGCATCCAAACCCCATGATATGATACACTCTATCACACATAAGCCTCCTTATATCTTCCTCAAAACAACCACCATACCTACCTATTATGGAAGTTCCATAGCCATTCCGAGATGTATTGCCATGCAACTTTCCATCGTTCCGTTTATTATGACACGCTCCATCATTGTCATATTGCTTTGCAAGATCATGTAGTTGACATCGTATTTTTGGCAAAGCCACCATTATAATTCGTTCATACATGTCACTCTTGATTCATTGCACATCCCGGTACACCGCCGAAGGCATTCACATGAAGTCGTATTTCGTTCTAAGTATCGAGTTGTAATTCTTGAGTTGTAAGTAAATAAACGTGTGATGATTTTCATTATTAGAGCATTATCACATGTGAGGAAAGGATGATGGCGATTATGATTCCCCCACAAGTAGGGATGAGACTCCAGACGAAAAATAAAATAAAAATAAAAGAGGCCAAAGAAGCCCAAAAAAAGAGGCCATAAAAAAGGAGAAGGCCCAAAGAAAAATAAAATGAGAGAAAAAGAGAGAAGGGGCAATGTTACTATTCTTTTTCCACACTTGTGCTTAAAAGTAGCACCATGATCTTCATGAGATAGAGTCTCTTATTTTGTCACTTTCATATACTAGTGGGAATTTTTCATTATAGAACTTGGATTGTATATTCCAATGATGGGCTTCCTCAATATGCCCTAGGTCTTCGTGAACAAGCAAGTTGGATGCACAACCATTTAGTTTCTTTTGTTGAGCTTTCATATATTTATAACTCTAGTGCATCTGTTGCATGGCAATCCCTACTCCTTGCATTGGCATCAATTGATGGGCATCTCCATAGCCCGTTGATTAGCCGCGTCAATGTGAGACTTTCTCCTTTTTTGTTTTCTCACACAATCTCGATCATCATATTCTATTCCACCCATAGTGTTATGTCCATGGCTCACGCTCATATATTGCGTGAAAGTTGAAAGAGTTTGAAATGGCTAAGTATGAAACAATTGCTTGGCTTGTCATCGGGGTTGTATATGATGGGAGCATTTTGTGTGACGAAAATGAAGCATGGCCAAACTATATGATTTTGTAGGGATAAGCTTTCTTTGGCTATGTTATTTTGATAAGACATAATTGCTTGGTTAGCATGCTTGAAGTATTAGTATTTTTATGTCAATATTAAACTTTTGTCTAGAATCTTTTGGATCTAAATATTCATGCCACAATAGAGAAAATTACATTGAAAATTATGTTAGGTAGCATTCTACATCAAAAATTCTGTTTTTATCATTTACATACCGAAGGACGAGCAGGAATTAAGCTTGGGGATGCTTGATACGTCTCCAACTTATCTATAAATTTTGATTGTTCCATGCTATTATATTACCTGTTTTGGATGTTTAATGGGCTTTAATATACTCTTTTATATTATTTTTGGGACTAACCTATTAACCGAAGGCCCAGTGCAAATTGCTGTTTTTTTTTCCTATTTCAGTGTTCCGCAGAAAAGGAATATCAAACGGAATCCAAACGGAACGAAACCTTCATGAGGATCTTTCTTGGAACAAACGCAATCTAGGATACTTGGAGTGGAAGTCAGAGATGCAATGAGACGACCACAAGGCAGGAGGGCGTGCCCAGGGGGTAGGCGCGGCCCCTACCCTCGTGGGCCCCTCGTAGCTCCATCGACCTACTTCCTTCACGTATATATACTCTTATACCCTGAAAACATCCAAGGCATCCACGAAACCACTTTTCCACCGCCGCAACCTTCTATACCCGTGAGATCCCATCTTGGGGCCTTTTCCGGCGATCTGCTGAAGGGGGCTTCGATCACGGAGGGCTTCTACATCAACACCATAGCCTCTCCGATGATGTGTGAGTAGTTTACCACAGACCTTCAGGCCCATAGTTATTAGCTAGATGGCTTCTTCTCTCTCTTTGGTTCTCAATACAAAGTTCTCCTCCATGTTCTTGGAGATCTATTCGATGTAATACTTTTTGCGGTGTGTTTGCCGAGATCAAGATTATCTATGAACCATATTTGATTCTTCTCTTAATTCTTTTATTCATGATTTGATACCTTTGCAAGTCTCTTCGAATTATCGATTTAGTTTGGCCTACTAGATTGATCTTTCTTGCAATGGGAGAAGTGCTTAGCTTTGGGTTCAATCTTGCGGTGCTCGATCCCAGTGACAGAAAGGGAACCGACACATATTGTATTGTTGCCATCGAGGAGAAAAAGATGGGGTTTATATCATATTGCTTGAGTTTATCCCTCTACATCATGTCATCTTTCCTAATGCGTTACTCTGTTCTTATGAACTTAACACTCTAGATGCATGCTGCATAGCGGTCGATGTGTGGAGTAATAGTAGTAGATGCAGAATCGTTTCGGTCTACTTTGTCGGATCACGGGTTCTGGGAAAAACCTCAAGGTTTGAACACAGGGGTGCGCGCTAAGATTTCCTCCCTACCGATCCTCACCCTAGCTCGCTAAGATCTCACGGACGAACTCAATGAACTCACAACACAAAAGATACAAGATTTATACTTGTTCGAGCCACCGTTGTGGTGTAATACCCTACTCCAGTGTGGTGGTGGTGGATTGCCTCTTGGGCTGATGATGAACAGTACAAGGGGAAGAACAGCCTCCTGAGTTATCTCCTAAGGGTTGGCTGTAGATCTCATTCGCTTCCCAATGAGTTATCTCCTACGGTGGTGACTAGCTCTACTTATATAGGCCCTGGTCCTCTTCCCAAATATTGAGCGGGAAGGGAGCCAACAACGGCCAATTTGAAAGGGGACAGCTAGTACAACTTATCCTGACAAAAGGGGTCTTCGCCTGCAAAAGGCTGTGGTGGTGACGCCATCTTGGGCTCCATGGTGACCTCTGTCTTGCTGTCCTACTGGTCTTGGTCTCGTTGCACTGATATGGAAACCTTTGCTTGATGCCTCGGTACTCTACGCCTGCGCTTGTGAGGGGACCCCGACTCATAAGTCGTGATCACCGAATGCACGTGTACAGTGATCCCAGAGATCAATGCTCACTGAACACACAGAAGCTGAATAACAAGAGTCTTACATCCATACATACCATATTACACAAGTAGGACCATTATGGTCAAGTCTTGAGTATAACATCGCAGCGGAAATCTTCGTCGATAACTTGGACCCATGCCATCTGCCTTAACCCTATGGGCATTCTGACTGGGAAGCGTCCTAGCTTGCATGTTCGTCACCAAAGTATTCTTCTTCATATCATGTTCTTTCATGCCTGGCCAATAAAATAACCAGTGGCAAGCCAATGAGTACTTTGAATGTACTCGCAAGCAACCCATGTTATGGTTCAAGATACAACAATGCATGATATAGGTAATTTTTTGCAGAAAGCTAGTTTTGAGTGCAATTACATGTCCAACAACTTGTATGACATGCATCAGGTGAATTCAAGTAACCATGAGGACAGGTTACAGATATCATCATAAATAGAGTGGGCATCAACCCAACTCAATCATGTCAAGTCCTTTGACTTGACCCAAGTAGTTCTTCCCACTTATCCAAACACGTACACTGGTTTGTAAACATGTGGACGTAGCCCAAGAGCGGTTACCCAACTGTCCTTGACCGTGGACACGGCTATTCGAATAGTTTTACACTCTGCAGAGGTTGCACACTTTACCCACAAGATCCGAGGAACTTCCGTGTCATCCACGACCCGCGGTACCTCAAGTACCCGGGGTAAGCACACGATCACTGTCTTTCCCTAGACGACACTAACATGGAGTCCACTCGATTGGTAGTAACCCCCGTGCCCAACATTTCACAACTTAAAATTGTGGAGCCTCGCTCCCATATTCATCACATACCACTGGCACGGGGTACCAACGGTGTGTCCGGTGCCCCATAAAAATGTTCTTGGCCGGCCTACCCCGTCCCGAGAGAGAGCACCAACTCTCCCCCGTCACTAGTAATGCAGGCTCCAAGCTAGTATCGGCCTAGGTAATCAATAATGCCCTTTCCCATATAAGGGTAGAGTGGTTGCGCATGTAAGGTTGGAATAACGGTCGCAACTTAAACCAATCCGTTTTTGAAAGCAACACACACACTTGCCTCTGTACACCACTTCATCATCAAGCGCTTACCCATCTCATTATCTCCCTCGGGCATAAGTGGCACCCGACGGGGTTTTCGAAAAGTCCTTTGAAAATACTTTGTCTCCATCACCATGCATATTCCCGTCCCTTTTTGCGTAGCAACTACTTTAGCATCCTATCTACTCCCACCGGCATAACCCTCATAAGGAGGTAGGGTCATGCACAATGCAAGTATCAACGAGGAAGTAACAAAGGCAACCCATCAAAATGGTTACCACCTCATCATGATTCCGTTGCATCAACAATATGGTGCTATATGACATGCATAAAAAGGGTTTCATAGAAATGGTCAAAGGGCTGCTTGCCTGGTTCATCAGAGTCTTGAGATCCTCTGGTCCTTCTCCAAGTACTCCGTCTACTTCGTCAACTAACGTCGAAACAATCATAATAAGCAACACAACAAGGCAGAAAATAAAAGTGCTCTAAAAATATTAATTTGACTTTTCTAGGACATCTCTGGTTATATGAAAAATAACCAGAGTGGTTTCATTGGAATTGGGTCAGTGGATATCTCTAAACATTTTGATATGATGGAATCAAGGGGTTTATGGATGTGTAAGAAGAGTACAGAGACATATTTTTGAAAAATGAGACAAGGCACCCATTTAACAAATAATGATTTTAGAAGCATCTAGGAGTTTGTTTCACTAGATTTGGAGTAGAAATAATTTTCCTATGAATTTGCAAAGTTGACAAATATGAAGAAATGGCTCATTATTTTGTGTGGCACGGAAAGTATTAATAAAAATGTTCATCAACTAAGTTATGAACTCAGGAGCATCTAGGAATTTGAATCATGGCATTTGGATCAAAGATGATCTCTCTGTGATTTTCAAAAGTTTGGCTCAGAAAGGAAATATAGGTTTATTTAAATATGTGTGAAGGAAACTTTTCTGGAAAAGTGTGCATGCTGCAGCATGAGGTAGATCAGTAATTTGTAAGACCCTAGGATTTTGAATCGTCAAATTTGGATCTTATTTGATTCTTTGGGAGATTTTACAAGTTTCTGGTAAAAAGAAAAAGACAAATGAAGGGGGGGTTATACCTATACTGCGCACTGGGTGCAGCATAGCGCCTCGGTGCACTGGCCGGCCCAGCGGCTCAGCTGCACGCGCGCAGGCGGCCACATCGAAGGCGTGTTTCTGGTTGTGCGCGTTCGCTCGAGGAAAGCGAGCCCGGCCGAAGCCGTTTCCACTTAAACGGGCGGGGCCCGTCCGCTAGGTCGCTGACGCGCGGGGCCCAGTGTTCAGGTCGTATCCTTCCTCCCGCTCTAACAGAGCAGAGGCAGGGGAGGCGAGGCCGAGCGGCGCCGACGCTCTCCCCGATGGCACCGACCACCCCCGGCGGCGCCCAACATACTGGCAGGCTCAGGAGGTCATTCCGCACCCGCTGAGCTACGCCATGACCGCAGGGGAGGCCGGGTGCGAACGCACCATCGGCCGTGGCGGGCGAGGTCGACGCCGATGGTGGGCACGACGCTACGGTCACCGGGAGAAGGTCAAGGAGTGCGGGGGAAGACTGCGGTGATTCTGGAGGTGCTCTAGTGGAGTCTAAAGGGGAGGGGAGAGGCCACGGAGCACGAATTTAGGAGGAGGCCGATGTCATGGCTCCGGCCATGGAGGTGGTTGGAGGGCACGAGGAGAGGAGTGGGTTGGTCCAGGGGATGCACGGGAGGGAGAGTGGGCCAAAGGAGTAGAGAGGGGGCTCGGGGGTGGCCTTAAGTAGCTGACCCGCGGCTCACCGTGGACGCGGCGCACGGGTGGCCGCGGCAACGGCTCGGGAGGCCAGGAGAGAGGTCGAGGACTTGTCTGCGGCGTTAGTGGGGGTGGAGTAGGGCGCCAGGAAGAGATAGAAGGAGCGGGGCGAGCTGCACGCGGCTACAGGAGCTGCGCGTGCATTGGCCGAGTCGGGCGGCTCTGGGCACGCGCCGCAGGAGGTGAGAGAGAGGGAGAGACGAGGGGGCCTGCACGGTGGCGTGTTGCGGACGTCGAGGCACCTCGACCGGCGCAAGGGGAGGCTCGAGGTGGTCGGGGGACGCGGCGTCAACGGTCGCCTGCTCTGCCTCGCACTCCAGAGCTCATCTTTGGACGGCATCCGCGGCTTTTCCGCGCGCACTCGCGCGTCCACTTGTGTCCAGTGGCTGCAGGAAGAATAAGCAAGGCGGAGGAGGCCTTGGATGCTCTGGGACCTGGCAGGAGTGAGAGAGAGAGGTGAGAAAATGGGAGAAATGCAGCTGTACAGAGAGGGAAAAAGAGCTTTTCACCCCCATCATCATGGCTCCTTGGGCAGGGAAAGATGCAGGGGTTAGTGGAGGGCGAGATGATGCTATGGGAGAAAGCTTAGCTCATGGAGATTAGTGGAAATGGCCAAAACATGCATTTTAAATTTCTGCCAGAAGGTGTTTGATGGTGGTTTGGGCAAGCAGATGATTTCCATTTGCCATGAGATTCCACAGGGTGAAATGCATCATATAATTAGTACTCTCCACCAATTTTGAGCTCATTTGGGCAAAGTTGCTAATGCAACTTTTGTAAACCCTAGAAATTAGCAGAAATGAACTTGTGCAGATCTAGTTGAGAAAATCATTTCTCCTTGGTGCACCACTTGGTTTAGTGTCATCATTTGAGGTTCTGAACATGTCCACAAAAGTTGAGATCAAAATGAGAAAGTTGCCAATGTAAACTTGTTCAAATTTGGTTCTGGACAGAGAGGGTTTTGGGGCACTTTGATCAAGATAAAATTCTCTCCAACTTGTGCCATTTGGTCTAGCTGCATTATTACACCATTTGAGCATATTCACCAAGTTTGAGATCATTTGGACATGTTTGACAGTGCAAAGTTGTTCAAACTTGAAAAAGGACAGAAGTGGTTTTGAGAGGGTTTCATGGGGTTATACTGTTCTCCATGACATGGGACTTGGCAAGATCATCAAAAATGTCATATGTGACATGCTAGAAGTTTCCTGGAATTGTTGGAGAATATTTCCTTTGTAAATATTTCAAAAGCTTGAAATATCCAGAAAGGGTTTTTGAGGGATTTAACCAATATTTTGATCATTACCATGTGTTGAAACTCTTATATATGGACAATATATGTCCATTGAGTTTCCCTAGGTTTTACCAAATATTTTTAAAGCATAAAAATAATTTTAACCTATTAAAGACCATTTCTGGCCTAAATAAAAAGCCTTTAAATAGAATAGGTAAATAACTTTTAAAATTATTTTTTTGTGGTTTCTGGGTATCCTATATCTAATAGGAGTCAAATATAATTTTTGGAAAGATTTTTACTGCCCTTAATTAAGTACTTGCAGTGCAAACCTCAATTCAGGGGGTTTTGGAAAACTAATTTTTAAAAATACTTTTTGGCCAAATTATTTTTGTAAGAAAATAATATATTGCTCTATACACATGGCATGATCATTGGGAAAAGGTTTTATATCAAGGAGAAGGAGTATAAGAGTTAGAGGATTTCTTTGATTTTTAGAGCACTTGCAAACATCAGACAAAAACCAATCAAGGCAAGGTCCAAAACACTCAAAAGTTTTTGTCAAACCACATTTTATCATGATTTATTAGCTTAAGTGTAGTGGCATGAAAATCAGGGTGTGACAGCTTGCCTCCTTAGCACCAGAAAGGAAACAAGGACACTGCGTGCGCTGGCGCCCACCTGGTCTCGATCGTCATGGCTCACGTCACGAGAACCTCGCAAGGTTTGCCCTACCTTGATCTCTCCGCTCCTCGCGAGGCAGCCTGGTGAGGACGCTCCTGAGGAGGTCTTGTGTCGTCCACCTTGCGAGGCTTGCCCCCTCGCGAGGGTCTTGAATGCCTTGTCGATGAAGATGGGACATACAGGCCTGCTAGCACAGCCACACCGTGGGCCGCAGGCAGGCAAGTCTGGGGACCCCCGTTCCCAGAACGGCGGCAGTAGCCCCCGGGCCGAAGGCGCGCTCGGGCTTGGCTTCGAGCGAAGCCAAAGTTCAAGTATGGAGCACCGCGGGCCCCAAAAGCCTGCGGCCTTGGTCGACGCATGGCGGTTGATTGGACGTGGGCGTCTCCGCTTCCCCATGCTGCCTTGGCAACTGCCCGACTTGACAAAAGACTGGCGTGGACAACACTTTCGTTCACTGTTCCCCTTCGCCTTGCTCCAGATCCCCATTCTTGCTCCTTTCTGCCGAATCATCTAGATCCGCTCCAACCTTGCTCCGCATCTGCGACCAATGGCTCCGCGCAAGGTCAAGTCCTCCTCGGTGCCGACCTGGTACGCGCCTGCTCTCGACGCGCCCAACATCTCGGAGAAGAGCCTCGCCTCCACGTGCTTGCTGACGGTGGGGGAGAGCAATGAATGGGGAAGACGGAGCTTCGGGTTGCCTCCGTCGAGTCGGAGCCCGAGGGGAGCACACTCTTCCCCTTCTTCACGAGCAGTATTGCCGCCGGGTTGGTTCCTCCCTTCTCCGATTTCTTCTATGAGGTCCTCGACCACTACGGGCCTCAGGCGCTGCATCTCCATCCCAACTCGATACTTCTCTTGTCCATCTTCGCCTACTATTGCGAGGCGTATCTGGGCATGATGCCGTTCGTGCCTCTCCTGCACCACCTCTTCCTCCTTCGTATTAGCGATGGTCATATCTCCGGGTGCACCAATTTCATCGCATCTAGAAAGGCCAACTCGATCTCGAACACTGGGAAGAGGGTCGACAACCTCAGGGCCAAATCGGTCATGATGAGTGCCAAGCGCGTCCATCCATGCTTGGAACTGTCGATGGAGGCGCCCCAGTCTAACAAGGGGTGGTCCCGTGCAGAGCTCATAGACGAGCGGGCGTCGTTAGTGTTGGAGCAGATGAAGACCGACTTGAAACCGGGCAACACGAAGGCGGCCAAAGTGATGGGGGCCATGCTCCTGAGGGAATTCTTGATGTTGCGCGTTGCTCCACTTCAGGCGCGGGCACGCCCTTTGTGGAGGCTTGGAGATGAAGAAGACAAGGTTCACCTGTGGCCAGAGGCCCTTCCTGACGATGAGCTGATTGTTGTCTTGCGCCTCTTGGTTGGCGACAACCAAGAGTACACGCCGAGCGCCTTCGTTCCTTTGTTCCACCGCAAGGACTGAGAGCCAATCGTGGCCTCCAAGCCGACCTTTGAAGCGCGCGTGTTGGTGCCGCCCACGCCCTCTGGAGGCCCTGCGGCGCCGAAGCCGGTGGAGTTGTCTTCTGACGAGTCCCATGGGGAGGAAGAATAGGAGGTGGACTCGGAGGTGACCCCCGAGGAAATGGGGGGGACCTCTCCCTTGAGCGAGGTCGACATCCTCCACGCCCTGCCAGACGACGCCGAGATCGACGCCCGCTAGGAGGAGGGGGAGCTTCCTCTCATCCCGACAAGGGGCAAATCGCCGATGGTCTCTCGAGATGCTGCCTCCACCTTGGCACCGCCTGGAGGCGCCTCCGGCCCCTCCGTTGTGCCGTCTTCTGCTCCCGGATCCCGTGTGCCCTCTCCTCAGGCTCCGAAGTTTTCGGGTTTTAGGCTCCCCAAGCGGAAGGTGGACTATGTCGCGGTGGATCAGTAAGTGCTTCGAGCTTTGTCTTGTTCCTGCTTGTACTTGCTATTTTCTGATGTTCACCCTTGGTTGATCACGCCAATGACTTCAACGAAGAAAAGGAAGGAGGATGCTGCGACCGTGCCCCCTTCTGTGGAGAAAAGATGCGACAACACTGGCACCTCCCCGGCCCGGTCGCCCTCGCGAGGCCAAGAGGAGCATCGTCGGGAGGAGTCAGCCCCCGTGGCCCCGTTGGCTCCGGAAGTGCCGGTGCCCGTCTCGGCTGATGAGGTCCCAAAGGCTCTGGAGCCCTTGATCTCCCAGGCTCAGGTAACGACGTCGCCTCCTCCTCCTGCTGCGCCTCTAGCCCCAAATTCTTCTGCTTCCTCAACCGTCTTGGAGCGTGTCCTTTCGGAGATGGCCCAGCTGCGGGAAGACCTCCTGGGTGCAGACCCGCGCCTTGTAGCCGGGCTCCTGGAGCTGGCCTCTGGCTGGCTTCACTCCGACTCGGCAGTTCGAGCATCGCTGAGCCAGCCCATGGCAGCCTCCGAGAAGGAGAGGCAGGCCGCCGCCAAAGCTGCAGCCGATCGTGAGGCGGCGCTGAAGGACGCCGAGGCCGCCCGCGACCGCTGCCGAGAGCTGGAGGACGAGCTGAAGGTCCTGCGCGACCGGCACGCGGAAGAAACACGTGGCCGCCAGGCGAGGGAGGAGGAGATGAAGGCTCGGGAGGACGCCATCAAGAGCCGCGACACCGAGCTGGGGGAGCTGGCGAAGGCGCAGGCCGCGGAGTGCAGCTGTCTGGAGGAGCTGGAACAGAAGGCGAAGACAAGGGAGGCCGATCTCGACGCCAAGGCGAAGGTCCTGGCCGAAGACCGCGTGGCCTTCTCGCTTCTTGAGAAGAGGTCCAGCGTGCTGAAGTTACTGTACGAGAAGGGCTTGGAGAAGCCACTGACCACCGACGACGATGGCCCTACTGAGCTGCTTCCCCACTTGGTGAAGGCGCTTGAGGAAGTCGTGGAGGGCATCTGTCCCATGGCTGAGGCAGACGCTCGCGTCCTTTCTTCAGCTGGGCTGACGCGTGTCTTCAGCCATCTGTACCTTCGCGACCCCAATGCTCGTCTCGACGAGCTGCTGGAGCCTGTAGCTGATGAACACTGCGCGGCTGCTGCTGTAGCTGTGAAAGGTCAGGTGGAGGCCCTGCTGAAGAAGTTCCGCGACTTCGTTCTCGCGCCCTCGACAGGCGATGCCACCAATCCTGTGGCTGGCGGTGCAGGTGAAGGCGACACTACCAAGGGAGGAGCACCTTCAGCGGGTGATGGCGGTGTCCAGGGGTGACCTGCGGCTGCTTTCCTATTTCATTCTTGCAGCATGCATCAGGCCTCGTGGAGGCGTTAAACTTTCGTTTGATATTGTGAGAACAATATGTCTTGTAATATTTGCTTCGAGATTTTGCGATTTTCTTCCTATCTGCTTTGTGCTCTGCGTCGGCAGAGCCTGGCCCCGCGCATACCTCCACCGCCGTTGGGCCGACCGGAGACCAGGACAGACCAAGGAGTGAGGGGCTACGTGACCAGTTAGGCTCCTGAGTCGTGATGCTCAGGATTCCCCCTTGACGTGCAAACAACTTATAGGAAGGGTACGCGAGGATAGGTTAATGTTCTACGTCAGCAGGGCCCGGCCCCGTGCATACCTCAACTGCCGCTGGGCCGACCGGAGACCAGGACGGACCAAGGAGTGGGGGGCTACATGGCCAGTTAGGCTCCTGAGTCACGATGCTCAAGAGTCCCCCTTGACGTGCAAACAGCTTATAGGAACGGTACGCGAGGATCGGTTAATGTTCTACGTCGGCAGGGCCCGGCCCCGCGCATACCTCAACCGCCGTTGGGCCGACCGGAGACCAGGACGGACCAAGGAGTGGGGGGCTATGTGACCAGTTAGGCTCCTGAGTCGCGATGCTCAGGAGTCCCCCTTGACGTGCAAACAATCTCCATACATTTTCCCTCGCCGAGGCCCGGCTCGGGAGGGGCGCGCGACGACCAGGTCCGGGGGACCTGGTTGGGTGGTGTACGCTTGGGCGTGACAAGCGCAGCCCCCGTGCCCAGCCCCCTCACACGGCTCTCCCGAGGGGAGGCGTTGCGGTGAGGCCGGACACTGAGCTCCGGGGCTCCCTGAGGTTGGTACAACCGTGAGGCCGCCCTCAGTTGTTTATCACCAGCACAGAGCATAGTGCTTCCACTTGTGCACGGGCATAGCCGCTCCTCGGCAGTGTCGACGGCCAGCGTGGAGCATGGTGCT
Organism: Aegilops umbellulata; assembly: GCA_032464435.1. Lineage (NCBI taxonomy): Eukaryota > Viridiplantae > Streptophyta > Magnoliopsida > Poales > Poaceae > Aegilops > Aegilops umbellulata. The sequence goes on along the minus strand of CP136058.1, from coordinate 221,706,119 downwards.
TCCACTTGTGCGTGGGAGGGGGCTCCCTCTGCGGAGAGCCCCCGGGTCGTGTTCAACCCTGCCCTGACACGTGGCTTGCACGGCAGGGCTAGACGAGGTGTATCTGGGCACTCGTGAGCCAGCGCGGGACTCACGAGGCCCTACCTCAAGGCGGGTTCCGCCTGGTCTTGGTTCTTGTTCGTTGTGTTTGTCCTGCGAGGTGGTAAGATAACCTGCGCCAAACGAATCTCCTGAGGTTATCGAGTGAGAAAGCCAAGCACCAACGTCCCCAGGAGGTGACGTGATTGGGGCCGGCCCGCCAGACAGAGCTCAGCCGTTGGATTTATCAATGCTGGTGGGACGGGCCCGAGCACAGACGTCGTGCTCAACTTACTCACGCGAAGGGTCCTGAAGAAAGACGGCCGGCGCGCGGCTCCCATGATGGGTGGAGATTGAGCAGGTAATAATCATAGGTAGATTAAGCATGGAAAGCATACTGGCTCAAGTAAAAGCAGGGAGGACACACGCCACTGGGTCAGGCCTGAGCAGCTTGGGGGTGATGCATCCCGAGGGGCGCCCCCAACAAGGTAAGCTAAAGACATGAAGAAAAAGGGATACATGCCACAGGGACGGACCCATGTGGACTCGGAATGATGCAGCCCAAGGGGTGCTCCGAGCTAAATAAACTCGCAAAATGTCACCTGGTTCTGTTGATGAAGGGGTGTTGGGGCGGCTGAAGGTACGCGGCGAAGGAGTTGCTCCTCATGAGCCACCGGGTCCCTGAGCCTCAGGAGGCTCTGGGGTCCCAGGCGGTTCCTTGAGGACCCCCTCCGTCTCTGTCAGGACGGCGCAGTGCCTAGCCTCCTGAGTCGCCAGGATGCGTCGCAAGTTGCGCTGGTAGACGAACGTCGCCCTCGGCAGGCCAAAAGGCATGCGAACATAGCTATGCGGTGGACCCTCGCAGCGGCCCACGCGTGAAGGCCAGAAGAGCTCCTGAGAGGCGGCCCTGTTGAGCCCTGGGACGTCGATGCAGACGCGCAACCCGGCATCCTTGCCTGGATGGGGAGTTGCGCCTCGCGAGCGGCGGTCTCCGCGCTTGGCCCTTTCGTCTTGCAGTTCTTGAGTGGTCTTGGTGATGAACTCCTAAGCGGTGGGCGCTCCTTGCCCTGTGCCCTCCTGAGGGAAACGTGTCATGAAGCACGCCTCCAAGTGGTACCCATGCGCCTCCCTCGTGATGTTGGCAAGGTCCGAGGCCCTCCAGAAGAGAGACCTCGAGCCCTGACCGAGAACGGAGCCGGGCACGCCTTCCTATGCGATGGAGGAAGGCGCCCCTAGAGCGGGCGTTGATCCTGACGAGGTTCCAGCTGCGACGCCACCCTCCTGAGGTCCTGCACGGCGCTGCTGCTTCTTCTTCTTGGGGACGGCCTTAGGAGGGCCCTCGCCCTTGCTGTCGGGGTCGTCGATTGTTGCGGCTTGAAAGGCACGCTCGAGGGAGCACACCGCGTCTCTTTCTTCACATGCGACCGTGATGATTCCGCCGCTTCCCAGGATCTTGAGGACATTGTAGCCGTGATGGATCATCGCCATCAACTTGGCCAGCGCTGGGTACCCGAGGATCGCGTTGTATGGTAGGCGGATGTAGGTGACGTCGAAGTCGATGAGCTCGGTGCGGTAGTTCTTGCATTCTCTGAAGGTGACAGGGAGGTGGACCTGCCCTACCGGTGTGGTGGAACCGTCGGTCACTCCTAAGAAAGGCTTGGTAGGCTGAAGTTGTTCATATGGCACTTGGAGGTTGTCGAACGTGTCGATGGACATGACGTTGAGACTTGCGCCGCCGTCGATGAGGGTCTTGGTAACTTGTACATTGCTGATGACTGGGGAGCAAAGCATCGGGAGGACGCCAGCCGTGGCTGCGCAATTGAGCCAATCTGCCGAACTGAACGTGATGGGGGCACTGGGACCATTTGAGCGGGCGTGTGGCCTCAAGCTTGGGGAGGACTGCATTCACTTCACGAGCAAACCATTTGAAGATATGTTGCGAGGCTGGGGCCTGGGCTCCACCCAAGATGCAGGCGATAGCGCGTAGCCCCTGGAAGCCCCCAGCCCCTCGTCCTGATGGTGGTCGTCATTCCTTCTTGGTGGTGGCGGTAGTGGTGGAAGACCGGCGTTGCCCTGAGGTCGATCCTCACGAGGCTGGTCCCTCCAGGCGCCCTCGCGAGGCTGATCCTGCCAGTGGTCCTCACGAGGCCGGTCGCGCCACTCCTAGCGCGGGCCACGGTCGTCCCAGCGTCTGCCACCACGTCCTCCTCCTCGGCCGTAGCCCTGGTCGCCGCGCTCGGGGCGTCGACCGAAGCGTCCTTCACGAATGGCTCTGAGCTCTTGACAATTGCTGGGGTTGTGGGTATTCAGGTTATGGAAGGCGCACAATGGTCGGCTGCTCTTGGATGACTCGGGCTGGTCTTTGCCGCGCTTGGTGTCCGGTTCCGCCGCGAGCACGACTGCTCCCTTGCGCTTCACGTCCTTGGCCTTGGATTTCTTCTCCTACGGGTCTGCAGCCGGGAGCTCAAGGAGGGAGAGGCGCCCTTCCTCTGCTCTTGCGCACTTAGTCGCCAGGTTGAACAATACTACCTCTTGAGCACTGCGTTGGATTTCCCTGAAGAGGTGAGGATGATGCAGCAAAGTAGCGTAAGTATTTCCCTCAGCTTTTGAGAACCAAGGTATCAATCCAGTAGCAGGCTACATGCAAGTCCCTTGTACCTACACAAAACAATAGCTCAACGCGACCAACGCGATTAGGGGTACTCAATCCCTTCATGGTCACTTACGAGAGTGAGATCTGATACAGATGATAGATAATATTTTTGGTATTTTTGATATAGAGATGCAAAGTGAAAAGTAAAAGGCAAAGTAAAAAGCAAAGCAATAATAAAGTGATGGGGATTGATATGATGAGAATAGACCCGGGGGCCATAGGTTTCACTAGTGGCTTCTCTCAAGAGCATAAGTATTCTACGGTGGGTGAACAAATTACTGTTGAGCAATTGACAGAATTGAGCATAGTTATGAGAATATCTAGGTATGATCATGTATATAGGCATCACGTCCGAGACAAGTAGACCGACTCCTGCCTGCATCTACTACTATTACTCCACTCATCGACCGCTATCCAGCATGCATCTAGAATATTAAGTTAAAAAGCAGAGTAACGCCTTAAGCAAGATGACATGATGTAGAGGGATAGTTTCATGCAATATGATAAAAACCCCATCTTGTTATCCTCGATGGCAACGATACAATACGTGCCTTGCTGCCCCTTCTGTCACTGGGAAAGGACACCGCAAGATCGAACCCAAAGCTAAGCACTTCTCTCGTGGCAAGAAAAACCAATCTAGTAGGCCAAACTAAACTGATAATTCGAAGAGACTTGCAAAGATAACCAATCATTCATAAAATAAATCAGAGAAGATTCAAATATTATTCATAGATAGACTTGATCATAAACCCACAATTCATCGGTCTCAACAAACACACCGCAAAAAGAAGATTACATCGAATAGATCTCCACGAGAGAGGGGGAGAACATTGTATTGAGATCGAAAAGAGAGAAGAAGCCATATAGCTAATAACTATGGACTCGAAGGTCTGAGGTAAACTACTCACACTTCATCGGAGAGGCTATGATGATGTAGAAGCCCTCCATGATAACGGCCCTCTCCGGCGGAGCTCCGGAACAGGCCCCAAGATGGGATCTCGTGGATACAGAAAGTTGCCGCGGTGGAATTAGGTTTTTGGCTCCCTATCTGACCGTTTGGGGGTACGTAGGTATATATAGGAGGAAGAAGTACGTCGGTGGAGCAACAGGGGGCCCACGAGGCAGGGGGGCGCGCCCCACCCTCGTGACTGCCTCTTTTGTTCCTTGGCGTAGGGTCCAAGTCTCCTATATCACATTCGGTGAGAAAATCACGTTCCCGAAGGTTTCATTCCGTTTGGACTCCGTTTGATATTCCGTTTCTTCGAAACACTGAAATAGGCAAAAAACCGCAATTCTGGGCTGGGCCTCCGGTTAATAGGTTAGTCCCAAAAATAATATAAAAGTGGAAAATAAAGCCCAATATCTTCCAAAACAGTATATAATATAGCATGGAGCAATCAAAAATTATAGATACGTTGGAGACGTATCAGGCATCCCCAACCTTAATTCCTGCTCGTCCTCGAGTAGGTAAATGATAAAAAGAGAATTTTTGATGCGGAGTGCTACTTGGCATAATTTCAATGCAAATCTTCTTAATTGTGCTATGAATATTCAGATTCGAAAGATTCAAGACAAAGGTTCATATTGACAAAATAATAATACTTCAAGTATACTAACAAAGCAATTATGTCTTCTCAAAATAACATGGCCAAAGAAAGTTATCCCTACAAAATCATATAGTCTGGCTATGCTCTATCTTCACTACACAAAGTATTTAAATCATGCACAACCGCGATGACAAGCCAAGCAATTGTTTCATACTTTAACATTTTCAAATCTTTTTCGATCTTCACGCAATACATGAGCGTGAGCCATGGATATAGCACTTATATGGATTAGAATGGTGGCTGTGGAGAAGACAAAAAGATGGGAAGATAGTCTCACATCAACTAGGCATATCAACGGGCTATGGAGATGCCCATCAATAGATATCAATGTGAGTGAGTAGGGATTGCCATGCAACGTATGCACTAGAGCTATAAGTATATGAAAGCTCAACAAAAGAAACTAAGTGGGTGTGCATCCAACTCGCTTTCTCACGAAGAGCTAGGGCAATTTGAGGAAGCCCATCATTGGAATATACAAGCCAAGTTCTATAATGAAAAATTGCCACTAGTATATGAAAGTGACAAAATGAGAGACTCTCTATCATGAAGATCATGGTGCTACTTTGAAGCACAAGTGTGGTAAAATGATAGTAACATTGTCCCTTCTCTCTTTTTCTCTCATTTTTTTGGGCCTTTCTCTTTTTTTATGGCCTCTTTTTTTTCATCCGGAATCTCATCCCGACTTGTGGGGGAATCATAGTCTCCATCATCCTTTCCTCACTTGGGACAATGCTCTAAAAATTGATGATCATCACACTTTTATTTTTATTACAACTCAACAATTACAACTCAATACTTAGAACAAAACATGACTCTATATGAATGCCTCCGGCGGTGTACCGGGATATGCAATGAATCAAGAGTGACATGTATGAAAGAATTATGAATGGTGGCTTTGCCACAAATACGATGTCAACTACATCATCATGCTAGCAATATGACAATAATGGAGCGTGTCATAATAAACGGAACGGTGGAAAGTTGCATGGCAATATATCTCGGAATGGCTATGGAAATGCCATGATAGGTAGGTACGGTGGCTGTTTTGAGGAAGGTATATGGTGGGTGTATGATACCGGTGAAAAGAGGGCGGTATTAGAGAGGCTAGCAATGGTGGAAGGATGGGGAAAAATGCGTATAATCCATGGACTCAACATTAGTCATAAAGAACTCATATACTTATTGCAAAAATCTAGAAGTTATCAAAGCAAAGTATTACACGCTTGCTCCTAGGGGGATAGATTGGTAGGAAAAGACCATCGCTCGTCCCCGACCGCCACTCATAAGGAAGAGAATCAATAAATAAATCATGGTCCGACTTCATCACATAACGGTTCACCATATGTGCATGCTACGGGAATCACAAACTTTAACACAAGTATTTCTCAAATTCACAACTACTCAACTAGCATGACTCTAATATCACCATCTTCATATCTCAAAACAATTATCAAGCATCCATCTTTTCTTAGTATTCACCGCACTCAAAAGAAAGTTTCACAAATCTTGAATACCAAGCATATTATTATTAAGCAAATTACCATGCTATTAAAGACTCTCAAAATAATCTAAGTGAAGCATGAGAGATCAATAGTTTATTTAAAACAATTTCACCACCATGATCTAAAAGATCTAAGTGAAGCACATAGAGCAAAATCATAACGCTCAAAAGGTATAAGTGAAGCACATAGAGCAAAACTACATAGCTCAAAAGATATAAGTGAAACACATAGAGTATTCTATCAAATTCCAACTCATGTATGGCTCTCTCAAAAGGTGTGTACAGCAAGGATGATTGTGGCACACTAACAAACAAAGACACAAATAATACAAGACGCTCCAAGCAAAACACATATCATGTGGTGAATAAAAATATAGCTCCAATTAAAATTACCGATGGAAGTAGACAAAAGAGGGGATGCCTTCCGGGGCATACCCAAGCTTTGACTTTTTGGTGTCCTTGGATTATCTTGGGGGTGCCATGGGCATCCCCAAGCTTAGGCTCTTGCCACTCCTTGTTCCATAATTCATCAAAAGAATTCACCCAAAACTTGAAAACTTCACAACACAAAACTTAATAGAAATCTCGTGAGCTCCGTTAGAGAAAGAAAACAAAAGACCACTTCAAGGTATTGTAATGAACTCATTATTTATTTATATTGGTGTTAAACCTACTGTATTCCAACTTCTCTATGGATTATAAACTATTTTACTAGCCATAGATTCATCAAAATAAGCAAACAACACACGAAAAACAGAATCTATCAAAAACAGAACAGTCTGTAGTAATCTGTAACTAACGCAAACTTCTGGAACTCCAAAAAATCTACCAAAATAGGACGACCTAGAAAATTTATTTATTGATCAGCAGCAATTGTAATAAATATTTTATCTCGTTCTGGTGATATTTAACAATTCAGGCACTCAGCACAAAGTTTCTGGAAATTACAGCAAGATCAAATAACTATCATCCAAGAAGATCTTATAGGTCTAACTTGGCACAAACACTAACTAAAAACACAAAACCACATCTAAACAGAAGGTAGATGGATTATTTATTGCTAAGAAGCAAGGATAAATATTGGGTTGTCTCCCAACAAGAGCTTTTCTTTAAAGCCTTTTTAGCTAGGCATTGAGATTTCAATGATGCTCACAAGAAAGACAAGAATTGAAGCACAAATAGAGCATCATAAAACAAGTGACAAACACATCTAAGTCTAACATACTTCCTATGCATAGGCATATTATATGCAAACAAATAATCAAGGCAAGCAAAAACTAGCATATGCAAGGAAGCGAGAAGAAACAATAGCAATCTCAACATAACGAGAGGTAATTTAGTAACATGAAAATTTCTATAACCATATTTTCCTCTCTCATAATAATTACATGTAGGATCATAAGAGAATTCAACAATATAGCTATCACATAACATATTCTCAACATGATCCACATGCATGCGAAGTTGACACCCTTCCAAAATAGTGGGATTATCATTAACTAAAGTCATGATTTCTCCAAGCCCACTTTTATAAAAAAATTCATAAAATTGAATGTTATCCAAATATGTGGGATCTAAAGTTGGCACTCTTCCAAACCCACTTTCAATATTATTGCAAACACTATTATTAATCTTATAATCATCATGGGGTTTAAATAAATTTTCAAGATCATAAGAAGAATCTCCCCAATCATGACTATTGGACATAGCAAAACTAGCATCCCCAAGCTTAGGGTTTTGCATATTCTTAGCATAATTTACATCAATAGAATTTATAATAAAATCATTGCAATCATGCTTTTTATTCAAAGATCTATCATGAAGCACTTCATCACAATTTTTAGATTTACGGATCTCAGGCAAAAGCTTATAAAGATAATCTAGTGCATCCAAATCACTAGGAATTGGTTCATCATAATTGGATCTCTTAAAAAGATTGGCAAGCGGATGAGGATCCATAGATATTAGCTTCTCTGTTTAGGAATAAATACTCAACTATTTCAACCAAGCGAGAAAACGAGCCAAGAAAGACATAAAGGCGAACGGAAAAGAGAGGGCGAATAAAACGGCAAGGGTGAAGTGGGGGAGAGGAAAACGAGAGGCAAATGGCAAATAATGTAGTGCGAGAGATTGGGATTTTGATGGGTACTTGGTAAGTTGACTTTTGCGTAGACTCCTCGGCAACGGAGCCACAAATTCTTCTTGCTACCTCTTGAGCACTGCGTTGGATTTCCCCAAAGAGGGGAGGACGATGCAGCAAAGTAGCGTAAGTATTTCCCTCAGTTTTTGAGAACCAAGGTATCAATCCAGTAGGAGGCTACACGCAAGTCCCTTGTACCTAGACAAAACAATAGCTCAACGCGACCAATGCGATTAGGGGTTGTCAATCCCTTCACGGTCACTTACGAGAGTGAGATCTGATAGAGATGATAGATAATATTTTTGGTATTTTTGATATAGAGATGCAAAGTGAAAAGTAAAAGGCAAAGTAAAAAAGCAAAGCAATAATAAAGTGATGGAGATTGATATGATGAGAATAGTCCGGGGGGCCATAGGTTTCACTAGTGGCTTCTCTCAAGAGCATAAGTATTCTACGGTGGGTGAACAAATTACTGTTGAGCAATTGACAGAATTGAGCATAGTTATGAGAATATCTAGGTATGATCATGTATATAGGCATCACGTCCGAGACAAGTAGACCGGCATCATGTCCGAGAAATGTAGACCGACTCCTGCCTGCATCTACTACTATTACTCCACTCAGCGACCGCTATCCAGCATGCATCTAGAGTATTAAGTTAAAAACAGATTAACATCTTATGCAAGATGATATGATGTAGAGGGATAGTTCCATGCAATATGATAAAAAACCCATCTTGTTATCCTCGATGGCAACGATACAATACGTGCCTTGCTGCCCCTTCTGTCACTTGGAAAGGACACCGCAAGATTGAACCCAAAGCTAAGCACTTCTCGCATGGCAAGAAAAACCAATCTAGTAGGCCAAACCAAACTGATAATTCGAAGAGACTTGCAAAGATAACCAATCATACATAAAATAATTCAGAGAAGATTCATATATTATTCATAGATATACTTGATCATAAACCCACAATTCATCGTTCTCAACAAACACACCGCAAAAAGAAGATTACATCGAATAGATCTCCACGAGAGAGGGGGGAGAACATTGTATTGAGATCCAAAAAGAGACAAGAAGCCATCTAGCTAATAACTATGGACCCAAAGGTCTGAGGTAAACTACTCACACTTCATCGGAGAGGCTATGACGATGTAGAAGCCCTCCATGATGACGGCCCTCTCTGACGGAGCTCCGGAACATGCCCCAAGATGGGATCTCGTGGATGCAGAAAGTTGCGGCGGTGGAATTAGGTTTTTGGCTCTGTATCTGATCGTTTGAGGGTACGTAGGTATATATTGGAGGAAGAAGTACGTCGGTGGAGCAACAGGGGGCCCACGAGGCAAGGTGCGCACCCTAGGGGGGGGCGCCCCCCATCCTCGTGACCGCCTCTTTTGTTCCTTGGTGTAGGGTCCAAGTCTCCTGGATCACGTTCAGTGAGAAAAACACGTTCCTGAAGGTTTCATTCTGTTTGGACTCCGTTTGATATTCCGTTTCTTTGAAACACTAAAATAGGCAAAAAACAACAATTCAGGGCTGGGCCTCCGGTTAATAGGTTAGTCCCAAAAATAATATAAAAGTGGAAAATAATGCCCAATATAGTCCAAAACAGTAGATAATATAGCATGGAGCAATCAAAAATTATAGATACGTTGGAGACGTATCAAACAACTCCTGAGATGTGCATAGCTCCTCGTGGATAACAAGATCTTCCTTCATCTTAACGTCGCGGGCGCCATCAGAGAACGCGGAGATCATGGCCTTGTTTGTCACCTTGGGGATCTTGAGGCGGATGTTTTTGAAGCGCTGGATGTACTTCTGGAGGGTCTCTCATGGTTGTTGCTTCATGCGGCGCAGGTCACCCGCCGCCGGTGGGCGTTCGCGAGTGCCCTCGTAGTTGGCGTTGAAGCGGTCGCGCCCCAGGAGGAGAACGAGCCTTGAGGGAGGTTCAGGAGCCACGGACGGGCATCGTCTTTGAGCGCCATAGGGAACCAGTTCGCCATGACTTTCCCGTCGCCGTTGGCCGCCTCGATGCTCAGCTCGTAGAGATGCAGGAACTCTGCGGGGTCGGGGGTGCCGTCGTAGCGAGGAAGCAGATCTGGCTTGAACTTGCCCGGCCAGGCGACGCTACGCAGCTCGGGGGTGAAGGCAGGGCAGCCGGCCGTGGTCGTCGGGGCCCGTCTTGGAGGTGGAGCTTGGTCTTGGCGCCCACGCGCCGCTTCGGCAAACTGGGCGGGGGCCGGCCGCGGCACACGGTCCTGGCACGGCGGTGCGAGGAGTGGCGGAGCGTTCTCTTGTGGTCGAGGGACTTCTTGACAGCTTCTTTATTCACGCGTGGGCGTCGGACGCGACGGGTCGCGTCGTGGAGCCACGCGCCTTGGCGCCAGGGCACCGTCTTAGGGCAGAGGTGGTGTAGGCGCTCCGTGAGCTACGTCGCCTGTAGCTGGCGGAGGGCGAGGTGGAGAGAGGGACAGCGCAGGGGAGTCCCCTGCGGCGCGGACGAGCTCGGCTATGCAGTCGAGCCTGTCCACATAGAGGTCGTCGACCGGTCGGTAGCGCAGGAGCTCGTGCGCCATGAGGAGCGCGACTCGCGCGTCCATGGGATCATGACGTGCATGGGACGAAGAATCGTCCGGGGTCAGCGATGGAGTGGCGGTGCGGTCGTCCCGCCACACCGAGGGGTGCAGCGAGGACGCTTGCTGCTTGTTCCCTGCTGGGTCGGTGGAGGCGTTGGCGGCGGGCGACAGAGAACGACAAGTTGGTCCGCCGACGGGGGCCGTCTGAGCGACGTGGGTGGCGAGGGCAGCCCGGCACTCAACACAAGCACGGCGAGCGTCCTCCAGGGAGACGACGGAGCAACTGGACACGAAGCGATGGAAAGTAAGTTTCGGTGCACCTCTACCTGGCGCGCCAAATGTCGGATCACGGGTTCCGGCAAAACCCTCAAGGTTCGGGGTGCGCGCGAAGATTTCCTCCCTACCGATCCACACCCTAGCTCGCTAAGATCTCATGGACGAACTCGACAAACTCACAACACAAAAGACACAAGATTTATATTGGTTCCGGCCACCATTGTGGTGTAATACCCTACTCCAGTGTGGTGGTGGTGGATTGCCTCTTGGGCTGATGATGAACAGTACAAGGGGAAGAATAGCCTCCTGAGGTTGAGGTGTTCTTGTGCTCGGTGTGTGGCTAAGGGTTGGCTCTAGATCTCATTCGCTTCCCAATGAGTTATGTCCTATGGTGGTGAATAGCTCTACTTACATAGGCCCTGGTCCTCTTCCCAAATATTGAACGGGAAGGGAGCCAACAACGGCCAATTTGAAAGGGGGTAGCTAGTACAGCTTATCCTGACAAAAGCGGTCTTCGCCTGCAAAAGTCTATGGTGGTGACGCCGTCTTGGCCTCCATGGTGACCTCTGTCTTGCCGTCTTGCTGGTCTTGGTCTCGTTGCACTGATATGGAAACCTTTGCTTGATGCCTCGGTACTCTGTGCCTGCGCTTGCCTCCTTAGCACCAGAAAGGAAACAAGGACACTGCGAGGTGCCCGCCTGGTCTCGATCGTCATGGCTCACGTCACAAGAACCTCGCGAGGTTTGCCCTGCCTTGATCTCTCCACTCCTCGTGAGGCAGCCTGGTGAGGCTGCTTTTGAGGAGGTCTTGTGTCGTCCACCTCGCGAGGCTTGGCCCCTCACGAGGGTCTTGAATGCCTTGTCGGTGAAGATGGGCCGTACAGGCCTGCTAGCACAGCCACGCCGTGGGCTGCAGGCAGCAAGTCTGGGGCCCCCTTTCCCAAAACGCCGACATACTTGACACAGACGTGATGCATATGTTCATGACCATGCCTAGATATTCCCATAACTATGCGATTTCTATCAATTGCTCGGCAGTAATTTGTTCACCCACCGTAATACATGCTATCTTGAGAGAAGCCAATAGTGAAACCTATGGCCCCGGGTCTACTTTACATCATATAAGTTTCCAATCTATAATTCTAGTTTACTATTTATTTTGCAATCTTTATTTTCCAATCTATACAACAAAAATACCGAAAATATTTATCTTATTATCTTTATCAGATCTCACTTTTGCAAGTGACCGTGAAGGGATTGACAACCCCTTTATCGCGTTGGTTGCAAGGTTCTTGATTGTTTGTGCAGGTACTAGGCGATTTGCGTGTAGTCCCCTACTAGATTGATACCTTGGTTCTCAAAAACTGAGGGAAATACTTACGCTACTTTGCTGCATCACCCTTTCTCTCTTCAAGGGAAAACCAACACATGCTCAAAGAGGTAGGAATACGTTTCCGTTCTATCTATAATTTTTTATTGTTTCATGCCAATATTTTACTACTTCCACATAATTTTAGCAATATTTTTTTTGATTTTCTTGGACTAACATATTGATCCAGCGCCCAGTGTCAGTTCTTGTTTGTTGCATGTTTTTTGTTTCGCAGAAAAACCATAGCAAACAAAGTCCAAACGCGATAAAATTTTACGGAGATTTTTTTGGAATATACGTGATTTTTTTGGAAAAATAATATACGCAAGACGGTGCCCAAGGGCCCCACAAGACAACTGGGCACGCCCTTGATACGTCTCCAACGTATCTATAATTTTTTATTGTTCCATGCTGTTATATAATCATTCTTGGATGTTTTGCAATCATTTTATAGTCATGTTATATCATTTTTTGGTACTAACCACTTGACATAGTGCCAAGTGCTAGTTGTTGTTTTCTGCATGTTTTTTACATCGCAGGAAATCAATACCAAACGGAGTCCAAACGCAGTGAAACTTCATGTGGATTTTTTTGGAGCATAAGACATCCAGCGAGCCAAAGAAGTACCGAAGAGGGAGCCCGAGGTGAGCACAAGATACCAGGGCGTGCCTGGAGGCCCAGGCGCACACTGGTGGGTTTTGCCCACCTCGGTGGCCTCCCGTACCGTCATACCCCAATATTCCAAAAACCCTATGGGAGTCGACGAAAATCAATTCCAGCCGCCGCAAGTTCCATAACCACCAGATCCAATCTATACACCATCACAGAGGAGTTCATCATGAACATTGGTGCCTCTCCGATGATGCGTGAGTAGTTCATTGTAGACCTACCGGTCCATAGTTAGTAGCTAGATGGCTTCCTCTCTCTCTTTTGATTCTCAATACAATGGTCTCTTGGGGATCCATATGATGTAACTCTTTTTGCAATGTGTTTGTTGGGATCCAATGAACTTTGAGTTTATGATCGGATCTATCTTTTATCCATGAAAGTTATTTGAGTCTGCTTTGATCTCTTATATGCATGATTGCTTATAGCCTCGTATTTCTTCTCCGATATTTGGGTTTTGTTTGGCCAACTTGATATATTTATCTTGCAATGGGAAGAGGTGCTTTGTGTTGGGCTCGATCTTACGGTGCTTGATCCCAGTGACAGAAGGGGAACCGACACGTATGTATCGTTGCTATTAAGGACAACAATATGGGGTCTATTTCTACATAAATAGATCTTGTCTACATCATGTCATAATTCTTATTGCATTACTCCGTTTCTCCATGAACTTAGTACACTAGATGCATGCTGGATAGCGGTCGATGTGTGGAGTAATAGTAGTAGACACAGGCAGGAGTCGGTCTACTAAGCTTGGGCGTGATGCCTATATAATGATCATTACCTGGATATCATCATGATTATTTGAAATTCTATCAATTGCCCAACAGTAATTCGTTTACCCACCGTTTGCTATTTTTCTTGAGAGAATCCACTAGTGAAACCTACGGCCCCTGGGTCTTCTTTCTAATATATTTGCCTTGCGATCTACTTTTCCTTTGCATTTTTATTCAGATCTATTAAACCAAAAACCGAAAAATACCTTGCTGCAATTTATTCTTATTTATTTTATCTCGCGTTCCTGCAAGATCTATTTATCCAATCTATCATATTTTTATCCCGTCTACTTGCCAATTTCTGGCGCCATTGCCCGAAAGGGATTGACAACCCCTTGAATACGTCGGGTTGCGAGTATTTGTTATTTGTGTGCAGGTGCCGTTCACATAGTGTTGCGTGGTTCTCCTACTGGTTCGATAACCTTGATCTCATCACTGGGGGAAATACCTACCATTGTCGTACTGCATCATTCCTTCCTCTTTGGGCAAATACCGACGTAGTTCAAGCAGACATCAAAAAGAATTTTTGGCACCGCTATCGGGAAGACATCATCAACATCTACCATGTTCCTAATCAAAAAACTTATCTCCTTGCAATTTACATTATTTGCCATTTTCCTCTCGTTTTCCTCTCCCCCACTTCACAAAAATTTGCCGTTTTATTCCTTTTTCGTTCGCCGTTTTCTTGTCGGATCTATTTTTGAGTGCAATCTTGTTGCGTAGTCACAATGACTCAAGAGAACACCAAGTTGTGTGATTTCTCCAATACCAACAACAATGATTTTATTAGCACTCCGATTGCTCCTCCCGCCACTAGTGCGGAGTCTTGTGATATTAATACCGCTTTGCTGAATCTTGTTATGGAAGATCAATTTTCCGGTACTCCTAATGAGGATGTCGCGTCCCATCTTAACACATTTATGGATTTATGCGATATGCAAAAGAAAAAAGATGTGGACAATTGTGACGCCCGGATAATTAAGCTATAGTAAACCTTTGTCAACGATGCCACGTCACCAGGGTTATTGTTCCTAATCTCGCGTTAGTTTGAAACCGATTCAAATTCAAAATGAAGTCAAACGGCAAAAGTTTTCAAACATTAAAACTAAAATGTTTGGGTCGTGCCAAATAATGCATAGGTATTTATGGTGGATAAGTCACACTTTTATAAAATGTTAGACTACTCTAAAATGATTTAAACAGTAACAAAAACAATTATTTAAACGCTTTGAAAATATTAAAACAAATGAAAACTACGTTATTTAAAGTTCCCAATTTAATGTGGTTGTGGTATAATTCGAACTACCAATTTAGGATCTATTGCACTAATTAGTAAAACTAAATAAACTTAAGAGATAAGTGAACATAGAAAAGAAATAAATAAAAAGAAATTAATAGAAAAGTAAAAAAGAAGAAAGACCCCCCCCCCAAGTGGGCCTCGACCTAGAAGGCCATCCGGCCACCAGGGCGGCCCAGCCGGTGCCCCCTGTATAACCCCCTCACCCCACAAACCCTAATCTAATTCCCTTACATTCAATACCATTGATCTTGTTATTACAAGATGCCTTGAAATTCTCTCCGTTGTTTCGAGAATTCTTTGAGCTTACTGCACTACAGTTCTTGCCTCATGAATACAACTACGGATAATTCCTCACACTCATCGAGGATTTGTTCATTCCTATTTGATCATGTGGTCCACAAGATACCTTGAAATACTATACGGTGTTCCGATAATCCATTGCCAACTATTGTTCTGCAAATACTTGTCTACTTGCATTATGGATACTTTTGATATGTCTAGCAATATTCACGAGCATCCTTTGTCACCGTCATTTTGAGTCTTCGATCCAACATGTTTGCGAATGCTCGCAATCCTCAATCAGATCCTAGAATTCATCCTTCCGGCCGAGACATCATTTTAAACATGAGCTGGATCTTGACCAATCAAATTGTTATCGATTTTACCCCTAAGATTACTCAACTTATCCATCCTTAATCAGAGCGTTTGCTTCCGATCCCTTGATTTGGAAATCATAATTCTTTTGCATTTGATCTTTTAATTAGTCAATTATTTCTATAATATGATCTCCTTGAGTTCTTTCTTCTTCCGGTTGAGTACCGATGCTCAGATCAGATCTCTGGTGGACCATCGGATCCTTTGTTGAATTACATCCGATAGTGTCCTTCATATTCTATAACCTTGTGAGCATTTCCATGGGTATATAATGCCTTTGGTAAATTGTATCCTCTGCTTTCTCAACCATGCTCTGCTTTCGAGCTTGTATAAATTACTCCTGAAGTTTGTGGTATATGTTCCTAAGAGGCCCTAATGGGTTGAACCTATGCCTTTTCTAATTTGTGTGAACCCGGAAACTACTACTGGTCATACTCTACTGTAGCTATGTCAGATAAAACTTCAACACTACAACTTCGTCGAAGGCGAGAAGTGAATGAAAGGTTATGCATTAGAGAAGTTGGAGTCGACCTTGAACTTTGTGCTCATGCCCATGGACATGATGTAGATCCTATCATGGAAACTTATTGTAATAATAACTATTTCCTTGATAAATATCATCTGGTATCTGTGAATTGATCCTTTACAACCATGGTTCCGACCATGATTGTTCTCCTTTGATTCTATTTCTCAGACAACTTAAAGTACTTGCCTGTTGTAGATCAGTACGCCTTCCCAACCTCTATTTTGTTCTACCTTCAAGTATTACCCCCTGGTATCTCGAGGATATCAACCCATTGCACTTCATCTTATGAATTTCTGATGAAGTAGTACCTTTCCCCGTCATAGTCACTCCACGGGTTCTGGGTTGTCGTCAACCAAGAACATCGATTTGTGAATCGAATCAAGACTGATATTCAGTACTCCCAATACTTTGTTGTTGAGAAGTTTAATACTCCATCACGTCACTCCTAGCCTGATCGGCTACATCATTATCATGCTAATTTTAACTATGCTACCTCGTCCTTAATCCCGGAGCACAACTTTCGATGATGAGCTAAGCTTACGTCGATTTCCTCATCTTATCATTTCACCTCGAACAACAAGCTTGATTCCGAGTTGGTGTCGTATCCGTGGTTCTAATAATATTTCGCTACCTTAGTCCTCTTGCTGGATGTAGCCGCTGTGCAGTTACTTCTTCGTGGAGCCTCTCGTCAAAATTTGTCATGATCATCATCAGCTTTTTGAGCTCTTCCAAGATATCTATTGAATTATTCATGGAAATACCATCCTTGTCCCTTGGTAAATTGTGTTGTCATCAACTACTTCCTTGCCTTCTTTCCAACACAAACTTGTTTGTGTTGTGGCTGTACCTTGAGTTCATGGCTATCCAGCTTGTCTTATGTTCTACCTTGAAGTAATACCATCTTATATAGCAAGAATGTTGTGAGAATTTCACCACCTCTTAAGAATTCTTGGTACAAGTGATACATCCCGCCATCTACATTCATCTCTTGGTCCCGGTGTGTTTTACAACCGGTATACCGACGATTGAATTGTGAGGTGTAAAATTCAAAATTACTAGGAACCTTATTGCTTGTAAGATAATGAACGATAGTTTCATTCTTTGTGTATTGGTTATTGAATCACCATTATGAACAGTGATCATGCTACCTAAGCCCATGGGTGCACCTTTCAACCAATGGTTAATGGTGTATGTTTTCCTCGAGCATACATCATTATACCATTTGATTTGACAAATGTTATGTCCTTGTTCACATAATTGTGGAAATCCATCTTGTTGGAAATCTCGATGAATTGTCGCTGAGGCCATTAGCCACCTTATCTTCTCCTTAGTTTAATGATGAACTCTTGTTGTGGAACTCGCTTCCATAGTTCAATTCCCGAGAATCTTACAATGTCATCTCGACAATTCCTTTCTTCTCGGGCATCCTAAGTCTGAGTTATCCTGACACCAATCAGATCTGAATCTCGGCGAGCTATGATGGTTGGAACATATTTCCAATAGTTATAACATGGGTCTTTATGTGACCCGATAAGGTGATGTCGTGCTTAACACACCTGGCTGGAGGCCCTATTCTTATAGCTTCCTTTTTAGGAAGGATATCCATTCTTCCATGAGGAAATTGTAAAACTTATTGTACAAGTTGTTCTTGATGGATCCTTCGTGCATCCAAATTCTGAACCTTACTTGATGACTATGTCAATGCTATCTCGAAGCATGTATGTGGTACTCCTATCGTCAATAAGAACATTTGAAGCACAATGTTATGAAATTATTCAAACACTGTTGTTTGGGTAATGTCATGAAATTCCTCTCCCTTTACTTAAATGGTTTTCTACTTCTATCCCGTCATGGATGTCATGCTCTATTTGTCCTTGGGAAGGATATACCCCTGAAATATGTGTTTAAACACATTTTCCTTTCCATTGTTCTGTTTAATTTCATAATTATATTATCCTTTCCATTGTTTGTTTTGACCTTTCTTGAGGTATATATGATCTAAGCATTAATATTGTCCTGCTTAAACACTTGAGTGTATAATTCTGTCAAGCAAGACCTTGTTACTATTGTCGATAACATTCCGGTAGCCACCGATGGACGAGAACTTTGCCTAATGGTCCGCCTCGTTCAACAAGTAGGAAAATGGTTCTGTTCGTACCTTGCCCTTGGTACCGACGTTCTTGCCGACATAACTGACAGGCTACCCTCTGACATGCCTTGCTTGCATGATCACGCAAGACGTCTCCACCCTTCCTACTTTTAACCCACATGGTGGGCCCATAACCCATAGTTCCACAGGATCAAAACCTAACTCTTTTGTATATCCCGGTCTCCAAAGTCATTTCTAGAGCCTGGCTACGAATGTAATTCGCATGCCACCTTCCTAGTGATCTGTTCTGGTATCAGGCGCAATACTTATTCTCGTTGCCCTGAAACCCCTTTCACCCTTTGATTAGGAATCGAACGATTGCCTATCCGTTTGAAACTTCTCAAGGCACCTTCTTCCTTGGCTCTCGATACCTTCTTAAGTTTCAATTCGAGAGCTACTTATGCTTCTTCCCCTGAGTTAACCGTCTGATGCTTGATCTTGTTAGAATCCGTCCTTATAGAGTTTTCCCTTACCCTTTCGTAAGTACGGTGAAGATGCTGAAGGAAGGACGACAACTTCATCATGATGACCTGAATCAGAGAAATGGAGACATGAAGGTAATGGATCGACCACTTCGAGAAGAGCAACCAAGCAAGAAGATCCGTTAGAATTTTGCAACTGGAACTTTCCCCTTACTCACGCTCCTAAATCTCGGGACGAGATTTCTTGTACTGGAGGAGAATTGTGACGGCCGGACAATTAAGCTACAGTAAACCTCTGTTAATGATGCCATGTCACCATGGTTACTGTTCCTAATCTCGTGTTAATTCGAAATCGATTCAAATTCAAATTCAAAATCAAGTCAACCGGCAAAAGTTTTCAAACATTAGAACTAAAATGTTTAGGTTGTGCCAAAAAATGCATAGTGTATTTATGGTGGATAAATCACACTTTTATAAAATGTTAGACTACTCTAGAATGATTTAAACAGTAGCAAAAACAATTATTTAAATGCTTTGAAAATATTAAAACAAATGAAAACTACGTTATTTAAGGTTCCCAATTTAATGTGGTTGTGGTATAATCAGAACTACCAATTTAGGATCTATTGCAATAATTAATAAAACTAAATAAACTTAAGAGATAAGTGAACACAGAAAAGAAATAAATAAAAAGAAAATTAACAGAAAAGTAAAAAAGAAGAAAGACCCCCCAACTGGGCCTCGACCCAGCAGGCCATCGGGCCACCAGGCCGGCCCACTCGGTGCCCCCTATATAACCCCCTCACCCCACAATCCCTAACCTAACTCCCCCACTCCCCACGATTCCAACTCCCCCCCCCCACGCGATCTGGATCGGGGGCGCCCCAACGCACACCGCCCTGATCCCGTCGGCCCCGAGCCCGACGTCGGCGCCCAACCCGACGCTGCCCCATCATCGCCGGACTGCCCCGCCCCACCGCTCCTTCGCCACACGACATCGGCCTCGCCTACCGTCACCATGCTGTCACCCAAGGACCTCGTCCCCGTCACCTCCCCGCCTCGTACCGCCACGGCCTCGCCGGAGCTGCCCCGCCGTCGACCCCGTCTTCCTCCTTGACCCCCGCTGCCCGAACCCTACACAACCCTCGTGAGCTCCCCCGACCTCTCCTCCTTTCCCCATGCGCACGCGCCCGACCACCCGCCGCCTCCGGCTGCTCGCTCATCGTGGCCGAAGCCCCTCGCGCGCGCGCCCGCGCGGGTATGGGCTCGCAGCCGCCCACTTCTGTCGTTGCCGCCCGTGGCCACTCCGGCCATTGCCCCAGACCGCGCGTCCCGCCCGCTTGCTCGCCTCTATCGCCTGCCGCCGTCCTCGCTTCTGGTCGCGCCCTCTTCGGCGCCACCTCCCGCTGCGCCTACGGCCCTCCTCCTTGCCTCGCTCCAACACCCGCTGGTGCGCACCCCCTGCTGCTGCAGCTGCTCTGGTTCTGCTGCGCAGCCGACCATCGCGCCCCGGGCAGCACCCCACAGCGCCCCCACCCCCACTCCTCGCACCGCTGCGCCTATCGTCGTCGCCAACGCTGCCCCGCGCCCCGCCACTCTCGCACGTGGCCGCAGCCCCTCACGCGTGCCCCCATGCTACCCTACTCCGGCCTGCCTCCCATGCTCACCGGGCCGACGGCTCATGTCGGCCGCGCCCCCCTCACCGTGCCGCTCCGGCGCTCTGCTGTTGGCCTCGGCGGGCGCCCGTTTGGGCTGGCGCTCGCACGCTCTACGCCCGCTATGGCCCCTAGGGCCAATGACATGTGGGGCCCAGCCCTGAGAACGTTTTAAATAAAAAAGAATTTTGAAAACAGATAATAATTAATAAATTAGTTAAATATTTAATTAACTTAATTAGATCTGTTAGCTTAACCTAATCACTTTCTTAAACTAGCTAATTTTGATTAGTTAAACTAAGTCAATGAAAGACGGGACCCACACGTCAGTTTGACTAAGTTAAGTGACCGTTTGACTGCTGACATCACCCTGACCCCATGCTGACGTCATAATTATATTTTCTAATCAATTATGTTAATTGTAAAAATGAATTAAATCTTTAAAAATTAATATGAAATAAACCGTAACTTGGATGAAAATACTTTGTACATGGAAGTTGCTCAGAACGACGAGACGAATCCGGATACGCAGCCCGTTCATCTGCCACACATCCCTAGCATAGCAATCACACAAATTTCCCCCTCCGGTTCATCTGTCCGAAAACGCGAAACACCGGGAATACTTTCCCGGATGTTTCCCCCCTCCGCCAGTATCGCCTAGCACTACGTTCGGTCACCCCTAGCACCGCGTATTGCCATGTGATGCTTTGATTTCTCTGTTATTTATTGTGTTCCCCCTCCGCTACTTCTTTCTGGTAGACCCCGAGACCGCTGCCGGTACCCCTGTGATCAACTACATCGACAACGAACCCTTCTCTTGCCAGAGCAACCAGGCAAGCCCCCCCCCCCTTGATCACCAGATATCGCCTATTCTTCTCTCTACTACTTGCATTAGATTAGTGTAGCATGTTACTGCTTTCGGTTAATCCTATTATGCTGCATAGCCTGTCATTGTTGCTACAATTGTTACCCTTACCTGCAATCCTAAATGCTTAGTATAGGATGCTAGTATTCCATCAGTGGCCCTACATTCTTGTCCGTCCGCCATGCTATACTATCGGGCCATGATCACTCCGGAGGAGATCACGGGTATATACTTATACACATAATATATGATACATTTGGTGACTAAAGTCGGGTCAGCTCGTAGAGTACCCGCGAGTGATTCACGGATTGGGGGCTGAAAGGACCTCTGTCCCGATGGCCCTCCGGGTGGATCTTTGTGGCAGAGCGACAGGGCAGGTTGAGACAACCTAGGAGAGAGGTGGGCCTGGCCCTGGTCGGCGTCCGCGGTTACGTCATAATAACACGCTTAAAGAGATCTTGGTATTTGATCTGAGTTGGGTCGTTGACCTTATACGCACTAACCGCCACGTGGGACAAGATATGGGCAACCGGCGTCGTAGTATTAGCCGAAGCCTTCGTGACGTCAGTGACTGAGCGGCGCACGCCGGGTTGGACCGTGTAACGCAACTTCCTTTGTAATGGAGGTTGGTAGGTCTGCTCACCGGCCGCGTACGCAACGTGCAGGTGTGCAATGTGCGATGGGCCCAGACCCTTGCAAGAATAGGATTTAGACCAGCGTGCTGACCTCTCTGTTGTGCCTAGGTGGGGCTACGACGTGTTGATCTTCCGAGGCCGGGCATGACCTAGGAAAGTGTGTCCAGCCAAAGGGGATTGAGCGTGTTGGTAATGTGGTGCACCCGTGCAGGGGAGTTGATCTATTTGAATAGACGTGTCCACGGTAATAGGTGACCCGGAGTTGTACCTTGACCTTATGACAACTAGAACCGGATACTTAATAAAATACACCCTTCCAAGTGCCAGATATAACCCGGTGATTGCTCTCACACAGGGCGACAAGGAGAGGATCGCCGGGTTGGATTATGCTATGCGATTCTACTTGGTGAACTTACCATCTACTCTCTTCTACATGCTGCAAGTTGGAGGCTGCCAGAAGCGTAGTCTTCAACAGGACTAGCTATCCCCCTCTTATTTTGGCATTCTGGAGTTCAGTCCATCGATATTGCCCCTTTACACAAATACCCATGCATATGTAGTGTAGATCCTTGCTTGCGAGTACTTTGGATGAGTACTCACAGTTGCTTTTCTCCCTCTTTTCCCCCTTTCCATTCTACCTGGTTGTCGCAACCAGATGCTGGAGCCCAAGACCCAGACGCCACCGTTGACAACAACTCTTACTACACCGGAGGTGCCTACTACTACGTGCAGGCTGCTGACGATGACCAGGAGTAGTTTAAGAGGTTCCCTGGTAGGAGGCCTGCGCCTCTTTCGATCTGTATCCCAGTTTGTGCTAGCCATCTTATGGCAACTTGTTTAACTTATGTATGTACTCAGATATTGTTGTTTCCGCTGACTCATCTATGATCGAGCACTTGTATTCGAGCCCTCGAGGCCCCCGGCTTGTATTATGATGCTTGTATAACTTATTTATGTTTTAGAGTTGTGTTGTGATATCTTCCCGTGAGTCCCTGATCTTGATCGTACACGTTTGCGTGCATGATTAGTGTACGATTAAATTGGGGGCGTCCCAACAATGATGTTGTTAAGTCAAAATTATTTCCATTTTCTTTGCGAGATCGTGCAAAAAATTTGTTTTCTTCGTTGCCTCGCGATAGTATCGATTCTTGGAATAAGTGCAAAGATGCTTTTATCACTAAGTATTTTCCGCCCTCGAAAATTATTCCCCTTAGGACCCAGATCATGAATTTCAAGCAAATTGAACATGAGCATGTTGCGCAATCTTGGGAAAGGATGAAATTGATGCTAAGGAATTGCCCAACTCATGGGTTAAATCTTTGGATGATCATACAAAATTTTTATGCGGGGTTGAAGTTTATTTCTCGTGATCTTTTAGATTCCGCCGCGGGTGGTACTTTTATGGAAATTACTTTGGGTGAAGCCACCAAATTGCTTGATAATATTATGACAAATTATCCACAATGGCACACCGAAAGAGCTCCTACTAGTAAAAAAGTTAATTCGGTTGAAGAAATTTCTTCTTTGAGTGAAAAAGTTGATGCTCTTATAAAACTGGTTGCTAATAAAAGTGCTCCTCTTGATTTTAATGATGTGCCTTTTTCTACATTGATTGAGCAAAATAGTGATTCCGTAGATGTGAATATAATCTCGCGAAATAATCTCAATAACAATGCTTATAGAGGTAATTTTAATCCTAGGACTTTTACTAGTAATTCCTCTAATAATTATGGTAATTCCTATGGTAATCCTTCTTATAGTAATAATAGGAACACCTCTGATCTTGAGAATAATATTAAAGAATTTATCAATACTCAAAAAGTTTTCAATGCGACAATAGAAGAAAAGCTGAATAAGATCGATGATATGTCTAAAAGTATTGATAGAATTTCTCATGATGTAGAGAATCTCAAGATGAAAGTTTTTGTGCATAAAGTTGAGGAATCTATTAAAGCTCTTTATGTTTCTACGGATGAAAGTAAGAAAAGAACCTCTATGCTTAGAGCTAGAAGAGAAAAAAGCGTTTTCTAGTCATTGCTTTCATAAAAGTGATGAAGACCTTAAAGTGATTGGTGTTTCTTCTATTGATTCCTTGTTTAGTAAAATTAATACTGATGAAAAAGGGACTGAAGAAGAGTCAACTTTAGTTAGAAGGCATCCCGATAATTTAGAGGGAGAAAATCTTGTTGAGAAAATCCATAAAAGTGGGTTTGAAGAGGTCAAAACTTTAACTAGTGATGTGCCCACTCTTTTGGATTACAAATACTTTAATTATGATAATTTCTCTTTGATTGATTATATTTCTTTGTTGCAATCCATGATAAATTCACCTCATGCTTATGAACAAAATAAAGCTTTTACTAAACATATTGTTGATGCTACGATGAAAGCTTTAGAAGAAAAGTTGGAATTAGAGTTTCAATTCCTAGATAATTACATGATGAGTGGGAACCTACTATCAAAGTCAAGATTAAAAACTATGAGTGTTGTCCCTTATGTGACTTGGGTTCTAGTGTTAATACAATTCCGAAATCTTTATGTGATGTGTTTGGTCTTACTGATATCAAAGAATGTTCTTTAAATTTGCACTTGGCGGATTCCACTATTAAAAAGCCTAGGGGAAGAATTAGTGATGTTCTTATTCTTGCAAACAGGAATTATGTGCCCATAGATTTTGATTGTTCTTGATATTGATTGCAATCCGTCTTTTCCAATTATTCTTGGTAGACCGTTTTTACGCACTATTGGTGCCGTGATTGATATGAAAGAAGGCAATATTAAATTCCAATTTCCACTAAGGAAGGGTATGGAACACTTCCCTAGAACAAGAATTAGGCCACCATATGAATCAATCATGAGGGCATCTTATGGATCTAGAAGCAAATATGACAATACTTAGATTCATGCTTTATGCCTAGCTTGGGGCGTAAAACACTAGCGCTTGTTGGGAGGCAACCCAATGCATACAATTTATTTTTGTCTTTTGCTTTCTGTTCTTGAGTGTTTGCACAATTATGCGACTGTTATGATTGTGTTTTTTGTTTTTTAGTTAGTTTTTGTGCCTAACAAAGTCTTTAGGATCTTGTTGGGTGATAGTTGTTTTGATCTTGCTGAAAAACAGAAACTTTTGCGTCCAGAGATACAATTTTTTAAAATCACAGAAGCGACAAAAAATTCTGAATTTTTTAGACTAGATTGATATACAAATTGCTCGCGTTTTCCTATTTTTTAGAATTTTTGGAGTTTGAGAAGTATTCGAAATATCCAGATTGGTACAGATTGTTCTGTTTTTTGACAGATTCTATTTTCTTTGCGTTGTGTGCTTGTTTCTATGAGTCTACACTTTTCTTTGAAGAGTTTTTTCCATAGAAAAGTTGGAATAAGTATATATAATGCAAGAATAAAATATGAATGGGTTTGCAATAGTACTTATAGCAGTGATTTGCTTTCTTATACTAACGGACCTCATGAAGGTTTTATTGAGTTTTGTGTGATTGAAGTTTTCAAGTTTTGGGTGATGTTACGATGGATGAAGGAATAAGGAGTAAGAAGAGCCTAAGCTTGGGGATGCCATGGCATCCCAAGATATTATCCAAAGAGAAGCAATCAACTGAGCTTGGGGATGCCCATGGCATCCCAAGATATTATCCAAAGAGAAGCAATCAACTAAGCTTGGGGATGCTCGAGTGGCATCCCCTCTTTCTTCTAACGATCATCGGTATTTTACTCGAAGCTATATTTTTATTCGTCACATACTATGAGTTTTGCTTGGAGCGTCTTGTAGGATATGAGTCTTTTCTTTTTTTGATTTTTATTTGAAGTCATGAATCCTTTCTGGACACACCTATTTGAGAGAGCCAAATTTATGCCACGACTTGTTAGAATTGCTCTCTATGCTTCACTTAAGTCTTTATGAGCTATGGAATTGCTCTAGTGCTTCACTTATATCTTTTTGAGCATGGTGTGCTTTAGTATTTTTGAAGAAATGCTCTCTTGCTTCACTTAGATTTATCTGGGAGTTAGTTAATTTTTGAAGAAATTCTCTCTTCCTCCACTTAAATTAATTGAAGAGAAAGAAATATTATGCTCAAGATCTTCACTTATATTTGTTTGAGTTTATCAAAAGCAATACATGAATATTAGTCCCCGAGTGATAGATATCCAAGGAGGACATAATAAAAACTTTCATGAAGATCATTGGACAAAATAAACTTGATTACTTGTAATGTTTTTGAGTCATGTTGATGAGTAATTATGCTTTAGTAAGAATATTGGTGTTAAGGTTTGTGATTCCCTATGCAAGCACGAAAGTCAATAGTTATGCAATGAAATTACATCCTACTTGTGGTGCACTATTTCGTGTTAATAATGCTCAATGCTCGCTTATGAGATTTTTCGTTTCTTGGTTGGTCGCTTCTCAATGTTTCGCTAGCCTTCATTTTGCACTATGTATGATCACTACTTGTGCATCCAAAATCCTTTAGACCAATTTTGCCAGATAAGTCCATTATACTGCCTATATGCGATATTGTTTTGCCGTTCTAAGAAAATTTGCATGTGCCATCTCTAATTTTAAAAATAAATTTCTCTTTTCTGTGCTCGTATTGCTCATGAAACGGTAGGGGGTGGCTAATATATTTCCATGCTAGATATGTGTTTCTCAAGATGAGTGTTTATTCACTTGTCACTGCACGAGAGTAAGGCAAAGGTATTAGGGATGCCCAGTCCTGAAATGAAGAATGAGTTTACTTTATGTTGTCAAATAATAAATTCCTTGGAAAGTGTTGGAATGGAAGGCACCCGTGGATACGGCTAGCCATGGAAAGTGAAAGTATGGTCGAAAAAGGAATAAACTTTAATTTCTGTTTGGGAAATGCCTATGATATATCTAGCATGGAAAGTATTTGGAACTACTCGATCATTTTCATTGACAGGAAAAGCATGCCTCCCAAAATGTTTTTATATTTATCTTTTTCGCTTTGAGCTTCGGCACCTCTACAAATCCCTACTTCTCTCCACGAAGGGACCTTCTTGTACTTTATGCATTTTTTATTTTTTATTTGAGTCTCCATCTTCTCTTATAAAGCACCAACTAAGGGGCACTATGATCGTACTTGAGCATTGGGTGTAGCTAATATGCGAGTGTGTTTCATGAATGGATCAATGATTGATCATAATGGGATAGGGATAACTTATTTTAGCATTGGTATTTTGAAAGACGTGGTTGCTTGTTGATATGCTTGCGTATTAAAGTCCTCATGTCAAAACTAGACTATTGCTTTGAACCATATGAAAGTACAATGTCCATGCTTCAAAGAAAAGAATATGAGATGAGCATGTTAGGCAGCATTCCACATCAAAAATTATGTTTTTATCATTTACCTACTCGAGGACGAGCAGGAATTAAGCTTGGGGATGCTTGATATGTCTCCAGCGTATCTATAATTTTTTATTGTTCCATGCTATTATATTATCTGTTTTGGATATTTTATGTGCATTAATATGCTATCTTATATTATTTTTTAGGACTAACCTATTAACCTACAGCCCAGTGCCAGCTTCTGGTTTTTTCTTGTTTTTGAGTTTTAAAAAGGAATATCAAAGGGAGTCCAAACGGAATAAAACTTCCGCGATGATTTTTCTTGGACCAGAAGACACCTAGGAGACTTGGAGAGGAGGCCAGAAGACCTATGGGGTGGCCACAAGCCCTAGGGGCACCACCAGGCTTGTGGGCCCCCATAGACCTTCCAGCCCCAATCTTTGCTCCATAAATACACAAATATTCCCCCAACATCAGAAGAATCCACGAAAATAATTTTCCGCTGCCGCAAGCCACTGTTCTCGTGAGTCCCATATTTTTATCCTTAATAGCAACGATACATGTGTGCCTCGCTACCCCTTATGTCACTGGGTGAGGACACTGCAAGATCGAATCCATAACAAAGCACCTCTTCCCATTGCAAAAAAAATCAATCTAGTTGGCCAAACCAAACAAAGTTTCAGAGAAGAAATACGAGGCTATAATAATCATGCATATAAGAGATCAAATAAGACTCAAATGATACACATAGATAGAACTGATCGTAAACTCGCTATTCGTCGAATCCCAACAAACACACCGCAAAAAGTCATTACATTAAATAGATCTCGAAGAACATCGAGGAGAACATTGTATTGAGAATCAAAAAGAGAGAAGATGTCATCTAGCTATTGCCTACGGACCCGTAGGTCTATGGTGAACTACTCACGCATCATTGGAGGAGCACGAATGAGGATGATGAACCCCTCCACAATCGTGTTCCCCTACGGCAAGGTGCCGAAATAGGGCTCTAGATTGGATCTCGTGTTTCTGGAACTTGCGGGCGGCTGGAATTGTGTTTCGTCGACTCCCCTAGGGTTTGTAGAATATTTGGATATTTATAGAGCTGAGAGGCGGTGGAAAGGACTCCCGTGGGCCTCACCACCCACTTGGGTGCGCCTGGGGCCTTTGGCACGCCCTAGTGGGTTGTGGGCCCCATGGGCCTCCCCTCCGGTACTTCCTTGGCTCCCAAGTTGTCTTCTGGGCAAAAAAATCCCCAAAAAGTTTCATGGCATTTGGACTTCGTTTGGTACTGATATTCTGCGAAGTAAAAAACAAACAAAAAACAACAACTGGCACTGGGCACTATGTCAATAGGTTAGTCCCAAAAAATGATATAAAGTTGCTATAAAATGAATGTAAAACATCCAAAATGATAATATAACAACATGGAAGAATTAAAAATTATAGATCGTTGGAGACGTATCAGCATCTCCAAGCTTAATTCTTTTTTTCCCTCGAGTAGGTAAATGATAAAACAGAATTTTTGAGGTGGAATGCTGCCTAATATGTTCATCACATATTCTTTTCTTTTGTACCTTGGACATTTGGACTTTTAGACGATTAAAAGCAATAGTCTATATTTGACATGAAGACTTCAATACTCAAGCATATCAACAAGCAACCATGTCTTTCAGAATATCAACACTAAAGAAAGTTATCCCTAGCCCATCATGCTCAATCATTGATCCATTCATGAAACACACTCGAATATTAGCTACATCCAATGCACAAGTATGATCATAGTGCTCCCTAGTTGGTGCTTTATAAGAGAAGATGGAGACTCAAATAAAAATAATTTTTTCATAAAGTAAATAGATAGGCCCTTCGCAGATGGAAGCAAAGATTTGTAGAGGTGCCAGAGCTCAAAGCTTAAATTGAGAGAAAAAAATATTTTGAGAGGCATGCTTTTCCTGTCAATGAAAATGACCGGGTAGTTCCCAATACTTTCCATGCTAGATACATCATAGGCGGTTCCCGAACATAAAATAAAGTTAATTATGTTTTTCCACCAATATTTCACAATCCATGGCTAGCCGTATCCACGGGTGCCTTCCATACCAACATTTTCCAAGGTATTTATTATTTGACAACATAAAGTAAAATTCCTTTTCATTTCGGGACTGGGCATCCCTATTACCGCAACACTCGCGTGCAATGACAAGTGAATAAACACTCATCTTGAGAATAACACATCTAGCATGGAAAAATATTGGCCACCCCCTGCCGCTTCATGAGCGGTACGGGCACAAAAAAGGAAATTCATTTCAAAAATTAGAGTTGGCACATACAAATTTACTTGGAACAGCACAGAAATACCGCATATAGGTAGATATGGTGGACTCATACGGTATAACTTGGTTCAAGGATTTTAGATGCACAAGTAATTTTCCCACTTAGTGCAAGGAAAGGCTAGGAAATAGATTGAGAAGCAACCAACCAAGAAACGGAAATACTAATAAACAAGCATTAAGCATAACTAACACCGAATAATGCACCACAAGTATGATGTAATTTCATTGCATAACTATTGACTTTCCTGCTTGCATAGTGAGGGAGTCCTGGATTAGGGGGTATCCGGACAGCCGGACTATAACCTTTGGCCGGACTATTGGACGATGAAGATACAAGCTTGAAGACTTCGTCCCGTGTCCAGATGGGACTCTCCTTGGCGTGGAAGGCAAGCTTGGCAATACGGGTATGTAGATCTCCTTCCTTGTAACCGACTATGTGTAACCCTAGCCCCCTCCGGTGTCTATATAAACCGGAGGGTTTAGTCCGTAGGACAGAATAACAACAACCATCATACCATAGGCTAGCTTCTAGGGTTTACCCTCTCTGATCTCATGGTAGATCAACTCTTGTACTACCCATATCATCAATATTAATCAAGCAGGAGTAGGGTTTTACCTCCATCGAGACGGCCCGAACCTGGGTAAAAACATCGTGTCCCTTGTCTCCTGTTACCATCCGCCTAGATGCACAGTTCGGGACCCCCTACTCGAGATCCGCCGGTTTTGACACCGACATTGGTGCTTTCATTGAGAGTTGCTCTGTGTCATCATCGTTAGGCTTGATGGCTCCTTCGATCATCATTAGCGATGCAGCCCAGGGTGAGACTTTTCTCCCCGTACAGATTTTTGTATTCAGCATTGCACTGCGGGCCAATTCACTTGGCCATCTAGAGCAGATTGAAAGTTACGCCCCTAGCCATCAGGTCAGGTTTGGAAGCTTAAAATACACGGCCGACATCCGCGGAGACTTGATCATCGACGGATTTGAGCCCCTACTGAGTGCGCCGCATGATCTGGATGAGCATGATTTAGCTCTGCCGTCGGACAACGCTCAGGAGATCGAACCTGTCACCGTACCGACCTTAATTCGGAGCTAACCGCACCACCCATGGACGGGTGGTTAGACCCTGCCACGGATGCCGCAGCCTCAACGGTGATCGTGCCGAACACCAGACTTACCCTTCGCGAGGCCCCTTGCTCCAAATTGCCGGACTCTCCTCCGGACTCCGAACCGCCCGCGCCCCTGCCAATCGAATCCGATTAGGCGCCAATCATGGAGTTCACCTCCGCAGATATCTTTCAACACTCGCCCTTTGGTGATATATTAAACTTACTAAGGTCTCTCTCCTTGTCAGGAGAGCCCTTGACGGACTACGTCCGGCAGGATTGGGATGCGGACGACGAAGAAATTCGCCGCCCACCCACCACCCACTTAGTAGCCACTGTCGATGATTTGACCGACATGCTCGACTTCGACTCCGAAGACGTCGACGGTATGGACGACGATGCAGGAGACGAACAGGAATCACTGCCCACAGGGCACTGGACAGCCACCTCATCCCACGATGTATACATGGTGGACACACCCAAAGGAAACAACGACGAGGAACGGAAGAACGCAGCGAAGGATCGTTCCCTCGAAAAGCAGTCAAAGCGGCGGCGTAAGCGCCGCTCCAAACCCCGCCTCGACAGAAACAGCGGTCATATAGACCCAGTGACAGAGCAGGGTGAGCCGGCGGACGACGAACATGGCATTGAACAACCGTCCGACCAGGGAAACACGGATAA
Organism: Aegilops umbellulata; assembly: GCA_032464435.1. NCBI lineage: Eukaryota > Viridiplantae > Streptophyta > Magnoliopsida > Poales > Poaceae > Aegilops > Aegilops umbellulata. The sequence continues at coordinate 221,674,831 of CP136058.1, read as the reverse complement.
TCAAACCAAAAAACCCGTCTCCGGCGAAGATAACAGTCCGGATGACCTCACGCCGGATAAGCTCCTGGAGCAGAAGAACCTCCATAAAAGGCTCGTCGCCACTGCGTGTAGCCTGAAAAAGTAGAAGCGGAAGCTCAAGACTGCGGAAGGCGCATTTAGAATCAGATGGAGCAAAGTACTCAACATCGCAGACAAATATGGCGGCAGTCGCCACACAAAGAGCTACCTGAAGCGAAAGCTACTGCCTGAATTTGATGAGGAGGCCTTAGAGCCCCCGCAATCAAATAACAAAGCAGCCACCCGGTCGGATAGACGATCTCATGGCCAACATAGAGCAGCAAACGATGCCGCACACAAGCCAGCACGCGATCCACATGAGGACCCGCATCAAAAAGATGGCCCAACTAGATCCATCTACGGGCCAAGAAAGCGCGCTCAAACACGCAATACAATACAACAAAATTCCGAACACCACGGCACACCCAAGTAAAGGGGTGCCGCACACCCCCTATGTTTCACTGATGAGGTGCTAGACCATGAATTTCCAGAGGGATTCAAACCCGTAAACATAGAGGCATACGACGGAATGACAGACCCTGGGGTGTGGATTGAGGATTATATCCTCCATATCCACATGGCTAGAGGAGACTATCTCCACGCCATAAAGTACTTACCCCTCAAGCTCAAAGGGCCGGCCCAACATTGGCTTAAAAGCCTCCGCGAAAACACTATTGGAAGTTGGGAAGAGCTCGAGGACGCCTTTCGGGCAAATTTTCAAGGGACCTATGTCCGACCACCGGATGCAAACGATTTAAGTCATATAACTCAACAGCCCGGAGAGTCAGCCCGAAAGCTTTGGAATAGGTTTCTTACTAAAAGGAACCAAATAGTAGAATGTCCGGATGCCGAAGCCCTAGCAGCTTTCAAACACAGCGTTCGAGACGAATGGCTCGCCAGACACCTGGGCCAAGAAAAACCAAGAACAATGGCTGCATTAACAAGCCTCATGACCCGCTTTTGCGCGGGCGAGGATAGCTGGTTGGCAAGATGCAGCACCAGCGACCCAAGTACATCCGAAGTCAGGGACGGGAACGGGAAGCCACGACGCACGGCGGAATAAGGAAAACAGCCCGAAGAGCACGGCGGTAAACGCCGGATTCAAAAGCTCTCGGCCAGGTCAGCAAAAGCTTCCCTCCAAAGGCAGTATAGACGAACTGTCTAGGCTAAACAAAATTCTGGACAAACTATGTCAAATCCACAGCACCCCCGATAAACCTGCAAATCATACCCATAGAGAATGTTGGGTCTTCAAGCAGTCCGGCAAGCTCAACACCGAACACAGGGGGCTGGATACACCAAGCGAACACGAGGATGAGCCTCGCAAACAAAGAAGTTGGAAACAAAAGAAATCCCCACCAGAAGTCAAAACAGTAAACGTGTTACACGTGATAAATAAAAACAATGCGGCACTCACTGAAATACGTGCCCGAGGGCCTATCATCGGAGAGTTCCGCCACTGGTCGGCCGAACCGATCACCTTCGACCATCGGGATTACTCCGCAAGTATCCGGCACGCAGGATGGGCTGCCTTGGTGTTAGACCCGATAATTGACGGATACCACTTCACACGTGTCCTGATGGATGGCGGCAGTAGTTTGAACCTGATATATCAGGACACAGTCCGCAAAATGGGGATAGACCCAACAAAAATTAGCCATAGCAATATTTCCTTTAAAGTAGTAACGCCAGGCCCAGGGGCTCATTGCACGGGCTCCCTGCTACTAGAGGTTATATTCAGCTTCTCTGATAACTTCCGCAACGAAAAGCTAACCTTCCACATCGCTCCATTTCAAAGTGGCTATCAAGCACCACTGGGACGCGAAGCTTTTGCTCGCTTTAACGCAATACCGCTTTACGCGTCTCTCATTCTTAAGATGCCCGGTCCACGCGGCATCATTGTAGTAAAGGGAAATACTGAGCGCTCCCTGCGCGCGGAAGACTGCACGGCTGCCTTGACAGCCGCACACTAGACGGCCTCACCAAAACAGAGCATCTCGCAGGTCGTTAAGACCACGGACGCAGCTAGACGAGTCCGGCTTAGCAATATAATTGATAAAGGATTCATGGCCTCACCCCTATAACAATACAAGGGGCTCCACGCGTGTACAAAAGTGACAATAAGGCTCAATTCTACCCATCTTGAACTATACTTGCTTTATTTAGTATAACATACATTTTGCACGACAACTTTGCAACTAAGTTCCTCTCTTCTACAGATGACATTCGTGCTACACCCGTCCAGGATACGGCACAACGGAGACACAGGCGCAGACGTGCAGCAGGGATCCGTTCCAAGGATTCTCTTCAGATTAAGACCCTGCGTAAACCTTTTTTACTGTCTCTTGTTGATAAACATCCCCCGGATTCCCAGCAAAGCTGAGATGGATGCTGGCGTATTGGCATGTGGCCACATCAGATTATTGCACGTACCTGTTCACCAGGGGCTTATTACAAAGGGCGACGGTTCGCCTGGTTTATATCATAAAGACCGAATACCTTAGGGAGTGTTCCGCATCGCGAGTTTGGCCTTATATGCATCAGCTCTGAATCATGTCTTTGGTCAAATGTTGGGTTTGCCCGGCTCATGTGTTTTGTTGCCTAACGTTCCGTTCTATCGGCTAAGGCGGCACCAGGAGAACTACTGCGATTGTGCCCTGGGTCAGCCAAGCGACACCTCAGTAGAGAAAGCCGAAAACTGACTGTCATGATATAGCGTGAGACTGGTCAACCACTCGATGACCTACCGGAATCTCCGGGATTCCTCCGCCTTAACGAAGGGCCGTTTCCCGGCCAGGCACGCACACACCCCGAATTCGGATGAGTGCGGAGCCACCAGGGGCTATATAGTAGCCCCAATGTCAAACCTCTATGGCTAAGTGAAAGTGATAAAGCATTATAGTCCGATTGCCTAGCTCGCTGCGCTATCACCTTCGTAATGGACCAAGACGTTGGATCAAGTGTGAATATGGGTCTTCTGCGAGCACCCCCGCATTATATGCGTGGGGGCTGAAGCCGACGACTGGCATCTTTTAGGTTATATACATATATACATAAACGGCCGCACAGGAGGTATTATAAATCTTGCGGGCACAAGTATAAAAAAGCCTTTACATTTCAGCAAAACATTGTTTTCAATGGGAATACATGTCATTCGAATATAATATTCTTCGAGCACTGCGCCTCTATCGAACGAGCGCCCTCTAGAACTTCTTGAAAGTAGTGCTCGGCAGGTACTTGGCTTCGGTCTGAGTCTTGGGCTGCAAGAACGGTGGCCTCCATCTCCGCCAGTATGTCTTCACATGGGCAAGGGCCATCCGCGCACCCTCTACGCACGATGACCTCTTCATCGCGTTGATATGTGGCACTGCACCAAGGAACTGCTGCACCAAGCTAAAATAACTGTTCGGCTTTGGCCTTTCCGGCCACAGAGGATCCATGACATACCTCATGGCAAGTCCGGACAGTCTATTCAGCTCGGCCCATTCGGCCAACTGATCAGTCAATGGAAGCGGATACTCTGGATCGTTAAATTGTGACCAGAACAGCTTTTCCACTTCACGATCCTTTTGATCTCGGAAGTGTTCGGCAGCATCAGCAGCACTCGCCGCTAAATCTAGATATGCGTCCGCAGAACTCCACATCCGGTCCAAAGGAGCATATTTAGGGTCTCCGAACTTCATCCGCAGCATAAAGGGCTTCCCAGCCGCGATATCTCTGGCTTGACGCAGCTCCTCCTTCATCGCTCTCATTGCAGAACAAGTATCCTTGGCCACCATCGTGGCCTTGTCCAGGTCTGTCCTCTTCGCCTGGTCTTCCTTTTCAAGAAGCTTGCAACGATCAGCGGTGTTCTTCAACTTCACAACTATCTTGGCCATCTCCTGCTTGCTTTGGCAGTGAGCAGCCTGTTCGGCCTTTAGCTCCTCGACCGCCTTTAGGGCAGCTGCATCGCCTTTTCTGGCTTGTTCTTTGACTCGGGCAAGCTCTTCCCGAAGGTTCTCCATGGCCGCAGCTCCATCTGCATTAGCACACATGTTATAAGATACTGGCATCATGCTCCTCTTACCATGTGTCTCCGGAGATATCACATACCTTGTGCCTCGTCAAGCCGCTTGTTGACAAGCACAATGTCGGCATCTGCCATGTCAAGCTTCCGCTTTAACTCGGCAAATTCATCATTCCTGCTGGCCACTGGACACTTCGCCACCTGCATACGATGGCGGCAAAATTATACCTGGGACTATGATCCTCTGCGTGCCGTCGTCTTTGACAGCACCCAGAGTCTTAGGGGCTACTATCTACACAGGGCGCATCTTAAAGTATGCGGTACTATCAAAAGGTACATCATTTCACGTACCTCAAAACCTGTCAGTAGACTCATGACACCTTCATGCAACCCGCTCTCCGCAGACGAAATCATTTAAATTATCGTACCCATCAATGCACGGTGCTCTTCTGAGATAGACGCTCGCCCTAGCAGATCCCTCAGTACCTCCGACCGCGCACCAGACGGTGCCGGACTCATTCGATTGATTTTTTCAAAAGCCGGATACTGAGGGCTTTGGGTGGCCATATGACTACCTTCTGGCCTTGCCGGATCAGGAGAAACCCTCCGCGACGACAACTCGGGGTCGCCCGCCTCATGAGGCGGTATGGCAGGGGGAGGCGTTCCGCTCTCCATCATCTCTGGAAGAAGATCCCCCGAAGACGAGCTCTCGGAGAAGGGCTAAGATCCGAGCTGCAAGATGAATGTTTCGGCTATTTTCCTCAGGAGTAAAGCAAGGGTTTCTCTCGTTATTAAACACCCTTTTGTTGGGGAACATTGCAGAAAATTAAAATTTTTCCTACGGTTTCACCAAGATCCATCTATGAGTTCATCTAAGCAACGAGTCATGGGAGAGAGATTGCATCTACATACCACTTTGTAGATCGCGAGCGGAAGCGTTCAACGAACGGGGATGAGGTAGTCGTACACGACGTGATCCAAATCACCGGAGATCCTAGCACCGAAAGGACGGAACCTCCGCGTTCAACACACGTACGGTCAGCGTAACGTGTCCTTCTTCTTGATCCAGCAAGGCAAAGGAGAGATTGAGGAAGATGGCTTCAGCAGCAGCACGACGGCGTGGTGATGGTGGAGCTAAAGTACTCCGGCAGGGCTTCGCCGTGCTCTACGGAGGAGGAGGAGGTGTTGGAGAGGGAGAGGGAGGCGCCAAGGACGAGGGGTGCGGCTGCCCCCTCCCCCCCTTTATATAGGAGGGCCAAGGGGGGGAGCCGGCCCTAGGAGATCCAATCTCCTTGGGGCGGCGGCCAAGGGGAGGTTTCCCTCCCCCCAAGGCACCTAGGAGGTGCCTTCCCCTTGTGGGACTCCTTCCCTTTGAAACCCTAGGCGCATGGGCCTCTTGGGGCTGGTTCTCCTTGGCCCATGTAGGCCAAGGCGCACCCCCTAGAGCCCATGTGGCCCCGAGGCAGGTGGCCCCACCCGGTGGACCCCCCGGGACCCTCCGGTGGTCCCGGTACAATACCGATAACCCCGAAACTTGTCCTGATGGCCAAAACATCACTTCCTATATATAATTCTTTACCTCCGGACCATTCCGAAACTCCTCGTGACGTCCGGGATCTCATCCGGGACTCCGAACAACATTCAGGTTACTGCATATACATATCTTCACAACCCTAGCGTCACCGAACCTTAAGTGTGTAGACCCTACGGGTTCGTGAGACATGCAGACATGACCGAGACGCTCTCGGGCAATAACCAACAGCGGGATCTGGATACCCATGTTGGCTCCCACATGCTCCATGATGATCTCATCGGATGAACCACGACGTCGAGGATTCAATTAATCCCGTATACGATTCCCTTTGTCAATCGGTATTTTACTTGCCCGAGATTCGATCGTCGGTATCCCAATACCTTGTTCAATCTCGTTACCAGCAAGTCACTTTACTCGTACCGTAATGCATGATCCCGTGATCAAACACTTTGATCACATTGAGCTCATTATGATGATGCATTACCGAGAGGGCCCGGTGATACCTCTCCGTCAAGCGGAGTGACAAATCCCAGTCTCGATCCGTGTCAACCCAACATATACTTTCGGAGATACCCGTAGTATACCTTTATAGTCACCCAGTTACGTTGTGACGTTTGGCACACCCAAAGCACTCCTACGGCATTCGATAGTTACACGATCTCATGGTCTAAGTAAAGGACACTTGACATTGGAAAACTCTAGCAAACGAACTATGCGATCTTATGCTATGTTTAAGATTGGGTCTCGTCCATCACATCATTCTCCTAATGATGTGATCTCGTTATCATTGACATCCAATGCCCATAGTCAGGAAACCATGACTATCTATTGATCAACGAGCTAGTCAACTAGTGGCTTACTAGGGACATGTTGTTGTCTGTTATTCACACATGTATTACGATTTCCGGATAACACAATTATAGCACGAATAAAGACAATTATCATGAACAAGGAAATATAATAGTAATGCTTTTATTATTGCCTCTAGGGCATATTTCCAACAGTCTCCCACTTGCACTAGAGTCAGTAATCTAGTTACATTGTGATGAATCGAACACCCATAGAGTTCTGGTGCTGATCATGTTTTGCCTTAGGGAGAGGTTTAGTCAACGGATCTGCGACATTCAGATCCGTGTGCACTTTACAAATTTCTATGTCTCCGTCTTGAACATTTTCATGAATGGAGTTGAAGCGACGCTTGATGTGCCTAGTCTTCTTGTGAAACCTGGGCTCCTTGGCAAGTGCAATAGCTCCAGTTTTGTTATAGAAGAGTTTGATTGGCCCCGACGCATTGGGTATGACTCCGAGGTCGGTGATGAACTCCTTCACCCAAATTGCTTCATGTGCAGCCTCCGAGGCTGCCATGTACTCCGCTTCACATGTAGATCCCGCCACGACGCTCTGCTTGCAACTGCACCAGCTCACTGCCCCACCATTCAAAATATACACGTATCCGGTTTGTGACTTGGAGTCATCCAGATCTGTGTCGAAGCTAGCGTTGACGCAACCCTTTACGACGAGCCCTTCGTCACCTCCATAAACGAGAAACATTTCCTTAGTCCTTTTCAGGTACTTCAGGATATTCTTGACCGCTGTCCAGTGTTCCTTGCCGGGATTACTTTGGTACCTTCCTACCAAACTTACGGCAAGGTTTACATTAGGTCTGGTACACAGCATGGCATACATAATAGAACCTATGGCTGAGGCATAGGGGATGAAACTCATCTCTTCTATATCTTCTGCCGTGGTCGGACATTGAGCTGAGCTCAATTTGACACCTTGTAACACAGGTAAGAACCCCTTCTTAGATTGATCGATATTGAACTTCTTCAATATCTTATCAAGGTATGTGCTTTGTGAAAGACCTATGAGGCGTCTTGATCTATCTCTATATATCTTGATGCCTAATATATAAGTAGCTTCTCCAAGGTCCTTCATTGAAAAACTCTTATTCAAGTAGGCCTTAATGCTATCCAAGAGTTCTATATCATTTCCCATCAAAAGTATGTCATCTACATATAGTATGAGAAATGCTACAGAGCTCCCACTCACTTTCTTGTAAACACAAGCTTCTCCATAAGTCTGCGTAAACCCAAACGCTTTGATCATCTCATCAAAGCGAATGTTCCAACTCCGAGATGCTTGCACCAACCCATAAATCGAGCGTTGGAGCTTGCACACCTTGTCAGCATTCTTAGGATCGACAAAACCTTCCGGTTGCATCATATACAATTCTCCCTTAAGGAAACCATTAAGGAATGCCGTTTTGACGTCCATTTGCCATATCTCATAATCGTAGAATGCGGCAATTGCTAACATGATTCGGACGAACTTCAGCTTCGCTACCGGTGAGAAAGTCTCATCGTAGTTAACCCCTTGAACTTGTCGATAACCCTTAGCGACAAGCTGAGCTTTATAGATGGTCACATTACCATCCGCGTCTGTCTTCCTCTTAAAGATCCATTTATTTTCTATGGCTCGCCGCTCTACGGGCAAGTCAGTCAAAGTCCATACTTCGTTTTCATACATGGATCCTATCTCAGATTTCATGGCTTCTAGCCATTTGTCGGAATCCGGGCCCGCCATTGCTTCCCCATAGTTCGAAGGTTCACCATTGTCTAACAACATGATTTCCAAGACAGGGTTGCCATACCACTCTGGTGCGGAACGTGTCCTTGTGGACCTTCGAATTTCAGTAGGAGCTTGATTAGAAGTATCTTGATCATCATCATTAATTTCCTCTCTAGTCGGTGCAGGCACCTCAGGAACGTTTTCTTGAGTTTTGCCATTTTCTGGTTCAAGAGGTAACACTTCATCAAGTTCTACTTTCCTCCCACTTACTTCTTTCGAGAGAAACTCTTTCTCTAGAAAGGATCCATTCTTGGCAACAAAGATCTTGCCTTCGGATCTGAGGTAGAAGGTATACCCAATAGTTTCTTTAGGGTATCCTATGAAGACGCATTTTTCCGACTTGGGTTCGAGCTTTTCAGGTTGAAGTTTATTGACATAAGCATCACATCCCCAAACTTTTAGAAACGACAGCTTAGGTTTCTTCCCAAACCATAATTCATACGGTGTCGTCTCAACGGATTTCGACGGAGCCCTATTTAAAGTGAATGCGGCAGTCTCTAAAGCATAGCCCCAAAAAGATAGCGGTAAATCGGTAAGAGACATCATAGATCGTACCATATCTAATAGAGTGCGATTACGACGTTCGGACACACCATTACGCTGAGGTGTTCCAGGCGGCGTGAGTTGTGAAACTATTCCACATTTTCTTAAGTGCGTGCCAAATTCGTGACTCAAGTATTCTCCTCCACGATCTGATCGTAAAAACTTGATTTTTCTGTCACATTGATTTTCAACCTCACTCTGAAATTCCTTGAACTTTTCAAAGGTCTCAGACTTGTGTTTCATTAATTAGATATACCCATATCTGCTCAGGTCATCAGTGAGGGTGAGAACATAACGATAGCCTCCGCGAGCCTCAACACTCATTGGACCGCACACATCGGTATGTATGATTTCCAATAAGTTGGTTGCTCGCTCCATTGTTCCTGAGAACGGAGTCTTGGTCATTTTACCCATGAGGCATGGTTCGCACGTGTCAAATGATTCATAATCAAGAGACTCTAAAAGTCCATCTGCATGGAGCTTCTTCATGCGTTTGACACCTATGTGACCAAGGCGGCAGTGCCACAAATATGTGGTACTATTGTTATCAACTTTAACTCTTTTGGTATTCACACTATGAATATGTGTATCATCACGTACGAGATTCATTAATAATAAACCATTAACCATCGGACCATGACCATAAAACATATCACTCATATAAATAGAACAACCATTATTCTCAGATTTAAATGAGTAGCCATCTCGAATTAAACGAGATCCAGACACAATGTTCATGCTCAAACTTGGCACTAAATAACAATTATTGAGGTTTAAAACTAATCCCGTAGGTAAATGTAGAGGTAGCGTGCCGACGGCGATCACATCGACCTTGGAACCATTCCCGACGCGCATCGTCACCTCGTCCTTCGCCAGTCTCCGTTTATTCCACAGCTCCTGCTTTGAGTTACAAATGTGAGCAACTGCACCGGTATCAAATACCCAAGAGCTACTACGAGTACTGGTAAGGTACACATCAATTACATGTATATCACATATACCTTTTCTTTTACCGGCCTTCTTGTCCGCTAAGTATTTGGGGCAATTCCGCTTCCAGTGACCACTTCCCTTGTAATAAAAGCACTCAGTCTCGGGCTTGGGTCCATTCTTTGGCTTCTTCCCGGCAACTTGCTTACCGGGCGCGGCAACTTCCTTGCCGTCCTTCTTGAAGTTCCTCTTACCCTTGCCCTTCTTGAACTTAGTGGTTTTATTCACCATCAACACTTGATGTTCCTTCTTGATTTCTACCTCTGTTGATTTCAGCATAGCATATACCTCAGGAATGGTTTTTACCATCCCCTGCATGTTGTAGTTCATCACAAAGCTCTTGTAGCTAGGTGGAAGCGACTGGAGGATTCTGTCAATGACCACTTCATCTGGGAGATTAACTTCCAGTTGAGTCAAGCGGTTGTGCAACCCAGACATCTTGAGTATGTGTTCACTTACAGAGCTATTTTCCTCCATCTTACAGCTAAAGAATTTGTCGGAGACTTCATATCTCTCGACCCGGGCATGAGCTTGGAAAACCATTTTCAGCTCTTCGAACATCTCATATGCTCCATGTCTCTCAAAACGCTTTTGGAGCCCCGGCTCTAAGCTGTAAAGCATGCCGCACTGAACGAGGGAGTAATCATCGGAACGTGACTGCCAAGCGTTCATAACGTCTTGTTCTGTAGGGAGAACAGGTGCGTCACCCAGCGGTCCTCGTAGGACATAATCTTTCTTGGCCGCTATGAGGATGATCCTCAGGTTCCGGACCCAGTCCGTATAGTTGCTGCCGTCGTCTTTCAGCTTGGTTTTCTCTAGGAATGCGTTGAAGTTGAGGACTACGTTGGCCATTTGATCTACAAGACATATTGTAAATATTTTAGACTAAGTTCATGATAATAAAGTTCATCTAATCAAATTATTTAATGAACTCCCACTTAGATAGACATCCCTGTTCTAGTCATCTAAGTATTACATGATCCGAGTCAACTAGGCCGTGTCCGATCATCACGTGAGACGGACTAGTCAACATCGGTGAACATCTTCATGTTGATCGTATCTTCTATATGACTCATGCTCGACCTTTCGGTCTTCTGTGTTCCGAGGCCATGTCTGTACATGCTAGGCTCGTCAAGTCAACCTAAGTGTTTGCATGTGTAAATCTGTCTTACACCCGTTGTATGTGAACGTTAGAATCTATCACACCCGATCATCACGTGGTGCTTCGAAACAATGAACTGTCACAACGGTGCACAGTTAGGGGGAACACTTCTTGAAATTATTATGAGGGATCATTTATTTACTACCGTCGTTCTAAGTAAACAAGATGCAAAACATGATAAACATCACATGCAATCAAATAATAAACGTGACATGATATGGCCAATATCACATAGCTCCTTTGATCTCCATCTTGGGGCTCGATGATCATCTTTGTCACCGGCTTGACACCATGATCTCCATCATCGTGTCTCCATGAAGTTGCTCGCGAACTATTACTTCTACTACTATGGCTAACGCGTTTAGCAATAAAGTAAAGTAATTTACATGGCGTTTCTCAATGACACGCAGGTCATACAAAAAATAAAGACAACTCCTATGGCTCCTGCCGGTTGTCATACTCATCGACATGCAAGTCGTGATTCCTATTACAATAGCATGAACATCTCATACATCACATATAGATCATTTATCATTCATCACAACTTTGGCCATATCATATCACAAAGCACTTGCTGCAAAAACAAGTTAGACGTCCTCTAATTGTTGTTGCAAGTTTTACGTGGCTAAATTAGGGTTCTAGCAAGAACGTTTTCTTACCTACGTGAAAGCCACAACGTGATTTGTCAACTTCTATTTACCCTTCATAAGGACCCTTTTCATCGAATCCGCTCCAACTAAAGTGGGAGAGACAGACACCCGCCAGCCACCTTATGCAACTAGTGCATGTTAGTCGGTGGAACCGGTCTCACGTAAGCGTACGTGTAAGGTTGGTCCGGGCCGCTTCATCCCACAATACCGCTGAAGCAAGATAAGACTAGTAGCGGCAAGAAAAGTTGACAACATCTACGCCCACAACAAATTGTGTTCTACTCGTGCAATAGAGAACTACGCATAGACCTAGCTCTGATACCACTTTTGGGGAACGTTGCAGAAAATTAAAATGTTTCCTACGGTTTCACCAAGATCCATCTATGAGTTCATCTAAGCAACGAGTCATGGGAGAGATATTGCATCTACATACCACTTTGTAGATCGCGAACGGAAGCATTCAACGAACGGGGATGAGGTAGTCGTACACGACGTGATCCAAATCACCGGAGATCCTAGCACCGAAAGGACGGCACCTCCGCGTTCAACACACGTACGGCCAGCGTAACGTCTCCTTCTTCTTGATCCAGCAAGGCAAAGGAGAGATTGATGAAGATGGCTCTAGCATCAACACGACGGCGTGGTGATGGTGGAGCTACAGTACTCCGGCAGGGCTTCGCCGTGCTCTACGGAGGAGGAGGAGGTGTTGGAGAGGGAGAGGGAGGCGCCAAGGACCAGGGGTGCGGCTGCCCCCTCCCCCCCTTTATATAGGAGGGCCAAGGGGGGGCACCGGCCCTAAGAGATCCAATCTCCTTGGGGCGGCGGCCAAGGGGAGGTTTCCCTCCCGCCCAATGCACCTAGGAGGTGCCTTCCCCTTGTGGGACTCCTTCCCTTTGAAACCCTAGGCGCATGGGCCTCTTGGGGCTGGTTCCCCTTGGCCCATGTAGGCCAAGGCGCACCCCCTAGAGCCCATGTGGCCCCGAGGCAGGTGGCCCCACCCGGTGGACCCCCGGGACCCTCCGGTGGTCCCGGTACAATACCGATAACCCCGAAACTTGTCCCGATGGCCAAAACATCACTTCCTATATATAATTCTTTACCTCCGGACCATTCCGAAACTCCTCGTGACGTCCGGGATCTCATCCGGGACTCAGAACAACATTCGGGTTACTGCATATACATATCTTCACAACCCTAGCGTCACCGAACCTTAAGTGTGTAGACCCTATGGGTTCGGGAGACATGCAGACATGACCGAGACGGCTCTCGGGCAATAACCAACAGCGGGATCTGGATACCCATGTTGGCTCCCACATGCTCCACGATGATCTCATCGGATGAACCACGATGTCGAGGATTCAATTAATCCCGTATACGATTCCCTTTGTCAATCGGTATTTTACTTGCCCGAGATTCGATCGTCGGTATCCCAATACCTCGTTCAATCTCGTTACTGGCAAGTCACTTTACTCGTACCGTAATGCATGATCCCGTGATCAAACACTTTGATCACATTGAGCTCATTATGATGATGCATTACCGAGAGGGCCCCGTGATACCTCTCCGTCAAGCGGAGTGACAAATCCCAGTCTCGATCCATGTCAACCCAACAGATACTTTCGGAGATACCCGTAGTATACCTTTATAGTCACCCAGTTACGTTGTGACGTTTGGCATACCCAAAGCACTCCTACGGCATCCGGGAGTTACACGATCTCTTGGTCTAAGGAAAGGATACTTAACATTGGAAAACTCTAGCAAACAAACTATGCGATCTTATGCTATGTTTTAAGATTGGGTCTCGTCCATCACATCATTCTCCTAATGATGTGATCTCGTTATCATTGACATCCAATGCCCATAGTCAGGAAACCATGACTATTTATTGATCAACGAGCTAGTCAACTAGAGGCTTAGTAGGGACATGTTGTTGTCTGTTATTCACACATGTATTACGATTTCTGGATAACACAATTATAGCACGAATAAAGACAATTATCATGAACAAGGAAATATAATAATAATGCTTTTATTATTGCCTCTAGGGCATATTTCCAACACCTTTTGCTTACAACTCGGTGGAGGGCTGATCCCCTTGAGGGCATAGTATGGTCGGGGTATCCCCCGGTACAGGACCGTCTGGCGAAGATTTCTTCCCCCGCTTTGAGACCATTGTCTCCGGGTCTTCAGAGGCGGCCCTTTTCTTCCCCTGAGGAGAGGAATTTTCGATTCCTCCCTTCCGGCCAACCTCCTTCGCGGAGGCAGTAGCTTCCTTGTTCCCCCCTTCATCTTCTCCCGAAGGCACTTGATAAGGCACGATCTCCAGCATCCTGGTTAACACAGGATCTGGCAAGGTCTTAGGGAGGGGGCCGGACACCTGATCATCTTTGCCTTCGCTATCCACTCCTGGTTCAAGAGCGGCTCTTTTTTAGAGAGCGATGTTGCGATAAATAAATGGATGGTGTGTTCGGACACAGGGCTACTTACTTGGGTATCCGCACAATTGCAGCTCAGACCTGCATCCTCAGCAGAGTCCGTACGAATTATTTGTGGTCCGAAGAACAATTGGTACATCTCCGCGGGCGTCATGCCGAGGAAATGTTGAAGAGCTCGCGGTCCCTTCGGATTGAACTCCCACAGGCGGAGGGGACGACGTTTGCAGGGCAGGACTCAGCGAATTAACATGACCTGCGTCACCACGACCATACTGACATCTCTCTCTAGGAGATCTCGGATGCGGCTCTGCAATATGGGCACATCCTTTGCTGGCCCCCAGTCTAGCCCCTTGTTGAACCATGACGCTAGTCGTGGCGGGGGACCCGAGCGAAAAGCAGGCGGAGCCACCCACTTGGTACCCCTTGGAGCTGTGATATAAAACCACTCTTATTGCCATAAGCTGGACTCCTCTTGGAAAGAGCCCTCGGGCCATTGGGCGTCACCATCTTTTCTTATTACAACGCCTCCGCACTCTGCTTGTTGTCCCTCGACCATCTTTGGCTCCACTTTGAAGGTCTTGAGCCACAGTCCGAAGTGAGGGGTAATACGGAGGAAAGCTTCGCACACGATGATGAACGATGAGATGTGGAGGATAGACTCCGGAGCTAAGTCGTGGAAGTCCAGCCCATAATAGAAGATGAGCCCCCTCACGAAGGGATCCGGCATGAAGCTAACCCTTGGAGGAAGTGAGATACAAACACGATGCTCTCACCGGGCTTAGGAATGGGAATAACCTGCCCTTGAGCAGGCAGCCTATGCGGGATTTCGTCGGTCAAGTACCTGGCCTCCCTTAGCTTTATTACGTCTTCCTCCGTGACGGAGGACGGCATCCATCGGCCTTGAAGGTTGGATCCGGAAATAATCGAAGATCCGAAGCGCCTGAATCTGAAGCTTCGGGTGTTGGAACTCGGGGCGGGAGGCGGATTCGATTGAGATCGAAAGAAAAGAGCAAGGCCTTGGTCTCTTTATAAAGAGGTTGAATACCGAGAGCCCCCTTGTGACCGTTTGGGACTTACCTTCGATCGAGGGGACATACCAACGGGCACGATTGGGTTACCCACGTCCGTGTTGATGAGAATCTCGTAAATAAAGGGGACACGATCTCTGCTTCGACAAGACGTGCAAAGGAAACCGCCTCGCGAAATGCGCTGAGGTGGGGGGGGGGTAAAAGTCGATTTGAATAAAGGCTTGGCTATGGTGTGATGTCACACT
Organism: Aegilops umbellulata; assembly: GCA_032464435.1. Taxonomy (NCBI): domain Eukaryota; kingdom Viridiplantae; phylum Streptophyta; class Magnoliopsida; order Poales; family Poaceae; genus Aegilops; species Aegilops umbellulata. The sequence continues at coordinate 221,659,553 of CP136058.1, read as the reverse complement.
ACGGAATACGTCAGCAGATTAGATTCGTTAAAATATTATTCTCTCTACGATGGTATGTGGAACTTGTTTTGCAGAGCCGGACATGATCCTCGTGTTCAAAATCTTCTATGAAGTATTCGGAGGAGGAACCCGCCTTGCAATTCCGAAGACAATCTGCGCGCCGGACTCATCGTCATTGAAGCCTGGTTCAGGGGCTACTGAGGGAGTCCTGGATTAGGGGGTATCCGGACAGCCGGACTATAACCTTTGGTCGGACTGTTGGACTATGAAGATACAAGATTGAAGACTTTGTCCCGTGTCCGGATGGGACTCTCCTTGGCGTGGAAGGCAAGCTTAGCAATACGGATATGTAGATATCCTTCCTTGTAACCGACTCTATGTAACCCTAGCCCCCTCCGATGTCTATATAAATCGGACGGTTTAGTCCATAGGACAGAATAACAACAACCATCATACCATGGGCTAGCTTCTAGGGTTTACCCTCTCTGATCTCGTGGTAGATCAACTCTTGTACTACCCATATCATCAATATTATTCAAGTAGGAGTAGGGTTTTACCTCCATCGAGAGGGCCCGAACCTGGGTAAAAACATCGTGTCCCTTGTCTCCTGTTACCCTCCGCCTAGACGCACAGTTCGGGACCCCCTACCCGAGATCCGCCGGTTTTGACACTGACCCATAGGGAATCACAAACCTTAACACCAATATTCTTACTAAAGCATAATTACTCACCAACACGACTCACAGATCACTATCATCATATCTCAAAACTATTACAAAGAATCAAGCTTATGATGTCAAATGATCTTCATGAAAGTTTTTATTATATCCCCCTAGGATATCTGCTACTTCTTGAGCTTGCGCTGATTTTTTCCTTGAAGAGAAAAGGGTGATGCAGCAAAGTAGAGATAAGTATTTCCCTCAGTTAAGATCCAAGGTATCAATCCAGTAGGAAGCACAAGCAAGTCTCCAATCTATGCACCTACACAAACTAACAAACACATGCACACAACGCGAAAAAGGGGTTGTCGATCCCTTCACGGTCACGAACAAGAGTGAGATCTGATAGAGATAGGTAAAAAAGATAAATAAAAGAGCAAACTAAAGTAAATATAAATAAATTGCAGAAAGGTATTTTTGGGTTTCTTTGGTTTATAGATATGAAAATATATGATGGAAAATAGACCCGGGGGCCATAGGTTTCACTATAGGCTTCTCTCTTGAAACCAAACATAAGGTGGGTAAACAAATTACTGCCGAGCAATTGATAGAAAATCACATAGTTATGACGATATCTAAGGCAATGATCATGAATATAGGCATCACATCTGTGACAAGTAAACCGACTCCTGCCTGCATCTACTACTATTACTCCACACATCGACCGCTATCCAGCATGCATCTAGAGTATTAAGTTCATAAGAATAGAGTAACACTTTAAGTAAGATAACATGATGTAGAGGGACAAACTCAAGCAATATCATGTAAACCCCATCTTTTTATCCTTGATGGCAACAATACAATACATGCCTCGCTACCCCTTATGTCATTGGGTGAGGACACCGCAAGATTGAACCCAAAACTAAGCACCTCCCCCATTGCAAGAAAAACAAATCTAGTTGGCCAAACCAAACTGATAGTTCGAAGAGAAATACAAAGATATCTTAATCATGCATAAAAGAGTTCAGAGAAGACTCAAATAATATTCATAGATAATCTAATCATAAATCCACAATTCATCGAATCTCGACAAATACACTGCAAAAGAATATTACATCAGATAGAACTCCAAGAACATTGAGGAGGACATTGTATTGAAGATTAAAGAGAGAGAAGAATCCATCGGAAGGGCAACAAGGTTGATGTAGAGGCCCTCCATCGGAAGGGCTACTAGATATGGACCCTTAAGTCTGTGGTAAACTACTCATGCTTCATCGGAAGGGCAACAAGGTTGATGTAGAGGCCCTCCATGATCGAATCCCCCTCCGACAGGGTGCCGGAAAAGGCCCAAAGATGGGATCTCAAGAGAACAGAGGCTTGCGGCGGCGAAAAAATATTTTCGTGGATGCTTTTGATGTTGGGGGAATATTTGGATATTTATGGAGCAAAGATTGGGGCTGGAGGGTTTATGGGAGGCCCACAAGCCTGGGGGCGCCCCTAGGGCTTGTGGCCACCCCATAGGTCTTCAGGCCTCCTCTCCAAGTCTAATGGGTGTCTTCTGGTCAAAGAAAAATCATCGTGGAAGTTTTATTCTGTTTGGAATCCGTTTGATATTCCTTTTTTTTAAAACTCAAAAACAAGAAAAAAAACAGAAGTTGGCACTGGGCTATAGGTTAATAGGTTAGTCCCAAAAAATAATATAAGATAGCATATTAATGCATATAAAATATCGAAAACAGATAATATAATAGCATGGAACAATAAAAAATTATAGATACGTTGGCGATATATCAAGCATCCCCAAGCTTAATTCCTGCTCGTCCTCGAGTAGGTAAATGAAAAAAACTAATTTTTTTATGTGGAATGCTACCTAACATATTTATCCATGTAATCTTCTTTATTGTGGCATGAATATTCAGATCCATCAGATTCAAAACAAAAGTTTAATATTGACATAAAAACTATAATACTTCAAGCATACTAATAAAGCAATCATAGCTTCTCAAAATAACATGGCAAAAGAAAGTTATCCCCACAAAATCATATAGTCTGGCTATGCTCCATCTTCATCACACAAAGTATTTTATCATGCACAACCCCGGTATTATTCAAGCAATTATTTCATACTTTCAGTGTTCTCAAACTTTTTCAGCTTTCACGCAATACATGAGCGTGAGCCATGGATATAACACTATGGGTGCAATAGAATATGGTGGTTTTGGACAAGACAAAAAAAGAAGGAGAAAGTCTCACATCAACTAGGCAAATTAACAGGCTATGGAGATGCCCATCAATTCATATCGATGCAAGTGAGTAGGGATTGCCATGCAACAGATGCACTAGAGCTATAAGTGTAGGAAAGCTCAAAAAGAAACTAAGTGGGTGTGCATCCAACTTGCTTGCTCACGAAGACCTAGGCCAATTTGAGGAAGCCCATCATTGGGATATACAAGCCAAGTTCTATAATGAAAAATTCCCACTAGTGTATGAAAGTGACAAAATATGAGACTCTCTATCATGAAGAACATGGTGCTACTTCAAAGCACAAGTGTGGAAAAATGATTGTAACATTGTCCCTTCTCTCTTTTCTCTCAATTTTTTCTTTTCTATTTTTTTGTTTGGGATTCTTTGGCCTCTTTTTTTATTTGGGCTTCTTTGGCCTCTTTTATTTTTTTAAAGTCCGGTGAGGGAATCATAGCTTCCATCATCCTTTCCTCACATGGGATGTTGCTCTAATAATGATGATCATCACACTTTTATTTACTTACAAGTCAAGAATTACAACTCGATACTTGGAACAAAATATGCCTCTATATGCATGTCTTCGGCGGTGTACCGGGGTGTACGGTAATCAAGAGTGACATGTACAAAAAATATGAATGGTGGCCTTGCCACAAATACTATGCCAACTACATGATCATGCAAAGCAATATGACGATGATGGTATGTGTCATAATAAACGAAACAATGGAAGTTGCATGGCAATATATCTTGGAATGGCTACAGAAATGCCATAATAGGTAGGTATGGTGGCGTTTTGAGGGAGGGTACATGATGTGTTTAATGCACCGGCGAAAGTTGCGCGGTACTAGAGAGGCTAGCAATGGTGAAGGGTGAGAGTGTGTATAATCCATGGACTCAACATTAGTCATAAAGAACTCACATACTTATTGCAAAAATTTATTAGCCATCAAAACAAAGTACTACACGCATGCTCCTAGGTGAGAGGTTGGTAGGAGTTAACCATCGGGCGCTCCCGACTTCCACACAAAGGATGACAATCAAAAAAATAATCATGCTCCGACTTCATCACATAACGGTTCACCATACGTGCATGCTACGGGAATCACAAACTTTAACATAAGTATTTCTACCAATCCATAATTAATCACTAGCATGACTATAATATCACCATCTTTATATCTCAAAACAATTGCAAGGAAGCAAACTTCTCATATTATTCAATGCTCTTCATATGAAAGTTTTTATTACATCCCTCTTGGATGCTCATCATATTAGGACTAAATTCATAACCTAAGAAAATTAGCATGCTGTTTAAAGACTCTCAAAATAATATGAGTGAAGCATGAGAGTTCATCAATTTCTATAAAATAAAACCACCACCATGCTCTAAAAAGATATAAGTGAAGCATTAGAGCAAACTGCCTAGCTCAAAAGATATAAGTGAAGCACATAGAGTATTCTAATAAATCCACGATTAATGCGTGTCCCTCTCAAAAGATGTGTACAGCAAGGATGATTCTGGAAAACTAAAAAGCAAAGACTCCTATCACACAAGACGCTCCAAGCAAAACACATATCATGTGGTGAATAAAAATATAGCCTCAAGTAAATTTACCGATGGATTGAAGACAAAAGAGGGGATGCCATTCGGGACATCCCCAAGCTTACATGATTGGCTGTCCTTGAATATTACCTTGGGTTGCCTTGGCATCCCCAAGCATAGGATCTTGGCACTCCTTATTCCATAGTCCATCAAACCTTTAGCCAAAACTTGAAAACTTCACAACACAAAACTCAAAAGAAAACTCATAAGCTCCGTTAGTATAGTAAAATAAATCACCACTTAGGTAATGTTGTGAACTCATTCTAAATTTATATTGGTGTAATATCTACTGTATTCCAACTTCTCCATCATTCATACCTCCCCCCCCCCCCGATACTACCCATAGATTCATCAAAATAAGCAAACAACACATAGAAAATAGAATCTGTCAAAAACAGAACAGAGTATAGCAACTTGGAAACTTCGTATAGTTCTGTAACTCCAAAAATTCTAAAAAATTGGGACAATCTGAGAAATTTGTATAGAAATCTTGTGTAAAAACTTCAGATCAAAAGAACATTTCTGTGATTTTTTTTAATTTTGGCAATAAGCGCAAAAGTATCTGTTTTTCACCAAGATCAAATCAACTATCACCATAGACCATCCCAAAGGTCTTAGTTGGCTCGAACACTAATTAAAACACCAAAACACAATTACTACCGAAGTAATAATGTGTATACACATAAAAACAGAAAATAAAAATATTGGTTTGTCTAGCTAGACATCCATAATTTTAATGATACTCACATGAAAGATAACAATTGAAACAAGAAGGGAGCATCATGTAACATGTGAACAACAAGTTTAAGTCTAACATAATTCCTATGCATAGGCATTTTGTAAGCAAACAAATTATAAATACAAGAAAAAACTAGCATCTGCAAGGAAGAAGAAAGAAACAATAGCAATCTCAACATAACGAGAGGTAATTTAATAACATGAAAATTTATACAACCATATTTTCCTCTCTCATAACAATTGCATGTAGGATCATAATCAAATTCAACAATATAGCTATCACATAAAACTTTCTCTTCATGATCCACATGCATACAAAGTTGACACTCTTCCAAAATAGTGGGATTAACATAAAATGAAGTCATTACTTCTCCAAGCCCACTTTTATCAAAAATTTCATAAGATTGATCAATCTCCAAAGTAGCGGGATAATTATTTCCTAAAGTTTACACTCTGCCAAACCCACTTTCAATATTATCGCAAACATATTCATCATGAGGCTCAAATAAATTTTCAAGACAATAAGAAGCATTATCACCCCAATCATGATCATTGCAATAAGTAGCGGATATAGCAAAACTAGCATCCTCAAGCTTGGGGTTTTGCATATTATTAGCACAATTGACATTAATAGGATTTATAATAACATCATTGCAATCACGATTTTCATTCAAAGAGCTATCATGAATCACTTCATAAATTTCTTCTTTTAGCACTTCATCACAATTTTCAGATTCTCCAATTTCAAGCAAAACTCCATAAAGATAATCTAGTGCACTCAACTCACTAGCAATTGGTTCATCATAATTGGATCCTTTAAAAAGATTAGCAAGCAGATGAGGATCCATAAACTTTTTGGTTTCTGATTTTCAAGAAACACACAATTATACCAAGCGAACAAGCAAACAAACCAAGTAAAACGTAAAGGTAAACGAAAGACAAACGGAAAGAAGGCAAATAAAAATGCAACTTTTTTGTGATTTTTTGAAAACGTTTTAGAAGTGGGGGAGATGAAATGTGGGGACCCCGACTCATAAGTCGTGATCACCGAATGCACGTGTACAGTGATCCCAGAGATCAATGCTCAGTGAACACACAGAAGCTGAATAACAAGAGTCTTACATCCATACATACCGTCTTACACAAATTATGACCATTATGGTCAAGTCTTACATAGATAAAGCCTTAAGGGCTGAACATCAATGAAACACAAGCAGCGGAAATCTTCGTCGATAAGTAGAACCCATGCCATCTGCCTTAACCCTATAGGCATTCTGACTGGGAAACGTCCTAGTTCGCATGTTCATCTCCAAAGAATTCTTCTTTGAACTCATGTTCTTCCATGCCTGGCCAATTAAATAACCAGTGGCAAGCCAATGAGTACTTTGAATGTACTCGCAAGCAACCCATGTTTTGGTTCAAGGTACAATATTGCATGATATAGGTAAGTTTTTGCGGAAAGCTAGTTTTGAGTGCAATGACATGTTCAACAACTTGTAAGACATGCATCGGGAGAATTCAAGTAACCATGAGGACAGGTTACAGATATCAACATAAATAGAGTGGGCACCAACCCAACTCAATCATGTCAAGTCCTTGACTTGACCCAAGTAGTTCTCCCCACACACACTGGTTTGAAAACATGTGGACGTAGTTTAAGCAGCACCGCACAACTGTCCTTGACCATGGACACGGCTATTCGAATAGTTTAACACTCTGCAGAGGTTGCACACTTTACCCACAAGATCCGGGGAACTTCCGTGTCATCCACGACCCGCCGTACCTCAAGTACCCGGGGTAAGCTCCCGATCACTATCTTTCCCTAGACGACACTAACAAGGAGTCCACTCATCATTTCGTATCCTCACGATGTACATCATACGAGACTCACTCGAGATCGTAACATCCGAGAGGGGACACAACGGTGTATCCGGTGCCCTGTAAAAACAGTCATGGTCGCCCTACCTGGCATGACCCCGTCCCGAGAGAGCACACCAACAACTCTCCCGTCACTAGTAGTGTGGGCTCCAAGCTAGTATCGGCCTAGGTAATCAATAATGCCCTTTCCCACATAAGGGTAGAGTGGTTGCGCATGTAAGGTTGGGACAGTCAACAAATCTTAAATCTAATCCGTTTTTGAAAACAACACACACACTTGCCTCGGTACACCACTTCGTCATCAAGTGGCTACCCATCTCATCATCTCCCTCGGGCATAAGTGACACCCAAAATGACTTTAATTGGCATGAGGCTTTGCAAGGTGATCACAATATGCATTTGTGACTTGCTTGATTTTTCTTGGATTTTTATGAAAATACTTCCTGTAGAAATATTTCAAATCCTTGAAATGGGCAGAAATGGTTTTGGGAGGTTTTGTCCAATATTTTGATCATAACCATGTGTTGAAACTCATATATATGGAAAATATATGTCCATTGAGTCACCCTAATTTTTCTCAAATATTTTTAAGCTTTTAAATAATTTTAACCTATTTAAGACCATTCTGGCCTTAAGAAAAATCATTTAAATAAAATAGGAAAATAACTTTAAAAATTATATTTTTGTGTTTTCTGGGTATCCTATATCTAATAGGTGTCAAATATATCTTTGGAAATATTTTTACTGCCCTTAATTAAGTATTTGCAGTGCAAACCTCAATCCAGGGGTTTTTGGAAAAATAATTTTTGAAAATACTTTAGCATCCTATCTACTCCCACCGGCATAACCCTCATAAGGAGGTAGGGTCATGCACAATGCAAGTATCAACGAGGAAGCAACAGAGGCAACCCATCAAAGTGGTTACCACCTCATCATGGTTCCGAAACAACACTAATAAAGTGCTATATGACATGCATAAATAGGGTTTCATAGACATTGTCAAAGGGCTGCTTGCCTAGCTCAGCAAAGTCTTCAGGGTCTTCAAAGTCTTCTGGTCCAACTCCTTCGTCAGCAACGCAATCTATCGTCGCAAAATAATAACGAGAAAATAAGGCAATAATAAAACAGAAAGACCAAAGTGCTCAGAAAAATGTCAACTCATTTTTGAAACATACTAGGTTGAAACTAAGAAGGGGAAAATTCCTAGTTTTGGATTTGGTGTAGCAGAATAGGAGAAATGGATTTACAAGGGCATATTTAAATGCTTAAAATCACATTTAAATATTTACAGTGAAGAAAAGGTTGCTGGATTTGAATGAAAGTTGCACCATTAAATAGGTTGCAATATTCTAGGAATTTAGGGATTGGAATTAATTTATTTGGACATATATTTTTTCCTGTGGAATTTTTGGAAAAAGTGACAGAAAAGAAAAAGAAAAAGGGGCCCTGGTCCTGCCGGGCCAGAACAGTTGCGGGGTAGCAGGCCCAGCCAGCGGGCCGGCCCAGCGCACAGCGCGCGCGCCCGCCCACCCATTTCAAACCTGACGGCCGGGTCCCGCAGGTCAGGGAGAGAGAGGGGCGCGGGAACGAGGGAGAGGATGACAGGCGGGGCCCACCTGTCATCACTAACCCGTGGACAGGGGGGTCGCGATGCTCACCGGCGACGATGCAGGCCACTGCGAGCTCCGGCGAGTGCGGGGATGGCTTCAAGAGACTGCCGCACGTCGGTGGGTGGTGGACTTGGCCGACGGGGGTGCCTGGTTCGCCGGCGACGAGGAGCTGCGGCGGAGGAGCATCTGGAGGCGGTGGCTCCGGCCGTTTCCGGCAGCTACAGAGAGGGGAAACAAGGCGGAAAAGGTCAGGGGGCTGTAGGGATTCCGGATCGAGGCAGAGGAGGAGCGGGGGAGGCCTATACCTCGCGAACTCCAGCGAGCCAAAGCGGCGGAGCTCGAGCTCGATCTCGAGCTCGGGCAGCTCTGGAGAGGAACTGGGGGTGCAGTGGGAGGGTTTGGTGGTGCAGAGAGCGGGTGGTGAGGAGAGAAGGGCTCGGGGAGGCCTTTAAATAGGCGAACGGCGACGTTCAGTAGACCCGTGCGCCGGCGAGGCTGTTGCCGTCGCTGCAAGCCACGGGGGCTCACGTGGGCGTGTCCGGGGTGTTTGTAGGGGTGGTCTACGCCCAGAGGGAGGGAGAGAAGGAGCGGGGAAGCGTCAGGGCAGCGCGCGTGTGAGCCGCGCCATTGGCGCGCTCGGGCGGCCGGTGTCTGCTAGCGCGGAAGCGCGGGGAGGAGGAGAGAGGAGGGGGCCGACCACGTAGCGTGTCGCGGACGCCGAGGCGCATCGGCAGGCACGCGGGGGAGGCCCGAGGTGGTCGGAGTCGTTGGGCTGAGGGCGGCTACAGTGCGGGAGCGCACTGTAGCGCGCTCCAGAGCGTGCAAATGGCCGGCATGCCATTTTTTTGGCAAAGTGGGCACTGCAAAGCATGTCTGGTAGCCCTAGGGAGGAGTAAAGAAGAGAGGAGGGACTTTGGATGCCCTGGAGAGCAAGTAGGAGAGAAGAGAGGGTGAGGGGGAGAGAGAAAGTGGCTGTCCAGAGAGAGAAAGTGGGGTTTTACCCATCCAATAATGGAGCTGTGGACTTGCCATTGTTACTGGAGGTGAAAGGGGTCTAGGAGGAGCTGTGGTAAAAAGCTTAGCTCAAGGAGAATAGTTTTAGTGGTCAAAAGGGGGATTTTTGAAAAGTGGCAGAAGGTGTTTGATAAGGGTTTTGGCAAGCAAATGATTTCCAATTGCCATGATACTCCACAGGATGAAATTTCACATATAATTAGGGCCTTCCACCAATTTGGAGTTTATTTGGGCAAAGTTGCCAATGCAACTTTTGTAAACCCTAGAAATTAGCAGAAATGGACTTGTGTAGATCTAGTTGAGCAAATCACTTCTCCTTGATGCACCACTTGGTGTAGTGGCCTCATTTGGTCATGTGAACATGCTCACAAAAGTTATGGCCAAGGAGAGAAAGTTGGTAGTACAAACTTGTTCAAATATGGTTTTGGTCAGAGAGGGTTTTGGGGCATTTTGGTGACCCAAGATGACTTTAATTGGCATGAGGCTTTGCAAGGTGATCACAATATGCATTTGTGACTTGCTCGGTTTTTCTTGGATTTTTATGAAAATATTTCCTGTAGAAATATTTCAAATCCTTGAAATGGGCAGAAATGGTTTTGGGAGGTTTTGTCCAATATTTTGATCATAACCATGTGTTGAAACTCATATATATGGAAAATATATGTCCATTGAGTCTCCCTAATTTTTCTCAAATATTTTTAAGCTTTTAAATAATTTTAACCTATTTAAGACCATTCTGGCCTTAAAAAAAATCCTTTAAATAAAATAGGAAAATAACTTTCAAAATTATATTTTTGTGGTTTCTGGGTATCCGATATCTAATAAGTGTCAAATATATCTTTGGAAATATTTTTGCTGCCCTTAATTAAGTATTTGCTGTGCAAACCTCAATCCAGGGGTTTTTGGAAAACTAATTTTTGAAAATGCTTTTTGGCCAAATTATTTTTGTAAGAAAATACTATATTGCTCTATACACATGGCATGATCATTGGGAAGAAGTTTGGGGCAAGGAGATGAAGTATAGAAGGTGAAGTTGTTGACTTTGCAGAGCACTTGAAAAATCACAGAGAGAAAACCAACTCCAAAAATAAAAAGCCAAAGAATGCAAAAGTTTTTGTTGGACCAAATTTTCATGCTTTATTAATGCAAATAATCATGTTACAAAATGCAGGGTGTGACATGAAAACGGGAGGCAAATGGCAAATAATGTAAGTGCAAGAGAAGAGAGTTTCTTGTAGGTACTTGGTAGGCTTGATGTAGAACCTCCCCGGCAACGGCGCCAAAAATTCTTCCTGCTACTTCTTGCGCTTGCGTTGATTTTTCCCTTGAAGAGGAAAGGGTGATGCACCAAAGTGGAGAAAAGTATAAGAACCAAGGTATCAATCCAGTAGGAGGCACAAGCAATTCTCCAATCTATGCAATGCACCTCACAAGCTAACAAACACTTGCACACAACGTGAAAAAGGGTTGTCAACCCCTTCACGGTCACGAACAAGAGTGAGATCTGATAGAGATAGGCATAAAAGATAAATAAAAGAGAAAACTAAAGTAAATATAAATAAATTGCAGCAAGGTATTTTTGGGTTTCTTTGGTTTATAGATCTGAAAATACATGATGGAAAATAGACCCGGGGGCCATAGGTTTCACTTGAGGCTTCTCTCTTGAAAGAAAACATATGGTGGGTAAACAAATTACTGTCCAACAAGTGATAGAAAAGCGTATAGTTATGATGATAGCTAAGGCAATGATCATGAATATAGACATCACGCCCGTGACAAGTAGACCGACTCCTGCCTGCATCTACTACTATTACTCCACACATCGATCGCTATCCAGCATGCATCTAGAGTATTAAGTTCATAAGAACAGAGAAACACTTTAAGTAAGATTACATGATGTAGAGGGATAAACTCAAGCAATATGATATAAACCTCATCTTTTTTATCCTTGATGGCAACATTACAATATGTGCCTCACTACCTGTCGGTGTCAAAACCGGCGGATCTTGGGTAGGGGGTCCCAAACTGTGCGTCCAAGGCGGATGGTAACAGGAGGCGGGGGACACAATGTTTACCCAGGTTCAGGCCCTCTCGATGGAGGTAATACCCTACTTCCTGCTTGATTGATCTTCATGATATGAGTTTTACAACAGTTGATCTACCACGAGATCGTAGATGCTAAACCCTAGAAGCTAGCCTATGGTATGATTGTTGTTGTCCTACGGACTAAACCCTCCGGTTTATATAGGCACCGGAGGGGGCTAGGGTTACACAGAGTCGGTTACAATCGGAGGAGATCTACATATCCGTATCACCAAGCTTGCCTTCCACGCCAAGGAGAGTCCCATCCGGACACGAGTCGAAGTCTTCAATCTTGTATCTTCATAGTCCAATAGTTCGGCCAAAGGATATAGTCCGACTGTCCGGATACCCCCTAATCCAGGACTCCCTCAGTAGCCCCTGAACCAGGCTTCAATGACGATGAGTCCGGTGCGCAGATTGTTTTTGGCATTGCAAGGCGGGTTCCTCCTCCGAATACTCCATAGAAGATTTAGAACACAAGGATAGTGTCCGGCTCTGCAAAACAAGTTCCACATACCACCGTAGAGAGAATAATATTTCCACACATCTAATCTGCTGACGCATTTCGTAGTATGACATCACACCATGGCCCGATCTTTATTCGAACCGTTTCTCTAGACCACCCTCAGCGCATATTGCGAGGCGGTTTCCTTGGCACATCTTGTCGAAGTAGAGATCGTGTCCCCTTATCACGGGATTCTCATCAATACAGACGTGGGTAACCCAACCGCGCCATCAACTATGGCGCTTGGGGAATAAGCGAGTTTACTAGGCAGGTGGGGAGGCGCATAGTTTCGTCCGTCCTTATAAAGGGATAAGGGTTTGCCTTTTTCACCCACGCCTTCTTCCTCCTCGCACATCCATTCTCGCGCACTCGAGCTCCAACACCCATGTTTGTGTCTTTCTTCTCAAACCGCCCTCAGCATGTCCGTAGCGGGAGGCAAGTGGATGAAATCCTCCGTCACGGAGGAAGACATCATGAAGCTGCGGGGAGCCGGATACTTGGCCGCGGATATCGCGCACCGGCTGCCCGACGCGGGGCAGATCGTCCCTACCCCGGAGCCTCACGAGAGGGTAGTTTTCCTTACCCACTTCGTCCGCAGAATGGGATTTCCACTCCACCCGTTCGTCCGCGGCCTCATGTTCTACTACGGGCTGGACTTCCATGATCTGGCCCCGAACTTCATCCTCAACATCTCGGCGTTTACCGTCGTGTGCAAGGCCTTCCTCCACGTCCGTCCCCACTTCGGCCTGTGGCTGAAGACCTTCAATGTCAAACCGATGGTGGTTGGCGGCCAGCAAGCGGAATGTGGAGGCGCCATGGTGGGCAAAATGCCCAATGTCACATGGCTCGAGCGCTCCTATGTGGAGACCATAAAGGGGTGGCAATCGGGGTGGTTCTACATCACCGAGCCACGCGACACCAACTGGGTGGCGGTCCCCGAGTTCAGATCCGGAATCCCCAGGCGGCTCACCTCCTGGAAGGAGAAGGGCCTGTCCAGGGGTGCATCGGTGGAGCTGACCGGACTCCAGAAATGTATCCGGAACATGATAAGCAAGACACTCAAGCTTGTCAACGTGGTCCACGTCATGCTCTTCCGCCGGATCCTCCCGTGTCAACGACGGGCATTCAATTTGTGGGAGTTCGATCCGGCCCAGCACCAGACGCTGCGTGAGCTCTTTGACACGACGTAAAGATGTCTAGAGGGTGCTGTTCAAGGGCATAGAGGTACCTCCTCCCCTTACCGAGGACCACGGACTTAGCGCGAAGCGCCCTGCGAATCCGGTAAGTTCTCTACACGTTATATGGTATTGTATTTTCCCAAGTTTAATCATGAGCGGGATCTAAGCTCCCATGCCTTTGACAGGACTGGGTGGAGACAGCGGAGCAGATTGACTGCCCGGCCCCCCTGCCCGAAGATCCAGCAGACGCTCTCCTGACGGAGATGCTGACTCCGGCACCGTATGAGGTGCCGGAGAAGAAGACCAAGAAGAGGACCACGGGGACCCGAAAGGGTTTCTGGCGTCAGGTGATATCGGACTCATCGTCCGATAACTCCAAGACACACTCCTCCCACAAAGATGAGGAGGAGGAGGAAAGTTCTCCCCCCCAACCGGGGTAGATAGGAAAAGGAAGGCCGCCCCAACTGGGGAGGCTAAGGGTCCAAGAAGAAGAGGACCCTCCTTCCGGACTGCTCGACGACCGCCGCCTACAGCGACGACGAGTGGTTGCCTAGGGACAAGCCCCTTGTGAAGTCGTAAGTATCCGGATACCATAGTAATTCATGATATGTTTGTATTGCACTGCTTCACCTTACGCCGAACATGATTATGCGGTCCGTCCCGAGCCTGTATCGACGTATCTTCGTCGGACGGTTCTTTGGACCCATCGGAAATGAGTAGCGGTTCTCTTCCGACGGCCTCCACCCCTCGCCCTACGGACAACACTGAGGTGTTGTCTCAGAAGGCACCGGGCCGAGGCGAGGTAGTCCAGGAGACACCTCCGGGCGACCTTCCGGACCCTGGGCGCAAAGGGAGCAAGACTCCCACGGGCTCCAGGTTTGGACCCCAGCCAAACACTGCGCCGGAACCTCCAATGGTTCCGGACTCCGGCAGGCGACCCCCTATTAAGAGGGGCAAGCCGCCCGTGCCGGTGACCTCTGTCCATCCAGAGGCACCGGACAACTTGTTGGAAGCGCTTCAGGGTGCTTCCATCGACGAAGAGCACCGCACTATCATGAGTGCGGTGATCGAGAAGGTTCAGTCCACCAAAAGCGGACTGACTGAAGCGTGCACAAGCCTCCTAACAGGCTTTCAGGTAAGTACTTAAAGGAAAATGTTGCCTCATAGAAAGTAGCCCCTGATACTATGTTAGGTGTTCACGAAGAAAGGCCGAATAGAGGATCAAATCATAACTCAGGAGTCTAATGAGAATATGTCTGTTTGTATATGCATGCTTCACTGCTGGCCGCTGCTGCACGTACTGCGGAGGTCGCTGCACTGCAGCAGGACCTTGAGCGGTCCAAGAGGAGCTCGGCCTTATCAAGAGGCAGCTCGAAGAGAACAAAGATAAGCAAAATCTTGTCTATATGAAAAAAGAATTGGTTGCAGAATAATTGGATCATCATGAATGTACCAGGGGCCACGATCGAAGTGGCGACCCTGAAAAAGGCGTTGTTCGAGGCTGAAAACAAAGCGGCCCAGGAGCGCACCGAGCGAGAGAAACAAGAGGCCCGAGTGGGCGAGGTGCAGCAAGAGCTCCAGGCTCTCATCAAGAAGCACGAGTCCTTGGTGCTTAACTCGAAGACGCAAGAGTCCGAGCTTGCAAAGGTGCTCGACAGCGCGAAACATGCCAAGGCCGATGCCCAAAAGGCCCTCCAGGAAGTTGAGGCGGTGAAGAAGATAGCGGCGGGTAAGGCATTCATTATGCAATGCAAGCACGTGAAAGAATATTTCTTTTTACTTACCCGAGTTCGGAGCTCTCCAGGAGCATTCGCAGATCTGCCCCGTAGTGTGTCTGACGCCGTGGAGTTGTACCGGGCCAAGGAGGGAAGCTCGACGGAGAAGTTGTTCTGGTCTCAGTATACTGGGACCGAACACCCGATGCCCTTGAGCGACCAGCTGAAGCAACTGATCGAGCTCCACAAGGCGGCCGAATAGGCCATGAAGGGTCATATAGTCCGGATGTGGCCTGGCGATCCCTTGCCCAACAGCTACTTTGGTCTGGTGAGGCGGCTTGTGTATGCCTGCCCTCGGTTGGACGTCGTCAAGCGGTCCGTCTGCATCGAAGGTGCACGCAGGGGTTTTGCCCATGCGAAGGTGCACTGGGCGAAGAAGGACGCAGAGAAGCTGGTGAAGGAGGTGCCGCCGCAGGGCAAGGAGCATCGCCACCCCGAAATGTATTATGAGGGTGTCCTAAAGGGTGCCCGTCTTGTGGCGGAGGAGTGTACCAAGGATGTAATTTTTGAACGAACGTACTCATGTGATTCTGTAATGTGAAAACTAGTTCATTTGCGTTATGGAACGCTTTTTGAATTTAAAATATAACCTTCTGTGCGGCCGTTTATAAAATATGGGAGTTGGCCAGTCGTCGGCTTCTGCCCCCATGCAGCTAGGGCTGGGGTGTTCGGGATAAATCTGAGCACTCTTTTTCCCATTTTTGGGTCCTTCGAGGGAGGTGCTCAGTGCAACGAACTAGGCAATCGGACTATAATGCTTTATCACTCTCACTTAGCCATAGAAGTCTACAATTTTAAATTTTGGCGAAGCCCCTAGTATTTGGAAGGCCGAATTTGGGGCGCTATATACGACTAAGTTGGACAAAGCCAACTCCTTGCCCGAAGCGGAAAAAGTCTTTAGGGACTTGAGACCTCTCGAATAGCGACCAGCTCTCACCTCATCATGACAGTCAGTTTTGGCTTTCTCTACTGAGGTGCTCGTCCGGAAGAACCGGGACACAATCGCGGTAGTTCTCCCTGTGCTACCTTAGCCGATATTGTCGGATCACGGGTTCCGGCAGACCCTTAAGGTTCAAACTCTGGGGTGCGCGCGGAGATCGTGCCCTCTTCCTCTCCGTCTTGTAAGGATCTAAACTACTGCAGGAACAACACAAGAGACACAGGGTTTATACTGGTTCGGGCCACCATTGTGGTGTAATACCCTACTCTAGTGTGGTGTGGTGGATTGCCTCTTGGGCTGATGAGGAAGAACAGTACAGGGAAGAACGACCTCGCGAGGGTCTGTTCTTGGCTAGGGGATGAACTGCTAGGGGGAGTTCAATCGCCCTTCTCTTTCTCTCTCTCTACTTGCTCTAGATGCCGAATCAGATGCCTCTCGATACTGAATCCTCTACCCGGGGGTGGCTAGTCCTATTTATAGGCAAAGGCCCTGGGCCTCTTCCCAAATATTGAGCGGGAAGGGCGCCAACAATTGGCCAATTTGAAGGGGAATATCGGGTACACTTATCCTGACTAAAGTTGGTCTTCGCCTACCAAAGGTTCTGGTGATGACGCCGGCTTGGGCTCCACAGTGACTTCCTCCTTGTCGCGGAGTTGGTCTTGGTCTCGTTGCACCGATATGTGTGCCTTTGCTTGATCCCCTCACCTGCGCTTGCCCCCTTTGCACCAAAGAGGAAAGGGAGGACACTGCGCGGGCTGGCGCCAGCCTGGCACCCTTGGTCGTCATGGCTTGCGTCATGGGCACCTCGTGAGATACCCCACCTTGATCTCTCCGCCTCCTCGCGAGCTAGCCTAAGGAGGTCGTGCTAGAGGAAGCGCCGTGTCTTCCGCCTCCCGAGGCTTGGCCCCTCGCGAGGGTCTTGAGCCTTGTGTTGATGAAGATGGGCCACGTTGGGCCCCCACTCGAGCCACGCCGCAGGCCGCAGGCAGGCAAGTCTGGGGACCCCCGTTCCCAGAACACCGACAGTAGCCCCCCGGGCCCAAGGCGCGCATGGACTTGGTCGTGCCGAGAGGTGAAAGGGCAAGGGCGAAGCGCCGCGGGCCCTAACAGCCTACGGCCTCGGGCGCCGCATGGCGGTTGATTGGACGAGGGCGTCTCCACTTCCCCACGATGCCTCGACGATCGCGCGGATTGGACAAGTCCCTGCATGCAAACCATGTCATGATTACCTGTGATCATGGAGGCCGGCGGTTGGCCTCCGCCGGCTATAAGTACGGCACCGTGCATGCCCTTCCAGTCCATCTCTTCTTGCTTCCTTCCCCGCCTCAGTTCTTTCTCCGTCTTGGTGTGATGGCTCCGATTCGCCGGTTCTCCGCGGCGGAGAAGGGAAAGGCTCCTCAAGAGGTACCTGACCCGCTCCCGCCGAAGAAACGGCCTGCCCTGCGCGGCCGAGACGAGGAGAACCGCCTAGTGGTGCTGAGGCCTTGGTACGAGCAGCCTCCGCCGGGGTTCCCGCTTCCCTTGTATGCCCAAGCCGAGGGCTCTGGAAGGGGAGATGCCGATCCCCTCGGCCAGCGCCGTCGGCGGCGCCGGAGGGTCACGAAGGTGTTGGTTGTTCCTCCTGGAGTCCACATCGAGGGCTCCTCCCGCGAGCTCGTGCTCCACGCCGCCATGTCTCCGCGGACTTGGATCCGCCTTCCTCCCTTCTTCACCTCCGCCTTCCAGCAGGGGAGACTCCTGGAGCTGTGGCTGCAGCACGCCGACTGCAGCACTCCTGCGACCGGGGCAGAGGTTGCGATCACCGCCCCGGGCGAGGTCTTCATGGCTCGTGGCTGGGGTGAAATCGCTTGGTGTTGTAGAACGAAGGGCGCCCTCACGATCCACCTGGAGTACGACGACGCTTCGGTGATGTTCTTCCAGGTCTTCGATGTGAACGATCGCCGGCAGGAGTGCTGCCTCGGGGGAGGCGGCCAGGACCCTGCCACGCCGATGGCTAGGCCCGCCAATCGCCCCCTAGACAGCTCCGCAAGCGACGGGAGCGCCAGAGGATCCAGCGATCCCAGTGAGGTCTTCGCGACGCCGGAGACGAGCGACGACAGCTACGAGCCCGCGAGCCGAAGCCGCTCCCAGAGCAGGGCAGGCTCGCTTGGTCGCCGTCGACCCTGATCTGGATGTGGTTGGCGCCGGCGCCTGCCGGCCCAGTGTTGATGATGGCATCTTTTGCAGGGGCGCATGTAATTAGCACCTTTTAGGATTTGTTCCCTGCGAGCAATCCCATTGTGCCCCGTAGGGGCTTGTAAGGTGGTTGTGATCCTTGTTAATATGTAACCCTTCATATGGATTTGTGCGAATCGCGAATTCCGTCATAGTTTGGTTCCCCCTTTCGCACCTCGCGAGGGCTTGGTGCTCTGCGTCGACAGCTCCCAGTCCCAAGGCAGCGTCAGCCGTCGCTGGTATGCCAGGTCGCGATGCCGTGGTCAAGGCCAGGAAGTGAGTGACCCGGGGTCCGGTAAGAGCCCCTGAGTCGCGATGCTCAGGAGGTCCCCTTTGGCGCCCAAGCAGCCGTCGCTAGGTGATAAAGGGAAGCAACGTCGCTAGTACGGAGTCGCTCTAGGTGCGGGAGTAGTGCCACGGTAGCCAACGCTTCAGATGGTGACTTATCTTTGGGGGTCGCGGATCATCCCCAGCGCGTCGTCGGATCTGGGGGTAGCTTGAGCGGAGCTGCTTGACGAGGTCCTCGCGTGCCCCTTCTCCCTCACCTCTGCTCCCCTTTCTGCTCTACGTCCTCGGGTCCCGGCCCTCGAGCTGGTCTCAGCCGTCGCTGGTATGCCAGGTCGCGATGCCATGGACAAGGCCAGAGGGTGAGGGCTGGAGAGCCAGTAAGAGCCCTGAGTCGCGATGCTCAGGCACCCCCCCTTTAACATGCAAGCGGTTTGCGCGGGCGAGGGTGAAGGAGAGGCCGCGAGGGCCTTGGCTAGCACGGCTTCCTCCAAGGATCCTGCAGATTCATCATGAACAAAGAAGACAGGGCTGCCATAGCAGCGATTAGTTGACCGTTAGTCGCTCAAGAGCTCTTCGGTTGGAGCGGGTGAGGTGTGTCTGGGCACCCGTGAGCCTGCGTGGGACTCACGAGGCCCTACCTCTAGGCGGGTTGCGCCTGGCACTGGGCCGTATCTTGAGATGTGTCCCTGCAAAATCTGGTTAGATGTCGGCACTCTACGTCCTCGGGTCCTGGCCCTCGAGCTTGTCTCAGCCGTCGCTGGTATGCCAGGTTGCGATGCCGTGGACAAGGCCAGAGGGTGAGGGCTGGAGAGCCAGTAAGAGCCCTAAGTCGCGATGCTCAGGCACCCCCCTTTAACGCGCAAGTGGTTGACATGAAGAAGAAGAGGTGTCGCGGACGGCCTCGAGTAATGATGCATAATTGGAAATAAGCGCGAAAGGGATACATGCCGCTGGGCCTAGCCTGAGTGGCCTGGGGATGATGCAGCCCGAGGGGCGCCCCCAGCAAAGCAAGCTAGTGACTGAGAAGATAAAAAAGGATACATGCCGCAGGGACAGACCCATGCGGCCTGGGAATGACGCAACCCTGGGAGGGCGCTCCCAGCTGAGAATGAAACTTGAAAGATGTCACCTGAAGACGTCGTCGGTGCGGTGGCGTTGGTGCAGTGGCGTTGGTGCAGCAGACTCGATGGGCCGCGGAAGCTGATCCTCACGAGCCCCCAGGCCCAGGGCCCTCGGGAGGCTACGGAGGCACTAGTGGCTCCTCGTGAGCATCCTCCATCTCCGCCAGGGCTGCGGAACGCCTGCCTTCTTGCGCCTCCAAGATGCTCCTCATGATGCGCTGGTACGCCGTAGCCACACTCGGCAGGCCATAAGGCATGCGAACATAGCTGTGGGGTGGTCCTTCGCAGCGCCCCACTTGTGAGGGCCAGAGGCGCTCCATCGTGGCGATCTGATTGAGCCCTGGTACGTCGACGCAAACGCGCAACCCACCATCCTCGCCTGGATGGGGAGCCACAGCTGGTGGGTGACGGCAACCTCTCATGATCCTCGACTCCTGTAGTTCTTGAATGGTCTTGCTAACAAACTCCTGCTGGTCTGACCTTCCTCCCCTGGCTTCCTTCCGAGGGAAGCGTGCTTCGAACCACGCCTCCACATGGTGCCCCAGCGCCTCCCTCGTGACCTTGGCGAGGTCGGTGGCCCTCCAGGTGAGAGCCCTCGAGCCCTGCCTTAGGAGGGCGCCGGGCGCGCTTCCCTATGCGATTGAAGGAGGGTCCCCCTGGGCAGACGCGGGCCTTGAAGGGCCTGCCTCCTGAGGGTCTGAGCCTGACGTTGTCTTCTTCTTCTTGGGGGTGGTCTCAGGAAGCCTCCTGCTTCCGCGATCTGGGTCTTCTAGTGACGCGGCCTGGAAGGCTCGCTCCAGGGCACACACTGCATCCTTCTCTTGACATGGCACCGTGATGACGCCGCCGCTTCCTGGCATCTTGAGGACGTTGTAGCCATGGTGAGTCACGGCCATGAACTTGGCTAGCGCCGGGTACCCGAGGATGGCGTTGTACGGCAGGCGGATGTGAGCGACGTCAAAGTCGATGAGCTCGGTGCGGTAGTTGTCGTAGGTGCCGAAGGTGACTGGGAGGCGGACCTGCCCGATCGGGACTGTGGAACAGTCGGTGACTCCGGAGAAGGGCTTGGTTGGTTGAAGCTGGTCATAGGGCACTTGGAGGCTGTCGAACGTTTCCACGGACAATACATTGAGCCCTGCCCCTCCGTCGATGAGGGTCCTAGTGACCAGAACGTTGCTGATGACTGGGGAACAAAGCATTGGGAGGACTCCAGCTGGGCTGCGCACTTGAGCTGGTCTGCTGAGCTGAACGTGATGGTGCAGGCCGACCACCTGAGGGGACGCGTTGCTTCGAGCTTGGGGAGAACTGCATTCACTTCGCGAGCAAACTGCTTGAAGATACGTTGAGAGGTTGGGGCTTGAGCTCCGCCCAGGATGCAGGCGATGGCGCGAGGCTCCTGGAAGCCCCCAGCCCCCTTGTCTTGGTGGCGGTCTTCATTCCTTCTCGGCTGAGGCGGCAACGGCGGCAGGCCTGGGTTGCCATGAGGGCGATCCTCACGAGGCTGATCCCTCCAGTCCCCCTCGCGAGGCGGGTCGCGCCAGCGGTCCTCGCGAGGTTGGTCATGCCAGCCTGGACGTGGGCCGCGGTCTTCCCAGTGTCCCGGGTTCCTTCCTCCTCCTCGGCCGTAGCCCCGGTCAGCAAGGTCAGGGCGTCGGCCGACTCTTCCTTCTTGCACGGCGCGGAGTTCTTGGCATTCATTGGTGTTGTGGGTGTGGAGGTCGTGGTACACACAGTATAGGCTGCCCCTGGAGGATTCAGGCAGATCCTTGCCCCGCTTGGTGTCCGGTTCTGCCGCGAGCACGGCAGCCCCCTTGCGCTTCACGTCCTTGGCCTTGGGCTTCTTCTCTTCTGGGTCTGCGGCAGGCAGCTCGAGGAGGGAGAGGCGTCCCTCCTCAGCTCTGGCGCACTTGGTCGCCAGGTAAAACAGCTCCAGGGAGGTGCAGAGGTCTTCATGCATCGCCAGCTCCTCCTTCATCTTGACGTCGCGCACGCCATCGGAGAAGGCTGAAATGATGGCTTCTTCAGACACCCTGGGGATCTTGAGGCGCGCACTATTGAAGCGCTGGATGTACTTCTGCAGGGTCTCTCCAGGTTGCTGCTTGATGCGGCGCATGTCGCTCACGGCGGGAGGCCGGTCGCGAGTACCTTGGAAGTTGGCGATGAAGCGAGTACGCATCTGGTCCCAGGAGGAGATCGTGCCTGGGGCCAGGTTCAGGAGCCAAGTGCAAGCACCTTCCTTCAGTGCCATGGGGAACCAGTTCGCCATGACCTTCTCGTCCCCGCTGGCAGCCTTGATTCCCAGCTCGTAGAGCTGGAGGAACTCCGTGGGATCAGTTGTGCCGTCGTAGCGAGGAGGCAGGTCCGGCTTGAACTTGCCAGGCCACGCGACGCTACGCAGCTCGGGGGTGTAGGCGCGGCAGCGAGCGGTGGCCGCGGGAGGTTTTGGTTGAGGGAGAGCTTGGCCTTGCGGGTCCCCTTGCGCTGCAGCTGGGAGCAGCGCGGGGTCTTGACGTGCCGGAGCTGGAGCAGGGTCTCGGCGAGCCGGGGCTGGGAGTGCCCGGGCGGCCTCTTGCGGTCTCGGGACTTCTTGGCAGCTCCGCTCCTGCTGGGCCAGCGCATGACGGAGCGGGTTCCGCCCAGGAGCTGTGCGCCTTGGGGCCATGGCATCTTCTTGGAAAGGTGGCTGCTGGAACGCCCCCGGGGCTTCATTGCCCATGCGGGGCGGAGTGCGGCGCAGTGGCGCGGAAGGCGTGGGAGAGCCCCCTGCGGCGCGGACGAGCTCGGCAACGCGGTCAAGCCACTTCTCATAGACGTCGTTGACGGGGCGGTAGCGCAGATGCTCGTTCACCGCGAGGAGAGCAGCTCGAGCCTCCAAGGGCGCGCAGCGCGTTCGACGAAGAACCGGCTGGGGTGAGCGACGGAGTGGCGGTGCGGCCATCCCGCCGCACGGACGGGTGCTGAGAGGATGCTTGCTGCTCATTCCCCGCCGGGCCGGTGGAGGCGTTGACGGCGGGCGACGGGGAACGACGAGGACGCCCACCGACAGGGGCCGTCTGGACGGCGCGGGAAGCGATGGTGGCCCGGCGCTCGGCGCGGGCCCGATGAGCGTCAGACATGGATGCGGTGGTCGGAGGAGAGCGAAGCGGTGGAAGACTGATTCCGGCGCACCCCTACCTGGCGCGCCAAATGTCGGATCACGGGTTCCGGCAGACCCTTAAGGTTCGAACTCTGGGGTGCGCGCAGAGATCGTGCCCTCTACCTCTCCGTCTCGTAAGGATCTAAACTACTGCAGGAACAACACAAGAGACACAGGGTTTATACTGGGTCGGGCCACCATTGTGGTGTAATACCCTACTCCAGTGTGGTGTGGTGGATTGCCTCTTGGGCTGATGAGGAAGAACAGTACAGGGAAGAACGACCTCGTGAGGGTCTGTTCTTGGCTAGGGGATGAACTGCTAGGGGGTGTTCGATCGCCCTTCTCTTTCTCTCTCTCTCTACTTGCTCTAGATGCCGAATCAGATGCCTCTCGATACTGAATCAGATGCCTCTACCCGGGGGTGGCTAGTCCTATTTATAGGCAAAGGCCCTGGGCCTCTTACCAAATATTGAGCGGGAAGGGCGCCAACAATTGGCCAATTTGAAGGGGAACATCGGGTACACTTATCCTGACTAAAGTTGGTCTTCGCCTGCCAAAGGTTCTGGTGATGACGCCGCCTTGGGCTCCACAGTGACTTCCTCCTTGTCGCGGAGTTGGCCTTGGTCTCGTTGCACCGAAATGGGTGCCTTTGCTTGATCCCCTCGCCTGCGCTTGCCCCCTTTGCACCAAAGAGGAAAGGGAGGACACTGCGCGGGCTGGCGCCCGCCTGCACCCTTGGTCGTCATGGCTTGCGTCATGGGCACCTCGTGAGGTACCCCACCTTGATCTCTCCGCCTCCTCGCGATCTATCCTAAGGACGCCGTGCTGGAGGAAGCGCCGTGTCGTCCGCCTCGCAAGGCTTGGCCCCTCGCGAGGGTCTTGAGCCTTGTGTTGATGAAGATGGGCCACGTTGGGCCCCCACTCGAGCCACGCCGTAGGCCGCAGGCAGGCAAGTCTGGGGACCCCCGTTCCCAGAACGCCGACAGATATAGCGGAACGTAAGGTAGCAAAACATGGGAGCAGGGCAAACCCAACTATTTACCCAAGACATGATTCGGAGTTGATGCATATAGTGCTATAAGTTCAGGGTGCCGCACTGTCGAAAGTGTTCGGACTTCTCACGCCGTATTATGGGGTATACGAAAGCCCCTGGCGTACTGGCCGTACCGGAATGTACGGGTGCTGATTGTTGTAAATAAACATATATATATATATATATATATATATATATATATATATATATATATATATATATATATATAATATAAAGGAGTAAATAATGCGATAATAGACTAGTGCTATGCATTGTTAGTTGAAGAATATGTTGAAACGTACTGATACAAGTGGTGCAATAAGCAAAAAATAGGATTATTTAACATGTCCTATCCAAGGGCAAGCTGCAGACTGGTATTTAAAGCAGGTATTCCGCTCGTTATTAGAGACCACCTGGGGATTCCATTGTACGACATAGCTTCCTGCCTCCTTGGTTGTTGTATTATGTGTCCAGCAATCACACTGCCAGATAGGGCTTCCATAGAGTAAGGTCCTGAAAGAGAGAGAATGATGAAGGTGTTTAGCCCCTAGGGCGGTTGAGCCGAACTGTGGACGTGCCATGTTCGTGCCCCCGCCTGTGCCCATGCTATTTTCAATGCATAATTATGTACGCGCGACACGGATTTTGCCGTTTGTCTGGGACTAGGGTGGGGGCCGAATTGCTAGTCGAGCTCTGAACGTGCCAGGCGATCCTGTTGCAGGTTACTCTGGACTCGCTTGACGGTGTCCGGGGGCTTTATCGCCGAATTGGTGGATTGCCTTAAGAGGCTGCTTTGTGCTTCTGCTGCGAGGGCTGCAGTGTGCTCCTCCGTGCGGAGCGAGCGCTCTGTGTTTCCATTGACTGTTATGACCCCCCTAGGTCTTGGCATCTTGATCTTGAGGTATGCTTAGTGTGGTACCACGTTGAATCTTGCAAATGCGGTTCGCCCGAGCAGTGTGTGGTAGCCGCTACGGAACGGGACGATATCGGAGATTAATTCCTCACTTCGGAAGTTGTCCAGAGATCCGAAGACCAGTTCCAGTGTGATTGAGCCCATGCAATGGGCCTCTACACCTGGGATGACACCTTTAAAGGTTGTTTTTGTGGGTTTGATCCTTTTGGGTTCTATACCCATTTTGCGCACTATATCCTGATAAAGCAGGTTCAGGCTGTTGCCGCCGTCCATAAGGACTCGAGTGAGACGAAATTCGTCAATGATGGGGTCTAAGATCAATGCGGCAGATCCGCCATGACGGATACTAGTGGGGTGGTCCATGCGATCGAAGGTGATCGGACAAGAGGACCATGGGTTGAACTTCGGGGCGACGGGCTCCATCGCAGAGACGTCCCTTAGTGCGCGCTTCCATTCCCTCTTGGGAATGTGGGTTGCGTATATCATGTTCACCGTCCTCACTTGTGGGGGAACATCTTCTGTCCTCCCATGTTCGGCGATCGGGGCTCCTCCTCGTTGTCACTGTGCAGCCCCTTGTCCTTGTTTTCGGCATTTAACTTGCCGGACTGCTTGAACTCCCAGCATTCTCTGTTGGTGTGATTGGTTGGCTTATCGGGGGTGCCGTGTATCTGACACGGGCGATCGAGTATGCGGTCCAAACTGGACGGGCACGGAGTACTTCTTTTGAATGGCTTTTTCCTCTGACCGGATTTAGAGCCCCTGAATCCGGCAATGACTGTCGTGTCCTCCGTGGTGTCGCCGTTGTTACGGCGATTGTGTTTGCTTCGACGTGGTCTGTCGTTACTCTCCTTGGTATCCGAAGTGCCAAGGTTCCTTGATATGTTGTTGCTGCGAGCCAGCCAGCTATCCTCTCCCGCGCAAAAGCGAGTCATGAGTGTCATGAGGCTGCCATAGACTTCGGCTTTTCCTGGCCGAGGTGCCGGGCGAGCCACTCGTCCCGGATGTTATGCTTAAATGCCGCTAAGGCCTCTGCATCCGGACAGTCGATAATTTGATTTTTCTTGGTTAGGAACCGTGTCCATAATTGTCTGGCTGATTCCCCCGGTTGCTGAGTTATATGGATCAAGTCATCGGCATCTGGTGTCACAGCCCTAGCTTAGCCTTTGCTTGTCCTTGCATGATCATCATATCATCATGCTTAAGTTTCTCAGAAACTTGAAATGTGGATTGTTGCAACCCTAGCACCAAATGAATTCAACTAGGTTCAATAAAAATATTTTCAATAATCCCAAATGCCGATTAGAAAAGTTCATGATTTTTGTCAAAGGTGAAAACCTCTGCCAAAAGTCATGCACATATTTCTAGGCCATTCTGGATTTTTGAATTAAATCTTATTGTATTTGACTTTGGGCATTTAAAATGCTATAAATAATTTAAATGCTCAAATAATGTTGGAACTATTTTTGGGCCACTGAAATAATTCAGCAAGTGTCCATGAATATTTTCAGGATTTTAGGAAATGCCTTGGTATTTTCCCTAAGCTCAAAACAGAGGCAAATAAATAGAAAAAACAAAAACAGAAAAGAGGGTACCTGGCGCTTACCTGTCTAGCTGGCCGGCCTGCTACTGTGCGGCCCAGCCCACAGCGCAGTGCCAGTCACCACCAACCTCTCGCCAGAAGGACGAGAGGCGCGTGCCGCGTGCACGGCCACCGACGGCCACCTCCTGCTTGCCGCTTCCCCCCGGTCCTTCCTGGCGTTGCCACACGGTCCCCTAGACCCTCTGCACATCACCATCCTCGCAGCTCTCGCCCCTCCCCTCTCTCCTCTCTGCCCGAGCGCAGCCATCGCCACCGACGCCGTTCGCCGCGGCCACCGCCTCCCCCTCGACCCCTCGCCGTGCCTGCGAGCTCCGCCTCGACGTCCCCGACCTCCTCGAGGACCCACGAGGCCCCGGACACGCCACAACGCCGCCCCGTCGCTGTTCCCCTCGTCGGCCGCCGGAGATCCCTCTCGCCGCCCCGCTCACCTCGGTGCTTCCCCAAGCACGTCGATGCCACCTCTGAACTCGCGGTGAGCTCCTCTACCGATCCCCCTACTCCCATGCCCACTAGCTCATCGTAGCCCTCGTTTCCATCGAGGCCGAGACCTCACCGGTGATGGACTTGTCGCCGTCGTCGTTTTGGTACGCCTTCGTCCAAACCGAGCGCGTCACTGCACTCAGTGCACCCCCAGGAGCACGTTTCACCCACCGGCTCCTCCTCCCGTGCACCACAACGCCAAACCCCACAATCACCCGAACTCCGGCGACGCCCCGAGCTCGTTTCCGGAGAGCTTCGGCCGTCCCCGCTGCCGCCGCATGCCGCGCTGGATGCGAGTGAGCTCCAGCTCCTCGTAGATGGCCTCGGCCGCCGTTTTGGTCCACGTAGCATGAAACCCGCAGCCCTCCGCCGCGTCTGGCCTCGCCGGCGTCGAGTCGCCTGCGAGTTTGACCCGTTCGACCCGGGGTTTGACCTCCCTGGGTCAACACACGTGGGGCCCGCCCCTGACTAGTTTAGTTTAGGACTAACTACCCCCCCCCCCCCCCCGCTGACACTGACAGCAGGGCCCCACCTGCTAATTAAACTTAGATTAGTTTCCGTTTAGTTTTAACTAATCTTAGTGGCCCCACGCGTCGGTGTTGACCATGCTGACGTGGCCATTGACTGGGTCCACATGTTAGTGACCCTAACTAGCACTGAGACACTGACCAGTGGGTCCCATTGGTCAGGTTTGACCTGGAGGCACCCAGTTGACCTGCTGACGTCAGGGTGATGTCATGCTGACGCAATAACTCTTTTTCTGCAATTATTCTTATTCAGGAAATTCCAGAAATTAATGCAAACTTCTAAAATTCATAGAAATTCAACCATAACTCCAAATCAAACAAATTATATATGAAAAATGATCAGAAAAATCCAAGGAATCTGAATATAGAATTTTCATGCATGGTGGACCAGATTAAAGTTGTTGTTTAGGACAATTCAATTGAATGGCATTTGAATATTAACATATGGAGTTTGAATCTGAACCTAGGGTTCAAACCAACTCCATTTAACATGTTGTTAGTTGCATTAGCTCAAACCACAACATATTGCCATGTCATGATCATGCATCATATTGTTGCATTGCATTGATTGTGTTCCTCTTTGTTTGCCGGTATGTGTCCCCTCTCGATAGATGTGATTTCGACGATGAGTTCGATTACACCGATGAAGAACTATACTATCTTCAGAAGTGCCAGGCAAGCAAAACCACCTTGTTCATTCCGATACAATCCCACTCTCTCGCTCCTGCTCTACTTTACTGCATTAGTTGAACCCCTTATCCTCTGCATGACTTGTCATTGCCACAGTAAATAGACGAAACCCACTAGCATGAGTAGGAGTTGTTTGAACCCTGATGTGCCTACTCATTCATTCTTGTTTGTCGTGCCTGCTATTGCTTAGAGTCGTGTCAGCTCTGATTCATCGGGGATGAATTGGAATGGTGATGAACATGTCCTACTGTGTGTGAGCTAAGTGTGTGAACACGATTTGTTAAAGGTAGCGGTGAGAGGCCATGTAGGAGTACATGGCGGGTTGTCTCATTGAAACCGTCTTCAGGAACTGAGTTCTGTGTTTGTGATCCATGAAACAGCTACTACCACATGTTGGGCCCTGAAATATGACCCCGCTCGACTTACTGACCCCTCTCGTCCTCTGTCCAGGAGTTGCAAGTAGTTCCTCGTGTTTGTAGTATGTTGGGGGCCGCACGCAGCGCTGACCATAGGGGTGGGCTGTGTTGCGGTAGGCACGTGGCACGGTGTATCAGGCGCCCGTTTGGTGTCCCGGGAACCATGCACACATCGTTTGGGGCTGTGAGCGAAACTCCGGCCGGATCTCCTCGCGGATGGAACCCGAATAGGCTATAAACCTGGACTAGAGACTTGTGTGGTGAGTTAGGTCATGGTCTATACCCACGTCGGCTTTCGCTTGAAGTCTGCCGAGCACATGTCGTGTGCAGAGGCCAAGTGGTGGAAACATGTGTGAAGAAGTACACCCCTGCAGGGTTATAAATGATCCATTCGAATTGCCGTGTCCGCGGTAATGGACATCTGGGTTGCCTATATCAGTTCATAGACAAGTGAAAGTGGATACTCTAAAATGCGCAAGATAAGCGTCAGTGCTATGGATGGCGTTCTCGTAAGGAGACGGGGGCGGACCCATAGTGGTGTATGGATATGGTGAACATGTGGACTCGTGTGTGCCACCTCAAAAGAGTTACTTGCAGTCGTAGTTCAGGATAGCCACCGGGTCAAAGTTGGCTTGCTGCAGTCAAACTCCACCACCCCCTTTATTGATACTGATGCATATGTAGTTAGTTCTGATGTAAGTCTTGCTGGGTACATTTGTACTCACGTTTGCCTATTTTATGTTTTGTGGAGAGATGTCAGTCTCGCTAGTAGTCCCACGTGGACTTCGACGTTTAGCTTGCTACCTCAGCTACGATCTTGTGCCTCGGCAGGATCTGGTAGATAGTCAGGCTTCTCAGCCTTTTTCATTTGTAGATGTCTGTACTCAGACATGTTAAGCTTCCGCATGTGATTTGACTTGTATGCTCTGAATGATAGGTCATGAGACCCATGTTTGTAATATCTCGCTCCTCGGAGCCTAATGAATAAATACTTGAGTCGTAGAGTTATGTTGTGATGCCATGTTGTATTTACACATATCGAGCATATTGTGTGAATGATTGAAATGCTTGCTATGTGTGGGATCCGACAATCTAGTTGGTTATCCTTGGCAGCCTCTCTTATGGGGAATTGTAGTCTAGTGCTTCCATGAGCCATAGTATTCCGCTACAGCCCGGTTCACCGGAGTCCTGCTAGCCCAGCACTAATGCTCAGGACACTTGACTGGCCGGCATGTGTTTCACTTCATTCCTGTGTCTGTCCCTTCGGGGAAATGTCACGCGGTGACATCTGGAGTCCTGCCTAGCCTGCTACAGCCCGGGTTACCGGAGTCCTGTTAGCCCAGTGCTACAACCCGGATTCGCATGCTGCTGGCTGACATGGTCGAAGTTGATTCATGTATGCCTGTCCCCATGGGTTAGCGCCGCTCTGGGTTCACGACTAGCCATGTCGGCCCGGGTTCTTTGTCAAATGGATGCTAGCGACACTATCGTATACGTGAGCCAAAAGGCGCAAACGGTCCCGGGCCAGGTAAGGTGGCACCCGTGGGAATACCGTGCATGAGGCCGCAAAGTGATATGATGTGTTACATGCTAGATCGGTGTGACTTAGGATCGGGGTCCTGACAGCGTTGGTATCAGAGCCTAACTGCCTGTAGGATTACCAAGCCAAACTTATCGAAGTTGAGTCTAGAAATGCTTTAGTTACATAAGGGAATTGATTGTGGGAAGGGAACGTAAGGCTCTTTTTACTCCTCTACCTTATGGCCTTCTGATCTGAGTCATCCTCTTCTTTTCTATGGGGATTAAGAAGTAGGCCTTCTCATCTATCTATCAGGATGACGTGTTACTAATCCATAGACTTATAGGATTGTTGGATTCAAGCCTCAGTTTAGTTTCTACTACTTTTAGTATGTTGTCAGCTGAACCAGAACCTTGATATGATGTTGTTAAGTGACTATGCAAATTATTGTGAATGACTCAAATCCTTTTCTGGGCATTTACAACCGTTATGCTGTCCGAGTCATCCCAGGTCTCTAAATAGTCTGATGCATTTGCAAATCTCTTCTTCCCGTTTCTGGTGTCCTTTGGGCCAGATTAAGCACACTAATCGGTTTGTTGAGGTACTCCGTTGCCTTGACATATATGTTGGAGTTAGTATTATGACCCTAGGTGTCTTTGAGAACCACTCAGTAATCTAGCAATGTTTTGTGTTCCCAGTGTGATGATTCTGGCCCCCATTCTTGAAACCATCCCGTGATGCCATTTAGTTAGTAGGCATTCTACTCCTAGGTTTTCGAACCCGAGATTCACCCTACTTCATGTTGTTAGTATTTGCTAGTTCCCTTAAGATATTAGTAACCTTGCGACAGTCCTCGAGGTCCGTGGTATTTCCTTCTTCCAAATACCATGAACCATTAAGGCAGATGTTCTTTGAACCAAAAGCTCACAATCAGAGTACTCTTGAGGAGTTCTCCATCCATAATTGTGAATCCGCCAGTCCTTCTTCTTCTGCATCGGTTATCCGGAAGAAATATGTTGAGATTTGCTCGACATACTACTCTATGCCTCCAGAGCTCAGAAAGTTATATGTTCCTTGAGTTGTCCCCCTTTAGTTGTTTTCTGACCTTCGTCTATCAATTGATAGTCAGGAGTATGTGTGCATTCGTGTTCATCGATGCCTACTATTCTTGTGGTCTGTCAAGCCATTCTATTCTGGAATGACTAGGAGAAACAAACTCCAGTACCTCATCCATATCCAGGATTGGGCCAAAGCAGTTGTGTTCCGGAGATCAAATGTTAATCCAGCTTTTGTTCTGTTCTACCCTGAAGTATTACCCACTTTATGTCAGGAACGTCATGAGAATTGCACCTTCGCTTATGAATTCTTGACGTAGTGATACTTCTCGCCATCATCATTCGCTCCTCGGTTCCGTGTTATTGTAACTGGAACACCGACAAGTGAACTATGATGTGTGAAATCAATACTCCTAGCAACCGTGTTGCTTGGTAGTTAATGGACATTAATATCATCCTTAGCACGTGTGGGTTATTGAATCACCATCCTAGGACTAATCGTGCTACCTAGTCCATTTTTGTTGGTGCACCCTTCGATCATTGAGTTAGGATTGTGTCAATCCCTCACTCTTTTGATCATATCATCTTGCCCTGAAAAGCAAGGTTGATCTCGAGCTTAGTAACATATCAGTGGTTCGTGATTTTCCGAATATCTTCTCGGAAGTATTACCAGGTAGTCCCCTGACTGTTATGTTGAGCTCGTGATCAAGTTGGTCTCTTATAAACCACCCTTTCTCCAAGGATCTATGTGGGTTACCCCTGAACTAGTTGGATAAGCTAAACAATAACTTGGAGAGTTGGAAGATAAAAGCTTTACCCGACTTTGTTCATTTTAGGGGATATCTTGTACGTGTGTTGAAGAAAGATGATATCTTCATCGATTGGTCCTCATGATGAGTTATTGGATCTATTGTCTTGTCCAAACTTTGACTTGAGTATGGGCTATCGTCAAGTCAAATCAGAACCAATGACGTTTGTCTTACTCGTGGTTGATCCCTCGAGCATACACCATTACATCTTTTGGTCTGACCAATGCTATCACCGTGTTCACATGATGGTGGAAGTCCAGTGATATGGAAATTCTGATGAGTTGTTGTTGAGCCCGTCAGCAGCATTTTGTCTCCCCCATGATTCATGTTGGACATCAACCTAGTGTTGAAAACTTTGTAAGCAATGCCTTCGTGTTCCGTTCATGAAGCTTATGCTTGGATGGAAGAAGTGACTTCCTCGAATTCATGTGCATTAGGTGTAAGTTGCCGTCATGAATTTGAGAAAGGTTTGTTTTGTTTCCCTTGGAATCATTCCAAGTTAGTCATGCATACGTGCGAAGTATTCTATGGTTTGGTAGATTAATTACCTCCACTCCATATGTGTTCCTAGCACACCAAGCCACTGATTGGTTTGCTCAAGGAGAAGAAGTTCCTTCTTAAGAATCATGACTTATGTTAGGACTTCGTTATCCTCGATGATGGTTCCCCCAACCTGAACTTAGTAGTATTTTATTATAAGACTACCACGTGGTCACGTTTGTCTTGGACAACATGTTCACCTGTTTGTAGCAAAACCACCTCATATTTTGGAGCTTGCTACCGTAGTTCATTTCCCGAGAATCTCGCAACGTCATCTCGTCGATTTGTGTTGCAAACTTTCACTTTTCTTCCTAGATTCGATGAGTCTGGAATATCCTAACACCAACCAGATCTGAATCTCAGGAAGATATGATGGTTGGAACGTGTCCCAAGAATTATAATATTGGTCTCTCGGTAACCCGTTAACGTCGATCTCGTGGCCAACACACCTAGCCGGAAGGCCTATTAATGTAGTATCTTGGATGAAGAAGTTGGTCACCTCCCCATAAGGATATCGTAGGATTTATTTCCATAGTTATTCCTTATGGATTCTTGTATTCCCGAAGTCCAACCTTTTACTTGATGTTCTAGATACCAAACCATATCAAATGGGTTGCGCTAGCACATCAAGGAGAACATTAGAAGCGGGGTGCTAAATGTCTCTCGGTCGATCATCCAGATTTCGTTCCCTTGGCCTCACTAAGGTCAAATCTGAGAAAGGGGTGTCTCTCTATGCATTTGCATTGTCCATCACTATTCATCAGGTGGTAGGATGTGTTGCCAGGATCCTCGACACGGATGTTGGTAGAACCTTGATGAATATGGAAATGCTCAAGTCCTTGAGAGCACGCGCAAGCAAATCATTCCTTGCGTTGTCTTCAACAAGGTAGTCAACATCATCCATTCGAATCCGGATATGCCATCCCTTTGAGCTCCGCCAAGTGGTCGATTGTGATTGCCTTAGGCTGGTATAAAGAGTTCCAGTGATTTCTGCATCAAAAGTAATTCTTTTTGCCACTTAAGGGAATAATTTTAGGAGTCACCTCTCCCAAGGTGCCCCGTTATGGGATCATGGTAATTGTTTCCTCGCTACTTTGAAAACCTTGTCAAATTGTTTCCTTCATTCCTCCTGATGCATGTTTTGCCTCTCAGCTCCAGAGATGTTTCTACGCTTCATTCCGTGAGTTGATCTTGTGATCATTAAGATGATCCATCCCTGTAGAGTTATCTTGCTCTTCTGTCCTCGTGTTGGGCGAAGATTTTGAAAGCAAGGTTGTCAAGTTCAAGATGATGCCATGAATCAATATCTTCGATGAGGGCAGTTGGATGGTGAAGATTGTGTTAGCGTTGTGTCCCATCTGTCTTCTTACCTCATGTCTTGAATCTCGGGACGAGATTCTTGTTTAGTGGGGGTGAGTTGTCACAGCCATAGCTTAGCCTTTGCTTGTCCTTGCATGATCATCATATCATCATGTTTAATTTTCTCAGAAACTTGAAGTGGGGATTGTTGCAACCCTAGCACCAAATAAATTCAACTAGGTTCAATAAAAATATTTTCAATAATCCCAAATGCCCATTAGAAAAGTTCATGATGTTTGTTAAAGGTGAAAACCTCTGCCAAAAGTCATGCACATATTTCTAGGCCATTCTGGATTTTTGAATTAAATCTTATTGTATTTGACTTTGGGCATTTAAAATGCTATAAATAATTTAAATGCTCAAATAATGTTGGAACTATTTTTGGGCCACTGAAATAATTCAGCAAGTCTCCATGAATATTTTTCAGGATTTTAGGAAATGCCTTGGTATTTTTCCTCAGCTCAAAACAGAGGCAAATAAATAGAAAAAACAAAAACAAAAAAGACGGTACCTAGCGCTTACCTGTCCAGCTGGCCGGCCTGCTACTGTGCGGCCCAGCCCACAGCGCAGTGCCAGTCACCACCAACCTCTCGCCAAAAGGACGAGAGGTGCGTGGCCGCCGCGTGCACGGACACCGACGGCCACCTCCTGCTTGCCGCTTCGCCCCGGCCCTTCTTGGCGCTACCACGCAGTCCCCTCGACCCTCTGCACTTCCCCTTCCTCGCAGCTCTCGCCCCCCCCCTCTCTGCTCTCTGCCTGAGCGCAGCCATCGCCACCGACGTCGTTCGCCGCGGCCACCGCCTCCCCCTCGACCCCTCGCCATGCCTGCGAGCTCCGCCTCGACGTCCCCGACCTCCTCGACAACCCACGAGGCCCAGGACGCACCGCAACGCCGCCTCGTCGCTGTTCCCCTCGTCGGCCGCCGGAGATCCCTCTCGCCACCCCGCTCGCCTCGGTGCTTCCCCAAGCACGCCGAGGCCACCTCTGAACTCGCGGTGAGCTCCTCTACCGATCCCCCTACTCCCATGCCCACTAGCTCATCGTAGCCCTCGTTTCCGTCAAGACTGAGACCTCACCGGCGCCGGACTTGTCGCCGTCGTTGTTTTTGTACGCCTTCGTCCAAACCGAGCGCGTCACTGCACTCAGTGCACCCCCAGGAGCATGTTTCACCCACCGGCTCCTCCTCCCGTGCACCACAACGCCAAACCCCACAATCACCCGAACTCCAGCGCCGCCCCGAGCTCGTTTCCGGCGAGCTCCGGCCGTCCCCGCTGCCGCCGCATGCCGCCCTGGATGCGGGTGAGCTCCAGCTCCCCGTATATGGCCTCGGCCACCGTTTTGGTCCACGTAGCATGAAACCCACAGCCCTCCGCCGCGTCTGGCCTCGCCGGCATCGAGTCGCCAGCGAGTTTGACTCGTTCGACCCGGGGTTTGACCTCCCTGGGTCAACACACGTGGGCCCCGCCCCTCACTACATTAGTTTAGGACTAACTACCCCCCCGCTGACACTGACAGCAGGGCCCCAGCTGCTAATTAAACTTAGATTAGTTTCTGTTTAGTTTTAACTAATCTTAGTGGCCCCACGCGTCAGCATTGACCATGCTGACGTGGCCATTGACTGGGTCCACATGTTAGTGACCCTAACTAGCACTGAGACACTGACCAGTGGGTCCCACTGGTCAGGTTTGACCTGGAGGCGCCCAGTTGACCTGCTGACGTCAGGGTGATGTCATGCTGACGCAATAACTCTTTTTCTGCAATTATTCTTATTCAGGAAATTCCAGAAATTAATGCAAACTTCTAAAATTCATAGAAATTCAACCATAACTCCAAATCAAACAAATTATATATGAAAAATGATCAGAAAAATCCAAGGAATCTGAATATAGAATTTTCATGCATGGTGGAACAAATTAAAGTTGCTGTTTAGGACAATTCAATTGAATGGCATTTGAATATTAGCATATGGAGTTTGAATCTGAACCTAGGGTTCAAACCAACTCCATTTAACATGTTGTTAGTTGCATTAGCTCAAACCACAACATATTGCCATGTCATGATCATGCATCATATTGTTGCATTGCATTGATTGTGTTCCTCTTTGTTTGCCGGTATTTGTCCCCTCTCGATAGATGTGATTCCGACGATGAGTTTGATGACACCGATGAAGAACTATACTATCTTCAGATGTGCCAGGCAAGCAAAACCCCCTTGTTCATTCCGATACAATCCCACTCTCTCGCTCCTGCTCTACTTTATTGCATTAGGACAACAACGATTGATCTGTTACTTGCTGCTGTAGTTGAACCCCTTATCCTCTGCATGACCTGTCATTGCCACAGTAAATAGATGAAACCCACTAGCATGAGTAGGAGTTGTTTGAGCCCTGATGTGCCTACTCATTCATGCTTGTTTGTCGTGCCTGCTATTGCTTAGAGTCGTGTCAGGTCTGATTCATCGGGGATGAATTGGAATGGTGATGAACATGTCCTACTGTGTGTGAGCTAAGTGTGTGAACACGATTTGGTAAAGGTAGCGGTGAGAGGGCATGTAGGAGTACATGGTGGGTTGTCTCATTGAAACCGTCTTGAGGAACTGAGTTCTGTGCTTGTGATCCATGAAACAGCTACTACCACACGTTGGGCCCTGAAATATGACCCCGCTCAACTTACTGACCCCTCTCGTCCTCTGTCCAGGAGTTGCAAGTAGTTTCTGGTGTTTGTAGTATGCTGGGGGCCGCACGCAGCGCTGACCATAGGGGTGGGCTGTGTTGCGGTAGGCACGTGGCACGGTGTACCGGGCGCCCGTTTGGTGTCCCGAGAACCCTGCACACATCGTTTGGGGCTGTGAGCAAAAATCTGGCCGGATCTCCTCGCGGATGGAACCCGAATAGGCGATAAACCTGGACTAGAGACTTGTGTGGTTAGTTAGGTCGTGGTCTACACCCACATCGGCTTTCGCTTGAAGTCTGCCGAGCACATGTCATGTGCAGACGCTAAGTGGTGGAAACATGTGTGAAGAAGTACACCCCTGCAGGGTTATAAATGATCTATTCGAATAGCCGTGTCCGCGGTAATGGACTTCTGGGTTGCCTATATCAGTTCATAGACAAGTGAAAGTGGATACTCTAAAATGCGCAAGATAAGCGTGAGTGCTATGGATGGCGTTCTCGTAAGGAGACGGGGGCGGACCCATAGTGGTGTATTGATATGGTGAACATGTGGACTCGTGTGCGCCACCTCAAAAGAGTTACTTGCAGTCGTAGTTTAGGATAGCCACCGGGTCGAAGCTGGCTTGCTGCAGTCAAACTCCACCACCCCCTTTATTGATACCGATGCATATGTAGTTAGTTCTGATGTAAGTCTTGCTGGGTACATTTATACTCACGTTTGCCTATTTTATGTTTTGCAGAGAGACGTCAGTCTCGCTAGTAGTCCCGCGTGGACTTCGACGTTTAGCTTGTTACCTCAGCTACGATCTTGTGCCTCGGCAGGATCTGGTAGATAGTCAGGCTTCTCAGCCTTTTTCGTTTGTAGATGTCTGTACTCAGACATGTTAAGCTTCCGCATGTGCTTTGACTTGTATGCTCTGAATGTTGGGTCATGAGACCCATGTTTGTAATATCTCGCTCCTCGGAGCCTAATGAATAAATACTTGAGTCGTAGAGTTATGTTGTGATGCCATGTTGTATTTACACATATCGAGCATATTGTGTGAATGATTGAAATGCTTGCTATGTGTGGGATCCGACAATCTAGTTGGTTATCCTTGGTAGCCTCTCTTATGGGGAAATGTAGTCTAGTGCTTCCATGAGCCATAGTAGTCCGCTACAGCCCCGTTCACCGGAATCCTGCTAGCCCAGAACTACTGCTCAGGACATTTGACTGGCCGGCATGTGTTTCACTTCGTTCCTGTGTCTGTCCCTTCGGGGAAATGTCAGACGGTGACATCCGGAGTCCTGCCTAGCCTGCTACAGCCCGGGTTACCGGAGTCCTGTTAGCCCAGTGCTACAGCCCGGATTCGCACGCTGCTGGCCAACATGCTCGAAGTTGATTCATGTATGCCTGTCCCCATGGGTTAGCGCCGCTTTGGGTTCACGACTAGCCATGTCGGCCCGGGCTCTTTATCATATGGATGCTAGCGACACTATCATATTCATGAGCCAAAAGGCGCAAACGGTCCCGGGCCAGGTAAGGTGGCACCCGTGGGAATACCGTGCGTGAGGCCGCAAAGTGATATGATGTGTTACATGCTAGATCGGTGTGACTTTGGATTGGGGTCCTGACATCTGGGGGTTGCACATAAGTTCCCTGGAAGTTGTCAAGGAATGCATCTTCCAGAACCTCCCAACAGCCAACGGAGTCTGCTGGCAAGCTATTCAGCCAATGCCGAGCTGGTCCTTTGAGTTTTAGTGGGAGGTACTTGATGGCATGTAGATCATCACCGCGGGGCATGTGGATGTGGAGGAGGAAATCCTCAATCCATACCGTGGGATCTGTTGTACCATCATATGATTCGATATTTATGGGTTTAAAACCCTCTGGGAATTCTCCATCACAGCTGACGTCGGCACTTGGGTTGCTCCTTGGAGGGGTCATCCTCCGTTGTCTTGTCGCCATTGCCTTGTTTGGGTGTATCCACCATGTATATATCATATGATGAGGTGGCGGTCCAGTGCCCTGTGGGCGGTGGTTCCTGTTCGTCTCCGGCATCGTTGTCCATACCATCGATGTCCTCGGAGTCAAAATCAAGCATGTCGGTTAAATCGTCGACAGTGGCTACTACGTGTGTGGTGGGTGGGGAGTGAATTTCCTCGTCATCCGCATCCCATTCTAGCCGGACATAGTTCAGCCAAGGTTCTCCTGACAAGGAGAGAGACCTTAACGAGTTTAGCACATCGCCGAAGGGCGAGTGCTGAAAGATATCCGCGGAGGTGAACTTCATGATCGGCGCCCAGTCGGATTCGATAGGCATGGGCGCAGGCGGCTCGGAGTCCGAGGCCGGAGACGAATCTAGTGGTTCGGTGTCACGACCCTCGTGAGGGGTAATGTCAGTATCCGGCTCTACCGCCGCTGAGAGTGCGGCCTCCAAGGCGGGGTCTATCCGCCCATCCTCGGATGGCGCAATTTGCTCCGGATTGAAGGCCGGAGTAGTTGCCGGTGTGATCTCCCGAACACTGTCCGACGGTAGAGCTATATCATGCTCGTCGTGATTGTGTGGCACACCTGGCATGGGCTCGAATCCGTTGTAGATCAAGTCTCCGTGGATGTCGGCAGTGTAATTCAAGTTTCTGAACCTGATCCGATGGCTAGGGGCGTAGCTCTCGATCTGCTCCAAATGGCCAAGCGAGTTGGCCCGCAGTGCGAAGCCGCTGAATGGCCAAATCTGTCCAGGGAGGAAGACCTCATCCTGGACCGCATCGTTACCGATGATCGAAGGAGCCATCAAGCCTTATGGTGACGGCACAGTGGAACTCTCAATGACAGCACCAATGTCGGTGTCAAAACCGGCGGATCTCGGGTAGGGGGT
Source organism: Aegilops umbellulata (assembly GCA_032464435.1). NCBI lineage: Eukaryota > Viridiplantae > Streptophyta > Magnoliopsida > Poales > Poaceae > Aegilops > Aegilops umbellulata. The sequence continues at coordinate 221,620,098 of CP136058.1, read as the reverse complement.
CCCGAACTGTGCGTCCAAGGCGGATGGTAACAGCATGCGGGGGACACAATGTTTACCCAGGTTCGGGCCCTCTCGATAGAGGTAATACCCTACTTCCTGCTTGATTGATCTTGATGATATGAGTATTACAACAGTTGATCTACCACGAGATCGTAGAGGCTAAACCCTAGAAGCTAGCCTATGGCATGATTGTTGTTGTTCTATGGACTAAACCCTCCGATTTATATAGGCACCGAAGGGGGCTAGGGTTACACAGAGTCGTTTACAATGGGAGGAGATCTACATGTCCGTATCGCTAAGCTTGCCTTCCACGTCAAGGAGAGTCCCATCCAGACACGAGTTGAAGTCTTCAATCTTGTATCTTCATAGACCAACAGTCCGGCCAAAGGATATAGTCTGGCTATCCAGATACCCACTAATCCAGGACTCCCTCACTACCCCTTCTGTCACTGGGTGAGGACACCGCAAGATTGAACCCAAAACTAAGCACCTCTCCCATTGCAAGAAAAACAAATCTAGTTTGCCAAACCAAACCGATAGTTCGAAGAGAAATACAAACATATCTTAATCATGCATAAAAGAGTTTAGAGAAGACTCAAATAATATTCATAGATAATCTGATCATAAATCCACAATTCGTCGAATCTCGGAAAACACACCGCAAAAGAATATTACATCGGATAGAACTCCAAGAATATCGAGGAGAACATTGTATTGAAGATCAAAGAGAGAGAGAGAGAGAGAGAGAGAGAGAGAAGAAGTCATCTAGCTACTAGCTATGGACCCCTAGGTCCGTGGTAAACTACTCAAGCTTCATCGCAAGGGCGTCAAGGTTGATGTAAAGGCCCTCCGTGATCGAATCCCCCTCCGGCGGGGTGCCGGAAAAGGCCCCAAGATGGTATCTCACGAGAACAGAGGCTTGTGGTGGCAGAAAAGTATTTTCTTGGATGCTTCTGATGTTGGGGGAATATTTGGGTATTTATGGAGCAAAGATTGGGGCTGGAGTGTCTATGGGGGCCCCACAAGCCTGGGGGCGCCCCTAGGGCTTGTGGCCACCGCATAGGTCTTCTGGCCTCCTCTCCAAGTCTCCTGGGTGTGTCCTGGTCCAAGAAAAATCATCACGGGTATATTCTGTAAATAGTCATACGTGCTTATGGAAAGAACTTGCATGACATCTTTTGTCCTCCCTCCCGTGGCAGCAGGGTCCAATTGGAAACTAAGGGATATTAAGGCCTCCTTTTAATAGAGAACCAGAACAAAGCATTAACACAGGGTGAATACATGAACTCCTCAAACTATGGTCATTACCGGGAGTGGTCTCGACTATTGTCACTCCGGGGTTGCCGGATCATAACACGTAGTAGGTTACTATAACTTGCAAGATTGGATCTAGAACATGGATATAAAGTTGATAACATAAACGGTTTAGATCAGAATTCATAACACCCAGGCCCAAAGTAACAAGCACTAAGCATGGCAAAGTCATAGCAACATCAATCTCAGAACATAGTGGATACTAGGGATCAACCCCTAACAAAACTAACTAGATTACAAGATGAATCTCATCCAACTTCTCACCAACCAGCGAGCCTACGAAGGAATTACTCACTGCCGGTGGGGAGCTTTATGGAATTGGCAATGGAGAAGGGTTGGTGATGACAAAGAATGAAGATCCCCCTCACTAGAGCCCCAAACGGACTCCAGATCTGGCCTCCCGGTGAAGAACAGGAGGTGAAGGCGGCTCCGTCTCGTGGATCATGATAATTCTTTCTCCCTGATTTATTTCTGGAAAAATAGGATTTTATAGCGTCGGTTTCAGGGTCTGCGGAGCCACCAGGTGGGGAAAACTCACCTGGGCGTGCCTAGGAGGGCAGGTGCGCCTTGGTGGGTTGTGCCCACCCAGGTGCCCCCCTCCGATGGCTCTTGGCTCCATAAATTCTCTTTATTGATATAAAAAATCCTCACAAAGTTTCGTTCCATTCCAAGGACTTTTATTTCTCCACAAAAATAACACCATGGTAGTTCTACTGAAAACAGTGTCAGTCCGGGGTTAGTTTCATTCAAATCATGCAAATTAGAGTCTAACACAAGAGGAAAAGTGTTAGGAAGAGTAGATAGGTTGGCGACGTGTCAACTCCCCAAGATTAAATATTTGCTTGTCCTCACGCAATTCAGTTGATAAACTGAAAGTGAAAAAGAAATTTTTTTATGAATTCTTTTGCTCTTCTTTGCATAAATAAGCTTAAACAGCACCCAGGTTTTTAGCAAACATTATAACTAACCATGCCGACAATAACTCTTAAAAATTATAGCAAACATTATAACTAACCCACCAGGGCGTGCCTGGGGGTCCTGGCGCACCCAGGTAGGTTGTGCCCACCTGGCGCACCTCCCTCTGATGTTACTAGCACAAATGCCCGTGCATTGTAATGGGAGAGATACTTGACCTGTCCATATAATAAGCACAACACAAAAATAACTAAACAGTGTCATATGGGGGATGCAAGGAGGCGCATTCCGAAAGCTAGCAAAAATGCATATAAGTTATACATAAAAAACCATGCTACACATACAATACTTTTGGTATGAATTTTGTATGATAGTTTTGGTATTAAAGGATTCAAATCTTCCATAAAAGGTACTATTTCGGAAAGTTGGATTACTCTTTGGTGTTTGCACGACGTGAAAAAAATATCGAAATTCACACCGAGCAGCATTTTTTCCGGATGTTGCACCGAGTCTGAAAAAATCTAGCTAAAAGGGTTGGGTTAAGTAATGTGTTTAGCCCCTCTCCCATTTCACTTGACATTAATTCATTTGTGTTGGGTAAATACCATGACTGTTGAAAAAAGAGAGAAACTCGGCTCCATTTATTATTAAAAAAACAATCATATCTGTGCACTACAACGAAAGAAAATAAATATATATATGCTAAGTAACCTGAAAAATAATTTATCATGCAAACAATTTCGCAAGAAGCAAAAGAATATTAAAAGCACTCAAAAGTATCAAGGGCCATGTCGGTGTGAAAACCGGCAGATCTCGGGTAGCGGGTCCCGAACTGTGCGTCTAAGGTCGATGGTAATAGGAGACAGGGGACACAATCTTTACCCAGGTTCGGGCCCTCTCTATGGAGGTAATACCCTACTTCCTGCTTGATTGATCTTGATGAATATGAGTATTACAAGAGTTGATATACCACGAGATCGTAATGGCTAAACCCTAGAAGTTTAGCCTGTATGACTATGGTAATGTGTATCTCCTCTCTTCGGACTAAGTCCTCCGGTTTATATAGACACCGGGAGGATCTAGGGTTACACAAAGTCGGTTACAAAGAAGGGAATCTACATATTTGGCCGCCAAGCTTGCCTTCCTTGCCAAGAAGAGTCCCATCCGCACACAGGTGCAGTCTTCGGGCTTTGTATCTTCACAGCCCATCAGTCCGACGCATGGCTAACAGGCCGGACGCCCGAGGACCCCTTAGTCCAGGACTCCCTCAGTAGCACCTGAACCTGGCTTCAATGACGAGGAGTCCGGCGCGCAGATTTGTCTTCGCCATTGCAAGCCGGGTTCCCCATTTCCGGATACTTCACAATGGTGTTCAGACGATTGAGTTCGGCTCTACAGCACGAGTAGCATATACTTCCACAGAGGGCATAATAATTTATAAATCCAATCCTCTGGCAACTTTTTACGACATGACATCACGTCAGTCCGGTCATTATTTCGAATTGTTTTTTTGCCTGCTGCCCCACGTTCCGAGACGCGGTTGTCATTGGCACATCTTATCCAAGGAGAGATCGTGTCCCTTTATTAAGGGACTCTTTATCGACACGGACGTGGGTAACCCAACCGTCTTTAGGGTACAACTCCTTGGGAACAGGCAAGTTTTAAGGCCCAGGAGGAGTCGTTCGATATTCACGGCCTTTATAAAGGGGTATAGACCCATATTTCTTCTCCACGCTTGCTTCTTCCTCCACCCTTACCACCTCGAGTTCCAACACCCGGGTTTCAATCGCCACCAGCCTTTAGTCATGTCCGGATCCAGCCGTCAAGGCCGGTGGGTGGCTTCTTCTGTCACAGAGGAGGATATTGCGAAGCTTCTAGCGACAAGATAACTGACCGCAGAAATCCTCCGTCGGCTCCCCATGCAAGGGCAAGTTATCCCTACCCCCAGATCCGACAAGAGGGTCGCGTTCGTTTCCCACTTCCTCCAAGGATTAGGGTTCGCCCTTAATCCCTTCGTCCGGGGGCTCATGTTCTATTATGGACTTGATTTTCACGATCTCGCCCCGAACTCTGTTCTTCTCATCTCGGTGTTTATCGTCACGTGCGAAGCCTTCCTCCGAACTCCACCGCACTTCGGCTTGTGGCTCAAGACTTTCATTGTGAAGCCGCAAGTGATAGAGGGGAGTAGGCGGAGTGTAGTGGTGCCTTAGTGAGCAAGCTTACCATCGCCGTTTGGCTAAAAGGATCCTTCATAGAATCTTCCGACTCATGGCAGCAGGAGTGGTTCTATGTCAACGAGCCCCATGGTTCCAAGTGGGCAGCTGTGCCTGCGTTGCGATCCAGCCCCCAATTCAGCTTGCATCATGGATTAATAAGGGGTTGGACTGGGGATCAGTTGATGAAGTGCGGACTCTGTAGGGTCATATCCGAAGCCTCGTTGAGAAGGATATCGATCTCGTCATCGTTATTCAGGTAATGCTAGTCCGCCGGACCCTACCGTGCCAGCGACTGCCTCTCCGCATGTTGGAGTTTAATCCAGAAGGGCCACGGACTCTTCAGCACTTCTTCGGCACTACACACGAAGGAATGTGGAAATTATTTTTCGGGAAACGAAAACAATGGCTGGACACCACCGAAGATATCGGCCTTGACTGCCACCATCCAGACACCCCGGTAAGCGCTCTACTTCCGAACATCTTTTAGTCAAGCATCCCGTAATAAGATATTGAGCAAACCATTTTCTCCAGGGCTGGATAAAGAAAATGGAATGAATTAGGTGTCCGTCCCCCTTCCCGAAGACTCAGCAGACGCCGTGCTAACAAGAATGCTGGCCCCGACACCGTACCAGGTGCCTATGAAGGAGGGCAAGAACAAGAAGACCGGAGGCGTCCCTTGTTCCGGAGATAAATCAGACACCGTGTCCGGGGAAATCAAAGTTTCTTCGCCCAAAGATAAAGGTGCAGGAGAAGCGAACATCCCTTCTCCCCATGGCAAGAAAAGGGCCGTCTCCGGAGCTTGGGAGAAGAAGTCTCCCAAGAGAGGCAAAATTGCATCATCGGGCGGCTCGGGCTTGGCAAGCGACATCATCGCACAGTTTCATCACGAGGACAAGCCTCCAGCCAAATCGTAAGTGAAGCAGGATGCTTTAAACATATCCCGCTCCTTTCTACTTACCGGAGTGGCATCTAATATATATATATATATATATATATATATATATATATATATATATATATATATATATATATATATATATATATATATATATATATATATATATATATATATATATATGTCTTCGTAGTTCGACGCTCAATTTTCCTCAGCAATCCTCTTCCTCGGGGGATCTTCTCCCGAAGATGATGGAGAGCGATACGCCTCCCCCAGCCTCCTCGCCCAACAAGGCGGACGGCTTCGAGGTGTCGTCGCAGAGGGTTTCTCCCGACCAACAAGCAGTGCGGGGGGGGGGGGGAGAAGACCTTACCCGAAGGTGGTCCGTCTGTTGCCCTGGGTTCGGGGGCCAATGATGAAGGTCCCGGACTATCCGGTTTACAACCGGAGATGATTCTGGAGACGAGTGAACGGGTTCCTTCAAAGGAAGGCCGTACTCCTGCGGCGGCTTCCGAAGATCCAAAAGCACCGGACATGTTAATGAACATGCTGCGACAAGCGTCTATCTCAGAGGAGCACCGTGCCCTGATGGGGACGGTGGTCGAGAGGGTTCTGTCCGCGAAGAGTGGATTGAATGAAGCCTTCACGAGTTTCCTAAGAGGCTTCGAGGTTTGTGATATAATTTTTCCAACTGTACTTTATTCGCAAAATACACCTGTGTATAGATAGTAGCCCCTGAGACTCGGATTGCCTTCCCAAGGGAGGCGATCGGAGGATCAAGAAGATATGCTCAGGTAACAATCTCATGTAGTTGGAACACATGCCGTTTTCCGCCTCGGCGATTGTCCGGACTACAGAAGTAGCCGAGCTGCAGCGGAAGCTCGATGTGGCAGGGGATGAAATTGTGTTGATCAACATGCGTCTTGACGAGTCGCAAGTGTCGGATTTCGGGTTCCGGCATACCCTTGAGGTTCGAACACTGGGGTGCGCGCGGAGATCTCTCCCCTACCGATCTACGTCCGATCCTCTCGTGCGAACTAAGATGAAAATGATGAACAACACATGTTTATACTGGTTCGAGCCACCGTTGTGGTGTAATACCCTACTCCAGTGTGTGGTGTGGTGGATTACCTCTGGGGCTGATGATGAACAGTACAAGAGAAGAACAGCCTCGTGAAGGGTGTTCTTGAGCTGGTGTGGTGTGTTCTACTTGGTCTCTGTTCGATCGGATCAGTCACCTCCTACTCTGTGGTGATCGGATCAGCCTCTCCCTGAAATAATTGAGCGGGAAGGGCGCCAACAATTGGCCATTTTGAAGGGGAACATCTAGTACAAGTTATCCTGACCAAATGTGGTCTTCGGCTGACAAAAGCACTGGTGATGATGCCGTCTTGAGCTCCACGGTGACCTTCGTCCGGCCATCCGGCTGTTCTTGGTCTCGTTGCACCAGAATGGTAACCTTTGCCTGATGCCTTGGCCTATGCTTGCCCCCTTTGCACCAAAGGGGAAACAAGGACTCTGAGCAGGCCAGCGCCTGCCTGGCGCCCGCCTGGCCTTGATCGTCATGGCTTGCATCACGGGCTCCTCGCGAGGTACCCTTGCATTGATCTCTCCGCCTCCTCGCGAGCCTGACTGATGAGGCCGCTCTTTAGGAAGCCTCCTGTCGTCCGCCCCGCGAGGCTTGGCCCCTCGCAAGGGTCTTAAGCTTGAGCTTGATGAAGATGGGTCGCGCTGGGCCCCCATTTGAGCCACGCCGCAGGCCGCAGGCAGGCAAGTCTGGGGACCCCCGCTCCCAGAACGCCGACAGTAGCCCCCGGGCCCAAGGTGCGCGCGGGCTTGGCTTAGCAGAGAAGCGAAGGGGCAAGCATGAAGCGCCGCGGGCCCTAACAGCCTGCGGCCTTGGGGCCGCGTGGCGGTTGATTGGACGTGGGCGTCTGCACTTCCCACGATGCCTCGGCAACTGCTCGACTTGACAAGTCCCTGCATACAGAGATATGGGTCATGATTACCTGAGATTGTGGTGCTTGGCGGTTGGCCTTCCTCGGCTATAAGAACGGGGCTGCGTGAGCTACTTCAGTCCGTCCATTCCAGCTACTCCTTTCTTCTTCTTCCTCGTCTTTGCTTCCCCTTGCGCCAATGGCACCGATCCGCCGGTTTTCTGCAGAGGAGAAGGGAAAGGCCCCTCAAGAGGGTCCTGATCCCCTTCCGCTGAAGAAGCAGCCAGTCCCCTGTCGCCGTGATGAGGGTGCTTGGCAGGAGGAGTCGAGGCCCTGGTACGAGCGGCCACCGCCTGGGTTCCCGCTGCCCTTGTTCGCCCGCGTTGTGGGCCGTATGGAGGAGGACGCCGAGCATCACAGACAGCATCGCCGCCGACGCCGTCGAGTCATGGTGGTGCGCGTCGTTCCTCCTGGAGTCCATGCCGAGGGCTCCTATCACGAGTTTGTGCTCCATGCCGCCATGCCTCCACGCTCTTGGATCCGCCATCCTCCCTCCTTCGTCTTCGAGATGACGCCGAGCAGGGCCCTAAAGCTCTGGCTGCAGCACGCCGACTGCAACACCCTTGCGACCGGACCGGAGGTCGTGGTCATTGCTCTGGGCAAGGTCTTCATGACCCGGTGCTGGGGTGAGATTGCCCGGGTCTGCTGATCGGTGGGTGCCCTCGTGATTCATTTTGAATACGATGGCGCCTCCCTGATGTTCTTCAAGGTCTTCGTTGCTGAAGGACACCGGCTGGAGTGCTGCCCCGAGGGAAGCAGCGGGGACGACGAACTGGCGAGGGCCCGGCCCGCCGGTTGGTCCTCTAGCAGCTTCTCAGGCAGCAGCGGAGGAGCTGAGGAATCCAGCGGCTCCCCCAAGCTCCTCGCGACTCTGGAGACGAGCAACGACATCTACGAGCCTCCGAGCTCGCGCCGTGCTCGGAGCAAGGCAGCTGCACCAAGACGCCGACGCCACTGATCTGGATGAGGTTGGCGCCGGCACCGGGCAGCCCACTGTTGATGATGGCGTCCCCTGTGGAGGCGCATGAAACTTGCGTTCCCTAAGATTAGCACCTTTTGTTCCTTGCGAGGAATCAAGGCAACACCCCGCGGGGGTATGTAAGGCGTTTGCCATGTCTTTGTGAATATTATATCCTTAATATGAATCGATGCGAGGTGCTTGTTCTGTCTCGGCTAGGCTCCCCCTTTCTTTCCGCTCCCCCAGCGTCCTACGCGGGCGTGGTGCCGCCGGCCTTGCGACCTCGAGAGGAGAAGCCGTCCAGCATGACTCCACCACCGGTGACGGCGTTACTGGGGAGTGATCCCTTCGCGACTTCCGTCCTGTTTTATTCCTGCACATGCACCATGCCTCGCGGAGGTGTTTAAACTTGTGTTTGGCGTTGTGGAACAACCTTATGGCTTGTAATATTTGCTTTTAATTTCTTGGAGTTTGCATTTTCCTCTCCTACTTGCTTGCGCTCTACGTCGGCAGGGCCCGGCCCCGCGCGTACCTCACCCAGCGTTAGCCCCGACCGGAAACCAAGGACGAGACTAAGGAGTTAGGGGCTACGTAGCAAGTTCGGCTCCTGAGTCGCGATGCTCAAGAGTCCCCCTTGACGCACGAGCAACAAGTGGGGAAGGGGGAGCGAGGAGTGGATTGATCGTTCTACGTCGACAGGGCCCGGCCCCGCGCGTACCTCACCTAGCGTCAGCCCCGACCGGAAACCAAGGACGGGACTAAGGAGTGAGGGTCTACGTGACCAGTTAGGCTCCTGAGTCGAGATGCTCGGGAGTCCCCCTTGACGTTCAAACGAGTTTCGTACCTTGGCTCCGCTCGGGGAGTGGCGCGTGATGACCAGGTCCGAGGGACCTGGCTGGGGGGCGTGCGCTTGGGCGAGGCCCGGGCGTAGCCCCCGTGTCCAGCCCCCTCGTGCGGCACTCCCGAGGGGAGGCGTTGCGATGGTGCCGGACACTGAGCTCTGGGCTCCCTAAGGTTGGTACGGCCGTGGGCCGCCCTCAGTTGTTTATCACCAGCGCGGAGCATAGCGCTTCCGTATGTGTACGGGCATAGCCGCTCCTCGACAGTGTCGTAAGCCAGCGCGGAGCATGGTGCTTCCACTGGTGCGTGGGAGGGGGCTCTCCTCTGGGAGGAGCCCTCGGGGCGTGTCTAGCCCTGCCCTGACACGTGGCCGGCACGGTATGGCTAGGAGAAGTGTATCTGGGCACCCGTGAGCCAGCGCGAGACTCACGAGGCCCTACCTCGAGGCGGGTTGCGCCTGGCTCTGGGCCTTTATGAATGGGTGTGTTCCTGCAGGGTTGTTAGAATGCAAATGCTCTACGTCCTCAGGTCCCGGCCCTCGAGCGAGCTCAGCCACCGCTGGTATGGCAGGTTGCGATGCCGTGGGTCAAGGCAAGGGGGTGAGGGCTGGAGATCCAGTAAGAGCCCATGAATCGCGATGCTCAGGTGCCCCCCTTTTAACATGCAAGCGCTTTTCATGACGACAAGCAGTAGGTGATAATTATGGGAATCAGATTAGGCGTGAAAGAACAACTTCATCCTAAGGTAAATGCTGGAAAAGCTACTACCACTGGGTCGGGCCCGAGTGGTGTGGGGATGATGCAACCCGAGGGGCGTCCCCAACAAGGTAAGTATAGAGCATAAGCAAAATGGATACATGCCGCAGGGACGGACACGCGTGGCCTGGGAATGGTGCAGCCCTGTGGGCGCTCCCAGCTGAAGGTAGAACTTTGAAAGATGTCACCTGGTGCTGTTGAATATGAAGTGATGCTGAGGAAGTGAGCGATGCGCGGTGAAGACGTCGGCCCTCATGAGCCCCCAGGCCCAGGGGCCTCTGGAGGCTCCGGTGGCACGTGCAGGTCTTCGGGGACCATCGCCACCTCCACCAGGACCACGCGAAGCCTGACCTCCTGAGCCTCGAGAATGCTCCTCAACAGGCGCTGATGAGCGGCGACCGCGCTCGGCAGGCCGAAGGGCATGCAAACATAGCTGTGAGGTGGTCCCTCGCAGCACCCTACAGCCGAAGGCCATAGGCGCTCCTGAGACGCAGCTCGGTTGAGCCCTGGTACGTCGATGCAGACGCGCAGCCCACCATCCTCGCCTGGATGTGGGGCCACAGCAGGTAAGCGGCGGCTGCCGCGCATGACTCTTGACTCCTGTAGCTCTTGGGTGTTTCTTGCGATGAACTCCTGAGGGTTTGGTCTTCCTTGACTTGTACCTTCCTGAGGGAAAAGTGCCTGAAAGCACCCCTCCAAGTGGTGCCCGAGCGCCTCCCTCGCGACCTTGGCAAAGTCGGTGGCTCTCCAAGAAAAAGCCCCCAAGCCCTGCCTGAGGAGGGAGCTGGGCGAGCATTCCTATGCATGAGAGGGTGGCGCCCCCTGATCGGGCGCGAATCCTGACGCAGTACCTCTTGGGGTGCCTGCCTCCTTGTGGCTCGGGCCAGGTGAGGTCTTCTTCTTCTTGAGGGTCGCCTCGGGAGGCCTCCCGCTCCTGTGATCCGGGTCTTCGATTGTTGCGGCTTGGAACGCACGCTCAAGCGAGCACACTGCGTCCCTTTCTTCACAGGGTACGGTGATGACTCCACCGCTTCCTGACATCTTGAGGACATTGTAACCATGGTGAGTCACTGCCATAAACTTGGCTAGGGCTGGGTACCCGAGGATGGCGTTGTACGGCAGGCGGATGTGAGCGACGTCGAAGTTGATGAGCTCGGTGCGGTAGTTGTTGCGTTGCCCGACGGTGACCGGAAGGCGAACTTGCCCAATTGGAATAGTGGAACCATCGGTGACTCCTGAGAAAGGCTTGGTCGGCTGAAGCTGGTCATACGACACTTGGAGATTGTCGAACGTCTCGATGGATAGGACGTTGAGTCCTGCCCCGCCATCGATGAGGGTCCTGGTGAGCTGCACGTTGCTGATGACTGGGGAGCAAAGCATCGGGAGGATTCTGGCCGTTGCCGCACACTTGAGCTGGTCTGCGAAACTGAGCGTGATTGCGCATGTAGACCACCTGAGAGGGTGCGTGGCCTCAAGCTTGGGAAGGACTGCATTCACCTCGCGAGCAAACTGCTTGAAGATGCGCTGTGAGGTTGGGGCCTGGGCGCCGCCCAAGATGCAAGCAATCGCACGCGGCTCTTGGAAGCCCCCAGCCCCATCATCTTGGTGTTGGTCTTCGTTCCTCCTTGGTGGAGGCGGAAGAGGAGGGAGGCCTACGTTGCCGTGCGGGCGGTCCTCACGAGGCTGGTCCCTCCAGCCTCCCTCGCGAGGCTGGTCCTACCAGCGGTCCTCGCGAGGGCGGTCACGCCATCCCTGGCGAGGGCCACGGTCTTCCCATTATCCGCCACCTCTTCCTCCTCCTCGGCCATAGCCCCTGTCGTTGTGCTCTGGGCGTCGGCCGATTCGCCCATCTCGCACGGCTCTGAGCTCTTGACATTCGTTGTTGTTGTGGGTGTGGAGGTCGTGGTACACGCAGTACCGTCCGCCCTTGGATGACTTAGGATGATCCCTGCCTTGCTTGGTGTCCGGTTCCGCTGCTAGCACGGCAGCCCCCTTGCGCTTCACGTCTTTGGCCTTGAGCTTCTTTTCTTCCGGGTCGGCTGCCGGGAGCTCTAGGAGGGAGAGACGCCCTTCCTCAGCCCTGGCGCACTTGGTCGCCAACTTGAACAGCTCCAGGGATGTGCACAGGTCTTCATGAATCACTAGGTCTTCCTTCATCTGACATCGCGCACGCCGTCGGATAAGGATGAGATGATAGCTTCTTCAGTTACCTTGGGGATCTTGAGGCGAGCGTAGTTGAAGCGCTGGATCTACTTCTGCAGGGTTTCTCCTAGCTGTTGCTTGATGCGGCGTAGGTCGCTCACGGCCGGGGGCCGGTCGCGAGTGCCCTAGAAGTTGGCGATGAAGCGGGTGCGCATCTCGCTCCAGGAGGAGATCGTGTCGGGAGCCAGGTTCAGGAGCCAGGTGCAGGCGCCGTCCTTGAGCGCCATGGGGAACCAATTCGCCATGACCTTTTTGTCTCCGTTGGCGGCTACGATGCCCAGCTCGTAGAGCTGGAGGAACTTCGCGGGGTCCGCTGTGCCATCATAGCGGGGAGGGAGGTCAGGCTTGAACTTGCTTGGCCATGTGACGCCGCGCAGCTCGGGGGTGAAGGCGACGCAGCCCGCCGTGGCCACCGGCGCCCTCTGCTGGTGCTGGACTTGTTCTTGCGGGTCACCATGCGGCGTCGCTGGGAGCAGCACGGGGTCTTGTCGTGCAGGCGCTGTGGCGCGATGTTGGCACGCCGGCGCGGGGAGCACGCGAGCACCTTCTCGGGGATGTGGGATCTGTTGGCAGCTCCCTTCTTGCTGCGCAGGCGCCGGACGTGGAGGGTCTCGCCCTGGGGCTACACGCCTTGGAGCCAAGGCACCTTCTTGGGGAGGAGGGGGTGGAGGCGCCTCCTGATCCTCGCCCCCTGCGCGGAACGGAGGGCGAGGCAGCGAGAGGGACCGCAAGGGGGAGCCCCCTGCGGCACTGACGAGCTCAGTGATGCGGGCGAGCCAGTCCTCCTAGAGGTCGTCGACGGGGCAACAGTGCAGGAGCTCCCGCGCCAAGAGCAGTGAGGCGTGCGCATCCATGGGGGCACGACGAGCGTCAGCCATGGACACGACGGAAGATCACACGCGAACAGCGGAAGAAAGATTCCGGCGCACCCCTACCTGGCGCGACAAATGTCGGATTTCGGGTTCAGGCAGACCCTTGAGGTTCGAACACTGGAGTGCGTGTCGGATTTCGGGTTCCGGCAGACCCTTGAGGTTCGAACTCTGGGGTGCGCGCGGAGGTTGTGCCCTCTACCTCTCCATCTCGCAAAGATCTAAACTACCGAAAGAACTACACAAGAGACACAGAGTTTATACTGGTTCGGGCACCGATGTGGTGTAATACCCTATTCCTGTGTGGTGTGGTGGATTGCCTCTCGGGCTGGTGATGATGAACACTACAAGGTAGAACAGCCTCAATCGCCCTTCTCTCTCTCTGCTGCCTATCTAACTGATTGCCGGGTTGCTAGATGTTCCGATCTTCCTCGCTGCCTCTACCCTAGGGGTGGCTAGTCCTATTTATAGGCAAAGGCCCTGGGCCTCTTCCCAAATATTGAGCGGGAACGGCGCCAACAATTGGCCAATTCGAAGGGGAACATCTAGTACACTTATCCTGACTAAAGTTGGTCCTCGCCTCCAAAGGCCCTGTGGTGATGCCGTTCTGGGCTCCACGATGACTCCTTCCCACCGTTGGACTGGTCTTGGTCTCGTTGCACCGAAATGGATGCCCTTGCTTGATCCTCTCGCCTGCGCTTGCCCCCTTTGCACAAAAGAGGAAAGGGAGACACTGCATGGACTGGCGCCCGCCTGGCACCCTTGGTCGTCATGGCTTGCGTCATGGGCACCTCGCGAGGTACCCCGCCTTGATCTCTCCGCCTCCTCGTGAGCCAGCCTGATGAGGCCGTGCCTGAGGAAGCGTCGTGTCATCCGCCCCGCGAGGCTTGGCCCCTCGCGAGGGTCTTGTGTCTTGTGTTGATGAAGATGGGCCGTGCTGGGCCCCCTTTGAGCCACGCCGCAGGCTGCAGGCAGGCAAGTCTGGGGACCCCCGTTCCCAGAACGCCGACAGTAGCCCCCGGGCCCTAACAGCCTGCGGCCTTGGGCGCCGCGTGGCGGTTGAATGGACGCGAGTGCTTCAGCAACCGCGCAGGTTATTAAAGGTGCGGTGTCTGCCCAGGCTTTGCTTTTCTCTTTCTCCGGTCGCTGCTCTGATCCCCTTTCTTGCGCCTCTCCTTCCTTCCTCCAAATTCCTAGATCTGTTCCACCCGTGTAACCTAGGAAGACATGGCGCCTCGTCAGTCTCCAGCCAAAGCTTGGTTCTCGCCTGCTCTGGACTTGGCCAATGTGTCGGAGGCGAGCCTTGCCCGGCTGTGCCGGATGGCAGCGGCGTAGGGCATCGACGGTGCGCAGGTGTTCAAGGTTGGCTCCGCCACCCCTGAGGGCCGAGGAAGCACCTTCTACCCTCTCTTTGTAAGCTCCATTACTGCGGGCCTGGTGCCTCCTTTCTCCAAGTTCTTCCTCTCTGTCCTCCGCCATTACAACTTACAAGCTCTGCATCTCCACCCCAACCCCATCCTTCTTCTGGCAATCTTCGCCTACTACTGCGAGGCTCATGTGGGGGTGCAGCCCTCAGTGGCCTTGCTGCGCCACTACTTCTACCTCCGGGTCACCCATGGTCCCCTTCCGCATGCACGAGCTTCGTCGCGTGAGGCGGCGCCATTGCCATTTCGAATCTCGGGAAGAGGATTGAGGACTTCAGGAGCAAGTGGGTCTTGGTAGACGCCGGGCGCATCCACCCTCGGCTGATCCTAGCCGCGGAGCAGCCCGTGAGTTCCAGCGACTGGCCCCGGGCGGAGCTCACGGACCCCCGCGCGAAGCCGGTACTGGAGAAGATGGGCGCGGACCTGAAGCCGGCCAGCATGGCGGCGGCGAAGCTGACCGGCGCGTCGCTGCTGAGGGAGTTCCTGGAGCACCAATTGGCTCCGCTTCGGCAGTACTCACCTCTGATGTGGAGGCCTCATCCGAGCCCCGCGGCCTTGGGCGACGAGGATTTGACCCCGGTTCTTCAATCTCTGGTCGGGGCCGAGGTGGCAATGTTGGAGGGCGCGCCTGCGCCCTTGTTCCTTCGCGACGACTGGAAGCAGGTGGTGGAGTCCATGCCCGTCTTCAACAGGGACGGGCCCGTGCCCGCGGTGGCTCCCGAGGGGCTGGTGGACGTGTCCTCCGGCGACTTCGGCGAAGAGGAGGGCGAATAGGAGCAGGAGAAGGGCCCTGACTCCGCGGCAACTGACGGAGAGTCGAGGGCTCCCCTTCCCCGGCGCAGACCCCGTTCTCTCCGCCACTCTTCGAGTGACGATGACGAGGACGACGAGCAGGTCGGCAGGAGCTTGCTCCCGATCCCGAAGAAGGACAGGACCGGGCTGCTCTCCCGCGGGTCTGCCCCTGCCCCAAGGCGCACCGCAGGCACGCCCCCTGCTTCTGGGCTTCCTGAGGGCGACCATTCTAGCCGGCTTTCTGGCTTCAAGTATGGCCGGAGGCTGCTTGAGCTCTCCAGCGACGACCCGTAAGTGCTCGATCCTTCGTCTTTCCTTCTTGTTCTGCTGCTGAGGCTTGACATCCGCTCTTTTTGAACAGGCTGGCGCCCACGGCGAAGAAGCCGAAGGGGGCTCCTGAGGCTTCGATCACGGCAGCGCTTGTGTCCGTGGGGGATGGTGGTCGTGACGCACGGGCCTCTCCTGCCCGGTCGCCTTCGCAAGGCCTGGTTGAGCTGGCTGGGGCAAGCTCAGCCCCCATGGACCAAGCGACTCCCGAGGTGCCCTTGTCTGCCACCACCACCATGACCATCGGGCGCAGCAGACTCCGCCTCGGGACGTTGTGGTTGTGCCGCCGCTGCTTTCTCCTCCTGCTCCTCCGGCTGCTGTTTCTCCGTCCCCTTCTACCATCCTGGAGCGTGCCATTGCTGAACTGGACCGGCTACGGCAGGATCTTCTTGGCGCCGACCCTCGCCTGGTGGCCGGGCGCCTGGAGCTGGCTTCGGGGTGGATTCGCTCCGACGCCTCGATTCAGGCGGCGCTGGTTCAGGCCTCGACGGCCTGTGACGGAGAGAGGGAGGCCACCCTCGAGGCAAAGGCTGCCCGAGACGCGGCCCTGGGGGAGGTGGTTGAAGTCCGTCGTTGCTGCAAGGAGCTAGAGGACGAGCTGCAAAGCCTGCGAGACCAGCTCGCGAAGGAGGTCCGCCTTCGCCAAGAGCAGGAAGAAGGCACGAAGGCTCGCGAGGCGGCCATCGAGGACCGGGAGGCCAAGCTCAAGAAGCGCCGCGACCGCCTAGGCGCGCTGAAGAAGGAGCTGGAGGTGACGAAGGCCGAGCTGGACGGCAAGGCCCGGGTGCTGGCCGAGGATCGCGTGGCCTTCGCGGACATGGAGAAGGAGGCTCGTGCTTCGCTGAAGACACTTTACGAGAGCGGCCTGGAGAGCCCGCTGGCCGGTGCCGGGGACGGCCCTGCCAAGCTGCTTCCCTTCCTGGTTCGTGCCCTTGGGGATGTCGCCCTTGGCCTTGGCCCCACGACGGAGGCCGAGGCGCGTGTCCTGTCTTCTGCTGCGCCGACGCGGGTCTTCGCCCACATCTACCTTCGCGATCCCAGCGCCGACCTCGACAGCCTGTTGGAGCCAGTGAGTGGCGAGGGTGCTGCCGCCGCCGTCGAAGCCGTGAAGGGGCGCGCAGAGGCGCTGCTGGGGAAGTTCCGGGCCTTCAGCACCAAGCCGAAGCAAGGCGCTGCCAGCCCTGCTGCTCCACGAGGCGAAGCCACTCCGTGATGCTCCACCGCCGACAAGTGACTCCGTTACCGCTCCTGTTCTTCTTTTAATTCCTGCACATGCATCACGCCTCGGGGAGGCATTTAAACTTGCGTTTGGTACTGAGACGACAGTATGCACTGTAATACTTGCTTTTAAATTTCTTGAGTTTTATGCTTTTCCTCCCTACTTGCTTGTGTTCTACGCTGGCAGAGCCCGGTCCCGCGCGTACCTCACCCAGCATTAGCCCCGACCGGAAACCAGGACGGGACCGAAGGAGTGAGGGGCTACGTGACAGGTTAGGCTCCTGAGTTGCGATGCTCAGGAGTCCCCCTTGGCGCACGAACAACAAGTAGGGAAGCGTGATGTAGGTGTATCTTCCGTTCTACGTCTATAGAGCCCGACTCCGCGCGTACCTCACCCAGCATAGCCTTTTGGAACTAAGGAGTGAGGGGCTACGGAGCCAGTTAGGCTCCTGAGTCGCGATGCTCAGGAGTCCCCGTTGACGCGCAAACAGCGGGCGATGAGGTGAGATGCAAGTTGGACTACCGTTCTACGTCTGCAGAGCCCGGCCCCGTGCGTACCTCACCCAGCATAGCCTTTCGGAACTAAGGAGTGAGGGGCTACGGGACCAGTTAGGCCCCTGAGTCGCGATGCTCAAGGGTCCCCCTTGACGCTCAAACAGCCTTCATACCTTGGCTCCGCTCAGGGAGAGACGCGCGACGAACCAGGCCCGAGGGGCCTGGCTGGGCGGCGTACGTCTGGGCGTGACCCAGTCATAGCCCCCGTGCCTAGCCCCCTCGCGCAGCGCTCCCGAGGGGAGGCGTTGCGATGAGGCTAGCCACTGAGCTCTGGGCTCCCGGAGGTTAATGCGGCCTGGAGGCCACCCTCAGTTGTTTATCACCAGCGCGGAGCATAGCACTTCTGTATGTGTACGGGCATAGCCGCTCCTCGGCAGTGTCGTCAGCCAGCGCGGAGCATGGTGCTTCCACTGGTGCGTGGGAGGGGGCTCCCCTTAGGGAGGAGCCCTCGGGGCGTGTCTAGCCCTGCCCTGACACGTGGCCGGCACGGTATGGCTAGGAGAAGTGTATCTGGGCACCCGTGAGCCAGCGCGGGACTCACGGGGCCCTACCTCTAGGCGGGTTGCGCCTGGCACTGGGCCGTATCTTGAGATGTGTTCCTGCAAATTGGGTTAGATGCCGGCACTCTACGTCCTTGGGTCCTGGCCCTCGAGCTTGTCTCAGCCGTCGCTGGTATGCCTGGTCGCGATGCCGTGGACAAGGCCAGAGGGTGAGGGCTGGAGAGCCAGTAAGAGCCCTGTGTTGCGATGCTCAGGTACCCCCCTTTAACATGCAAGTGGTCGACATGGAGAAGAAGAGGTGCCGTGAACGGGCATCAAGTAATCAAGCATGATAGGCGAATGCGTAGCTGGAAATAAACGCAAGGGAGATACACGCCACCGTGCCTGGCCCGAGCGGCCTGGGGATGATGTAGCCCGAGGGGCGCCCCCAACAAAGCAAGCTAATGACCGAAAAATAAAAAGGGATACATGCCGCTGGGACGGACCCACGCGGCCTGGGAATGATGCAGCCCTGGGAGGGCGCTCCCAGCTGGAAATGAAGCTTGAAGGACGTCACCGGAAGATGTCGGAGATGAAGTGGTGTTGGTGCAGCAGACTCGGTGGGCTGCGAAAGCGGATCCTCACGAGCCCCCAGGTCCAGGGGCCTCAGGAGGCTCCGGAGGCGCTGGTGGCTCCTCGCGAATCATCTCCATCTCCGCCAGGACTACGGAACGCCTGTCTTCCTGAGTCTCCATGATGCCCCTCATGAGGCGCTGGTACGCAGCAGCCACGCTCGACAAGCCGTAAGGCATGCGAACATAGCTGTGGGGTGGGCCTCCGCAACGCCCCACTTGCGAGGGCCAGAGGCGCTCCATCGTGGTGACCCGATTGAGCCCTGGTACATCGATGCAGATGCGCAGCCCACCATCCTCGCCTGGATAGGGAGCCACAGCCGGTAGACGGCGGCAGCCTCTCATGACTCTTGACTCCTGTAGTTCTTGAACGGCCTTGTTAACGAACTCCTGCAGGTCTAACCTTCCTTGCCTCGCTCCTTCTTGAGGGAAACGTGCTTCGAGGCACGCCTCCACATGGTGCCCAAACACCTCCCTCGTGACCCTGGACAGGTCGGTGGCCCTCCAGATGAGAGCCCCCGAGCCCTGCCTGAGGAGGGCGCCGGGCGCGCTTTCCTATGCGATGGAAGGAGGGTCCCCTTGGGCAGACGCGGGCCCTGAGGGGCATGCCTCCTGAGGGGCTGAGCCTGACGATGTCTTCTTCTTCTTGGGGATGATTTCGGGAAGCCTCCTGCTTCCGCGATCTGGGTCTTCTAGTGACGCGGCCTGAAAGGCTCGCTCCAGGGAACACACTGCATCCTTCTCTTCACATGGCACCGTGATGACTCCGCCCCTTCCTGGCATCTTGAGGACGTTGTAGCCATGATGAGTCACGGACATGAACTTGGCCAGCGCTGGGTACCCGAGGATGGCGTTGTACGACAGGCGGATGTGGGCAACGTCGAAGTCGATGAGCTCGGTGCAGTAGTTGCTGCGGGCCCCAAAGGTGACAGGGAGGCGGACGTGCCCGATCGGGATCGTGGAACTGTCGGTGACTCCGGAGAAAGGCTTGGTTGGCTGAAGCTGGTCGTAGGGCACTTGGAGATTGTTGAATGTTTCCACGGACAGGACATTGAGCCCTGCTCCACCATCGATGAGGGTCTTGGTGACCAGTATGTTGCTGATGACTGGGGAGCAAAGCATCGGGAGGACCCCGGCTGTGGCCGTGCACTTGAGATGATCTGCTGAGCTGAACGTGATGGCGCATGCCGACCACCTGAGAGGGCGCGTTGCTTCGAGCTTGGGGAGGACTGCATTCACTTCGCGGGCAAACTGCTTGAAGATGCGTTGGGAGGCTGGGGCTTGAGCTCCGCCCAGGATGCAAGCGATTGCGCGCGGCTCCTGGAAGCCCCCAGCCCCCTCGTCTTAGTGGCGGTCCTCGTTTCTTCTTGGCTGAGGCGGCAGTGGAGGGAGGCTTGCGTTGCCCTGCAAGTGATCCTCATGAGGCTGATCCTGCCAGTCCCCCTCGCGAGGCAGGTCTCGCCAGCGGTCCTCGCGAGGTTGATCATGCCATCCTTGGCGCGGGCCGCGGTCTTCCCAGCGTCCTGGGTTTCTTCCTCCTCCCCGGCCGTAGCCCCGGTCAGCACGGTCAGAGCGACTGCCGATCCTTCCTTCTCGCACGGCACGGAGTTCTTGGCATTCGTTGGTGTTGTGGGTGTGGAGGTCGTGGTACACACAGTACCGGCTGCCCCTGGAGGATTCAGGCAGATCCTTGCCCCGCTTGGTGTCCGGCTCTGCCGCGAGCACGGCAGCCCCCTTGCGCTTCATGTCCTTGGCCTTGGGCTTCTTCTCTTCTAGGTCCCTCCTCAGCCCTGGCGCACTTGGTCGCCAAGTTGAACAGCTCCAGGGAGGTGCACAGGTCTTCATGCATCGCCAGCTCCTCCTTCATCTTGACGTCACGCACACCATCGGAGAAGGTCGAGATGATGGCTTCCTCGGACACCTTGGGGATCTTGAGGCGCGCACTGTTGAAGCGCTGGATGTACTTTTGCAGGGTCTCTCCGGCTTGTTGCTTGATGCGGCCCATGTCGCTCACGGCCGGCGGCCGGTCACGAGTACCTTGGAAGTTGGCGATGAAGCGGGTGCGCATCTGGTCTCAGGAAGAGATCATGCTTGGGGCCAGGTTCAGGAGCAAGGTGCGAGCTCCTTCCTTGAGCACCATGGGGAACCAGTTCGCCATGACCTTTTCGTCTCCACTGGCAGCTTCATTGCCCAGCTCATAGAGCTGGAGGAATTCTGCAGGGTCGGTCGTGCCGTCGTAGCGAGGAGGCAGGTCTGGCTTGAACTTGCCGGGCCACGCGACGCTGCGCAGCTCGGTGGTTTAGGCGCGGCAGCCTGCGGTGGCCACGGGAGGCTTTGGTTGAGGGAGAGCTTGGCCTTGCGGGTCCCCATGCGCTGCAGCTGGAAGCAGCGCGGGGTCTTGACGTGCCCGAGCTGGAGCAGGGTCACGGTGAGCCGGAGCAGGAAGTGCCCGGGCAGCCTCTTGCGGCCGAGGGACTTCTTGGCAGCTCCGTTCTTCCTGGGCTGGCGCCTGACGGAGCGGATTCCGCCCAGGGGCCACACGCCTTGGAGCCATGGCGTATTCTTGGAGAGGAGGTGGCTCGTACGCCCCCGGAGCTTCATGGCCCGCGCGGGGCGGGGTGGGGCGCAGCGGAGCGGACGGCGCAGGAGAGCCCCCCGCGGCGTGGACGAGCTCGGCGACGCGATCCAGCCACTCTTCGTAGACGTCGTCAACGGGACGGTAGCGCAGGAGATTGTTTGCTGCGATGAGCGCAGCTCGAGCCTCCAAGGGTGCGCGGAGCGCGCGGGACGAAGAGCCAGCTGGTGTGAGTGATGGAGTAGCGGTGCGGCCGTCTTGCTGCACGGACGGGTGCTGAGACGAGGCTTGCTGCTCGTTCCCCGCCGGGCCGGTGGCGGCGTTGACGGCGGGCGACGGGGAACAACGAGGACGCCCGCCGACGGGAGCCGTCTAGGCGACGCGGCAAGCGATGGCGGCCCGGCGCTCGGCACGGGCCCGACGAGCGTCAGACATGGACGCGACGATCGGCGGAGAGCGGAGCGGTGGAAGACAAATTCCGGCGCACCCCTACCTGGTGCGCCAAATGTCGGATTTCGGGTTCCGGCAGACCCTTGAGGTTCGAACACTGGGGTGCGTGTGGGATTTCGGGTTCCGGCAGACCCTTGAGGTTCGAACTCTGGGGTGCGCGCGGAGATTGTGCCCTCTACCTCTCCGTCTCGCAAAGATCTAAACTACCGAAAGAACAACACAAGAGACACAGAGTTTATACTGGTTCGGGCCACCAATGTGGTGTAATACCCTACTCCAGTGTGGTGTGGTGGATTGCCTCTCGGGCTGGTGATGATGAACACTACAAGGTAGAACAGCCTCGCGAGGGTCTGCTCTTGGCCTGGGGGATGAACTGCTAGGAGGAGTTCAATCGCCCTTCTCTCCCTCTGCTGCCTATCTAACTGATTGCCGGGTTGCTAGATGTTTCGATCTTCCTCACTGCCTCTACCCTGGGGGTGGCTAGTCCTATTTATAAGCAAAGGCCCTGGGCCTCTTCCCAAATATTGAGCAGGAAGGGCGCCAACAATTGGCCAATTCGAAGGGGAACATCTAGTACACTTATCCTGACTAAAGTTGGTCCTCGCCTGCCAAAGGCCCTGTGGTGACGCCGTTTTGGGCTCCACGATGACCTCCTTCCCACCGTTGGACTGGTCTTGGTCTCGTTGCACCGAAATGGATGCCTTTGCTTGATCCTCCTGCCTGCGCTTGCCCCTTTTGCACCAAAGAGGAAAGGGAGACACTACGCGGACTGGCGCCCGCCTGGCACCCTTGGGAACTAAGATCTACGTCCGATCCTCTCGTGGGAACTAAGATGAAAATGAAGTCCAGTAGGAGCTCTAAGATGCGGTGAAAAAATGCTAGGCCTTGGATCATGATGCGTCGGTTCAAGGGGCCGAACTCACCAAGGCTAGTCAGATCATGGAGACCGCACGGAATGAGGCCCAGGCCGCCCTCCAGGAGATCCAGGAGGCCAAGAAGATCACGGCGGGTAAGGCATTTAAGATGCAAAGCAAGTATGCGGAGAAGGAGTACCTTTTACTAACCCGGGTTCGGAGTTCCCCAGGGGCTTTTGCGGATTTACCACGCAGTGTATCAGACGTCGCGGAGTTCTATCAAGCTGAAGGAGGCGGTCCTACGGAGAAGCTATTCTGGTCGCAGTATGCGGCGCCAGAGTGTCCCGTGTCCTTCACCGATCAGCTAGAACAGCTGGTGGAGCTGCATAGGGTGGCCGAACTAGCCATTAAGGATTTGTTAATCCGGCTATGGCCAGCCGAAGCTATGCCAGGCAACTACTTCGGACTCATGAGGCGGATGGTGAACGCCTGTCCTCGACTGGACGTCGTCAAGCGCTCGGCCTGTATTGAAGGCGCGTGCATGGCCTTCGCCCGTTGCAAGATGTGGTGGGCAAAGATGGATGCCGTTGAGGTGACCAGAGGGCCACCGAAGGGCAAGCAGCACCGCACACCCGAACGGTATTTTGCGGATATCCTGGAGGGGTCTCGCCTTGCGGCAGCACAATGTTCGCATGAAAACAAAGCCTGTTTGCAATATAATTTTGTTATGCTTTAATTGTTTCCTCCTGTGCGGCCGTGTTGTATGCAATCTGAGGGTTGGCCAGTCATCGGCTTCTGCCCTCACGTAGGTAGTACGGAGGTGTTCGGGATGGAATCTAAACAATCTTGATCCAATTATATGGTCCTTGAAGGAGTTGTTTAGTGCAACGAACAAGGCAATCAGACTATGCGGCTTAAACGCCCTCACTTAGCCATAGTGTTTTATAATAAAGCATGGGCGCAGCCCCTGGTGCGCACCAGAGTGCTGTCAGCATCTGATCGGGAATTACCAATCCTTTGCGTAACGCGGAAAAAATCTCCAACAGTTTGTAACCCTCGAACCGCTGACCGACTCTCGCCGTATCATGACAATCAGTTTTCGGCTTTCTCTACTGAGGCGCTCATCTGGTCAAGGCCAGGGCACAATCGCAGTAGTTCTCCCTTTACTACCCTAGCCGATTTAGCGGAACGTAGGGTAGCAAGCACCAGAGTTGGGCAACCCAACAATTGACCAAAGACATGATTCGGAGCCAATGCATATAATGCTAAATTTGGGGTGCCGAACTTATCTTTAAGGAGTGTTCGGACTTTTTTGCCGTATTATGGGGCGATGGGGAGCCCCTGGCGAATATGAAACGTACCAGAGTGTACAGTTGTTAGTAAATAAGTAAATAAAGGAAAAATAGAGATAGAACAGAGATATGATCTGTGGCCCTTGACATTGGATCATGAACTGTTTCCATTATAGTTGGGTTAATGCGTCAAAGCACATTGGTACAGATTAATGCAATAAGCAACCGGCTATTTGACATGCCAGAACCAAAAGGTGAGCTGCATGTGGGTCCTGAAAGCGGATAGAGTAATCGTTGAATTAGCCTCTAGGGCTTCCCATGTACGCTTGTGCTCCATGTCAATCCGGTGTGTTCATCCTTTGACAGGACCATTAAACAAGCCGTCGAAGGAGGCCTGCATAATAGAACCCTGAAACAAGGGAAAAGGAGATAGTAAAGTTATATGTGTGTCCGGAATCGGTCTAGTCGATCTGTAGATCCCGGGCTAGCTTGTGCCTACGTCGATGCCCATGGAATCTTCAGTGCGTAATTATGTACATATGGTATGAATGCCACTACCTCATCGGGATTGCTAATCGAGCTCTTGACGAGCCGCGCAATCCTATTGAAGTGTAGTCCGGACTCTCTTAATGATTTCCAGGGGCTTGGCAGCCGGACTATGATGCTGCTTGAGAAGGCCGCTTTGTACCTCTGCTGCTAGGGTGGTGGTGTCCTCCTCTGTCCGGAGGGAGCGTTCTGTGTTTCTGTTGACTGTTATGACACCGCGTGGACCGGGCATCCTAAGCTTGAGATAAGCATAGTGTGGCACTGTGTTGAATCTAGAAAACGCGGTTCGTCCGAGCAGTGTGTGGTAGCCGCTGCGGAAGGAGACTATGTCGAAGATTAACTCTTCGCTTCGGAAGTAGTCCGGGGAACCAAAGACCACCTCCAGCGTGATTGAGCCCGTACAGCGGGCCTTAATGCCTGGTATGACTCCTTTAAAGGCAGTCTTTGTGGGTTTGATTCATGAGGGATTACTCCTTTAAAGGTAGTCTTTGTGGGTTTGATTCATGAGGGATTAATGCCCATCTTCCGCACTGTATCCTGATAAAGCAGGTTGAGGCTGCTACCACCGTCCATTAGGACTCGTGTTAGGTGAAATCCGTCGATGATTGGGTCGAGGACCAGTGCGTCTGAACCGCCATGCCGGATACTAGTTGGGTGATCCCAACGATCGAAGGTGATCGGGAATGACGACCACAGATTGAATTTTGGGGCGACTGGCTCTACCGCGTAGACGTCCCTGAGTGCTCGCTTACGCTCCATTTTGGGGATGTGTGTAGCGTATATCATGTTCACCGTTTTGACTTGAGGGGGAAATTTCTTCTAGCCCCCGGTGTTCGGCTGCCGGGGCTCTTCGTCCTCGTCCTCACTTTGTCATCCCTTTTCTTTGTTTTCGGCATTTAACTTGCCAACCTGTTTGAAAACCCAACAATCCTTGTTGGTATGATTGGCTTGTTTGTCTGGGGTGCCGTGTATCTGGCACGGACGATCGAGTATGCGGTCCACGATGGAAGGTCCATCATTGTTTCTTTTGTAGGGCTTCTTCCGCTGGTCGGACTTGGAGCCGCTGAATCCGGCGTTAACTATGGTGTCATCGGTGTTATCGCCATTGCTTCGGCGTTTGTGTGTATTGCGCCGGAGCTTGCCGGTGATGTTCTTGGCCTCAGAGCGGCCTGCCTCGCTGGCTGTGTTTCTGCTACAAGCTAGCCAGCTGTCCTCACCCACGCAAAAGCGGGTCATGAGTGTCGTAAGGGCTGCCATAGACTTCGGCTTTTCTTGGCCGAGGTGGCGCGCTAGCCATTCGTCACGGATGGTGTGTTTGAAGTCCGCTAGGGCCTCAGCATCCGGACAGTCAACGATCTGGTTCTTTTTGGTTAGGAACATAGTCCAGAATTTTCTGTCTGATTCTCCAGGTTGTTGAACTATGTGGCTTAAGTCATCAGCATTTGGTGGCCGGACATAAGTTCCTTGGAAGTTATCAAGGAAAGCCTCTTCCAAGTCCTCCCAGCTGCCGATGGAATTTTCAGGCAGACTATTTAGCCAGTGTCGAGCTGGTCCTTTGAGCTTTAATGGGAGGTATTTGGTAGCATGGAGGTCGTCTCCTCAGGCCATGTGGATGTGGAGAATACAATCTTCGAACCACATTGCGGGATCGGTTGTTCCGTCGTATGATTCAATATTGACAGGCTTGAACCCCTCGGGGAATTCATGATCCAGCACCTCATCTGTGAAGCAGAGAGGGTGTGCGCCACCTCTGTAGCGGGCCGCGTCACGGTGCACCTCCGATGAATTTCCTTTGCAGTAGAAGCACTCAGTTTCTGGCTTGGGCCTAGCTTTGGGCTTCTTCATGGGAGTGGCAACTTGCTTGCCATTCTTCTTGAAGTTCCCTTTCTTTCCTTTGCCCTTTTACTTGAAACTAGCGGTCTTGTCAACCATCAACACTTGATGATTTTCTTGATTTCTACCTTCATCGATTTCAGCATCGCGATGAGCTCGAGGAATCATTTTCGTCATCCCTTGCATATTATAGTTCATCACAAAGTTCCAGTAACATTGGTGATAGTGACTAGAGAACTCTGTCAATCACTATCTTATCTGGAAGATTGACTCCCACTTGATTCAAGCAATTGTAGTACTCAGACATTCTGAGCAGATGCTCACTGGTTGAGCTATTCTCCTCCATCTTGTAGGCAAAAATACTTGTAGAGGTCTCATACCTCTCGACTCGGGCATGAGTCTGAAATACCAATTTCAACTCTTGGAACATCTCATATACTCCATGGCGTTTCAAAACATTTTTGAAGTCCCGGTTCTAAGCCGTAAAGCATGGTGCACTAAAGTATCAAGTAGTATTCATACCGAGCTTGTCAAACGTTCATAATGTCTGCATTTGCTCCTGCAATAGTTCTGTCACCTAGCGGTGCATCAAGGACATAATTCTTCTGTGCAGCAATGAGGATAATCCTCAGATCACGGACCCAGTTCGCATCATTGCTAATATCTCTTTCAACTTATTTTTCTCTAGGAACATATCAAAAATAAAACAGGGGAGCTATATGCAAGCTATTGATCTACAACATAGATATGCAAAAACTACCAGGACTAAGTTCATGATAAATTAAAGTTCAATTAATCATATTACTTAAGAACTCCCACTTAGATAGACATCCCTCTAATCATCTAAGTGATCATGTGATCCATATCAACTAACCATGTCCGATCATCACGTGAGATGGAGTAGTTTACAATGGTGAACATCACTATGTTGATCTTATCTACTATATGGTTCACGCTCGACCTTTCCGTCTTAGTGTTCCGAGGCCATATCTGCATATGCTAGGCTCATTAAGTTTAACCCGAGTACTCCGCATTTGCAAAACTGGCTTGCACCCGTTGTATGCGAACATAGAGCCTATCACACCCGATCATCACGTGGTGTCTTGGCACGACGAACTGTAGCAACGATGCATACTCAGGGAGAACACTTATACCTTGAAATTTAGTGAGAGATCATATTATAATTCTACCGCCGTACCAAGCAAAATAAGATACATAAAAGATAAACATCACGTGCAATCAAAATAGGTGATATGATATGGCCATCATCATCTTGTGCCTTTGATCTCCATCTCCAAAGCAGCGTCATGATCACCAACATCACCGCCTTGACACCTTGATCTCCATCGAAGCATCATTGTCGTCTTGCCAACTATTGCTTCTACGACTATCGCTACCGCTTAGTGATAAAGTAAAGCAATTACATGGCGATTGCATCTCAAACAATAAAGCGACAACCATATGGCTCCTGCCAGTTGCCGATAACTGTTACAAAACATGATCATCTCATACAACAATTTATATATCATCACGTCTTGACCATATCACATCACAAAAAGCCCTACAAAAACAAGTTAGATGTCCTCTACTTTGTTGTTGCAAGTTTTATGTGGCTGCTACGGGCTTCTAGCAAGAACCGTTCTTACCTACGCATCAAAACCACAACGATTTTTTGTCAAGTGTGATGTTTTAACCTTCAACAAGGACCGGACGTAGTCACACTCGACTCAACTAAAGTTGGAGAAACAGACACCCGCTAGCCACCTGTTGCGAAGCACGGCGGTAGAACCAGTCTCATGAACGCGGTCATGTAATGTCGGTCTGGTCCGCTTCATCCAACAATACCGCCAATTCAAAGTATGACATGTTGGTAAGCAGTATGACTATTATCGCCCATAACTCTTTGTGTTCTACTCGTGCATATAACATCTACGCATAGACCTGGCTCAGATGCCACTACTGTGGAACGTGGTATTTTTCAAAAATTTCCTACGATCATGCAAGATCTATCTAGGAGAAGCATAGCAACGAGCGGGGAGAGTGTGTCCACATACCCTCGTAGACCGAAAGCGGAAGCGTTTAGTAACACG
The DNA here is from genome assembly GCA_032464435.1 of Aegilops umbellulata. Classification (NCBI taxonomy): domain Eukaryota; kingdom Viridiplantae; phylum Streptophyta; class Magnoliopsida; order Poales; family Poaceae; genus Aegilops; species Aegilops umbellulata. The sequence goes on along the minus strand of CP136058.1, from coordinate 221,592,070 downwards.
GTTGATGTAGTCGAACGTCTTCGCGATCCAACCGATCAAGTACCGAACGCAGGGCACCTCCACGATCTGCACACGTTCAGCTCGGTGACGTCCCTCGTACTCTTGATCCAGTTTAGGCCGAGGGAGAGTTTCGTCAGCACGACAGCGTGGTGACGGTGATGATGAAGTTACCGGCGCAGGTCTTCGCCTAAGCACTACGACGATATGACCGAGGTGTAAAACTGTGGAGGGGGGCACCGCACACGGCTAGGAGATTGTCTGTTATGCTATGGGGTGCCCCTGCCCTTCTATATAAAGGAGGGGAGGAGGAGGAGGCCGGCCCTAGGGCGTGCCCCATGGGGGGAGTCATACTAGGACTCCAAGTCCAATTCGGACCCCCTTCCTTTTACTGGAGAGGGAAAGGGGGAAGGAGAGGGAGAAGGAGAAGGAAAGGGGGGCACCACACCCTTCCCTACTCCAATTTGGCTTCCTCCCTTGTGGGGAGGGGGCGCACCAGCCCCTTGTGTGCTGGTTAGCCTCCCTCTTATGGCCCATATGGCCCATATCTTTCACCGGGGGGTTCAGGTAACCCCTCCGGCACTCCGCTATGTACCCGATACACTTCGGAACCCTTTCGGTGTCCGAATACTACCTTCCAATATATCAATATTTCCCTCTCGACCATTTCGAGACTCCTAGTCATTTCTGTGATCTCATCCGGGACTCCGGACAAACTTCGGTTCATCAAATCACTTAACTCATAATACAAATCATCATCGAACGTTAAGCCTGCGGACCCTACGGGTTCGAGAACTATGTAGAAATGACCGAGACATATCTCTGGTCAATAACCAATAGTGGAACCTAGATGCTCATATTGGTTCCTACATATTCTAGGAAGATCTTTATAGGTCAAACCACATAACAACATACATTGTTCCCTTTGTCATCGATATGTTACTTGCCCGAGATTCGATCGTTGATATCATCATACCTAGTTCAATCTCGTTGCCGGCAAGTCTCTTTACTTGTTCCATAATGCATCATCCCGCAAGTAACTCATTAGTCACATTGCTTGCAAGTCTGATAGTGATGTGCATTACTGAGAGGGCCCAGAGATACCTCTCCAATACACGGAGTAACAAATCTTAATCTCGATCTATTCCAACCCAACAAATACCTTCGGAGACACCTGTAGAGCATGTTTATAATCACCCAGTTACGTTGTGAAGTTTGATAGCTAACAAGGTGTTCCTCCGGTATTCGGGAGTTGCATAATCTCATAGTCAGAGGAACATGTATAAGTCATGAAGAAAGCAATAGCAATAAAACTCAACGATCATAATGCTAAGCTAACAGATGGGTCTTGTCCATCACTTCGTTCTCTAATGATGTGATCCCGTTCATCAAATGACAACACATGTCTATGGTCAGGAAACATAACCATCTTTGATTAATGAGCTAGTCAAGTAGAGGAATACAAGGGACATTTTGTTTTGTCTATGTATTCACACATTTACTAAGTTTCTGGTTAATACAATTCTAGCATGAATAATAAAAAATTATCATGATATAAGGAAATATAAATAACAACTTTATTATTGCCTCTAGGGTATATTTCCTTCAGTTTGATAGCATATAAGGTATTCCTCCGATATCCGGGAGTTGCATAATCTCATAGTCAAAGGAATATGTATATGCCATGAAGGAAGCAATAGCAATAAAACTTAACGATCATTATGCTAAGCTAACGGATGGGTCTTGTCCATCACATCATTCTCCTAATGATGTGACCCCGTTCATCAAATGACATCACATGTCTATGGCTAGGAAACTTAACCATCTTTGATTAACGAGGTAGTCTAGTAGAGGCTTAATAGGGAGATGGTGTTTTGTGTATGTATCCACACATGTATCAAGTTTCCGGTTAATACAATTCTAGCATGGATAATAAACATTTATCATGATATAAGGAACTATAAATAACAACTTTATTATTACCTCTAGGGCATATTTCCTTCAGTCTCCCACTTGCACTTGAGTCAATAATCTAGTTCACATCGCCATGTGATTTAACACCAATAGTTCACATCTGTATGTGATTAACACCCATAGTTCACATCGCAGAGTGGCCAACACCCAAAGGGTTTACTAGAGTCAATAATCTAGTTCACATCGCTATGTGACTAACATCCAAAGATTACTAAGGTGTGATCATGTTTTGCTTGTGAGAGAAGTTCAGTCAACGGGTCTGTTACATTCAAATCCATATGTATTTTGCAAATCTCTATGTATACAATGCTCTGCACGGAGCTACTCTAGATAATTGCTCCCACTGTCAATATGTAACCAGATTGAGACTCGTAGTCATCCGGATCAGTGCCAAAGCTTGCATCGATGTAACCCTTTACGACAAACTCTTTGTCACCTCCATAACCGAGAAACATTTCCTTAGTCCTCTTAGGTAACTACGGATAACTTTGACCGCTGTCCAGTGATCCACTCCTAGATCACTATCATACCCTCTTGCCAAACTCATGGCAAGGTACACAATAGGTCTGGTACACAGTATAGCATACTTTATAGAACCTATGGACGAGGCATAGGGAATGACTTTCGTTCTCTTTCTATTTTCTATCGTGGTCGGGTTTTGAGTCTTACTCAACTTTTCACCTTGCAACACCGGCAAGAACTCCTTCTTTGACTGTTCCATTTTGAACTACTTCAAAATCTTGTCAAGGTATGTACTCATTGAAAAATCTTATCAAGCGTCTTGATCTATCTCTATAGATCTTGATGCCCAATATGTAAGCAGCTTCACCGATGTCTTTCTTTGAAAAACTCCTTCCAAACACTCCTTTATGCTTTACAGAAAATTCTACATCATGTCTGATCAACAATATGTCATTCACATATACTTATCAGAAAGGTTGTAGTGCTGCCACTCACTTTCTTGTAAATACAGGCTTCACCATAAGTCTATATAAAACCATATGCTTTGATCACCTTATCAAAGCGCATATTCCAACTCCGAGATGCTTGCACCAGTCCATAGACGGATCGCTGGAGCTTGCACACTATGTTAGCACCTTTAGGATTGACAAAACCTTCTGGTTGCATCATATACAACTCTTCTTTAATAAATCCATTAAGGAATGCGGTTTTGATATCCATTTGCCAGATTTCGTAAAATGCGGCAATTGCTAACATGATTCGGACAAACTTAAGCATCGACATGAGTGAGAAAATCTAATCGTAGTCAACTCCTTGAAATTGTGGAAAACCTTTCACGACAAGTTGAGCTTTGTAGATAATAATATTACCATCAGCGTCGGTCTTCTTCTTGAAGATCCATTAATTCTCTATGGCTCGCCGATCATCGGGAAAGTCAACCAAAGTCCACACTATGTCCTCATACATGGATCCTATCTTAGATTTCATGACCTCAAGCCATTTATCAGAATCTGGGCTCATCATAGCTTCTTCAGAGTTTGTAGGTTCGTCATGGTGTAGTAACATGACTTCCAGAACAGGATTACCGTACCACTCTGGTGTGGAACATGCTCTGGTTGACCTACGAGGTTCGGTAGTTACTTGATCTGAAGTTTCATGTTCATTATCATTAGCTTCCTCTATAGTTGGTGTAGGCATCATAGGAACGCTTTTCTGTGATGAGCTACTTTCCAATTCGACAGAAGGTACAATTACCTCATCAAGTTCCACTTTCCTCCCACTCACTTCTTTCAAGAGAAACTCCTTCTATAGAAAGGATCCATTCTTAACAACAAAGATCTTGACTTCGGATCTGTGATAGAAGGTGTACCCGACAGTTTCTTTTGGGTATGCTATGAAGATGCACTTCTCCGATTTGGGTTCGGGCTTATCAGGCTGAAGCCTTTTGACTTAAGTTTTGCAACCCCAAACTTTAAGAAACAACAACATAGGTTTCTTGCCAAACCACTGTTGATACGGTGTCGTCTCAACGGATTTAGACAGTGCCCTATTGAACGTGGATGCAGCTATCTCTAATGCATAACCCCAAAACGATAGTGGTAAATCGGTAAGAGACATCATAGACTGCACCATATCTAATAAAGTTTGGCTACGATGTTCGTACACACCATTATGCAATGGTGTTCCAGGCGGCGTGAAGTGTGAAACTATTCCACATTGTTAAATGAAGGCCAAACTCGTAACTCAAATATTCGCCTCCATGATCAGATCGTAGTACAAAAGGAGGTGCACACTTTTGTACCCCTTTACCTGTGCACGAGAAGTCGTAGCCGCGCCCACGGTCACACCAAGTAGAACAGGGGAGGTGAGCCAAGGTAAAACCGAAGCCCAAGATAACCAGAGCAGCGCCAAGGCCAGGACCACAAAGAGCAGAGGGACGAAGCATGATGTAGGGTGGAACCCTAGATGGCTGATCTTTCACGAAAGGAGCGGATCCCAAAGAGAAACATGAAGAACACGAGGGGATTCACAAGGGAAAACACGAGAGAAACACTCAACCAACAAGAAATAGATCACACATGTGCTAGATCGATGAACAAAAAGGAAGATACATTGATCCAAAGTCAACAAAGAACGATACAAAGGTAACCGGTTCTTCTCCTAGAAGGAGGTCTTGTGGGGCCACCCAAGAGGGGGTCTTGAATCCAAGTTGATCTTCTCTGAAGAGGGGCCGCAGTCTCTCACAAATGAGCTAAACCAATTCCAACCGTAGAAAGAGCAAGAGGATGGAGTATATATAGTCTAGGGGGGCGAGAGGGTACACGGGCTTCGGCCCTTCACTGATAGCAGACAGGCGGGTCCGGACGTCCGGGCGTCGGGCCGGATGTCTGGGGCTTCGGGAGCGGCCGGATTTCTGGGCTGGGGGCCGGATGTGCGGGCTGGAGGTGCAAACTTCTGTAGTCTCTGGTTGGGCGAGGCCGGATTTCCGGGCTGGGGGCCGGATGTCCGTGGTTTCCCGAGGAGCCGGATGTCCGGGGCTTGGGGTCGGATGTCCGGGCCCTGTAGCTTTCCTGTGGCTGGGCTGCTGCTGCGTTGGCATGTCTCCAGCGGCCGGATGTCCGGGGCTGGGGGCCGGATGTCCAGGCCCTGGAGCTATCTTCGTCTCCTTCCGGTGGTTCTCTTCATCCATGGACTTGGCGGCTTGTCCGTCTTCACGTGCATCTTCGGGAGGCTCCTCTTGACACCTGATCATGCATAGCATATCGGACTTAGGTAGTAGTCATGTCTCGAGTGGATCATATGTGATATCACTAAGGAAGGAAGTGACCTCGTTCTCTAGAGCTCTAGCTCATGCTCGTGTCATGGGTCCTCTTGGCTCTTGATGAGACGGTTGTAGGTCCATGGGGATGATCATGGGATGCTCCGCATCGTCTCCCCTCCCTTGGGAAAGAACTGACGTCGGATCGAAATCCTCATCACCATGGTACAGGGAGAGATCTTTGATGTTGAAGATGTCGCTCACGGAGTACTTGTCGCGTGGGATGTTGATCTTGTATGCGTTGTTGTTGAAGCGTGCAAGCACCTTGAAGGGTCCATCCGCTCGGGGTAGTAGCTTGGACTTGCGTTCATTGGGGAAACGATCCTTGCGAAGGTGTAGCCACACAAGATCTCCAACATGGAACATCATGGGTTGCTTGTTGACGTTGAGCTTGGTCGCGAGTCGTTGTACTTGGTGCTCGATGGTGTTCCTTGTATCTTCATGCATCTTCTTGAGGAAGTTGACTCGGGCACTCGCGTCCATGTTTGTGCGCTCTTGTAGCGGTAGAGATAGAATGTTCAATGGGGACAATGGGTTGAAGCCATAGACGACCTCGAAGGGGGACTTGCCGGTAGTCGAATGTCTTGCTCGGTTGTAGGCGTACTCAGCGATGGGTAGGCACTCTTCCCACTCCTTGATGTTCTTCTTTATCAACATGCGTAGTAGTGTTGAGAGCGTACGGTTGGTCACCTCCGTTTGGCCGTCGATTTGTGGATGGTATGCCGAAGAGAACAAGAGCTTGATTCCGAGCTTGGCGCACAAGGTCTTCCAAAAGTAACTCAAGAACCTGACGTTGCGGTCCGAGACAATCGTCTTTGGCACTCCATGAAGGCGCAAGATTTCCCTACAAAACAAATTTGCAATATGTGAAGCATCATCTATCTTGTTGCAAGGAATGAAATGAACCATTTTGGAGAAACGGTCCACAACAACAAAAACGGAGTCCTTGCCATTGTGAGCTCTAGGCAAACTGTCGTGGAATTAACACGTCAGATGTCCTCTTGGAAGGACTTAGTCGTGGAGCCATCGCGACGGGTTAGCTTGAAAGGGGTTAAACCGGACAAGGGACATGGGAGTTATACTAGTTCGGCCCCTTCGATGAAGGTAAAAGCGTACGTCTAGTTGTGATGGAATTGATTGGGTTTCGATGACCAGGGAGCGAATACGCTTTACCTAAGTCTCGAGTTGTTGTTGTTGTTATCTCCCCTAAACCGCCGCCGAGTCACCCCTTTATATACTCAGGAGGACCCCGGCCGGTCTACAGAGTCCCGAGGCTGGCTCATACAAGTGCCTGCCTTGGTCTCCTCTTTCCTTTCTTACAATACAAGTTTACACGTTTATAGCGGTTTACTATCATGGGCCCTGAATTACCCGTGGGCTCTGGGCCTCTAAGCTTCATCTGTAAAGCGCCATCTTCTGGGTCTTCTTGGGTTTTGGTATAGCTAAAGGTGAACCGGCCCCTCCTGGGCGGTTTACCCTTAGCAGTCATATCCTCAACATTAGGCCCCAGATTGATTTGGACCAGTTCATGTCAATCTTCAATCCTTAGGAAAATTATCGAAGCTTATAACAATTCTCGTAAACCGCCGTATTGCCTTCCCTTTGAATTTTGGTGAACTGCCATGTCGTCACCTTCTGTCACTGCAATAAATCCTTATGATGTCATCCCTGTATAAAAAGATTTATGAAGATTCCCTTCTCTTTAATTAATTCCCGAAGATCGAGGTGACAGCTGCATCCTCTTTTGTCCCTTCAGACTCCTCGATTTTCGCGCCTGCCATTTTATCCCTTTTCCCTAATAAATAAGACCGGAACTCTTTCCATTTCCCCTCTTTCTTAGTTGCATCGTCTTCTTCCTCGCGACCAGAAGACCTCAAGCATCGCCGCCGCCGCCGTCGTTGATCTTCAAGTCTGCACCAACCAGGCCGCTGCATCGCCCTGTTCGTACCAGATCTCTTGAGATTCTCCGCCGCTACGTGGCCTGGTGAATACTCCTTTCCTTTTTTTGTTAGATCTACATTAGGGCTTCAAAATTTCTTTGGTGTTCATCAATGTTCATCAGTGTTCATCAGTACCTTTGTTGCTTTCCCTTTATCATCTTACTGAATCTAGCTAGGCTTGATAATTTCCCCTTGCGGCTGGATCTGTAGTTTTACTCTGCCGCACTACAACATCTTACTTTCCTTGTATAAACCTCTAACTGAACTTTCTCTGTTCTGCTTAATAACATCGTAGGTCTCAGAAAAATTTATTTTTTGAACAACGATAGATCCAAAATTATATCACCATCTTGTGAAACTTGTTTCTGCAACACCTAACAGATTTTCAGATTGGATTCTGCCCCCCAAAGGCGGTTTAACTTTTAACAATTGATAATCTGTCATATGTCATTAGCCCTCTCTTAAACCGCCATCCAGACTTGAATATGAATGCTCAGCTCACTTTGTATGTACACCTTGACCAAATTGCCGGTCTAACATTGCCAAACACATATGAACCGTCAATCGTAAACTGTCTATTTTCCCTTTACAGACTTTGTAAAATGGCGAAGCAATTCTCTGCCTGCAACTGGGCTCCGTCACGAATCACAGAAACTCAAATCAATGGATATGTCACCACGGGCGCTTTAGCTTCAAAAAATGTCCTTAAATGGCGAGTTCCTGGCCCTGAGTGCCCTCCTGAACCTCAAGATGGAGCAGTGATTGTGTTCATGCAACATTTATCTCGAGGCTTCAGTCCCCCCGGATCAAAAAAATTCCGGGATGTACTTGCCAGCTTCCAACTCCATCCTCAAGATATTGGACAAAATTTTGTGTCCAACATATGTGATTTTCAAGTATTCTGCGAGGTTTACCTGCAAGAAGAACCAACTGTTGATATTTTTCGAGATCTCTTCCACTTAAACTGTCGGACGGTATTTTCTGGCGGCCCCAATACTGAACTTGGTGGTGTGTCGATTCAAAAGAGAAAAGAGGTGGAATTCCCTCACGCCAAACTTCACAGTCATCCAAAAGACTGGAACCTAACTTGGTTCTACTGTCAGAATACTGCCCCTACTGAAGAAAATCCTTTGCCGGGCTACCGTCCACACCGGCTTATCAATAGCCATCCTTTACCTCAAAGATTGTGTGCCAAAGACAGACAAGCCTATGCACCTCAACTCGTCAAACTCCGGGCTTTCCTTGCCAATGGTTTAACTGGTGCTGATCTCGTCCGCTGTTGGGTTTCATGGTGCATTCTACCTTTAAGCCGCCGCCCCGGATTGATGTGTGAATATATCGACAAAGCAAATGACCCACAACGGTTTAATGCAATAGAACTGTCTGATGATGAAGTTACTGAGAGTGTAAATAAAATACTTGACGAATCGCTCGCCGTATGTACTCAAACTGGCCTGCCCCCTTTTTATGCCTCCAACAAACTGCCAGCGGTAAAAAATTTAACCTTATATGCTCCTGATCCTTCTCCGCTTTAACACTGCCGCAATAACCCTTTGTGCAATTTTGCAGGCCAATAGCTCCTTCTGGAAAAACAAACCGCAAGAAAAACCGGCCAAGGCTCCTCGTGTCAAGAGTAAAGCCACCAAAAGAACTGTCAAGAAGAAAAACACCGAGTCTTCTGAACCGCCAGAAGATGCCAGTGACTCAGCTGAAGAGGTAAAACTTGACTCCCTTGGCTTCTATTTCATACAACGTATTGACAATGATTACTCCCAGGACGATGTGGAGGCCAGCCGTGCAGATCATGTTAAGGTAATTTGCCTTTCTGACTCAGAACTTGTGCCGGTTCAAAAATTTCGCCGTGCAGTTCGGAAAGTGAAATGCTCTCACCCTCTTGCTTATTTGGGTCAAAAACTTTCTTTGAAGACACAGCAAAGCGAAGGGCGTCACACAACCCGGCACAGCGGTCAACAGGTCACTTCTTTCGGTTTACCTCATACACCAAACCGGAAACATAGTCCAGAGGTTGCTTGTTCTCCTGAAAAACTCTATGCTTTGAAGGGTTTTTTCGATGCCCTCCCAATCCATCTGATTCAAATTACCAGGTATCTTCTAATTCGTCTGGCGGTTCATCCACTACTCAGCTGCCTCCACTGAAAACCGTCCCTGGGTAAGTATGCAGCCCTCCATCTTTCCTCATAATTCGGTTAATCATGCTAATCCTTGTTTTAATATTAGTGGCAAAGCTCGTCTGAGTAAGAAGGCTAAGACTAGTACTCCTACTGGCGAAGTTGAACCGGCGGAAACTCCTGAAAACGCTGATGAAAATCTTGATAATATCATGGATGATTCTGTCCCACCGGAGCCAATTATCAATGCTGATCCGCCGGAAGCTGACCCGGCTACCCACGAGGGCACATCAAGTCCACATGCTACACCTGCAAGTCCGGCTGTTGACCCTCTGAACTCAACTGCTAATCCGCCAACCCCTGCTACCACTTCAAACCCACCAAAAGATGATGAGGTTTTCGTTACTGGCACTGCGTATACCGCCCTAGGCAATCCAGTCATGTTGGCAAAGCATACAGCCAAAGACGAGTTTGTTTTTACGGGCAAGTGGAAAATGGAGGTTGATCTGTCAAAATATGCTAATCTTTCTGGCCAGGATCTTCATTCCGGATTCTTGAACCGGCTTTATGCAAGCCGAGATTCTGAAGCTGATTTGGTGAATCTAATGAAGGAACGCTATGAGGTAATCACTTTCGTCCTTATCTTGTATCCTTACTACCTTGTATCCTGTAGCCCCCAAGTACCTGTTTAACTTGCAAAGATAAACCGGAACTTTTGATCTTTCAAACTGCATATTGTTGACTGTTCCTTGTTTATGTTTTTTTGAGCAAATATACATTAGCCCCCAAGTGCTAGGATTGAAACTTGTATTAATCCTCGGGACGTTGAACCAGCAGTAGGAAAGAAGCAATCCGCATTAGCCCCCAAGTGCGAAGTGTATAACTAGTTGTATACTTGGGACTTTGATATTATATTGATATGCTCCTTTGATTGTGACAGGCTCAAATTGCTGATCTTCAAGAAAGTATCAAATCCCAGCAAGACGAATCTTGCAAATCCAAAGAGGAGCTAAAAGCCGCTTTAACTTCCCTGGAACAACTTAAAGAAGGATTCAAGACTAAACGTGCCCATTGGGAGACTGAGAAGGATGCATTGCAGAAACGGGCTGAAGACGCCGAGTCAGCTCTTAAACCGGTGGAGGAGGAGCTTTCCGGATTGAAACGCCAAGTTAATGCCATGACCTATGCAGTATTTGGTAAGTACTCCTACCAACGCATATGAAATATTCATTTTGTAAGGCACCAGTTGATGATATGAAATCTTTAAACCGTTGTAGGTAGCCGCATTACTCATCTGGGCTCGGATGTACGGATGAAACTGAAAGCTGCATATACGCTGATTGAACAATTGTATGCTGGTGCCCAATGGGTTATTTGCGCAGCATCCTATGACAATCCGGCCCCAACACTGATCAAGGACACTCTGGCAAGGCTATCTATGGTACCAGCACAGATAGAAGAATTAAAGCGATCCGCTGCGAGGGCAGGTGCTTTGTCGGCACTCATCCGAGCCAAAGCGTGGATAGCTGACCTCGATCCGGTTGACCTCGCCAAAGGCTTTCCAAGCACACAAGAGAACGGGGCAGACTTTGATGACGAAGCCCTGAAAATTATGACAAGGGAAATGCGTCCTCTGGCGAGTCAGCTGGCAGAAGATGCTAACTTGACTGTGCACCGGTCTTGTTATGATGCCAATAATAAATGGATTAACGATGTCATGCCAGAAGTGCAAAATCTCATTCCGCCAATCCGTATGCACACTTATGCCCCTGATGTTGATCCGTCGGAACTTATCAGTGAAGAAGTTGTCTTTCAGGCTTTAACCCGGATTGACTGGACAACCGCGGAATTCCAACCACAAGGTGAGGAGGAGGCTGATCCGACGCCAAATGACCCGTCAACTTCACATCAACACGCCAATGAAGCTTGATCCGGCAATCTGATGGATGCTCCGTAAACTTCTGTTCAGTGGGAAATAACACCATATTTTTGGCCTTAAAGCGCCTTGTAATAGGCTAGCAAAATACTTTAATCCATTGCTATCATGCACTGAGATATACTTTGCCTTGATCCGTCATGATGATCCCAGTACTAGTTTATGTATTTTCACAATATTATGCAATCCCTGTGTCTGCATAAGAAAAATCTATGATACGAAACATTGATGTTGGTTTACCAATTGCGATTTTAAGAAGGGTGAAAGCCCAACTTCCACCATGCCGTGCTGGTATATATGATATCGAACCGGGTTGTGATGAACACCGGACGATTGCTGTAGACAAAGTGTCAAAGCCAGACCGGTTTGAAGGATGCCGGGTTACCTTTAATTGTATGCTTGAACAGAAGAAATCCGTAAGCCACACCGGGTTAAGAAACACCAGATTTTAATATGAAAAAACTTGGCAAGAAGAACAAAAAAAAAACAGTGTCAAGGCTTTTCAAGGGCTGCCAGGCCCAAATCGAGGCTTTTCGTGCGCTGTCAGGCCACTGAGTTAAACCATTTTGACAAAGCCTTTTAAGATGGGCCTCCAACTAACCAATCATCGTTTTAACTTTGACAAGTTTAGGGTCTCAATGAGAGTAACTGTCAAACGTTTGATGGGTCGTGCCAGGATTACCTGGATAGGAGTGGCTTACTTGATGAAGGCAGGTTAACCCGGAGTTTTAGGTGAATACACCAGGCTTCCAAGCTGTGGGTCGATACCCGGCTACAAGGGTCCTTTCAAACTCTTTGGTATTTGACACAAAGAGCCCCCAAGTAACTTTGTGAGCTGTGCACAATGGGTGCCTATGTTTGAGTCGTGCTTTTGAGCACTCAAACTCTATTTGGCCCTTTGGGTGTGAAGCTCCCAAGCTAGGTGGTGGCATGATAGCCGGTTTAACAGGTAGTACTTTGCTTTATTATCTTAAGCCCCCAAGTTGACAGATTTTGGAAGAAAAAATGGCGGAGACCCTGCTTAATAGCAAGGATGCCGGTTTATTATATTGATCATAATATATACATTGTTGAAATATGTACATAAGAAAAGCCTGTGGCTTCAAGTGTAATAAGGCCGTAGGAGAGCTATGTTCCATGGCCGCTGGGTCTCCTCCTCAGAGCTACGTGAGTCTTCTCGGACGTCAATGAGGTAGTATGATCCGTTGTGCAGATCTTTGCTGACCACAAAGGGCCCTTCCCAAGGTGGGGATAGCGTGTGCATATCAGTCTGGTCCTGAATGAGCCGGAGCACCAGATCGCCCTCTTGAAAGGTTCTTGTCTTAACCCGGCGGCTGTGATAACGCCACAGGTCCTGTTGATAAACCGCCGACCGAGCCAAAGCCATGTTCCGTTTCTCATCTAACAGGTCCAGCGCCTCTTGGCGTGCTTGCTCGTTGTCCGCTTCAACATAATTCGCAACTCGGGGCAAGTCGTGACGAATATCACTTGGAAGGACAACCTCAGCCTCGTAAACCATGAAAAAAAGGTGTATACCCCGTAGATTGGTTTGGCGTGGTATTTATACTCCATAGCACAGATGGTAATTCTTCCACCCAACAACCCGGCGTCCGCTTCAAAGGGACCATAAGCCGAGGCTTGATGCCCTTCAGGATCTCTTGATTCGCCCTCTCCGCTTGACCATTAGACTGGGGGTGAGCCACGGACGCTATATCAAGTCGGATGTTCTCTCGTTGGCAAAATTCCTCCATCTCTCCTTTAGAAAGGTCCGTACCATTATCTGTGATGATACTGTGTGGAAAACCAAAACGGAAAATAATCTTTTTAAGAAATTGAACCGCCGTGGTTGTATCACACTTACTGATGGGCTCCGCTTCAACCCATTTAGTGAACTTGTCAACCGCCACCAACATGTGGGTCTTCTTGTCCTTGGAGCACTTAAAGGTGAAGGAAATATGCCCTAGAGGCAATAATAAAGTTATTATTTATTTCCTTATATCATGATAAAGGTTTATTATTCATGCTAGAATTGTATTAACCGGAAACATAATGCATGTGTGAATACATAGACAAACAGAGTGTCACTAGTATGCCTCTACTAGACTAGCTCGTTAATCAAAGATGGTTATGTTTCCTAACCATGAACAAAGAGTTGTTATTTGATTAACGAGGTCACATCATTGGTTGAATGATCTGATTGACATGACCCATTATATTAGCTTAGCACCCGATCGTTTAGTATGTTGCTACTGCTTTATTCATGACTTATACATGTTCCTATGACTATGAGATAATGCAACTCCCGTTTGCCAGAGGAACACTTTGGGTACTACCAAACGTCACAACGTAACTGGGTGATTATAAAGGAGTATTATAGGTGTCTCCAATGGTAGATGTTGGGTTGGCGTATTTCGAGATTAGGATTTGTCACTCCGATTGTCGGAGAGGTATCTTTGAGCCCTCTCGATAATGCACATCACTTAAGCCTTGCAAGCATTGCAACTAATGAGTTAGTTGCGGGATGATGTATTACGGAACGAGTAAAGAGACTTGCCGGTAACGAGATTGAACTAAGTATTGGATACTGACGATCGAATCTCGGACAAGTAACATACCGATGACAAAGGGAACAACGTATGTTGTTATGCGGTCTGACCGATAAAGATCTTCGTAGAATATGTAGGAGCCAATATGGGCATCCAGGTCCCGCTATTGGTTATTGACCGGAGACGTGTCTCGGTCATGACTACATTGTTCTCGAACCGTAGGGTCCGCATGCTTAACGTTACGATGACAGTTATTATGAGTTCATGCATTTTGATGTACCGAAGGTTGTTCGGAGTCCCGGATGTGATCACGGACATGACGAGGAGTCTCGAAATGGTCGATACATAAAGATTGATATATTGGAAGCCTATGTTTGGACATCGGAAGTGTTCCAGGTGAAATCAGGATTTTACCGGAATACCGGGAGGGTTACCGAAACCCCCCGGGAGCCAAATGGGCCATAGTGGGCCTTAGTGGAAAGGAGAAAAGGGGCTGCCCTAGGTGGACGCGCGCCTCCCCCCTTCCCCTAGTCCTATTAGGACTAGGAGAGGTGACCGGCCCCCTCTCTCCCTCTCCCCCTTGAGGAGTCCTAGTCCAACTAGGATTAGGGGGGAATCCTACTCCCGGAGGGAGTAGGACTCTCCTGGCGCGCCAAGGGCTTGGCCGGCCAGCCCCTCCCCCTGGATCCTTTATATATGGAGGCAGGGGGCACCCCAGAGACACAAGTTGATCTTCGTGATCGTTCCTTAGCCGTGTGCGGTGCCCCCCTCCACCATATTCCACCTCGGTCATATCATTGCAGTGCTTAGGCGAAGCCCTGCGCCGGTAGTGCATCAAGATCGTCACCACGCCGTCGTGCTGACGGAACTCCTCCCCGAAGCTTTGCTGGATCGGAGCCCGGGGATCGTCATCGAGCTGAACGTGTGCCAAGAACTCGGAGGTGCCGGAGTAACGGTACTTGGATCGGTCGGATCGGGAAGACGTACGACTACTTCCTCTACATTGCGTCAACGCTTCCGCTTCGGTCTACGAGGGTACATAGACAACACTCTCCCCTCTCGTTGCTATGCATCACCATGATCCTGCGTGTGCGTACGAAATTTTTTGAAATTACTATGTTCCCCAACAGTGGCATCCGAGCCTAGGTTTTTATGGTTTGATGTTATTTGCACGAGTAGAACACAAGGAAGTTGTGGACGATACAAGTCATACTGCCTACCAGCATGTCATACTTTGGTTCAGCGGTATTGTTGGACGAGACGATCCGGACCAACCTTACGCGTACGCTTACGCGAGACCGGTTCCCTCGACGTGCTTTGCACATAGATGGCTTGCGGAAGACTGTCTCTCCAACTTTAGTTGAACCGAGTGTGGCTACGCCCGGTCCTTGAGAAGGTTAAAACGGAGTCTATTTGACAAACTATCGTTGTGGTTTTGATGTGTAGGTAAGATGTTGCTTAAAGCCCATAGCAGCCACGTAAAACTTGCAACAACAAAGTAGAGGGCGTCTAACTTGTTTTTGCAGGGCATGTTGTGATGTGATATGGTCAAGACATGATGCTAAATTTTATTGTATGAGATGATCATGTTTTGTAACCGAGTTATCGGCAACTGGCAGGAGCCATATGGTTGTCGCTTTATTGTATGCAATGCAATCGCGATGTAATGCTTTACTTTATTACTAAGCGGTAGTGATAGTCGTGGAAGCATAAGATTGGCGAGACGACAACGATGCTATGATGGAGATCAAGGTGTCGCGCCGGTGACGATGGTGATCATGACGGTGCTTCAGAGATGGAGATCACAAGCACAAGATGATGATGACCATATCATAATCACTTATATTGATTGCATGTGATGTTTATCTTTTTATGCATCTTATCTTGCTTTGATTGACGGTAGCATTATAAGATGATCTCTCACTAAATTATCAAGAAGTGTTCTCCCTGAGTATGCACCGTTGCAAAAGTTCTTCGTGCTGAGACACCACGTGATGATCGGGTGTGATAGGCTCTACGTTCAAATACAACGGGTGCAAAACAGTTGCACACACGGAATACTCAGGTTATACTTGAAGAGCTATGCATATAAGATATGACCTCAGAACACAGAGACCGAAAGGTCGAGCGTGAATCATATAGTAGATATGATCAACATAACGATGTTCACCATTGAAAACTACTCCATATCACGTGATGACCGGTTATGGTTTAGTTGATTTGGATCACATGATCACTTAGAGGATTAGAGGGATGTCTATCTAAGTGGGAGTTCTTAATTAATTTGATTAACTGAACTTAAACTTATCATGAACTTAGTATCTGATAGTATCTTGCTTGTTTATGTTGATTGTAGATAGATGGCTCGTGATGTTGTTCCGTTATATTTTAATGCGTTCCTTGAGAAAGCAAAGTTGAAAGATGATGGTAGCAATTACACGGACTGGGTCCATAACTTGAGGATTATCCTCATTGCTGCACAGAAGAATTACGTCCTGGAAGCACCACTAGGTGCCAGGCCTGCTGCTAGAGAAACACCAGAAGTTATGAACGTCTGGCAGAGCAAAGCTGATGACTACTCGATAGTTCAGTGTGCCATGCTTTACGGCTTAGAACCGGGACTTCAACGACGTTTTGAACGTCATGGAGCATATGAGATGTTCCAGGAGTTGAAGTTAATATTTCAAGCAAATGCCCGGATTGAGAGATATGAAGTCTCCAATAAGTTCTATAGCTGCAAAATGGAGGAGAACAGTTCTGTCAGTGAGCATATACTCAAAATGTCTGGGTATAATAATCACTTGATTCAATTGGGAGTTACTCTTCCAGATGATTGCGTCATTGACAGAATTCTGCAATCACTGCCACCAAGCTAAAAGAGCTTCGTGATGAACTATAATATGCAAGGGATGACCAAGACTATTCCCGAGCTCTTCGCAATGCTAAAAGCTGCGGAGGTAGAAATCAAGAAGGAGCATCAAGTGTTGATGGTTAACAAAACCACTAGTTTCAAGAAAAAGGGCAAAGGGAAGAAAAAGGGGAACTTCAAGAAGAACGGCAAGCGAGTTGCTGCTCAAGACTCAAACTTGCCTTTGTATTTCTTTGGTTTCTTTGGGGTTGACGCGGTATGGTGCTTTGTTGGGAAGCGGCGCTCCAGGGATGAGGTCGATTCGGTGCTCAATGCCTCGTAGTGGAGGTAGACCCGGAGGTAGCTCATCGGGGAAAACATCTTGAAATTCCTGCAATAGAGAAGATAACACCAAAGGTAGCTTGTGAGCCATAAAGAAAAAGGAACATGGACGAAAGGCGAGCGACTTACCAGCACCAGTGCCAGGCTATGAAAAAGAAGTCCCCTTCCCGCCAACATTTGGCGTCGAGGCAATGCCGCCGGCGCCCACGTTCTCCTCCTCCTCCATGTGCGTGGGCTCGGTGCTTGGCGCCCTTACCGGGGACGCCCCTCGGGGCAGCGTGTTCGATGGGGGCGGCGTGTTGGGAGTAGCCCTCTGCGGCTCCTCCTGCTGGTGCTCTCCTCCTGCGTATCTGGCAAGGTCAGCACCAAAGTGTCGTGCCCCTGACAGATATCGACAAGGGAGAGTGATGAACTTACGCCGGGGGCTGGGCCGGGGGCTGCTGTCCGGGCTGCTCAACACCAACAGTGGAGCCCTTGAAGTACCGGCCGGGGGCTGGCCGCCCGCCGAGGTCTTGGCCCTCTTCACTCTCTGGGCCAGCGTCTCCGCGTCCTTGTCAAGGTGAAAACAAGTCAAGACAGGCGACACAAATTGAAGATGCAGAGATGGTGGGAAGGAACCAGATACTTACTTGTCGTCCTCCTCCTCCTCTGCTGTTTTCCTCTTCCTCCTCGGGCTGAGGGATCCGTAGTCGAAAGTGACCCCCGCGTTGGCGTCTGCCGGAAGAGGGGAGGAGGGCGGAGTCTGCGGGCGCGTGGACGAAGAAGAAGCAGATGCCTTCTTCCTCGCTGCCGCGACCTTCACCACCTTCTTCGCCGCCACGGCCCTCGTCTGACGCGCGGCCTCCTCCGGGGATTTTGGCCACCACGCTGCCCTGACGAGCCATACCGGCTCGCCGGAAGCAGCCCATCCCAGGACTCGCCCTCTCCCTGTGGCCGGAGGGTCAATAGCCCTGGCCTCCTCCTCCTGCGATGACTCGTCGGCCGCATCCTCAATCAGAGGAGCCTCAAGGCTGGCGTTGCTGGTCGCCCCGGCGGCCTCCGCCCACCTGGAGAGCTCCTCCTCCTCCGCGGCCGTCGCGTCCTTATCCTCCACACCACGAGCGCTGCCGGCCTCCTCGGCAAGCTTCGCCTTCATCGCCCTGGCAGCGATGTAGTCCAGCTCTGCTTCGGCGTTGGCGTTGACATATCGCTCATGCTGGGTGTCGAAGAACTGCTGCACCTCGGCATCATCCGGCTCGGCCCAGCTCGGGTCAGGCCCATGCACGTTGTAGTCCGGCATCATAGTGATGATGTTGGTCCGGTGCGAATTGTTGCACAACGGGACCACTCCCGCCAGCAACTTGAACAAGGGCCCCTTAAAGACCTTGCCGGCCGTCGCAGTGACCCTCGCGACCTTGCCGGTCCGCTCGACCTCGCCGTCAGGGCCCACATCGAGTTGGAAAATTCGCTGGCAGAAATGGGCATGCCCCATTACCGTGAAGTTGTGGTCGAGGCCGGGGTGAAGCCGCATGATGTCGGCAGGGTTGGTAAAGAGCCAGGTTGGCCTCCCCTTGTTGTGCAGTGGGGCGATCCAGTGGCGGATGAAGTCCGCCCCGATCATCTCGAGGGTGAGCCCGGCCTCGGTGTGCCGAAGGATCCTGGTGGTGGTGACCGTGAGCTTTTCGTCATCAGCATCGACGTCACTCCAATCGCTTCTACGGACCAGCGGCGCCCGACGAACTTCGCGGAACGCCGGTGGGTCCTTCTCCTTGATCCAACACCACCGGCCCCGCCATTCTTCCCACCTCTCCTTCATGGCACCCTCCGGGTACGCTCCCTTGGACCTTGAGACCCAGGCGATGCAACCAGAGATGGCGCCCCCTGGTTGGATCCGAGGGGAGAAGTAGTCGCAAAAGAGCGCCGTGTTGGGGTGCACCCGGGCGAAGCCCTCGCAGAGATGCACGAAAAGGGCCATGCACGCCACCGCATTCGGGGTAAAATCCAGGAGGCGGAAGCCAAAGGTGTGCATGATGTCGCTGATGAAATCGGAGAAGGGAGGACAGAGCCCGCAGGAAAAATATTCGACAAAGAAGGGGTACCGATTTGGGGCAGCCTTAGCGCGTCGGCGGGGATGACGCGCGTGGCCGATGCCAAACTTCTCTCCCCCCGTCTTCACCCCCCCCCCCCAGGGGCCTGAAGGCTTCCCGAAGCTCCAACACGTCAATTGTCTAGGGGAAGAAGGCATACTGCGTCCGCTGCACCGCCAGTGCACTCTCCGGCATCCTTAGCCAACCCCTTGCCCTTGATGGATTTCGGTGCCACGGCGACCGGGGAAGAAGGGCGAGGTAGAGGGTGTCAGAAACGCAACGGCGGAAAGCAGGAGCAAGGCTTGGAGAAGAAGAGAAAGACGAGCGGAGGCTTTCGAGATTGGGATTGCGCGAAGGGTAAAAGGAACAGTGCGCTCGTGGTTATCCCTTTTTATGGGAAGCTGCGGGTTGCGCTGCCCATTTTCTGCGATGTGACGCATGCGTGTGGGAACCACCCCACACATGCCGCCCACGTCACGCGCACCTCTCCACGCCACGCCGCGCCGCGCGCGGGTCGAGGGAAGCGCAGCGCGCGAAAAGTTTTACCACGGTAAAAACCGCCCCGCCTGCCCGCGCACCGTTTTGGGCCTGGCCCAACAATGTGCTGCACTTATGTGTGGCCTAGGCCCGGGGGCTCCTGTCGGTTTACAAAAGGAGGGGCACACTTTTGTACCCCTTTACCTGTGCACGGGCAGTCGGAGCCGCGCCCACGGTCACACCAAGCAGAATAGGGGAGGTGAGCCAAGGTAAAACCGAAGCCCAAGATAACCAGAGCAACGCCAAGGCCAAGACCACAAAGAGCAGAGGGACGGACCTTGCCGGTGCAGCTCATCCCACACGAACAGAGCGAGCCACCCATGAAGCCCATGGTCTCCAACATCACATTGGGCTAGGGCTCCGGAGGCACCTCCATGGTGGCATGCAGATTATTGTGAAGACAAGGAACACTCAAGATCAGTTGAGGATTAGAAGACGACGACCCTCGGCAAGATCCTTGTCGAGGAAGGCCACCAGACCCCCGGCAAGGTCCTTGCCGGGGCTGACAGCGCGCCACGGCAAGACCCTTGCCGGGCCACCTGGCAAGGCCCTCGCCACGGATGCCAGCGGGGCCACCGCCAGGCCCGCACCAACCAAGTTTCCACCGCCGTTCTCATGCAGCTGCCAGCTCAACCACCTGAGCAGGCACCTGCGTGGCAACATGCAGCTCGCAGGCCAACTCGTCAAGCACATGCGTGGCGGCATGCAGATCTTCGTGGAGGCTCCACCACCGCGCCACCTCAGTTGCCTGCCTGCCTACATGGCACCGCATGCCTCACTGGCTAGGGCGCGTGTCGAAGCGAGGAGGAGCGGCGACGGACGGGACGGGCCTCGCTTCCGTCCCCGATAAAGTTAGGGGACACCTAAGCTACACATTAAATTCGTCTTGTCCTATAATACGAGCGAAAAGCTCATAGCATTGTGCGCCTTTCCACCTCCTGTGTGCCACTGGCAGCCCCTTTCGACTATAAAAGGAGACCCATGGCATACTTGAGAAGGATTCGGCTTTTTCGAACCACACAGTCAGCACAGCTAGTTCAAGAGCTCAAGAACTCTCTGAAATACACCCACCAAAGCAGGACTAGGGTTTTGCGCATCCTCACGGCCCGAACCTGGGTAAATGATCCTCGTGCTGGTTACTAATCCTGATCTTCTCGCTACCCTGCGCCCCGGCAACCGTAGTAGGAGTTCTTGTGATCCCATAGGTGTCGCTCCACACCGACACGATGATTCTCCACTTCACTCTGAAATGCTTTGAACTTTTCAAATGTTTCAGACTTGTGTTTCATTAAGTAGATATACACATATCTGCTCAGATCATTTGTGTAGTCAGAAAATAACGATACCTGCCGTGTGCCTCAACACTCATCGGACCGCATACATCGGTAAGTATTATTTCCAATAAGTCATTGGCTCGCTCCATTGTTCCGGAGAACGGAGTTTTAGTCATCTAGCGCATGAGGCATGGTTTGCAACTATCAGATGATTCATAATCAAGTGATTCCAAAAATCCATCCATATGGAGTTTCTTCATGCGCTTTACACCAATAGACCTAAACGGCAATGCCAGAAACATGTTGCACTATCATTATCAACTTTGCATCTTTTGGCATCAATATTATGAATATGTGTATCACCACGATTGAGATTCAATAAACCATTCACATTGGGTGTCTGACCATTGAAGATTTTATTCATGTAAACAGAATAACAATTATTCTCTGACTTAAATGAATAACCATATTGCAATAAACATGATCTAATCATATTCATGCTCAACGCAAACACCAAATAACATTTTTTAGGTCAACACTAATCCCGAAGGTAGAGGGAGTGTGCGATGGTGATCGTATCAACCTTGGAATCACTTCCAACACACATCGTCACTCCGCCCATAACTAGTCTCTGTTCATTCTGCAACTCCTGTTTTGAGTTACTAATCTTAGCAAATGAACCGGTATCAAATACCAGGGGTTACTATGAACACTAGTAAAGTACACATCAACAACATGTATATCACATATACCTTTTTTCACTTTGCCATCCTTCTTATTCGCCAAGTATTTGGGGTAGTTCAGCTTCTAGTGACCATTTCCTTTGCGGTGGAAGCAATGAGTTTCAGGCTTGGGTTCAGCTTTGGGCTTCTTCACGGGAGTGGCAACTTGCTTGCCATTCTTCTTGAAGTTCCCTTTCTTTCCCTTTTCCCTTTTTCTTGAAACTAGTGGTCTTGCTCTTTCTTGATTTCTACCTTCGCCGATTTCAGCATCGTGAAGAGCTCGGGAATCATTTTCGTCATCCCTTGCATATTATAGTTCATCACGAAGTACTAGTAGCTTGGTGATAGTGACTAGAGAACTTTGTCAATCACTATCTTATCTGGAAGATTAACTCCCACTTGATTCAAGTGATTGTAGTCCCAGATATTCTGAGCACATGCTCACTGGCTGAGCTATTCTCCTCCATCTTATACGCAAAGTACTTATCAGAGGTCTCATACCTCTCGACAGGGGCATGAGTCTAAAATACCAATTTCAGCTCTTGGAACATCTTATATGCTCCGTGGCATTTCAAAACATTTTTGAAGTCCCCGTTCTAAGCCGTATAGCATTGTGAACTAAACTATAAAGTAGTCATCATTACGAGCCTGCCAAAACGTTCACAACGTCTACATCTGCTCCTGCAACAAGTCTGTCACCTAGCGGTGCATCAAGTACATAAGTCTTCTGTGCAGCAATGAGGATAATCCTCAGATCACGGACCCAGTCCGCATCATTGCTACAATCATCTTTCAACTTATTTTTCTCTAGGAACATACCAAAAATAAACGGGGAGCTATATCGCGAGCTATCGATCTACAACATAATTTGCAAATACTATCAGGACTAAGTTCATGATAAATTAAGTTCAATTAATCAAATTATTTAAGAACTCCCACTTAGGTAGACATCCCTCGAGTCATCTAAATGATCACGTGATCCATATCAACTAAACCATGTCCGATCATCACATGAGATGGAGTAGTTTTCAATAGTGAACATCTCTAAGTTGATCATATCTACTATATGATTCACGTTCGACCTTTCGGTCTCTAGTGTTCCGAGGCCATGTCTGTACATGCTAGGCTCGTCAAGTTTAACCCGAGTATTCCGCATGTGCAAAACTATCTTGCACCCGTTATACATGAACGTAGAGCTTATCACACCCGATCATCACGTGGTGTCTCGGCACGACGAACTGTCGCAACGGTGCAAACTCAGGGAGAACACCTATACCTTGAAATTTTAGTGAGGGATCATCTTAGAATGCTACCGCCGTACTAAGCAAAATAAGATGTATAAAAGATAGACATCACATGCAATCAAAATATGTGACATGATATGGCCATCATCATCTTGTGCCTTTGATCTCCATCTCCAAAGCACCATCATGATCTCCATCGTCACCGGCTTGACACCTTGATCTCCATCGTAGCATCGTGGTCGTCTTGCCAACTATTGCTTCTACAAATATCGCTAACGCATAGTGATAAAGTAAAGCAATTACATGGCGTTTGCATTTCATACGATAAAGCGACAACCATAAGGCTCCTGCCAGTTGCCGATAACTTTAACAAAACATGATCATGTCATACAACAACATATATCACATCATGTCTTGACCATATCACATCACAACATGCCCTGCAAAAACAAGTTAGACATCCTCTACTTTGTTATTGCAAGTTTTACGTGGCTGCTACAGGCTTCTAGCAAGAATCGTTCTTACCTACGCATCAAACCACAATGGTGTTTCGTCAAGTTTGCTGTTTTAACCTTCTTCAAGGACCGGCCGCAGTCAAACTTGATTCAACTAAAGTTGGAGAAACAGACACCCACCAGCCACCTTTATGCAAAACTAGTTGCGTGTCTGTTGGTGGAACCGGTCTCATGAACGTGGTCATGTAAGGTTGGTTCGGGCCGCTTCATCCAACAATACTGCCAAATCAAAATAAGACGTTGGTGGTAAGCAGTATGACTATCACCGCCCACAACTCTTTGTGTTCTACTTGTGCATATCATCTACGCATAAACCTGGCTCTGATGCCATTGTTGGGAAACGTAGCATGCAATTTCAAACAAATTCCTATGCTCACGCAAGATCTATCTAGGAGATGCATAGCAACAAGAGGGGGAGAGTGTGTCCACGTACCCTCATAGACCAAAAGCGGAAGCGTTTAACAACGTGGTTGATGTAGTCGACCTTCTTCTTGTTCCGACCGATCAAGCACCAAACGTACAACACCTCCGAGTTCTGCACACGTTCAGCTCGATGACGTCCCTCGTACTCTTGATCCAGCAAAGTGTCCAGGGGGAGTTCTGTCAGCATGACGGCGTGGTGAAGGTGATGGTGAAGTGATCCATGCAGGGCTTCGCCTAAGCACTACGTGAATATGACCAGAGGCGTAAACTATGGAGGGGGGGGGGCGCCGCACACGTCTAACAATGTTTGTTGTGTGTTCTAGGCACCCCCTCCCCATGTATATATAGGTGGGAGGGGAGGTGAGTAGCCTTGGGGCACCCCAAGTAGGAGGAAACCTACTTGGGGGCCTCCTCCAATTCGGCCTCCCCTTTCCTTATCTCCGATGGGGGGAAGGAAAGAGGGGAGAGGGGAAAGGAAGGGGGAATCCTATTCCCTCTATTCCCTTTCCTCCTCCCCTTTTCCTTTCTCCACATAGGTCGGCTCATATGGGGGTGCACCAGCCCACTAGGGGCTAGTCTGTCCCGCCCTTGGCCCAATAAGGCCCATATCTTTGCCCGGGGGGTGCCCGGAACCCCTTCCGGTGACCCGATATGTACCCGGTACCCCCAGAACACTTCCGTTGTCCGAATACTATCGTCCTATATATGAATATTTGCCTCTCGACCATTTCGAGACTCCTCGTCATGTCCGTGATCTCATCCACGACTCCGAAAAACATTCGGTCACCAAATCACATAACTCATATAATACAAAATCATCATCAAACGTTAAGCGTGCGGACCCTACGAGTTCGAGAACTACGTATACATGACTGAGACACCTCTCTGGTCAATAACCAATAGCGGAAACTAGATGCTCATATTGGTTCCTACATATTCTATGAAGATCTTTATCGGTCGTACCGCAGTGACAACATACGTAATTCCCTTTGTCATCTGTATGTTACTTGCCCGAGATTTGATCGTCAGTATCTTCATACCTAGTCCAATCTCGTTACCAGCAAGTCTCTTTACTCATTCTGTAAGGCATCGTCCCGTAACTAACTCATTAGTCACATTGCTTGCAAGGCTTATTATGATGTGCATTACCGAGAGGGCCGAGAGATACCTCTCTGATACTCGGAGTGACAAATCCTAATCTCGATCTATGCCAACCCAACAAACACTTTCGGAGATACCTCTAGAGCATCTTTATAATAACCCAGTTACGTTGTGATGTTTGATAGCACATAAGGTATTCCTCCGGTATCCGGGAGTTGCATAATCTCATAGTCAAAGGAATATGTATATGCCATGAAGAAAGCAATAGCAATAAAACTTAATGATCATTATGCTAAGCTAACAGATGGATCTTGTCCATCACATCATTCTCCTAATGATGTGATACCGTTCATCAAATGACATCACATGTCTATGGCTAGGAAACCTAACCATTTTTTATTAACGAGCTAGTCTAGTAGAGGCTTACTAGGGACACGGTGTTTTCTCTATGTATCCACACATGTATCAAGTTTTCGGTTAATACAATTCTAGCATGGATAATAAACATTTATCATGATATAACACTACTGCAGGATGCTGCTAACGTGACACTATGATTAGAGAACCTTCGATGAAACTTTGTGCGATGCCATAATCGCAAACGGTGGTGTAAAAAACCCGTCAAAAATGGTGCAAAACGTTTGCGATGGCGGAGCCATCAAACACGGTTCAGATTTTAGTTGCGTGCGCGATGCAGGGCATACGGTTCGAGTCAACTAACTGTTTGCGATGAGGAGGAACAAAAGAAACGGGCAGCTAGATGGAGGTGTGTGCGATATACAACATACGGTTTACTCGGATGAACTGTTTGTGATTAGGCAAAACAAAATAAACGGTCATCCAGATCAAGGTGTGTGCGATATATGACATGCGGTTCACTCAGATGAATTGTTTGTGTTGAGACATGAGAACAGAAACGGTTCAACTTAACAAGATGTTTATGATACGTGACAAACAGGTCTATAATCATAAATGTGTGTGAAGACCGATAATAACACAGACGGCTGTTGCTAATAAGACGTGTGTGTTGTGCGATCGGATTGCATACATAACAACAACATACACACACACACACACACACACACACACTTATAAGGACATGCTTGCATAACCAAATTAAACATCCACTTACATAGGTGGCTACTACAACCATGGCATTTGCACACACCAATGTAAATTATTACATGCATAATTACATAGGTGGCTACTACACACATGACATTTCCACACACAAATAAAGTAAACTATATATTACATGCATGATTAACTAGCATAAACAATCATCTGATCATCATTTACTTCTTGTGACGCTTGCTATGCTTGTGGCTCGATCCGGGCTCGTCGATTTGGGTAACGAGGCACTTCCTCATGTCAACGATCCGCCTGTGTATCTCGTAGCATGTGTACACGCTCTTGGCCATGAACCTGAGGTGAGGTTCATCCAGTTGCTGCATCCAGGCCCTGTGCCAGGATAGGGGGCTTGTTCTCTGGTCATCCTGCTTCATCTTTTTGTAGAAGGGGTCGATGATGGCCGAGGCGAGTTTGACCAGGGAGTCCTTCTTCGTGCTGCCCCAAACCCTGTAGTGGTCACGGATTTCGACAAGGTTATTGCAGGCCAAGCCCATAACACTGAGCGCATTTACATCGTCTTTGGTTTCCACCATGGCGAACTTGTAGTCGGTGCTGTGGACACACCTATTGAAACAGTCGCAAGGCTCTATGGCCATGCAGTAGTGGTAGATGAGGACATGATGGCGCACGCACAACTGGGCGACGGCAACCTTCTTATATATGCCAGGACGACCGGCGGTGTACTGTAGGTCGCTGCCGACCACCTTGTACTTGCTTGAGCAAGCAACTGCTCAACGTTGTTGATGTAGTCGTCCACCACGGCCGGGTCGATGGTGTACACCATCGAGAGATCCATCTCCCTCGCGTGGGTCTCCACTCTATGCTCGCCGAACTCCATTGGAGCACCGGTGGACATCCCCTCTCTATGTGTCGTCGTGGATGTGCTTGTTGTGTTGTGGGGCGCGATCGAAAGGTTGAAGAGACTAAAGTTATAATGGCTGCGGGAATAAAAGGGGAAGCCGGACGGCCAGGAATATCGGCAGGCCCTGATGGTAGTTCTAATTTGCAGCACCTAACTCCATCGTGTCGCACATAACTGCATCGCGTGGCAACGCGCACGGTACAACCACATGCATATAGGGCCCCTGACGTGATCGTGCGCATGCCCAACCACTGGCAGAGCGAGTGTGGAGGGACGCGAGCAGAGCACTCCATGGTCGCCTCAACGGTGAGCAACCATATATATATATATGCATATAGCTGTTGAACGCGCAAGGAAAAGCTGTCCACAAACCGAGCGCGCCGACGAACGCGAGCAGAGCACGCCAACGGATGTGATAGAGCGTGCCGGGGCGCCTAACAGCAAGCACAGCGCGCTGCGGCGCCTAACGGCGAGCAGAGCTTGTCGAGGGACGCAAGCAGAGGCCGGCGCAGTGATACGTGCCAAATAAGATGAACTGTGCGAGCGATGTCGGAGACATCAAGCACGAATCAGATTAGAGTTGTGTCTGTGATACGTGGCATACAGTTGATCCATTCAAGCTCTTTGTGATGGAATAAGCCGTGTGTGTTATGGGCAAATGCTTGCTGGTATATAACATTAAATTTAACCAAAAAGTGTTAATGCATGTTACAA
This sequence comes from Aegilops umbellulata, assembly GCA_032464435.1. NCBI lineage: Eukaryota > Viridiplantae > Streptophyta > Magnoliopsida > Poales > Poaceae > Aegilops > Aegilops umbellulata. The sequence continues at coordinate 221,564,489 of CP136058.1, read as the reverse complement.
AAATTATATAGCTGGAAACTATGTTCAAATACGACTCCAACGATATAATCTTTGGCGACATGCATTCGTATTTTATTAGTTAAATCCTACTTATAAACCAGGACGGGGGTATAGTAGGTAATTAAATTGCAAAAAAAATTGTTTATTAACTGTATGTGTGCGTGTCCTCTCGCATGTCTTGTCACCCCGGTGCCGTAGACGGCTTACAGCGCAAGCTTGCGCAGTGCGCGGGGGCCTTCTTTTGGACAAACGGTGGCGCCAATGAATCGTTGGTGAGCCTGTTCCCGCGCAACCTCACAGGTTCCTGCACAAGCTTCCCGCCCGACTCGGTGAAATCCCTCAAAATCCCAATGCTTATCGGCCTGCTATAAAAACCCTCACAGTCGGTGATTCCTGCGTCACATTTTCCCCTCCCTCCCTGTAGCTTATCTTGTCTGCTTCTCCCAGAATCACCAATGGCACCGGTGCGTCATCGGTGCTCAACCACTCCGCCGTCATTAGAGGGCAGCTCCAGCTGGGAGGCTACACTGCGGCGGCGGCGCAGTCTCTGGTGTAATGTAGTGCGCGTGGCGTCCCTGTTGGGTGTGCGCGGAACACCCACCACACGCTCCGCCGCCGCTACCCGTCGGCAGCTGTTGCCGGCCGCCGTTGCCACCACACCACCGTTGAAAGCAAGGGCCATCTCCCGCTCTGCCACCGCGGCTCGAGGGAGGGAGGTGGCCGTCATGGCCCCCACCCCACTGCCGACCACCGTGGCCATCACCCGCTCCTCCACCATGGCCCGAAGGTGGGAGGTGGTGGTCGTGGCCTCCACCCCATCGTCGGCCGCCGGGATTATCACCCACTCCGCCATGGCGGCCCGAAGGCGGGAGGCGGAGGTGGAGGCCCGCACGTGCGTCAGCGACCTTGCGCACTACATCGAGTTCCTGCGGGAGGAGGAGGAGCGCCTCGTCGAGCATGCAAAGAGCCTTACTGCAACCGTGGATGGAGCACACGCCGATGCAGAGGTGAGGAATCAGGAGATCTACGAGCAGTCCGGCTGCTTCGAGAGGGATCGTCTGGAGCGGCAGTGGGCGTTCGAGCTGGCGAGCGTCGCTGAACATGCAGCGGCGGCAGGCAACGTATTGCATTTGTCCAGCTCGTCGGTAGGCTCCTCCTCCTCCTCTGCCTCTTACTGAGCACGCTCGGCAGAGGAGAGGCTGCCGGAAGTAGCACAAAGTCCCTCCGTGGTAGTAGTAGTATTTACGGGCTATTTTGTTTGGTTCATCTGACTATAGATGTGTGGTCGAACTGTACAACGTACTTAAAATTAGCTAGTATATATAGTTGAACTAGCTACTTCAGTACGTGGTTGGCAACAATTGGGGGGAAGTTTGGCCGGTTCAGCTGTCGAGTTGAACTGTTTGTATAAATTAAGAACGACTGCTTAATCTATGAATGAAATCTATGCTTAATTACTAAATTTTAGTTGCAAAAATTAGATAGTGCTAGTGATTTATAGCTGCATATTTTGACAAATCGCACTGTTACAAGGATTGACAAATGGCAACGTTACAAGATCAACAAATGCAAATATTTCCAGTTTGACAAATGGCAACACACCCAATATGACAGATGCAGATCTTACCAAATTGTTTGTACGTGTTTGCACACGGGTCATCCAAAACAACTGTTTGCGTTGAATGGATGCACAAATCTTGTGATGCGTATTTTCCCTCGACATAAGGGGGAAGACCGTAGCTCTCACTTTGCATACAGGTGTTCTATCTAAAATGTTTGCGATCAAGAGCTCCACAAATCCTGCGTGGCACATTTTCCCTTGGCTTCCTGGGGAAGCTGTCGGTTTGCATATGGGTGTTCTAACTAAAACATTTTCGATGAGTGTTTTATATTTAAAAACCGAATTAAATTGGGGAAACCGAATTAAACCTGGGGAAGCTGACAATTTTTTTACCACGACATGTTGATGCCGCTCCATGATAGCATACCAAGTTTCTTGAATTTCACGCGAGTTTTGCATTTACTAGAATTTAAAAGCCATGTACACGGGTACGTCGACGTCCTAAACAAACGGTTTAAAACCCCTTTCCGCGATGGCATTTGGAACCGTCACAAAGTGAGTGTGGGTGATAGGGGGGTCCTTCCCACACGACCCAGAAATCGTCGGGGATAGGCCCTCGTGGGACCCAGGCTGGGGCCATGTGCGATCGGGCGAGGCATGGAAACCCAATCATTACCTTAGGTATGTACATCCCACAGGGTGAATCCCAGAAATCATTTCCGTAGGTATGTACATCCCACATGGTGAACCCAGAAATCATTTCCGCAGGTATGTACATCCCACACGGTGAATCCCAGAAATCATTTCCGTAGGTATGTTCATCCCACATAGTGAATCCCAGAAATCATTTCCATAGGTATGTACATCCCACACGGTGAATCCCAGAAATCATTTCCATAGGTATGTACATCCCACACGGTGAATCCCAGAAATCATTTCCGTCGGTATGCTCATCCCACACGGTGAATCCCATAAATCATTTCCGTAGGTATGTACATCCCACACGGTGAATCCCAGAAAATCATCTCCGTCGGTATGTACATCCCACATGGTTCTTTGTGTGGAAACGTGTGTGCAAGGTCGCCTAACACAAATAGTTCGCTGCCGGAAGCCGTGTGTGATTGTTAGTTGATCGAACACGCCTAGTTTCTAGAAACCGTGTGGGATGTTTGAGTTCATCGCCCACGGTGCTGTCTGAGTAACCGTTTGCAATGGAAATCCCCAATAAGCAGGGTAATTAGCCTATTATTGATAATCCATGTACTAATCCAACTTATATTTCTTATAAAACATGCCAGATATTTCATATTCGTATAAAAGCAACCAACATTTCATAATCGAATTACATCATATAGCTTCGGCACTCAGTTACGCCATTACACAACAGCACCAAGTTTCACATGCAGCATCAAAACCTTTGGAAAGTAGCATCATACATGGTAAATAGACAAATGAATCTCATCTGGGAAACTTCAGAAGCGGAAGGCACATATTGAGCCTTCAGTGATGTTGAATGTCCTTGCAACTTTAGGACAGTGGCTATGGATAATTGCCCACCCAACCTTCGTCCTCTTCGCAAGACTTTAATATTGTACCGTGGGTGTTAAATGAATATCTTCCTCTCCTCTTGACCATGCAGGTGGTTTGAGAGGTAATCATCGGTGAACTGCTTTGAAAAGTACGGAAAACAAAGCTATGCATAAATTGCTGTTGTAAATTTTGAAATGGCGCAAGGGGTAAAAACAAGGTAAAAGAGTTGGTACCATCCTATAGTTGACTGATGTCTTCTTCATTGTGCAAACAAGGATCTTGCTATTATTCGTCGCAAGTTTCTTCATCCTAACAATCTTTCTAAGTTTCTTGACTTGACTGATATTCATGGACATCTCATTTCCCCATATGCAAAATGGGTCGAACAGTGGGTCTAAGCCTTTGACAGCAGGACCTACATGTGCAAGACCAAATTGTAAGAAACCTAAATATTAGAATGATTCCTGCAAGTGCACAATAATGTGCTATTAGCCAAAGGACCCTGCTTGAACAAACCTCGATGGTAAACCGCAGTGTCTCCCATTGTTTCCCTGCAACACACATAAGGAAGATCTTGATCAGGTTAACTGAGAGTTGCCATACTATCAGTAGAATATGTATTGAGTACAGCCAAATTCTATTGGTGTCACATCCATAACAATACAAAATTGTACCCACAGCAAATGAAAATCAAATTGCAGAACTGAACCAAACACTTAAATGGACAGCAGACCAAATGAACCAAAATAGTTAACTGAGCACGGCATTGCAGAATAGAAACATGTACTAGAAGATAAGACAGTTAACAAAACAAAGGATGCTTGAGAACAGTACTACGAAACGTAGCAATTGTTGGACCAAAGTGTTAACTGAACATTACATTTCAGAGGACCAAACTGTTAACTGAACATCAGATTGCATATTAACATTACAGAGGACAAATCACTAGAAGACACTGGCGGTGGCCTCGAGAGAACATCACGAATTGTATTTTAAAGTAGACAACCACGCGGCAGTGTCGACGGTGTCCTCGAAGATGAGGTGCTCCTCCAAGATCTGGCGGTCGACACACATGTCAGCCATAGCGACCTCGTTCGCGCATGCGGCCGCATGCTACTCAGCTCCACGTTATACTGCGTGTAAAAGGGCTGTGGGCGGCGCTTAATTGGAGGAGGGGGCAGTGATTTTGGTGGAAGGTGTCGCTCCGTCAGTCGGGGCATGTGGGACGGGAAAGGAGGAGGATGGTGTGCGTGGGGTGTGGATTACCTGACCATATCGACGAGCCCGCGAAGCAAGAAGAAGGGTCGGCGACGAGGAGGCCGTGCAGCAAGAAGAAGGGTCACCGGCGAGGAGGCGGCGCTGCAAGAAGAAGGGTCGCTGGCGAGGAGGCGACGCTGCAAGAAGAAGGGTAGCCGGCGAGGAGCCGGCGCTGCAAGAAGAAGGGTCACCGGCGAGGAGGCTGAGCTGCCAGTAAGCTTTAGTGAAGGTTTGAACTTGGAAAGCAAGGAGGAACAATGGAAATGTGGCTTTTGGTAGGAGGGAGGGGCGGGGAGATAGATATTTCCGCGGTGGCAAAAAAATTCGCTCGGTGCCACGAGAAACTGGCGCGCAAGTGTGGTTCAAGCGGGGGCGGTGGACTATAGACGATGAAGCTTCCTGCGTAAGCTAGACAAGACGGTGCACGAAGATATTTTATATCGCATCCCACATGATTCTTTCTAGTAAACTGTTTGTGGTATACCTGATTTTTTTCATTATGTTTTGAAAGACAAAATGGTGTTACGGAGGGAAAGGATGGTGTTTGAATTGTTATAACATTTACATACAATCAACATGCAACTAGTACATGAGTGTCGTGTTTAAATTTGGAATTATTCCGGGTTCGTTCGGCATTTTTATGCATTAATTGAGTTTTTGGGCATTTAATGTGCATAATTCAAATTTGAACTACAAGCACATGCTCCAATGCAGCAAAGTTTGCTGAAAAATCACATGTGTGTCTATGGGTGAATTTATTGGTCCCATGCAAGAAATGGGAATAAAATTCAATCATCTGGGTATCGTGGCTCAGCCGGAATGATTGAGAAACTAGGTTTTTTAATTCCTGTAAATCCAAAACACTGCTGAAAATCATGAAACTTGGCATGGTGTGCTGAAATGGCACCAACATGCTGCAGTATTTTTTTGGCCGAATTGGGACAAGCTTTGGTGTAAGCTTCTTGCAAACCGGAGCTTCCCTCAAGAAGGCTCCCGGTTCCGAGAGGGAACGTGTCACCTCCGTGTGCGAAACGACATACGTACACTGCATTCTCCCGCCTTAATTTCTTTCCACTGGAGGGTTAGTCCAAATAGAAGTATCATGCTAAATTTTGGAATTATTCCGTGTTCGTTTGGCCTTTTTATACATTAATTGAGTTTCTGGGCATTTAATGTGCATAATTCAAATTTGAACTACAAGCACGTGCTCCAGTGCACCATAGTTGTTTGAAAAATCACATGTGTGTCCTTGGGTGAATTTCTAGGTCCCATGCAAGAGATTGGAGTGAAATTCAAACATCTGGGCATCGTGGCTTGGCCGGAAAGATTGAGAAACTTGGTTTTTTAGTTCCTGTAATTCCAAAACACGCCCGAAAATCATGAAACTTGGCATGGTCTCATGACATGGCACGAACATGCTTCGGTAATTTTTTGGCCTAATTGGGACAAGCTTTGGTGTAATCTTCTTGCAAACCGGAGCTTCCCTCAAGAAGGCTCGTGGTTCCGAGAGGGAACATGTCACCTCCGTGTGCAAAACGACATACGTACACTGCCTTCTCCCGCCTTATTTTTTTGCACATCCAGATTAGACCAAATAGAAGTACCGTGCTAAATTTTGGAATTATTTCGGGCTTGTTTCGCCTTTTTTATAAATTAATTGACTTTCTGGGCATTTAATGTGCATAATTCAAATTTGAACTACAAGCACAAGCTCCAGTGCACCAAAGTTGTTTGAAAAATCACATGTGTGTTCTTGGGTGAATTTCTAGGTCCCGTGCAAGAGATTGGAGTGAAATTCAAACATCTGGGCGTCGTGGCTCGGCCGAAAAGATTGAGAAACTTGGTTTTTTTAATTCCTGTAATTCCAAAACACGCCTAAAAATCATGAACTTGGCATGGTGTCATGACATGGCACCAACATGCTGCGGTAATATTTTTGGCCGAATTGGGACAAGCTTTGGTGTAAGCTTCTTGCAAACCGGAGCTTCCCTCAAGAAGGCTTGTGGTTCCGAGAGGGAACGTGTCACCTCCGTGCGCGAAACGACATACGTACACAGCTTTCTCCCGCCTTATTTTTTACACAGCCAGATTAGACCAAATAGAAGTACCGTGCTAAATTTTGGAATTATTCTGGGTTCGTTTGACCTTTTTTATATATTAATTGAGTTTCTGGGCATTTAATGTGCATAATTCAAATTTGAACTACAAGCAAATGCTCTAGTGCACCAAAGTTGTTTGAAAAATCACATGTGTGTCCTTGGGTGAATTTCTAGGTCCCATGCAGGAGATGGGAATGAAATTCAAACATCTGGGCGTCGTGGGTCGGCCGGAAAGATTGAGAAACTTGGTTTTTTAATTCCTGTAATTCCAAAACACGCCTGAAAATCATGAAACTTGGCATGGTCTCATGACATGGCACCAACATGTTGTGGTAATTTTTCTGTCCGATTTGCGAAGGCCCACACATTAACAATCAACAAAGTCATTTTGGAACAAGTGTCGTCACGTTACAAATCGGACACAGAAGTATTATTGAAACCGTGGGCGTTCGACTTACCAATTACGTGCGGCCACGCGTCCCCTTTTTTTATTGGCTAGGAGGTGTCGTGCGGGGTAGCTATTTGAGTACGAGAGGCGTGCGATCAGACCCCTGCACATGCTCATCGGGAGGAGAGCCCTTTGACCGCTACCCGCCGCGCACCTCACTCCCAGCGTCTCCATTAATGGCGCCCGAGCACCTATTCTACGGCGTGGCTATATGTCTCACTGGACAGAGATTTAAGAGAGAAAAATGAAAATCTAAAAAGAGTGTTTTGCACGGATCTTGATGTAAGATCCGACGGACCTATATAGCATCGACTGCGACTTATAGAAAGCATGATGAATATAAGGACGATGATAGTGGATAATAATTCTCTTACATATTTAGAAACATAATTTTAAAAAGCCACAAGCGGAAACGCCCGAAATACACAAGGGCAAAACAAGAAGGAAGACAATGATCTGGCTCGCTGATCTCTACTATCTTGATGTGTTGCTACAGGCCGCGGGAACTAGTCTCCGCGGCGAGCGGCGACGAGCTCTTTCTTGTCCTCAAGATGCTTCTTGAGTGCATCCACGGATTCCTCCACCAGCCTTCTGCGCTCGATGCGCAACTTGTTATTCTCGTCCATAAGTTTCTTGACAATGACGCCGGTCCTCTTCAACAAGGCAGTGGTTTGCTGCTGCTGCTACGCACTTCCGACGATCTTCGCCCTCAGCAGGTCGCGCTCGGCCCGGAGCTTCACATTGCTCTCATTTAGTTGCCGGATGACGTTGGTAGAGTGTTCAAACGAGGCTTGCAGGTCGTCCTGCAACCTCGCCCGCCTAGAGATCTAATCCATCTGACTATGGACGAGGGCATGCATGCGCCTGTAAGAGTCCTCGCCTGCCCGCGAGCCATTTTCCCAGGCCGCCGCGGCAAGGGAGGACATCTCTGCTACATTCGCAGCGCGGCAGGACATCTCTTCTGCTTCCGCGGCGCGGCCGGACCAGTCTGCTACATCCACGGCGCGACGGGTCCTCCGTGCTGCTTTGGTGGCGCGGCAGGACCTCTCTGCTGCTATGGCCGTGCGACGGGACATGTTGGCTACTATCGTGGCGAGGTGGGACATCTCTCGTGCTCCCAATTCCAGGCTCACCTCTCCCTGGTGGCAATCTCTCGACCCAGAACTCAAGCTGGCCATAGCGGACGCAAGGGAACGATGATGAGTGACTTGTTTGTTTTTGAATTTTTGTGGATGAGGAGTTGAGGAGAAATGTGCAGTCATCTTGGAGTAGTAGTATTTATAACTGCGTAGTAATACGCTCCTAAGTGGGAAACCGTTTAGGTTTTGATTGGTGTGAACAGGTTTGCAATTTGGAATGTGACGGGATGCATGCTCAAAATTTACTGACGGTTATAAGTGCGACACTATTCCCGGAAGGCGTAACGTGGGCATGTACGCCTTCTCGGCCGCGTACGTGGCGTTTGCACCATAGGGTGCTCCGCAATAGGAAATGTCAGCACACGTCTTTGAATTTGAATGGGTGTGCCCGTCTAGCGCACACACATTGATCTATCTAACTATTTCAGTTTGTTGTGGCTAATCGCAAACAATTCATCCATGTGAAGTGTCTGCCATCAATCGCAGATACTTTGATCTGGCTTACCCGTTTCTGTTCTGTTGCCTAATCGCAAACATTTAATCCTTCTGAAGCGTATGCCCTCAATCACACACACCTTGATCTGGCTGACCATTTCTTCTGTGTTGCCTAATCACAAACAGTTCATCCGAGTGAACCGTACGCTGTATATCGCACACACCTTCATCTGGCTGCCCGTTTCTTTTGTGTTGCCTAATAACAAACAGTTCATCTAGTGAACCCTATGCTCTATATCTCACAGGCCTTCATCAGGCTGCCCGTTTCTTTTGTTCCGCCTCATCGCAAACAGTTCATAGGACTCAATTGTATGCCCTGGATCGCACACGCAACTAAAATCCGAACCGTGTTTGATGCATCCTCCATCGGAAACGTTTTTACCTTTTTTATGGTTTTCATACAGCACCGTTTGCGATTATGGCATCGAACACAGTTTCTCAAAGGGTCTCTGATCGTAGTGTCGCGTTAGCAGCATCCTGCAGTAGTGGTATCTCAATGTTTGCGGCCGAGTGACGGTGGCAGGGTGTTTGAAATTCATTCCCATTTCTTGCATGGGACCTAAGCATGCGACCAAGGACACATATTTGATTTTTCAACCAGTTTATATGCACTAGAGAATGTGCACCTAGTTCAAATTTGAATTATGCACATAAATGCCTGGAAAACCAAGTTAATGTATAAAAATGTCCAAACGAACCCCGAAAAGATCCAAAATCGAACACAACACTCCTTTTGTTCTATGTTGACACTCGAAATTTTTTGAAAGCAATAAGAGGCAACGGATATCGTTTTGTCCCCAAAGGTGGCACGTTCCCTACCGAAACCATCACGCTTGTTGTGATAAGCTCTGGTTTGTGAGAAGCTTATACCCAAACCTGCCCCAAATGGGACAAAACTTTTACCACGACATGTTGATGCCGCACAATGATAGCATGCCAAGTTTCATGAATTTCAGACGAGTTTTGGATTTACTAGAATTTAAAAACCAGGTATCTCAATGTTTGCGGCCGAGTGACGATGGCAGGGTGTTTGAAATTCATTCCCATTTATTGCATGGGACCTAAGCATGCAACCAAGGACACATATTTGATTTTTCAACCAGTTTATATGCACTGGAGAATCTGCATGTAGTTGAAATTTGAATTATGCACATAAAATGCCTGGAAAACCCAGTTAGTGTATAAAAATGTACAAACAAACCCCCCAAAAAATTCCAAAATTGAACACAACACTCCTGTTGTTCTATGTTGACACTTGATTTTTTTAAAGCAATAAGAGGCAACGAATATTGTTTCGTCCCCAAAGGTGGCACGTTCCCTACCGAAACTGTCACGCTTGTTCTAAGAAGCTTTGGTTTGTGAGAAGCTTATACCCAAACCTGCCCCAAATGAGACAAATTTTTTACCATGGCATGTTTTTTTGAGACAAAGACTGTAAGGGAACCCCCCATACAATATAATTGGTGCAACAAACCCAAATTACAAGTACCATGCCTTGAACCTGGGTGGGTGGGAAGGCATCAACCCCTTCCACCACTAGGCTATGCCTTAGTCCGCTTACCACGGCATGTTGACGCTCCTCCATGATAGCATGACAAGTTTCATGAATTTCAGACGAGTTTTGGATTTACTAGAATTTAAAAACCATGTATCTCAATGTTTGCGGTCGAGTGACGGTGGCAGGGTGTTTGAAATTCATTCCCATTTCTTGCATGGGACCTAAGCATGCAACCAAGGACACATATTTGATTGTTCAACCAGTTTATATGCACTGGAGCATGTGCATGTAGTTCAAATTTGAATTATGCGCATAAAATGCCTGGAAAACCCAGTTAATGTATAAAAATGTCAAAACGAACCCCGAAAAGTTCCAAAATTGAGCACAAAACTCCTGTTATTCTATGTTGACACTCGAATTTTTTTAAAGCAATAAGAGGCAACGAATATTGTTTCGTTCCCAAAGGTGGTTCCCTACCGAAACCATCACGCCTGTTGTGAGAACCTCTAGTTTGTGAGAAGTTTATACCCAAACCTGCCCCAAATGGGAAAAAAATTACCACAGCATGTTGATGCCGCTCCATGATAGCATGCCAAGTCTCATGAATTTCAGACGAGTTTTGTATTTACTAGAATTTAAAAGCCATGTATCTCAATGTTTGCGGCCGATTGACGGTGGCAGGGTGTTTGAAATTCATTCCCATTTCTTGCATGGGACCTAAGCATGCAACCAAGGACACATATTTGATATTTCAACCAATTTAAATGCACTGGAGCTTGTGCATGTAGTTCAAATTTGAATTATGCGCATAAAATGCCTGGAAAACCCAGTTAATGTATAAAAATGTCCAAACGAACCCTGACAAATTCCAAAATTGAACACAACACTCCTGTTGTTCTTTGTTGACACTCGAAAAATTTTGAAAGCAATAATAGGCAACGGATATCGTTTCGTCCCCAAAGTTGGCACATTCCCTTCCGAAACCATCACGCTTGTTGTGAGAAGCTCTGGTTTGTGAGAAGCTTATACCCAAACCTGCCCCAAATGGGACAATTTTTTTACCACGGCATGTCGATGCCGCTCCATGATAGCATGCCAAGTTTCATGAATTTCAACCGAGTTTTGGATTTACTAGAATTTAAAAACCAGGTATCTCAATGTTTGTGGCCGAGTGACGGTGGCAGGGTGTGTGACATTCATTCCCATTTCTTGCATTGGACTGATACGTCTCCAACGTATCTATAATTTTTGATTGCTCCATGCTATATTATCTACTATTTTGGACTATATTGGGCTTTCTTTTCCACTTTTATATTATTTTTGGGACTAACCTATTAACCGGAGGCCCAGCCCAGAATTGTTGTTTTTTTTGCCTATTTCAGTGTTTCGAAGTAACATAATATCAAACGGAGTCCAAACGGTATGTGCCGGGGAAAAACTGGCTCCACGAGCACCTATGGGGACGGAGCCCCATTCGGTTCGGCGGGGGGCGGAGGTCGCACGAAGAGCAGATCGAGGCGGGGCACACGAACGGTTTTTACCCAGCTTCGGAGCTCTTCGGAGAGATAATACTCCTACTGCTGCTTTATGGTTTGTATTGAGTTCTTGCTCGGGAGCGCTGAGTGCTACAATACACTCAAGCAGCTAACGAGACCGAGCGTTCCTCTGTTCGTCCTCCTCCTCCATGTTGTGCATGGGCCTCCTTTTATATGCTCAAGGGGTCTCCAACAGGTGGCAACGTGGGCAAGGGCAAAAATGGAAAGGTGCTGTGGTAGGTACAGCTATCTACACAGTGTATCATACCTAACCCTGACGGCAGGGGACAAGGGCATTAAATGCCTATCTACGTCGCCCAAACAGTGCAGAAAAGGGACCGTCAGGGATGCCACCGCTCGCCACGATGGCGATCTTGTCAGTGCTTCTTGCCACGGTGCACCCCTGGCTGCATAGCCTCCCGCCACATGCACCTGGAAGGGTCCCAGAGCGACACATTGGTGGATGTGCTGGAGCGCGGGTACAGAGTGGTTGCTTCCCGCGGCAAGCGCCTTGCCGCGGTCGTTGTCTTGTCGCGTCCGGAAGCTTGTCGCTCGCCGGGTCCTGCCGGGACGCGTGGCGCGTCGCGGCAAGTCCCTTGAGATGCTTTGGTTGGCCTTCCCGGCAAGCTCCTCTCGCCGGGGCTTGGTGCCTTGAGTGACCTTCCCGGCAAGCTCCTCTTGCCGGGGCCTTGTCTCCTTGGCTTAAATACTTTGTTCTTGAATGGCTCCAAAGGTACCAAGTAGGTCCTTGGCGGTCACCTGGCAAGCCTTGCCGCGGGGTGCTGCGACTGCCCGTGCACAAGTTCGGGATACTAGGGTACCCCTACTCTAGTACACCGACAGGCGCCCCCGGGCCTGGGCCATACACGGTGCCGAGCGCTGTTGGGCCAGGCCCAAAACAGGGCACGGGCATGCGCGGCCTGGGTCACGTCGCATCTGACTCCGTATCCACCGCGCCCTCCCCGAACGGCAAGCGTCAATCGCGGCGTCGTGGGAGAAATCATGGGTGGTTTCTTCATCTAGAAAGGCGGAACGTCCGCCCCCTCCTTCCTTATAAGCAGGGGAAACAGGGGCAGACCGCCCATCCGCCCGTTGCTACTCCAGACTCGAAAATCTCAGTCGCTCCCCTTCTTCTCAAAGCTGAAAGAGAGCAGCGCTCCGCCCCCATCGCCACCAGCACCACCAACGCCGTCACCCTCCCTCACCACTCTCGCCATGGCTCCGAAAGCCGAGAAGGTGAAGTCAGCCGAGGCGCATCGGCTCGCGGCGCTGCGAAAGGAGCGGGTAGTCTTCCCTCCTAGGCTTGCCGCAGCGGAGCTGAAGGAGTTCTACTACCTCTTCTGGTCGACGGGGACGCAAGCGCACCCGCGCACGAAGGTATTCCCAGCCACTGCTCAGGAGAAGGCTCCCACGGGGTACCCTGTCTTTGCCTTGTTCTTCTACTGCGGGCTCTGCCCGCCCTTTTCTGAATTCTTCTGTGACATCATGAACACCTACGGGCTCCGCCTCCTTGACTTCACCCCCAATGTTGTCCTAACCATGGCAGTTTTCGCACATCTCTGCGAAAACTTTGTCGGAGTCCACCCAAATGTAGCCCTCTTCCGCCACTTCTTTTCACCTCGAGTTGAGAAAGGAGAGCCTCTATCCGGCGGAATCGCCTGGATCTCAAAGGCCGGCAAGAAGGATGCTTATCTGGATGGAGAGTTCCGCAGCAAGTGGGAGGAGTGGAGGGCGGACTGGTGCCTGATTGTCGAGGAGAACCCGCAGCCGTTTACCGCCCAACGCGAAACTCCAGTAGTGTGCGGCAGTGATTGGAGTAGCTTGGCCCCGGAAGACGATAGACTGAAGATTGCCGTCGCCAGGATCCTACGCCTCAGGCTTGCCGGGCTTACTGTAGGAGCGGTTGGCGCAGATTTCCTTCACCGCCGCATCGCCCCCCTGCAGGAGAGGAGGAGACCCGCCTGGGAGTTCCAGAACGCGGCGGATATCATGAGGCTGCGGCCAGGCCTCAACTTCAACTTCACTGTCCTGGAGCTCACCGCGATGCTCCAGGAGCTGTTCAAGTACGACCCCCAGCATCCCGAAGTGTCCAGGTTGCCGAGGGGCGTCGTTCCGCTGTGTAACAACTCCTCGCTCGACCGCATCCGTGCAATGATGCCGCTGTGCGACTCACATGGAATTGACCTAGCCTAGATAGAGCCTGCAGACGATGTCGTGCGGGCGTTCTTCGATAACTTGGTAGAAGTGCCGGTCGACGCCGATGAGCAAAGGGGCCTCACCCGGGACACCACCGACGATGAGCTCAAGCGCATCGCCACCAGGCTGGAAGAGGCGGCGGCAGCCGCAGCTGCGGGCGAGTTTGGGTTCACCGTGGAGGAGGCGGAGGCAGCGGAGGCGGCAAGCCTTGCCGAACGAGAGGAACTCGCCGGCGAGGATAAGTCCGCCAGGCATGACGTCGGGCCGAGTGGGCCCGCCGAGGATTCGAGCAGCTCGTTGGAGATCAGCTCCTCTTCCTCTTCGTCTTCGGGCAGCTTGCCGCAAGCAGAGCCCCCGGCTCCACCAAGAAGGCGTCTTCGCAAGGCCGGGGACGTAGCGGAGCGGCGAACGAGTCAACCCCCGTCGCGCCACACGACGCGCTCCACCGCAGCAAGTTCTGTTGCCGTGGAAGCACCTCACGCTGCAGCGTCAACTAGAGCGGGGTCCTCCCGGTCCGCCGCTCCAGCTCCTGCCAAGAGGCCAAGGGGTCCTACTCCTCCGCCTCCTCGCGCCGGAGGTGGGCCAGGCTTTGACTTCTCCGCGCTCAGCTCCGACGAGGAAGAAGAAGAGTAAGATTCTTGTTGTACTTGTATGTCTTGTCTTGTATCTCATTTGCTTTACTCTGAACTTATTCCTTTTTAGGACTCTGGCCCAAAGAGCGGCAAAGAGAGCCAAGGTCCCGGTGATTGTCATCGAGGACGATCCCACCGTGTCAGCAGGGGGTGCACCCGAGGCAAACTTGCCGGACCCGGCAGCTGCTCTTCAGAGCAGCCCCCAGCGTAAGTATACGGTTTGCTTCCCGCTATTGGTCGCGCATGGATACTCTTTGTTTGCTGATATCTGACTGTTGGCTTGTGTAGGAGCAGAGCAGCCCCACCAGGAGCGCCCGGAGGTCACCCCTGACGTGCCACCTGCTTCGACTACGCCGCCAAGGGAGAGTTCTCCGGCAAGGGAGGATCCTCCGACAAAGGAGAGCTCTCCAGCAAGGGGGAGCTCTCCGGCAAGGGAGGAGTCTCCGGCAAGGGACAGCACCAGCGGTCCTATGGTGGTGGAGACCACAACTGCAGAGCCCAGTGCAGGTAAACCTCTTGCTTCAAAACTTCCCTTGGGTTCTTCTTCTTTTGATCTTCTTTTTGGATATTAGCTTGACTTTTCTTCCTTTTCCGGCCGTCAGATCCATCTACTGCGGAGCCGATGGAGACCGAGGTTGTTATTGATGATGCTGCCGCCATCGAAGAAGCGGCCGGCGCTGATGATCCCGCCGGCGAGGAGGCCGCCAAGGCTGCCGCCGCAGCAGCTGACGAGGGGTCTGGCGATCGTACTGACGACCGTGAGGCCGCAGGAGCGACAGGCGCTACACCGACCGCCGATCCTCCCGCCGCTGCCGCAGCGTCATGCTCCGAAGAGCCCCAGCCAGGCGTCTACTTGAAGGCCGGCGATGGCGTCTTCATCAACCTCCCCTGGGCGTCAACGTCTAGGGCGCCAGTCGAAGGAGAAAGCTTTGATGTGGAGGTGCTTGCCTCCGCTGATGCTGGTCGACGCGCCAAGCAGCAGCAGCGACGAGCCTGAGGAGGAGCGACTGCTGCGGAAGCCGCTGTCGCTTTACCGCGCTCGACAAGCCAAACTGGAGTCCCGCGAAGCGCTTGTCGCGAAGGCGGGGGTGGACATGGAGAAGAGCGCGGAGGAGCTCCGAGGTCTCAACCAGGCAGCTCTCCGATCGCTGGCGGCGGAGCGTGAGCAGCTCGATGAGGCGCAGAAGGCCTTCATCCTCGAGAAGGCAGAAGTTGCAGAGCAACAGCGGCTTGCCGCCGAGGAGCTGTCTGCGTGGGAGGGCGAGTTGGTGCAGCTGAAGGCTAGCCTGGACAGCCACGAAGAGGAGCTTGCTGCGCGCGAGCAAACACTCAACGGAGCCCTTAAGGAAGCAAGGGACGCTGCCGTAGCTGCCGAGGCCGCCAAGAAGGAGCTGCAGACGAAGGTGGCGCAGCTGGAGGCTGATCTCAAGGCGGGCGGTGAAGAGCTTGCCGCGCTCAAGCATGAGCGTGAGAAGGACGCCTACACCTTCGGCGAGCTGCAGGGTCGTCTCGCCGAGAAGATCAAGGAGCTTGCCTCCGCCAAGGACTCCAACTCCGATCTTGAGCTGAAGCTGGCTACTTTGACCAAGACGCTGGACCGCGCCAGGAAGCAGGAGGCGGCCTTGAAGAAGGAGATCAAGGCCGACAAGGCGCTGCTGGAGAGCATTGCCGCCACCCAGAACGATTTTAGAGGAACTATGGAGCGGTGGACGGAGGGTCTCGTGAATGCTGCCGCAGACATCGACAAGGAGCTGGCGCAGCTGGGGATGGAGGATCTTGGGTATCCCTCCGATGAGACCCTCCCATCCAGCGCCAAGCTCACCCTGTTCTTCAAAAGCGTGGCGACGATCCTCCAGCGACTCCGGGAGAGGATCCCAAGGCAGCTGGCCGACGAGTCGCGCAAGATCTGCGCAGGAGCTCTTCAGAAGGTGTTGGTGAAGGTGGCCTTCCGCAACCCGGGTCTCAACCTCACCAACGTCCTCAGATCCCTACCGGCGGAAGCTGATCTGGAGGCGCTCAAGGACCTTGTCGCACCCATTGTGGACAAGGTGAGCGGAATCAAGAGGGTTGAGGGCGATCGCGTGGACTAGGCCGCCCGTTTTCTTCTTTTCTTGTCGCCGCTGATCATGTTATGAAAACAGTCTATCAGAGTCGCGACAAGCTATCTTGTAATATAACTCTATCTTGGGTCATGATTGCAATGTTATTCCCTTTACTTGATTCCTTCCTTTGTATGTTTTTGCCCTACGCTTTTAGGGAACTTGCCGGCGTAGGCACCTTTGCCGCGAGCGCTGAGTGCGGGACGTCAGCAGTCTGCTGGCGGTGCCGTTACCGACAAGAAACCTTGTCGCGACTAGTCCCAGCTCGCTTAAGTTGTTGAGCGAACTCGAAACAAAGTAAGGGCGCGACTCTAGTCACAGCACACTTAACCTGTTGAGCGAACTCGAAACAAAGTAAGGGTGCAACTAGCCACGAGCTGGTTCCTCCGCGCACAGGGTTTCCATACAAAGCGTGGTCGTTCAAGGGAGATAACTTAAAAAAATCTGATTGCTCAAACTTTGGCGACTTCGCTTTTCTGTTGTTTGCTCTCCGGCAAGGCGAAACTTTCTTGAACGACACCAGGTTCACACCATTATCTTCTCCTCCCCCCCGGCAAACTTGTGGGCGAGAGGAACCTTCCTTTCCTTGAGAAAAGAGAGAAGAGAAAATAATGGTATGGAGCCTTATGCCTCGTTATTGCTTACCGGGGTCTGACGGTGCACAAAGTGTTAGATAACTCATGCAAAAAATAAAAAGCATGAACTTGACAAGATGTGCGGAGCACATGAGCTTTATTTATGCACAGGGTCTGCGCCTGGCTTTGTACAAAGGATCACATGCAACAGCGGCAAGACTTGTACAAAAGGTGGTTGCCGGAACAGGGTCCGACAACCGCGCCTTACGGGTAAAACTTACGAAGATGCTCGATGTTCCAGGAGTTGCTCACCGGAATGCCATCTTCGGTCTCAAGGCGGACAGCGCCAGGCCTAGTGACTCGTTTCGCCCGATAAGGGCCTTCCCACTTCGGCGTCAACTTGTTGGAATTCTTGGTGGAATGAACGTGCAGAAGAACAAGGTCGCCTTCCTTGAGACTTCTGGTGTTAACTTTGCGGCTATGGTAGCGGCGCAAAGCTTGCTGGTAGCGAGCAGCTCGCACAGCAGCCCGAAGACGGTCTTCCTCAAGGAGCAGCGCGTCATCTTCTCGCAGCTGCTCTTGCTCAAGCTCATCATAAGTGAGCACTCGAGGTGACCCATATACGAGTTCCGTGGGGATAACTGCCTCTGCTCCATAGACTAGAGCGAAAGGTGTCTGGCCAGTGGTTCGATTTGGTGTCGTCCTGATCGACCAAAGAACCACCGGCAGCTCCTCAATCCAGTTTCTTCCGCACTTGTGCAGCCTGTCAAAAGTCCTGGTCTTGAGTCCACGCAGCACTTCACATTTGCCCTCTCCACTTGACCGTTGCTCCTGGGGTGAGCAACAGAAGCGAAGCAGACCTTGGCGCCAAGGTCTTGGACGTACTGCATGAAGGTGCAACTCGTGAATTGCGTACCATTGTCGGTGATGATCCTGTTAGGGATCCCGAAGCGGCAAACAATCGACCTGAAGAACTTGACTGCTGACTGTGCTGTCACCTTCCTCACTGCTTCCACTTCCGGCCACATTGTGAACTTGTCAATTGCATCGTACAAGTACTCAAAGCCCCCGACTGCTCGGGGGAAGGGGCCGAGGATGTCGAGCCCCCAGACCGAAAATGGCCAGGATAAAGGGATCGTCTGGAGAGCTTGAGCTGGCTGGTGTATCTGCTTGGAATGGAACTGGCACGCTTCACACTTGGTTACTTGTGCAGTTGCATCCTGGAGGGCTGTCGGCCAAAAGAAACCTTACCGGAACGCTTTGCCGGCAAGTGCTCTGGCGCCAATGTGGTGACCACATATGCCTCAATGTATCTCTGCCAACAGCTTCTGTCCATCTTCCCGGTGAATACACTTCAATTTCACACCGTTGTGTCTTCTTCTGTACAGTTCATTGTCGACGAACTGGTACATACTAGACTGCCGGGCTACTCTTTCCGCTTCTTCTTACACTTCGGGAAGTTCTCCTGTCTGAAGGAAACGGACGATCTACTGTGCCCATGCTGGAGCTTGTGGCTCGACAACAAGGACTAAAGGCATATCTGCTGCTGCGGGAACATCTGCTTCTACGGCAAGAACCTGCGGCTCAGCCGGAGCTTGACGTTCCCCGGCAAGCTTGCCGGAGCAAAACTTGTCGGGAGCGTTTGCTTCAAGGAAACAAACCCTGGGACTTGTCGGAGCAGACTGCTTCTCAGCACTCTTGGTGTTGATCTTGGGGACCTTTTTGGCGGCGGCTTCGGGAAGCTCTGCCGGAAAATAATCACCAGAAATCAACTTCCTCTTCTTGCACTGTCTAGTTGATGGCGTAACAGACGGTTGAGTCAGCTTGAGCAGAAAGATCCCTGGTTCCACAGGTAACTTAAATGCTGCACACTTTGACAGGCCATCGGCGATGTCGTTCTGAGCTCTTGGAACATGTTCCATCTGTAGGCCGACAAAGTGCTCTTCTAGCTTCCTCACCTCATCAACATAAGCTTCCATCAACGGACTCTGATAATTCTTGTTCACTTGGCAGACGACAAGATGCGAGTCACCCCTGACAATGAACTTCTTGATCCCAAGGTCTGCCGCGATCCTGAGGCCGGCAAGCAATCCTTCATATTCTGCAGTATTGTTTGTTGCTTGCTCCTTGGGAAAGTGCATCTGGACTACGTACTTGAGGTGCTCTCCGGTGGGTGCGACAAGCAGCACGCCAGCACCGGCGCCTTGCAGCGAGAAGGCACCATCAAAGTGAAGGAAATATGCCCTAGAGGCAATAATAAAGTTACTATTTATTTCCTTATATCATGATAAAGGTTTATTATTCATGCTAGAATGGTATTAACCGGAAACATAATGCATGTGTGAATACATAGACAAACAGAGTGTCACTAGTATGCCTCTACTAGACTAGTTCGTTAATCAAAGATGGTTATGTTTCCTAACCATGAACAAAGAGTTGTTATTTGATTAACGAGGTCACATCATTGGTTGAATGATCTGATTGACATGACCCATTATATTAGCTTAGCACCCGATCGTTTAGTATGTTGATATTGCTTTATTCATGACTTATACATGTTCCTATGACTATGAGATTATGCAACTCCCGTTTGCCAGAGGAACACTTTGGGTACTACCAAACGTCACAACGTAACTGGGTGATTATAAAGGAGTATTACAGGTGTCTCCAATGGTAGATGTTGGGTTGGCGTATTTCGAGATTAGGATTTGTCACTCCGATTGTCGGAGAGGTATCTTTGGGCCCTCTCGGTAATGCACATCACTTAAGCCTTGCAAGCATTGCAACTAATGAGTTAGTTGCGGGATGATGTATTACGGAACGAGTAAAGAGACTTGCCGGTAACGAGATTGAACTAAGTATTGGATACTGACGATCGAATCTCGGACAACTAACATACCGATGACAAAGGGAACAACGTATGTTGTTATGCGGTCTGACCGATAAAGATCTTCATAGAATATGTAGGAGCCAATATGGGCATCCAGGTCCCGCTATTGGTTATTGACCGGAGACGTGTCTCGGTCATGTCTACATTGTTCTCGAACCGTAGGGTCCGCACGCTTAACGTTACGATGACAGTTATTATGAGTTTATGCATTTTGATGTACCGAAGGTTGTTCGGAGTCCCGGATGTGATCACGGACATGACGAGGAGTCTCGAAATGGTCGAGACATAAAGATTGATATATTGGAAGCCTATGTTTGGACATCGGAAGTGTTCCAGGTGAAATCAGGATTTTACCGGAATACCGGGTGGGTTACCGGAACCCCCCGGGAGCGATATGGGCCTTAATGGGCCTTAGTGGAAAGGAGAAAGGGGCAGCCCTAGTGGCCGCGCGCCTCCCCCCTTACCTAGTCCTATTAGGACTAGGAGAAGGTGGCCGCCCCCCCCCCCCTCTCTCTTTCCCCCCCTTGAGGAATCCTATTCCAACTAGGATTGGGGGGGGAATCCTACTCCCGGAGGGAGTAGGACTCCCTGGCGCGCCACCCCTTGGCCGGCCAGCCCCTCCCCCTTGGCTCCTTTATATACGGGGGCAGGGGAGCACCCTAGAACACACAAGTTGATCTACGGATCGTTCCTTAGCCGTGTGCGGCGCCCCCTTCCACCAAATTCCACCTCGGTCATATCATTGCAATGCTTAGGTGAAGCCCTGCGCCGGTAACACATCAAGATCGTCACCACTCCGTCGTGCTGACGGTACTCTTCCCCGACGCTTTGCTGGATCGGATCCCGGGGATCGTCATCGAGCTGAACGTGTGCTAAGAACTCGGAGGTGCCGGAGTAACGGTACTGTGATCGGTCGGATCGCGAGGAGAACGTACGACTACTTCCTCTACGTTGAGTCAACGCTTCCGCTTCAGTCTACAAGGGTATGTAGACAATACTCTCCCCTCTTGTTGCTATGCATCACCATGATCTTGCGTGTGCGTAGGAAATTTTTTGAAATTACTGCGTTCCCCAACAGTGGCATCCGAGCCTAGGTTTTTATGGTTTGATGTTATTTGCACGAGTAGAACACAAGTAAGTTGTGGACGATACAAGTCATACTGCCTACCAGCATGTCATACTTTGGTTCAGCGGTATTGTTGGACGAGACGATCCGGACCAACCTTACGCGTACGCTTACGCGAGACCGGTTCCCTCGACGTGCTTTGCACATAGATGGCTTGCGGAAGACTGTCTCTCCAACTTTAGTTGAACCGAGTGTGGCTACGCCCGGTCCTTGAGAAGGTTAAAACGGAGTCTTTTGACAAACTATCATTGTGGTTTTGATGCGTAGGTAAGATGAGTTCTTGCTTAAGCCTGTAGCAGCCACGTAAAACTTGCAACAACAAAGTAGAGGACGTCTAACTTGTTTTTGCAGGGCATGTTGTGATGTGATATGGTCAAGACATGATGCTAAATTTTATAGTATGAGATGATCATGTTTTGTAACCGAGTTATCGGCAACTGGCAGGAGCCATATGGTTGTCGCTTTATTGTATGCAATGCAATCGCGATGTAATGCTTTACTTTATTACTAAGCGGTAGAGATAGTCGTGGAAGCATAAGATTGGCGAGACGACAACGATGCTATGATGGAGATCAAGGTGTCGCGCCGGTGACGATGGTGATCATGACGATGCTTCGGAGATGGAGATCACAAGCACAAGATGATGATGACCATATCATAATCACTTATATTGATTGCATGTGATGTTTATCTTTTTATGCATCTTATCTTGCTTTGATTGACGGTAGCATTATAAGATGATCTCTCACTAAATTATCAAGAAGTGTTCTCCCTGAGTATGCACCGTTGCAAAAGTTCTTCGTGCTGAGACACCACGTGATGATCGGGTGTGATAGGCTCTACGTTCAAATACAACGGGTGCAAAACAGTTGCACACGCGGAATACTCAGGTTATACTTGACGAGCTATGCATATAAGATATGACCTCGGAACACAGAGACCGAAAGGTCGAGCGTGAATCATATAGTAGATATGATCAACATAACGATGTTCACCATTGAAAACTACTCCATATCACGTGATGATCGGTTATGGTTTAGTTGATTTGGATCACGTGATCACTTAGAGGATTAGAGGGATGTCTATCTAAGTGGGAGTTCTTAATTAATTTGATTAACTGAACTTAAACTTATCATGAACTTAGTATCTGATAGTATCTTGCTTGTTTATGTTGATTGTAGATAGATGTCTCGTGCTGTTGTTCCGTTAAATTTTAATGCGTTCCTTGAGAAAGCAAAGTTGAAAGATGATGGTAGCAATTACACGGACTGGGTCCGTAACTTGAGGATTATCCTCATTGCTGCACAGAAGAATTACGTCCTGGAAGCACCGCTAGGTGCCAGGCCTGCTGCTAGAGCAACACCAGAAGTTATGAACGTTTGACAGAGCAAAGCTGATGACTACTCGATAGTTCAGTGTGCCATGCTTTACGGCTTAGAACCGGTACTTCAACGACGTTTTGAACGTCATGGAGCATATGAGATGTTCCAGGAGTTGAAGTTAATATTTCAAGCAAATGCCCGGATTGAGAGATATGAAGTCTCCAATAAGTTCTATAGCTGCAAGATGGAGGAGAACAGTTCTGTCAGTGAGCATATACTCAAAATGTCTGGGTATAATAATCACTTGATTCAATTGGGAGTTACTCTTCCAGATGATTGCGTCATTGACAAAATTCTCCAATCACTGCCACCAAGCTACAAGAGCTTCGTGATGAACTATAATATGCAAGGGATGACCAAGACTATTCCCGAGCTCTTCGCAATGCTAAAAGCTGCGGAGGTAGAAATCAAGAAGGAGCATCAAGTGTTGATGGTTAACAAAACCACTAGTTTCAAGAAAAAGGGCAAAGGGAATAAAAAGGGGAACTTCAAGAAGAACGGCAAGCGAGTTGCTGCTCAAGAGAAGAAACCCAAGTCTGGACCTAAGCCTGAAACTGAGTGCTTCTACTGCAAGCAGACTGGTCACTGGAAGCGGAACTGCCCCAAGTATTTGGCGGATAAGAAGGATGGCAAGGTGAACAAAGGTATATGTGATATACATGTTATTGATGTGTACCTTACTAATGTTCGTAGTAGCACCTGGGTATTTGATACTGGTTCTGTTGCTAATATTTGCAACTCAAAACAGGGACTACAGAATAAGCGGACACTAGCAAAGGACGAGGTGACGATGCGCGTGGGAAATGGTTCCAAAGTCGATGTGATCGCAGTTGGCACGCTACCTCTACATCTACCTTCGGGATTAGTATTAGACCTAAATAATTGTTATTTGGTACCAGCGTTGAGCATGAACATTATATCTGGATCTTGTTTGATGCGAGACGGTTATTCATTTAAATCAGAGAATAATGGTTGTTCTATTTATATGAGTAATATCTTTTATGGTCATGCACCATTGAAGAGTGGTCTATTTTTGATGAATCTCGATAGTAGTAATACACATATTCATAATGTTGAAGCCAAAAGATGCAGAGTTGATAATGATAGTGCAACTTATTTGTGGCACTGCCGTTTAGGTCATATCGGTATAAAGCGCATGAAGAAACTCCATATTGATGGACTTTTGGAGTCACTTGATTATGAATCACTTGGCACTTGCGAACCGTGCCTCATGGGCAAGATGACTAAAACACCGTTCTCCGGAACTATGGAGAGAGCAACAGAATTGTTGGAAATCATACATACGGATGTATGTGGTCCGATGAATGTTGAGGCTCGTGGCGGATATCGTTATTTTCTCACCTTCACAGATGATTTGAGCAGATATGGGTATATCTACTTAATGAAACACAAGTCTGAAACATTTGAAAAGTTCAAAGAATTTCAAAGTGAAGTTGAAAATCATCGTAACAAGAAAATAAAATTTCTACGATCAGATCGTGGAGGAGAATATTTGAGTTACGAGTTTGGTGTACATTTGAAAAATTGTGGAATAGTTTCGCAACTCACGCCACCCGGAACACCACAGCGTAATGGTGTGTCCGAACGTCGTAATCGTACTTTACTAGATATGGTGCGATCTATGATGTCTCTTACTGATTTACCGCTATCGTTCTGGGGATACGCTCTAGAGACGGCCGCATTCACGTTAAATAGGGCACCATCTAAATCCGTTGAGACGACGCCTTATGAACTATGGTTTGGCAAGAAACCAAAGTTGTCGTTTCTTAAAGTTTGGGGCTGCGATGCGTATGTGAAAAAGCTTCAACCAGATAAGCTCGAACCCAAATCGGAGAAATGTGTCTTCATAGGATATCCAAAGGAAACTGTTGGATACACCTTCTATCACAGATCCGAAGGCAAGACTTTTGTTGCTAAGTTCGGAAACTTTCTAGAGAAGGAGTTTTTTTCGAAAGAAGTGGGTGGGAGGAAAGTAGAACTTGACGAGGTAACTGTACCTACTCCTTTATTGAGAAGTAGTACATCACAGAAAACTGTTTCTGCGACACCTACACCAATAAATGAGGAAGCTAATGATGATGATCATGAAACTTTAGATCAAGATACTACTGAACCTCGTAGATCAACCAGAGTGAGATCCGCACCAGAGTGGTACGGTAATCCTATTCTGGAAATCATGTTACTAGACCATGATGAACCTACGAACTATGAAGAAGCAATGGTGAGCCCAGATTCCGCAAAGTGGCTTGAAGCCATGAAATCTGAGATGGGATCCATGTATGAGAAAAAAGTATGGACTTTTGTTGACTTGCCTGATGATCGGCAAGCAATTGAGAACAAATGGATCTTTCAGAAGAAGACCGACGCTGATGGTAATGTTACTGTCTACAAAGCTCGACTTGTCGCAAAAGGTTTTCGACAAGTTCAAGGGATTGACTACGATGAGACTTTCTCACCCGTAGCGATGCTTAAGTCTGTCCGAATCATGTTAGCAATTGCCGCATTTTATGATTATGAAATTTGGCAGATGGATGTCAAAACTGCATTCCTGAATGGATTTCTGGAAGAAGAATTGTATATGATGCAACCGGAAGGTTTTGTCGATCCAAAGGGAGCTAACAAAGTGTGCAAGCTCCATCGATCCATTTATGGACTGGTGCAAGCCTCTCGGAGTTGGAATAAACGCTTTGATAGTGTGATCAAAGCATTTGGTTTTATACAGACTTTCGGAGAAGCCTGTATTTACAAGAAAGTGAGTGGGAGCTCTGTAGCATTTCTAATATTATATGTGGATGACATATTACTGATTGGAAATGATATAGAATTTCTGGATAGCATAAAGGGATACTTGAATAAAAGTTTTTCAATGAAAGACCTCGGAGAAGTTGCTTACATATTAGGCATAAAGATCTATAGAGATAGATCAAGACGCTTAATTGGACTTTCACAAAGCACATACCTTGACAAGATTTTGAAGAAGTTCAAAATGGATCAAGAAAAGAAAGGGTTCTTGCCTGTGTTACAAGGTGTGAGATTGAGTAAGACTCAAAGCCCGACCACTGCAGAAGATAGAGAGAAAATGAAAGATGTTCCCTATGCTTCAGCCATAGGCTCTATCATGTATGCAATGCTGTGTACCAGACCTGATGTGTGCCTTGCTATAAGTTTAGCAGGGAGGTACCAAAGTAATCCAGGAGTGGATCACTGGACAGCGGTCAAGAACATCCTGAAATACCTGAAAAGGACTAAGGATATGTTTCTCATATATGGAGGTGACAAAGAGCTCACCGTAAGAGGTTACGTTGATGCAAGCTTTGACACTGATCCGGACGATTCTAAATCGCAAACCGGATACGTGTTTACATTAAACGGTGGAGCTGTCAGTTGGTGCAGTTCTAAACAAAGCGTCGTAGCAGGATCTACATGTGAAGCGGAGTACATAGCTGCTTCGGAAGCAGCAAATGAAGGAGTCTGGATGAAGGAGTTCATATCCGATCTAGGTGTCATACCTAGTGCATCGGGTCCAATGAAAATCTTTTGTGACAATACTGGTGCAATTGCCTTGGCAAAGGAATCCAGATTTCACAAAAGGACCAAACACATCAAGAGACGCTTCAACTCCATCCGGGATCTAGTCCAGGTGGGAGACATAGAGATTTGCAAGATACATACGGATCTGAATGTTGCAGACCCGTTGACTAAGCCTCTTCCACGAGCAAAACATGATCAACACCAAAACTCCATGGGTGTTAGGATCATTACAGTGTAATCTAGATTATTGACTCTAGTGCAAGTGGGAGACTGAAGGAAATATGCCCTAGAGGCAATAATAAAGTTACTATTTATTTCCTTATATCATGATAAAGGTTTATTATTCATGCTAGAATTGTATTAACCGGAAACATAATGCATGTGTGAATACATAGACAAACAGAGTGTCACTAGTATGCCTCTACTAGACTAGTTCATTAATCAAAGATCGTTATGTTTCCTAACCATGAACAAAGAGTTGTTATTTGATTAACGAGGTCACATCATTGGTTGAACGATCTGATTGACATGACCCATTATATTAGCTTAGCACCCGATCGTTTAGTATGTTGCTATTGCTTTATTCATGACTTATACATGTTCCTATGACTATGAGATTATGCAACTCCCGTTTGCCAGAGGAACACTTTGGGTACTACCAAATGTCACAACATAACTGGGTGATTATAAAGGAGTATTACAGGTGTCTCCAATGGTAGATGTTGGGTTGGCGTATTTCGAGATTAGGATTTGTCACTCCGATTGTCGGAGAGGTATCTCTGGGCCCTCTCGGTAATGCACATCACTTAAGCCTTGCAAGCATTGCAACTAATGAGTTAGTTGCGGGATGATGTATTACGGAATGAGTAAAGAGACTTGCCGGTAACGAGATTGAACTAAGTATTGGATACTGACGATCGAATCTCGGACAAGTAACATACCGATGACAAAGGGAACAACGTATGTTGTTATGCGGTCTGACCGATAAAGATCTTCGTAGAATATGTAGGAGCCAATATGGGCATCCAGGTCCCGCTATTGGTTATTGACCGGAGACGTGTCTCGGTCATGTCTACATTGTTCTCGAACCGTAGGGTCCGCACGCTTAACGTTACGATAACAGTTTATGCATTTTGATGTACCGAAGGTTGTTCGGAGTCCCGGATGTGATCACGGACATGACGAGGAGTCTCGAAATGGTCGAGACATAAAGATTGATATATTGGAAGCCTATGTTTGGACATCGGAAGTGTTCCAGGTGAAATCAGGATTTTACCGGAATACCGGGTGGGTTACCGGAACCCCCCGGGAGCGATATGGGCCTTAATGGACCTTAGTGGAAAGGAGAAAGGGGCAGCCCTAGTGGACGTGCGCCTCCCCCCTTCCCTAGTCCTATTAGGACTAGGAGAAGGTGGCCGGCCCCCCTCTCTCTCTTTCCCCCCCTTGAGGAATCCTATTCCAACTAGGATTGGGGGGGGGGGGGGAATCCTACTCCCGGAGGGAGTAGGACTCCCTGGCGCGCCACCCCTTGGCCGGCCAGCCCCTCCCCCTTGGCTCCTTTATATACGGGGGCAGGGGAGCACCCTAGAACACACAAGTTGATCTACGGATCGTTCCTTAGCCGTGTGCGGTGCCCCCTTCCACCAAATTCCACCTCGGTCATATCGTTGCAGTGCTTAGGCGAAGCCCTGCGCCGGTAACACATCAAGATCGTCACCACGCCGTCGTGCTGACGGTACTCTTCCCCGACGCTTTGCTGGATCGGAGCCTGGGGATCGTCATCGAGCTGAACGTGTGCTAACAACTCGGAGGTGCCGGAGTAACGGTACTGTGATCGGTCGGATCGCGAGGAGAACGTACGACTACTTCCTCTACGTTGAGTCAACGCTTCCGCTTCAGTCTACAAGGGTATGTAGACAATACTCTCCCCTCTCGTTGCTATGCATCACCATGATCTTGCGTGTGCGTAGGAATTTTTTTGAAATTACTGCGTTGCCCAACACAAAGTACATCAGCCACTCTTTGCTTGCTTCCTCGACGGGGATGCTCGTTTCTGGAATTTCTTCATCTGGTGTTGGCGTCCACTCTGCTATGAATTCTGCCAATGCTCTGCTTTGGATAGTTGAAGTGCTCTCAAACTTGAGGCCAAAGCTTGACAGTTCCAGTGCCCACTCAACAATCCTGCCTGTTGCTTCTGGATTCTGCAGTATCCTCTTCAGCGGAAAGCGAGTGACAACCGTGATCTCATGTGCTTGGAAGTAATGGCGCAACTTTCTCGAGGCCATGACAAGGCCGAAAAGCAATTTCTGCACACCAGAGTACCTTGACCTAGCCCCCTGCAGAAGGGAACTGACAAAGTAGACTGGGCGCTGCACCATTTTCTTCTGTATCTCCTCGGGCGCTTGCGCAGATCCATCTTTGCCGGGACCAGAGCTTGTCGGGGAAGCCCCCTGCTTGTCACTGGATGCGCTTGCCGTGGTTGCTGGCTCATCATCTGCCTCCCTCTCTGCTACTAATGCAGCACTAACCACTTGATTGGTTGCCGCCAAATATAGCAGCAACTTCTCTTGTGGCTTAGGTGCGACAAGTATTGGAGTGGAGGACAGGTATCTCTTCAAGTCCTGCAGCGCATCCTCCGCTTCCGGAGTCCATTTCATTGGACCTGCCTTTTTCAAAATTTTGAAAAACGGCAGGGCGCGCTCAGCCGACTTAGAGATAAACCTGCTGAGAGCCGCCACGCAGCCGGCAAGTCTTCGTACATCCTTGACACGCTTCGGTGGTTCAATCTGCTCAATGGTCTGGATCTTGTCGGGATTGGCTTCAATTCCCCGCTGAGACACGAAGAACCCGAGAAGCTTGCCGAAAGGGACTCCAAACACGCACTTCTCGGGGTTGAGCTTGAGGCTGATCTTGCGCAGATTTGCAAAAGTCTCTTCTAAATCTTGGATCAGAGTTGCTTTGTCCCTGCTCTTGACCACTATATCATCCATGTAAGCTTCCACATTTCTGTGTATTTGTGGCTCAAAAGCAGTGTGGACTACCCTTGCAGATGTTGAACCAGCATTCTTCAAACCGAAGGGCATCCGTACGAAACAGTACGTGCCACATGGAGTGATGAATGCGGTTTTCTCCTCACCCTCTTCTGCCATGAAGATCTGATGATATCTTGAGTATGCGTCAAGAAATGAAAGCAAGTCACATCCGGCCGTGGAGTCAACAATCTGGTCAATGCGCGGCAAGGGAAATGGGTCTTTGGGACAAGCTTTATTGACATCGGTGAAGTCGATACAAAGCCTCCATTTCCCGTTCGCCTTGCGCACGACTACAGGATTGGCCAACCACGTGGGATGGAGCACTCCTCTGACGAGGCCTGCTGCTTCCAACTTCTTGATCTCTTCTGCGATGAACTCTTGGCGCTCCACTGCTTGCTTCCTGACATTCTGCTTGACGGGCCGCGCATGAGGACAGACGGCAAGGTGGTGCTCAATTACTTTCTTGGGAACACCGGGGATGTCAGACGGTTGCCATGCAAACACATCGACATTCGCCCGCAGGAAAGTAATGAGCGCGCTTTCCTATTTAGGGTCAAGGGTGGCACTGATGGTGAAAGTACCACCAGTGCCGTCCTCCTTGGCGGACACCTTCTTGGTCACTGGCGGAGATGCCATCGTCTTCTTACACTTGCCGGTGGAGCTCGATGGTGCGTCCTCGACGGTAGCGCAGCACTCCGAAGAGGTGCGCTTGTCGGAGTGGGCATCAGAACTCTTGCCGGACTTGGTCTTCTTCTTCCCCCGGGAGCTTCAGCGGCAGAGCGGGCATCAGAACTCTCGCGATCCGTTGCGGCTGCTGCTTCCCGGTAGATCTTGTCGGCACAGATAAGAGCATCTTTCTTGTCGCCAGGGACATTGATGACACTTATCGGGCCTGGCATCTTCAGCATATTGTACGCGTAGTGAGAGGCCGCCATGAACTTGGCGAGCGCTGGACGGCCGAGAATTCCGTTGTAAGGCAATGGAAAATCGGCAACGTCAAAAGTGATCCTCTCAGTCCTGAAGTTCAACTCGCCGCCAAATGTCACCGGCAGCGTGATCTTCCCCTTCGGCTTGCTCCTTCCCGGGTTGATTCCTTGGAATGTGCCGGTCTCTTCGAGCTCGCTGTCAAGGACTTGGAGTTTCCAAAGCACAGCGGAGGAGATCAGGTTCAAGCCGGCCCCACCGTCAACTAGCATCTTAGTGACCTTGAGGTTGTGGATAGTTGGTGAGACCAACATCGGCAAACACCCGACAGCAGTTGTGCGATCAGGGTGGTCCTCAATATCAAAGATGATAGGTGTGCTGGACCATTTCAGAAGCTTGCGTGACTCAACGGGTGGTTCTACTACATTGACTTCCCGCACCCACTGTTTGAGTTGGCGGTGTGAAGTATGCAGAGAAGCACCGCCGTCAACGCACAAGACCTTAGTGGATTTCTGGAACTCCTGCTCGCTGGTCTCGGCATCATCCATGTCTTCGTCGTCATCGTCATCTTCATCCTTGTCGCGGCCGCGGGGAGGTCTGTCGCCTTGCCGCTGCTTGGCGTTGCCGCGGCGTCCTCCCCGGCCGGTGCGCTTTGTACCGGATCCTCCAGCCCCTCCTTGGGCTTTCTCCTTGTCACGTCGCTCGTATTCGGCCTTTTGCAGCTTGACAAGCTGCTCGACCTTCTTGCAGCTCTGGAGGTCATGGCCCTTGGTGCGGTGGATCTTGCAGTACTGCTTGTTGGTGCCGTCCTACTTGTCGGCGGCCGCCACAGCCTGGCAGATGGTGCATGCGGCAACCTCCTTGTCGGAGCTACCAGTCTTGGCTGTCTTGGCGCCACCTTCGTTGCCGGACTGCTCAACAACTAGCACATCTTTGCCTTTCCTCTTCCTATTGTTCCGCCGCCGGTTTTTGTTTGCCGGGGCAGCATCATCGCTGTCAGATCCTCCTGTTCCTATATTCTCTCCGGGGAGTTTCCTCCCTTCCTCAGCACGTGCACATCTGTCGGCCAGGGCATACAGCTCACTAACTTCTCTGATCTTGCACATCGCCATCTCCTCCCGCATCCTGCGGTTACGCACGTTCTGGTGGAACGCACTGATGACCGCGGCAGGGTGGACGTCTGGGATGTTGCGTTGCACTTGGCTGAATCTCTGGATGTAGTTGTGCAAGGGCTCTCCTTCCTTCTGGGCAAGCAGATGAAGATCACTCTCCTGGCCATGAGGTTTGTGGCCGCCTGTAAAGGCGCCGACAAACTGATGGCATAGGTCTGCCCAGGAAGATATGGAGTTTTCCGGCAAGTGCATGAGCCAGGTCCTGACGTTGGGCTTGAGCACCAGCGGGAAGTAGTTGGCAAGGATCTTGTCGTCGCGCCCCCAGCAGCTTGCACCGCGATGGTCTATATGCTGAGGAACTCCGACGGATGCAACTTGCCGTCGTACTTCTCAGGTACGTCTGGCTTGAAGTTCTTCGTGCTGGGCCACTGGACTTGCCGCAGCTCACGGGTGAACGCAGGGCAACCTACCGCGTACGGCAGTTCGCCTGGTTCCCCTGGCGCATGCATGTCGACAGTGGGCCCAGCGCGCTTGTCTGACTGACGCCGCGCTTCTCTTCGGCGCTCGATGCGAGTACGAGCGTCTTCTTGCTGTCGTTCGTGAAGAACTTGGCGTTGATCGCGGCGAGCTCGCGGATCTGATGAAGCAGTGGAGTCGCTGTCGTGGCGGACCCGGTGAGTCGGCGATCTTGGCCTTCGGGGCGGAGAGTGCACGGTGGTTACACCCCCACCGGTTTTGTCGCCATCGGCTCGCACCTGGCTGGCCTGCCGCGGCTGCGATGTGGTCGCCTGCCGTGGAGTGTCGCCGTTGGCGAAGCCGATGAGACTCTGAATGGTGGCCCTCCAGTCGTCCATCTTGTCTGGCGTTGGAGGCAAGTCTTGGAGCAGTTGAGCTCGTGCCAAAGCTTCTGCTGGAGTGGCGGGTAGCGGTGGCGAATGGCGCGAGGAGCGGGATATGCTCGGACTTCCAACTACGTTAGAAGGAGCAGTATTCCATCCAGGCGACCGTGCCTCGCTCGCGCTAGCACGTTGGCGCGTATGCTGGCCTGGAGCATCCCGAGATCCGCCAGCTCGATCTGGGTCCTGCGAGCGTATGGTACCATGAGTACCACGACACTGCCGGTCCTGCGCCTCCTGAGATGGGCGCGGTGCGTCTACGGACGCCCGGTCGTCGTGGGAGCCGGCTACGCCGCCGACGGGCAGCGCAGTCTTGTCCTTGGACTTGGTGACACCGTGGGCTCCCTCGTCGATGCCCGTTCTTCCGCCGGCGTCTTCCCCACCAGCCGTTTGCTCCGGCGGCGGTGGATTCGACGCGGACGGAGCAGCCGCCTCCGAAGCCTTCTTCTTCGGCGGCATGTCGATGAAGATCTCGCTCGCGTGAGCGCCGGATCAGGTTCACACAACCTCGACGCCCCCTACCTGGCGCGCCAAAGATGCCGGGGAAAAACTGGCTCCACGAGCACATATGGGTACGGAGCCCCTTTTGGTTCGGCGGGGGGCGGAGGTCGCACGAAGAGCAGATCGAGGCGGGGCACACGAACGGTTTTTACCCAGCTTCGGAGCTCTCCGGAGAGATAATACTCCTACTGCTGCTTTATGGTTTGTATTGAGTTCTTGCTCGGGAGCGCTGAGTGCTACAGTACACTCAAGCAGCTAACGAGACTGAGCGTTCCTTTGTTTGTCCTCCTCCTCCACGTTGTGCATGGGCCTCCTTTTATATGCTCAAGGGGTCTCCAACAGGTGGCAACGTGGGCAAGGAAAAAAATGGAAAGGTGCTGCGGTAGGTACAGCTACCTACACAGTGTATCATACCTAACCCTGATGGCAGGGAACAAGGGAATTAAATGCCTATCTACGTCAGGGACAGTGCAGAAAAGGGACAGTCAGGGACGCCACCGCTCGCCACGATGGCGATCTTGTCAGTGCTGCTTGCCACGGTGCACCCCTGGCTGCACAGCCTCCCGCCACGTGCGCCTGGAAGGGTCCCAGAGCGACATGTTGGTGGATGTGCTGGAGCGCGGGTACAGAGTGGTTGCTTGCCGCGGCAAGCGCCTTGCCGCGGTCGTTTTCTTGTCGCGTCCGGAAGCTTGTCGCTTGCCGGGTCCTGCCGGGACGCATGGCGCGTCGCGGCAAGTTCCTTGAGATGCCTTGGTTGGCCTTCCCGGCAAGCTCCTCTCGCCGGGGCTTAGTGCCTTGAGTGACCTTCCCGGCAAGCTCCTCTTGCCGGGGCCTTGTCTCCTTGGCTTAAATACTTTGTTCTTAAATGGCTCCAAAGGAACCAACTAGGTCCTTGGCGGTCACCTGGCAAGCCTTGCCGCGGGGTGTTGCGACTGCCCGTGCACAAGTTCGGGATACTAGGGTACCCCTACTCTAGTACACCTACAGTATGAAACCTTCGCGAACGTGATTTTCTCACCAAACATGATCCAGGAGACTTGGACCCTACTCCAAGGAACAAAAGAGGCTGTCACAAGGGTGGGGGCGCGCCCCCTGCCTTGTGGGCCCCTCGGAGCTCCAGCGACGTACTCCTTCCTCCTATATATACCTACGTACCCCCAAACGATCAGATACGGAGCTAAAAACCTAATTCCAATGATGGGCTTCCTCAAATGCCCTAGGTCTTCGTGAGCAAGCAAGCTGGATGCACACCCACTTAGTTTCTTTTGTTGAGCTTTCATACATTTATAGCTCTAGTGCATCCGTTGCATGGCAATCCCTACTCCTTGCATTAACATCAATCGATGGGCATCTCCATAGCCTATTGATTAGCCTCGTTGATGTGATATCTTCTCCTTTTTTGTCTTCTCCACATAACCCCCATCATCATATTCTATTCCACCCATAGTGCTATATCCATGGCTCACGCTCATGTATTGCGTGAAGGTTTATGAGTTTGAGATTATTAAAGTATGAAACAATTGCTTGGCTTGTCATCGGGGTTGTGCATGATGAGAGCATTCTTGTGTGACGAAAACGGAGCATGACTAAACTATATGATTTTGTAGGGATGAACTTTCTTTGGCCATGTTATTTTGAGAAGACATAATTGCTTTGTTAGTAGGCTTGAAGTATTATTATTTTTATGTCAATATGAACTTTTGTCTTGAATCTAATATTCATACCACAACTAGCATGTTCACCCGCGCATTTGCGCGGCTAGATTTATTTTTTGTATTCCCTTTGCTATCTTAAATATATGTGAAATTATATTTGTTTGATAATCAGATACTTTGTATTGTTATGAAAATAGACAATTAAAACATGTTTCTAAATATTGAATGACTCAATGGATTATTACACATTGAAGATGCAAGTCTCCTTTTAAGAAAAGTATTGTCTGTGTAGTTAAATGGATTGTGCAACTTTCTTTGCTTAGTGGAACCGCATTTAGATAAATTAGTCATTTATGCCCCTTCTGTATTTATAGATAGTCATCTCCTAATAGGTATATTATTACGTCCAAAAGGGGTTATATTGTTTTAATAATTTTATTTGCCTACCATCCATAGTTTGAGTAGTATGCTTATCTCCATCTTATATTTCTCATATATTATATTATTTACCGTAGACACAATATGTTTTTTGACTCATCATATAAAATTTATTATTGACTCAACAAATCTCATGTCTATTTTTCTTTGTTGGTCCTCTATTTGCTCCTTATCCATCTCACATCGTCTACATCAACCTTATTATTTTAAAATAATTGGACTGTTTTTCCAATAATTCAAATTTCTTAGGATGTTTTCATCATTATTTCTTCAAACCCCTTTGCTCATGAGGTTTGGAAATGACATTTTTTTTCAAGCTAAACTCATTGGGGGGATGTAGGATGCGTATGAGGTTGAGTGGGTTATGTATTTTTACCACGATGGCGAATTTTCCTACACTTTGTGATGACTAACGATGTTAATTTAACCTACTTAAGGGAAAGTAAATAATTTGCATGTTTTTCTTTTTGCAGTACTTCTATTTGTTGTGTTGTTGTGGTTACATCATTTGTTCTCGCTTAGCACACAAGTATTGGGAATTTTTAATTTTTATTTTGGAGATGGCCTGCACATTTGGATAGTTATGTTTTATCTTTCTTGTAAAACTGGAATGTTGAGGCTTGAGAAAAATGTGACATGAAAAATAAAGATTACAGGTAAGTACATACGATATACCAATAAATTGCCTTTCTCATAAAATAATGTTTAGATATGAAATGGCATTCTCTATTTTGCGCTAAGGTCAGTCTTCATGCCATCCAGGGTTCTCATGTCCATTAAAAATGGATTGTTATCCTGAGTTGAAGAGAATATATATGTGCGCAGATCAATCCCAAGGAATATTATCCTCCAAAGAATTATGATATTCTTTTCAATGAGACTGCCTTTCCAAAAAAAATCCATGCTGTTGAAGTACTTTTGTTATATCAACTGGAATTATTGTGTGCTCAATAGCATCATTTAACTGGACTTAAGCCCTAGTCAAACAACTATAAGTATAGTTCATTATTGATTATTTTTCTTGTTCAAAAGTATGCATGTTTGGATTGGGTGTATATTTTTGTGTGCCCCATGGTAATTTATCTTAACCTTAAGGTAAATATCGTTGAGAAAAAAAGACTTTATCCAAACTGTGTGTAAGGGAGAAATATGTAAACTTAGATATATCAATAGATTTGGCACACCCTATAGAATATCACTAAACCTGTATT
The DNA here is from genome assembly GCA_032464435.1 of Aegilops umbellulata. Lineage (NCBI taxonomy): Eukaryota > Viridiplantae > Streptophyta > Magnoliopsida > Poales > Poaceae > Aegilops > Aegilops umbellulata. The sequence continues at coordinate 221,528,706 of CP136058.1, read as the reverse complement.
GGGGTGATCTAATCTAGCCTGGTCCGGAGGCGCATCAATGTAATCAAAGCGTTAGGTGATGCTCCCGGATGTCTAATGTGAGGTCGGCTAGTGATCGGATCATCATATTGTTTTTTCCGTCGCCAACACACGATGAGGTGGCCTGGCGAATTGGTGTCAGCTAATATTACTCATATGTGGAAAGAAAAATATAATGGCTAGTTGCTCTTTTTCTTTTCATCGTTGCCGGCATCAAAGACATCTACCAAGGACTCCTATGCAATACATATATGTTTCTGACCATGGCCGTCCGGGAGGTGTGCTTTTTGCTCTCAATTCCAGCAGATATCTTCTCTGTGGTTTGATTATTCTTAGTTTTTTCCCTACATTTTTGTCTCGTACTGATAACTTTTGCTATTTTATTCTGAACCATATTTGAAGGTCAAAACCTTAATAAGCCATAGTGATTCCGTTTAGAATGCTCACGTGCATGCAAACTTTTGGCTCAGCACCCTGATTCGCGCATGCATGCGTTTATATTTGAAACATATTGATAGGCCATACTGGAGTCCGTTTATAATTAATAACATGCATGCAAACGTGTGGTCAGAAGTCGTCATGCATGCGTTTGTGTCCTAGGAGGATACGCCTTTGTATTCACGGTCCGTGCTCTGTTTCTACCATATAAAATTCCCTGGCTTTTATTTAGTCCCGGTAAGAACCTGCATCGGACACTATTGCCTACCAATTATAAATACGTTCGAGCTGGATTATTCCGGATCAAATATTCTACGTGACACTTCAAAAAAAAACTCTTGTACGTGACACGTTGAACTGTTTATATTTGACAATATTTTCATGTAACGCTGACATCGTTAAATCTTAGCCGTTAATCTCTTAAATTAATGGTTGACATAATTTAATCCATGTGGATGAACGTGACGGTTTATTTGACTTCTATCTTAATTATATAATAGATTAAGAAGATTTACATTGAAATTATGCCAAGTAGCACTCCGCATAAAAAATTCTCTTTCTATCATTTACCTACTCGAGGACGAGCAGGAGTTAAGCTTGGGGATGCCTGATACCTCTCCAACGTATCTATAATTTTTTATTGCTCCATGCTATATTATCTACTGTTTTGGACTATATTAGGCATTATTTTCCACTTTTATATTATTTTTGGGACTAACCTATTAACCGGAGGCCCAGCTCAGAATTGTTGTTTTTTTGCCTATTTCAGTGTTTCGAAGAAACAGAATATCAAACGGAGTCCAAACGGAATGAAACCTTCGGGAACGTGATTTTCTCACCAAACGTGATCCAGGAGACTTGGACCCTACTCCAAGGAACAAAAGAGGCGTTCACGAGGGTGGGGGGCGCGCCCCCTGCCTCGTGGGCCCCTCGGAGCTCCACCAACGTACTCCTTCCTCCTATATATACCTACGTACCCCCAAACAATCAGATACGGAGCCAAAAACCTAATTCCACCGTCGCAACCTTCTATACCCACGAGATCCCATCTTGGGGCCTGTTCTGGAGCTCCGCCGGAGGGGGCCATCATCATGGAGGGCTTCTACATCATCATAGCCTCTCCAATGAAGTGTGAATAGTTTACCTCACACCTTCGGGTCCATAGTTAGTAGCTAGGTGGCTTCTTCTCTCTTCTTGGATCTCAATAAAATGGTCTCCCCCTCTCTCGGGGAGATCTATTCGATGTAATCTTCTTTTTGCGTTGTGTTTGTTGAGACCGATGAACTGTGGGTTTATGATCAAGTCTATCTATGAATAATATTTGAATCTTCTCTGAATTCTTTTATGTATGATTGGTTATCTTTGCAAGTCACTTCGAATTATCAGTTTGGTTTGGCCTACTAGATTGGTTTTTCTTGCCATGGGAGAAGTGCTTAGCTTTGGGTTCAATCTTGCGGTGTCCTTTCCCAGTGATAGAAGGGGCAGCAAGGCACGTATTGTATTGTTGCCATCGAGGATAACAAGATGGGGTTTTTATCATATTGCATGAAACTATCCCTCTACATCATGTCATCTTGCTTAAGGCGTTACTTTGTTTTTAACTTAATACTCTAGATGCATGCTGGATAGCGGTCGATGAGTGGAGTAATAGTAGTAGATGCAGGCAGGAGCCGGTCTACTTGTCTCGGGCGTGATGCCTATATACATGATCATACCTAGATATTCTCATAACTATGCTCAATTCTGTCAATTGCTCAACAGTAATTTGTTCACCCACCGCAGAATACTTATGCTCTTGAGAGAAGCCACTAGTGAAACCTATGGCCCCGGGTCTATTCTCATCATATCAATCTCCATCACTTTATTATTGCTTTGCTTTTTCTACTTTGCCTTTTACTTTTCACTTTGCATCTCTATACCAAAAATACCAAAAATATTATATATCATCTCTATCAGATCTCACTCCCGTAAGTGACCGTGAAGGGATTGACAACCCCTAATCGCGTTGGTTGCGTTGAGCTATTGTTTTGTGTAGGTACAAGAGACTTGCGTGTAGCCTCCTACTGGATTGATACCTTGGTTCTCAAAAACTGAGGGAAATACTTACGCTACTTTGCTGCATCATCCTCTCCTCTTCGGGGAAATCCAACGCAGTGCTCAAGAGGTAGCAAGAAGAATTTCTGGCGCCGTTGCCGGGGAGTCTGCGCAAAAGTCAAAATACCAAGTGCCCATCACAATCCCTATCTCCCGCATTACATTAGTTGACATTTGCCTCTCGTTTTCCTCTCCCCCACTTCACCCTTGCCGTTTTATTCGCCATCTCTTTCCCGTTTGCCTTTTTCTCGCTTGCCTTTTGTTTGCTCGTGTGTTGGATTGCTTGTTTGTCGCTATGTCTGAAATTGGGGAAGTTATCGCCGATATGGGCGATAACAATATCATTGAAAATTATGATGCTCCTGCTGAAGAACCCCCTACCTATCATACAAAAAGATTTCGAATCGTTAGTGGTAATATTATTGGAAAAGGAGTTATTCAAGATTTCTTTACTTGTGCCGGTGCTTTGCCCTCTATGGGCGGTTCTATTCTCCATAGAACTAGTCATCTTGCGGACGCTATTGCCATGCTTATCCTTGAACTTGAAAGGCAATTTATGCATATGCACCCATCTATACAAAGAATTTTCCTAGAATTTTCTAATATCGAGCATTCTTCTGTTAAGCGTGTCGCTACTATCTTTTTGGCTCATGAATTCAGATTTATAATAAAAGAAGCCAAAGAAATCTTTGCGCACTATAGGGTGGACGCTGGTCGTCCTCCCATAGAATCTATCCTCTTTGATCAAGAAGATATTATGCGCTTTCAATCTCTTGACTATGTTGCTTTCAATGAAAACATTAGAAAAAAGGTGCCTACCAATATTCTAATTGATAGACTCTCTGAACTTAATGATGATTTGGCTATTCGAATTAATGAGCTAGGATGCTCTCTTGAGTTTAGGCTCACAAGGTTCTATCAAAAGAATGCTTGATTGGTTGTGCAATACGAAGGGCGTTAAACGATAGCACTTGTTGGGAGGCAACCCAATTTTATTTTTCGTTTTTCGTTTTTTATTCTGTTTAGGAATAAATAATCCATCTACCTTCTGTTTAGATGTGGTTTTTTGTTTTAATTAGTGTTTATGCCAAGTTAAACCTATAGGAACTTCTTGGATGATAGTTATTTGATCTTGCTGTAATTTCTAGAAACTTTTTGTTCATGAAAACAATTGTTAAAAATCACCAGAACGTGATAAAATACTGATTCCAATTTCTGCTGATCAATAACCAAATTTTATAGGTCTTCCTATTTTGGTAGATTTTGTGGAGTTCCAGAAGTTTGCGTTAGTTACAGATTACTACAGACTGTTCTGTTTTTGATAGATTCTGTTTTTCATGTGTTGTTTGCTTATTTTGATGAATCTATGGCTAGTAAAATAGTTTATAATCCATAGAGAAGTTGGAATACAGTAGGTTTAATACCAATATAAATAAAGAATGAGTTCATTACAGTAACTTGAAGTGGTCTTTTGGTTTCTTTCTCTAACGGAGCTCATGAGATATCTATTGAGTTTTGTGTTGTGAAGTTTTCAAGTTTTGGGTGAAATCTTTTGATGGATTATGGAACAAGGAGTGGCAAGAGCCTAAGTTGGGGATGCCCATGGCACCCCCAAGATAATCCAAGGACACCAAAAAGTCAAAGCTTGGGGATGCCCCGGAAGGCATCCCCTCTTTCGTCTACTTCCATCGGTAATTTCACTTGGAGCTATATTTTTATTCAGCACATGATATGTGTTTTTCTTGGAGCGTCTTGTATTATTTGTGTCTTTTTTTGTTAGCGTGCCACAATCATACTTGTTGTACACACATTTTGAGAGATCCATACATGAATTGGAATTTGATAGAATACTCTATGTGCTTCACTTATATCTTTTTGAGCTTTATAGTTTTGCTCTTGTGCTTCACTTAGATCCTTTAGAGCACGGTGGTGGATTTGTTTTAAAGAAACTATTGATCTCTGATGCTTCACTTAGATTATTTTGAGAGTCTTAAATAGCATGGTAACTTGCTTAATAATAATAATATGCTTGGTATTCAAGATTTGTAAAACTTTCTTCTGAGTGCATTGAATACTAAGAAAAGTTTGATGCTTGATAATTGTTTTGAGATATGGATGTGATAATATAAAAGTCGTGCTAGTAGAGTAATTGTGAATTTGAGAAATGCTTGTGTTGAAGTTTGTAAGTCCCGTAGCATGCACGTATGGTAAACGTTATGTAACAAATTTGAAACATGAGGTGTTATTTGATTGTCCTCCTTATGAGTGGCGGTCGGGGATGAGCGATGGTCTTTTCCTACCAATCTATCCCCCTAGGAGCATGCGCATAATGCTTTGGTTTTTGATGACTTTTAGATTTTTGCAATAAGTATATGAGTTCTTTATGACTAATGTTGAGTCCATGGATTATACGCACTCTCACCCTTCCATCATTGCTAGCCTCTTCGGTACCGTGCATTGCCCTTTCTCACATTGAGAGTTGGTGCAAACTTCGCCGGTGCATCCAAACCCCGTGATATGATACACCCTTTCACACATAAACCTCCTTATATCTTCCTCAAAACAGCCACCATACCTACCTATTATGGCATTTCCATAACCATTCCGAGATACATTGCCATGCAACTTTCCACCATACCGTTCGTCATGACACATTCATCATTGTCATATTGCTTAGCATGATCATGTAGTTGACATAGTATTTGTGGCAAAGCCACCATTCATAATATTTTCATACATGTCACTCTTGATTCATTGCATATCCCGGTACACCGCCGGAGGCATTCATATAGAGTCAAACTTTGTTCTAGTATCGAGTTGTAATCATTGAGTTGTAAATAAATAAAAGTGTGATGATCATCATTCTAGAGCATTGTCCCAAGTGAGGAATAAAAAAAGAGAAATGCCATAAAAAAGAGAAAGGCCATAAAAAAAGAGAAGGCCCAAAAAATGAGAGAAAAAGAGAGAAGGGACAATGTTACTATCCTTTTCCACACTTGTGCTTCAGAGTAGAGAGTCTCTTGTTTTGTAATTTTCATATACTAGTGGGAATCTTTCATTATAGAACTTGGCTTGTATATTCCAAGGATGGGCTTCCTCAAATGCCCTAGGTCTTCGTGAGCAAGCAAGTTGGATGCACACCTACTTAGTTTCTTTTGTTGAGCTTTCATACATTTATAGTTCAAGTGCATCCGTTGCATGGCAATCCCTACTCCTTGCATTAACATCAATCGATGGGCATCTCCATAGCCTATTGATTAGCCTCGTTGATGCGAGATCTTCTCCTTTTTTGTCTTCTCCACATAACCCCCATCATCATATTCTATTCAACCCATAGTGCTATATCCATGGCTCACGCTCATGTATTGCGTGAAGGTTTATGAGTTTGAGATTATTAAAGTATGAAACAATTGCTTGGCTTGTCATCGGGGTTGTGCATGATGAGAGCATTCTTGTGTGACGAAAACGGAGCATGACTAAACTATATGATTTTGTAGGGATGAACTTTCTTTGGCCATGTTATTTTGAGAAGACATAATTGCTTTGTTAGTATGCTTGAAGTATTATTATTTTTTGTCAATATGAGCTTTTGTCTTGAATCTTTCGAATCTGAATATTCGTACCACAATTAAGAAGATTTACATTAAAATTATGCTAAGTAGCACTCCGCATCAAAAATTCTCTTTTTATCATTTACCTACTCGAGGACGAGCAGGAATTAAGCTTGGGGATGCGTGATACGTCTCCAATGTATCTATAAGTTTTGATTGTTCCATGCTATATTATCTACTGTTTTGGACTATATTAGGTTTTATTTTCCACTTTTATATTATTTTTGGGACTAACCTATTAACCGGAGGCCCAGCCCAGAATTGTTGTTTTCTGCCAATTTCAGTGTTTCAAGAAACAGAATATCAAACGGAGTCCAAATGTAATGAAACCTTCGGGAACGTGATTTTCTCACCAAACGTGATCCAGGAGACTTGTACCCTACTCCAAGGAACAAAAGAGGCGGTCACGAGGGTGGGGGGCGCGCCCCCGCCTCGTGGGCCCCTCGGAGCTCCACCGATGTACTCCTTCCTCCTATATATACCTACGTACCCCCAAACGATCAGATACGGAGCCAAAAACCTAATTCCACCGCCGCAACCTTCTGTACCCACGAGATCCCATCTTGGGGCCTGTTCCGGACCTCCGCCGGAGGGGGCCATCATCACAGCGGGCTTCTACATCATCATAGCCTCTCCGATGAAGTGTGAGTAGTTTACCTCAGACCTTCGGGTCCATAGTTAGTAGCTAGATGGCTTCTTCTCTCTTTTTGGATCTCAATACAATGTTCTCCCACTCTCTCGTGGAGATCTATTCGATGTAATCTTCTTTTGCGGTGTGTTTGTTGAGACTGATGAATTGTGGGTTTATGATCAAGTCTATCTATGAATAATATTTGAATCTTCTCTGAATTCTTTTATGTATGATTGGTTATCTTTGCAAGTATCTTCGAATTATCATTTTGGTTTGTCGTACTAGATTGGTTTTTCTTGCCTTGGGAGAAGTGCTTACCTTTGGGTTCAATCTTGCGGTGTCCTTTCCTAGTGACAGAAGGGGCAGCAAGGCACGTATTGTATTGTTGCCATCGAGGATAACAAGATGGGGTTTTTATCATATTGCATGAAACTATCCCTCTACATCATGTCATCTTGCTTAAGGCGTTACTCTGTTGTTAACTTAATACTCTAGATGCATGCTGGATAGCGGTCGATGAGTGGAGTAACAGTAGTAGATGCAGGCAGGAGTCGGTCTACTTGTGTCGGGCGTGATGCCTCTATACATGATCATACCTAGATATTCTCATAACTATGCTCAATTCTGTTAATTGCTCAACAGTAATTTGTTCACCCACCGCAGAATACTTATGCTCTTGAGAGAAGCCACTAGTGAAACCTATGGCCCCCGGGTCTATTCTCATCATATCAATCTCCATCACTTTATTATTGCTTTGCTTTTTTACTTTGCCTTTTACTTTTCACTTTGCATCTCTATACCAAAAATACCAAAAATATTATATATCATCTCTATCAGATCTCACTCCCGTAAGTGACCATGAAGGGATTGACAACCCCTAATCGCGTTGGTTGCGTTGAGCTATTGTTTTGTGTAGGTACAAGGGACTTGCGTGTAGCCTCCTACTAGATTGATATCTTGGTTCTCAAAAACTGAGGGAAATACTTATGCTACTTTGCTGCATCACCTCTCCTCTTCGGGGAAATCCAACGCAGTGCTCAAGAGGTAGCAGGGACCTAAGCATGCAAGCAAGGACACATATTTGATTTTTCAACCCTTTTATATGCACCAGAGCATGTGCATGTAGTTGAAATTAGAATTATGCACCTGAAATGCGTACAAAACCAAGTTAATATATAAAAACGTCCAAACGAACCCTGAATAATTCTAATTTTTTTGACGACACACCTATAGTTGCATGTTCACTGCAGATAAAAGTTCTAACAATTCAAACACCATCCTTTGTAGTTGTGACCCCATTACATAATTCAAATCAAGACAATAAATCAAGTAGATCGCACACAGTATATTATCACCAACCGTGTGAGATGCCGCACAAAATATCTAGGAGCACCGTCGGTGTATAGTACGCCTATGGCTTACGCGAGAAGGTGCATCGGCTACAGTCCACAGCCGGCGTGTCAAGCACACTAGCTCACTCCCCAAATATCATTTCACCGTTCATTCGTCCCCGGTGTAAGATGGGGACGTGGACCCACATCATGAAGGCAATTTCGACGGCCCACTTCGGCGAGAGCGCGGCCGCAGCCGCCAGGCGCGTGCTAACAAGCTTCGTGAGGGCGACCGTAGTCTGCGTCCGGGCGGCCAAGGCAGCCCAAACGACCGTTGTTGCTTCGCAGGCGGCGGCAGCAACATCTGCCTTGGGGATAGAAACTGGCGAGAGCGGCACATCAGCTGTCTGTTCCGCAGCGGCGGCCTTAGCCCTAATGGAGGCCCCCCACTACCATGTCGAGGTCGTCCACGCCCAGCTCGCGGCGTTCACCGCACAAATCCAACGAAGCTTCTCCGTCAATGGTCGGCAACCCATGACCGAAGAGCTGGCAATCGCCGAGAGAGTTCGAGCAGCCATCCGTTCCTGCGCGGCATACCATGCCACGACGGAGCCCACCAGAGCCCAGATCGAGGCTGCCCACGCCCAGCTCGTGGCGGCCTATTCCAAAGATATGGCAGACGCGGATGGCGAGATGCTTGCTGAGTATGGTGCAATTGATGCCATGGAGCCCCTTCCCCAGGAGACCGTCGGGCGCGAGCTGGACATGGAGGCGGCGGTGGAGATCGACGAGCACCAGCCGTAGTAGTACTATTTATTTTGTTTAATTAAGAGCGCCGGCCTTTAATTTGTTAGAGTAATGTTTAGGTCAGCTAGCTTTGTTTAATTGCTGAACTTGCTCGATTAAGAAGTTAGTCTCGTTTGTGTACCCAAATTATGCAATGACGTGGATGACCACTATAACTAGGGAAATTTGAACCAAAATTATTGACGTTCGAATTCAACACACAGGGGTTAAGCTATCTGAATCGTTTGTGATGTTCACATATCGTACACAGTTCTCAATAAGGGACCGTGTCTGATGACACTTTGCGCGCCAGTTTTTTGGCTGAAGTGATTCCAAATTTTCGGCTTCCACGGAAATATCTACCTCCCGGCCCCCTCCCGCTTACCAAAAGCCACATTTCCCCTGTTTCCGCCTTCCTTTCCAAGTTGAAACCTTCAGTCCTTGCTTGCAACGCCGCCTCCTCGCCGACGACCCTCCTTCACGCTGCTCGGCCTCGCCTATCCAGGCAGGTAATCCACACCCGACTCCCATCATCCTCCTCCTTCCACATCCCACATGCCCCGACCGCCGGCGCGAGAGCGACACCTTCCACCCAAGTCATCGACCCCTCCACCAAATAAGCGCGGCCCTAAGCCATGGT